>OY755083.1:2304701-3504701 GCA_963576655.1 Gastrophysa polygoni | reverse complement strand
GATTAAACTCATAAGTTTTGAGATAATATATAATTATTCCATTCTATGTAAGTCTATTAAATAAATTACCAGTCACTGAATATTTTGGTATCAATTTCGAACTGTACATCATCATTGGTTTTTCTAAGAAATTGGGATGTGCCAAAAAGTTCAGATGATGAAGTCACCAGTTTATTTTTTGCTGAACAAAAGACACAGTCACATAATATTTTTATGTGAAAGCAATATCACAATGCTGGTTTCAGTTGGTAATTTGATAGGTGTTACAAAAAATAACCATGAAGTTACGAATTAGATACCACCTAATGTGCAGCAAGGAGAGAATTTTTCATTCATATCTCTTCTCAGAATGCATACAATGGAGTATACCAGCTATACCAAAAAACTGCGTCATTAAATCAAAACCCATGAAGATTTTCCACTGGAAATAACTCTCTATGCCTACCGTTTTCTGATTTTTTAGTCGTATCAAATAAGACTAATTTTCCTTCAGCAACAGCATACAGTCCAAACCGTTTCTTGTTACCACAGATTGGACCCCATTCTAATTTGTAAATCTGCGATTTGAAAAATTGGGGCAAAAGTACAGGAGATTTTGATGTATTATTGCTATCCAGATATCCAACCTGAAATATAAAGAAAATGTACGGCGGTATGTTTTCAAAGTCCAAAAAACTTGAAAAATTATATAAAGATCAAAAATCACAGATTATATTACATAACGAGTGTGAAAAGTGAAGCACGAGTAGATGAATATTTGAATAGTCATCAAGTCACTCACTGTCCATTTTCGCCAGTTATCACAGGAAAATCAGGTTATCAAAGGATCATCGTGTATAGTAGATTTTTTGCAAAAATAAATGTGAACATCTTTTTTTTTTTAATGAATGTAAACGTAATGACCAATATTCGGTTTTTTTTTTGGAATGAGATTATCTCATGCTGTAGGTCATCACCAAATTATTTATAGCGATTGTATATCGGTAACTCACCCTTCCCTCTGATGTACCAAATGCCAGAAGCAGCTCATTCTCAGGATGCCAAGCTAGAGATTCCACTTTGCTTTGTATTTTCTGATAGAATGTTGTCATCATTATCTGTTTAACGTGAGGACGACTTAAATCCCATATTCTTATGTGTCCATCAGCAGAACCAAGAGCCAATCTGAAAATATATTATTATATTTTTTTTAGTATACAACGTAAAATCCTTGGCAACGGCTTTTTACATAATATGGATTTTTAATACATTTTAGATTCATCAGGCAACCCAGCTTAAGAATTCATTCATACATCAATTGAGACGACTGAAAATACAAGAGAAGGCTTGTGATGTCAGTAGAAATCATTTGGTATTTCATAAATTCAGCATTCAAATCTGTCTTAACCAGTAATCTCATGGACTCATTCTTCTGCCTTCTCATTAGGGAATGATGTAAAATGAGAAAGTATCAATTTGTTGACAGGTGAGTCGGTTCGATAACGGATAGCCGGAGTCGGCTATATAGCCCCGTATAACTGACCTATTTGGATCGACAGGTGAAAGCTGCATGCAGTGTATAGTGCCCCCAAGTGTAGGGTAACATGCCAAATTCGTCTTCTCGATGCACAGGCTTGTGTTTAGTAAGAAACGGTCTTGTCCCAAGGTCCACGCATTCATTTGTTTCTTATTTATCCAATTGAATTCGTTGGAGTAGGAAATAGGGGCTGCAATAGAGAATAACATAGTGCTGTGGTCCTTATGGATCACAGTCATGTGTTTTGATTTGCTGAAAGAATAAAAATCATATAAATATAATGTATAATGAATGCTGTTTGAATTGCGTACTCCATAGGTTTTGGAAGATTCCACTGTAGCAGTTCAGAAGATTTTGATGAAGACAAAAGTACAGTAGGTGATACCCAGCATAAAGTTATCCATATTTTCTCAGAAGACGATTTTCTATAACTGTTCTTATTATTGGGAACACACATGAAATTCTGCATTCTGCCATCTGAACCTGCTCTCCAAATATAGATATTCCTGAAAAAATCGAAAATCGAAAAAAAATCCGTAGTAAGTATTCCAATTGAAATAACAAAGATATAGCTTGTTTTTCAGGCGGAAATGAAAAACATTATTTTTTGGCGAGGAAAAAGCAATCAATAAAAATAGAACTGACTACTGAAGCCACAATTTGAGGTTTTTCTTCTCGAAGTAAAATAGAAATCTGAAGGTAACATTTCAAGTAATCCAAAATACATGGAAGAAATAATGCAATCAATCAGAAATTATGGAATTTCTCACCCTTCTCTTGCAGAAGAAGCCAACAAAAACTCTTTCCTTGGTGGTTCTTCTACTGATTCTCTTGTCGATATCTGTCTTCCTACGTCTTCACATGTTTTCTCATCAGTAATTATATTTTCCATTTTAATTTCATCTACACAGACTTGTTCTTTTGTTTCAACTTGATTAGCTACCTCTTCATCTATTCTTTGCTTTTGGTCAACATTTTCACATTCCTCAGAACTAATTTTTGGAGATGTTATTCTTATAGTTTCGTTTTTCTTCAATTCATGATCATCAATAATAACACTCATATCGTTTTTACTTTTAACATTTGAATTTTCGATCTCTTCAGGAGATTTGATAAGCTCAATGTCAATATCCAAGTCCTGTTTTTCTTCGTCACATAATTTTCCGATATGGATGTCGCTACAAAGAATTCTGAAAGGATTTTCATATTTTGAAGTGGAAGCTACCAGAACATCACTTTCTTTCTTGACTTTTTCAATTCTGCACTCAAGATCCTCACATTCTTTCAAAAAATCTTTGACTTTAGAATCGTCTGAATCATCGAGGATAGAATATCGAATATCTTTCGATAAAATTTTTGTAGGAGAGATTTTGTCATCTTTCACCTCATTTTCATCTATTTTATTGAAAACTTGTTTGATATAATTGTCTACTCCGACTTCTTCAGGGGTGTTGTTTTCAAGAATTTTATCCTTGAGATCCTGAAATACTTGACAAAAATCTTCGTCATTCGAATCATAAACTTTGAGTAATGGGTGAGTCTTATGTTTTGGATCATCTTCATCTTTTGACTTTGTGACATTTTGCTCCTCACTATCTCTTGTGGAAGCCTCTTTATGTTCAGATTCAGAAGTATGAATTTCTGTGATCAAAGGACTGCCACTTCTTGAATCAGTTGCAATTTCTTTTTTGGCACCGACAGAGTTACCGGGATTCTGAGGAAATATATTGACTGGTGCTGGACACCAAGATAATGATAACACAGGCTTATCATGGCCTCTTAGCTTGTGTAACAATGTTCCAGTTTCTGAAATTAATATTTACTTGAATCAATATGAACCAATACACTTTGGCCGAATTACTTATGACAAAATACAGGGTGTTCCATTTAAAAAAACATATGTTTGGCGTGTCACGGAAAAATGAATCACCCTGTGTAGTCCACAATATCTGAGAGAGAATGTCGAAGGAACTGTAAACAACTTTTTCATCTGGAATTTTTTTTTAATCTTCATCAGTTTTTTAGATAAACAAATGGCCCATATTATATAGGATGTTAGGTATTCTATCATGAGCAACGTATACGTACGTTGTATTCTATCTTATTCATTATAATAATTGACATGGGTCAATATTCATGGACATCCGTATTGTAACTTCAAGACAATAATATATTTGCATTCATAATTCTGTAGAGGTAACTGAAAGCTCGAAGTTTTCTCCGCAAAAGTTGGCTCGTACCTCAATAGGATGAGGCTAATGATTGACCGAATTTTCGCCAACTCATGAGATGAGTAAACAATATTTCATTCATTTTGCAGCATGTTCTGCTTCCCACTATAGTATTTGTGACCATAAACATTTCTCTATTAACTGCCGCTATTGCTATCTCCAATAACTTCCGAAAAAGAAATAGTACCAGTTAACAACCTTTAGAATAGAATAGAACAGAATAGAACAGGGCTTTATTTTCAAGAATAACAATCACAGTGACATTACATTTAAAACAAAAATAACATACATTATCACAGTAACCAGAATTAAAGAAAATAGTGTCATATAAAGTTGATTGAATCAATCTTGAGACTTGAAGACAAGTATTTGTATCAGTTAAAATATTAAAATGAATAAATATTAAGTTCAAAATGAATAAAGTTTAAAATGAATAAAGTTGTCCATTCGTAAAAATATCTATTCTCCCAAATATTCTTTAGTAGAGTATGGTTCTAGATTCACTATGATATTGATTATAAGCCTCTTGAAGACTTTTATGTTCACTTCTTGTTTTACTGTTTCTGGTAATTTATTAAAAAACCTAATACACGCATACTCTGGAGACTTTTCTGTTATTGACAGTCTGTGGATTGGGATATTATAGTCGGTGTTATGGTTTCTTGTGTTTAGTCTATGTTTCATCTTGTGCGACTCAAATTTATTGCGATTTTTAAACAGAAACAGATTCATTGGGTTTCAAACCCAAAAATACAAATTTTCTTTCATTTCCATTGCATGCATAACAACTGATTTACCAAGAATTATTTCGATTCTACTCTGATATCTCTGAAATAAAAAAGTAGAAGAGTGAATCTGATCCAGCAGTCATAAACTACAGACCTAAAGATAACTTTTTCCCCATTTGAGCATTTTTCAATTTCTAAAGCTTTACGAGATAGCAAATAAAAAAGTGCTAACGCTGTACATTCAACTCACTTCTTAAATCAGTAACAAGTACAAGGCCATTCTTCAAGCCAAATGCTGTTAACCATGGTGCATGAGGGCAAGTGGAGAGACAAGTCACAGTTACTTTGAAACCAAAGACATTTTTGAGTGTATTTGTTTTATTGGTACCTAAACTCCACACAACTATGATACCCTCTTCTGATACACTGATAATCCTATCATCACCAGCAAAATTGGCACCAACTACTTTACTATGAGCAAGCTGAAATATTAACAGAAATATTGATATATTCAAAGCTGAAATGTTTCACACAATTTATATTTGAAGTATAATTTCCTCTTACATGTTCGTTGTGAGTAGCATGCTTTTTCAGAGTTTCTGCATTCCATACTTTGATTATTTTGTCTTCAGATAAAGAAACAACATATTTATTTGGATTCCCCCAATTTCTATTAATATGCACAGATAATATTCTGAAATGCAAGGAAAAAAAAATATATTTTTTTTTATATGAGTTACCAGTTCATTATTATTGTGCAGTGTTCATAGTCAAAATATTGATATTTTGATATTGTAAAACTGCTTATTGCTCTGCAGATGGTTTTTTGCTGTCCAAAGTAGAGAGAATGATATGTTATGTTATGGTCATTGAATATAATGTTATTTGAATTTGTCCAACTTTCTGACTGATGTATTTCTCTTTTCAGAATGTTATTCAGTGACTTTTTCATAGTCAAATATTCAAACCAGAATAAATTTCAAAAAATATGATAGACAAACTGAACACCCCTAATGAAAAGATTCTTCAGATGAAGATAGCCTCAACATCAAAACAAACATTATTAGAAATTCAGATAATGTTCTCAAGTATCTGGATAGAAATTACCTGGAGCAATATTGTGAGCTCTTGAAGAAACACCTTTCTTTAGTGAATGAAAGCACCAAGAGGATCCACATATAGTAACGATTTCAAATGATTTGCCCTAAGTCAATCACTCTATTTTGGTGACATGATGATTAATGAGAAATCCTAATGAGAATCCTGGAGCATGCTGACTAAGAAATTTGTGCAAGTGCCAGAGCTCAAAATATTCCGTGAACCATGGCAATCTACTGTAGACCATCAACAAAACTTAGCATTTGAAATGTTCTACTTTCAAAGTACCTAATACATGAATGAATACATGATTATAATAGTTTTGATCATGCCTACATGTGTCCATGAACAGTTATCCATACATATATATGCATTTATATCAAAACTCACTTTTGTGAATGTGCCTTGGAAATAATATTGATATTGGGAGCCTGATTAGAATCATCAGGATTCTCTATCAGGACTAGGTCATTTCTTGCTCCATAAATCAGAGTATTATCTGGAGCACAAGCTAAAATCGAAGTTTCATACCAGTTTGGAGATGGGGGTATGACCAACGTGTTCATTTTTCAATAGGTTTCCAATATAGCACGATCTATTAACAAATCTACAACCTGAAACAATTATTCATCCTACCAATGATTTCCTCTTCAACTATAATAATACGGGTTTAAAAATAATAAAAAAAAAAATAGTGTTCCCACCTGTTTCTCGAATTTTTTAACAATGCAAGTTTTTATTTGAAAAAAAAAATACTTTCGCCGGCTACCTGTAACAGAAGTGAAGATTTGAAAACAAGTAAAACCATCAGAAATCCTAAAATCCATAAGAACTCAATGAGGTGTCATTGTCATGATGACACAAATTCTGTGTTTGAGTTCTGTGGATACGAAATAGATTTCAACGATCAAATGAACTTGCCTGTGATGTTCGATCGTAATTGTGTAAGGTACTTCGTTCGAAGAGAACATTTACTTGTACTAGGTTCACCTAGCTACTCAGACACAGTGTACCAAAAAGGAGAAGAGGAATGCACCTAACTTCTTCATCATACACACATAAGCTTCATCTTTTTTGAACCTCAGTTAATTTGTTAATCGTCCGTGAATAAAAATGTTCAGTTGAATAGATTTTCGTTATTCACCTATCGAAGAGATCGTTGGATATGGTCTATATGTTACCACTGAAATGCCCATCAAATGAGCTTTCAGATCATGAATTCATATTCAATAATCATATTCAAATAACGAAACTTGGTCTTGAAATGGTTTTGAAACACCCTGTATATTTTGCCAATGCACAAGTTTCTTATGCTTATACTTCTTATACTGATTCTGATAATGAAAAATATACATGGTGATCCATTTGAAAAAAATAGTCGATGGTTTCGCCCCGGATTTATGGTACTGTCCTTGGCTGTCAAAAATTAATTGAATAATTATGATATTTTTTTATTTTATGTGACGATGAAAATAGCGCATCCATAGAAAGAAACTATTTCGATATCTCATTTGATGTGATTAATGATATGAATTAGAAACTAATGAGTCCCTGCAGTTTCATCGTAAAGGAATAGGATATTCATTTCGAAAATGAACTCTAGCAGACTTTCATTTTGGAGGTGATAGTACGGGGTTGGCACGCCGAAATTTCGCTGAAAATGTGAGTATTCATCTATATAGATATCTATGCTAGATTCATCCCCATGATATACTTCAATTAGTTAGACTGAAGTTTCAGGGAGGTATATGTGTGTGTATGTATAGCATAACATGATTAATAGTGAATTTGAAAAGAACACTGATTAGTCCATCCTGATATAATAAACAAGAAGGCGGAATTCTTAGTAGAGAAGGAGTTACACATATGGAACCAATAGCAATTATTTAAAAAACAGAAGTGATATTTCAATTCCTACATGAGAAGTCAATATCTGGATAATAATTACCAAAAAAATCTACAATCAGTTTCTGATTATACTACTCGCATCAAAAGAGCAATTGAAGACAATAAGTGAGACTTGCTATTGAAAGTTTTCATTCAATAATTTTAATATGACCACGAATTTCGCATTACTTATATTCAGCACATTTCACAGGAGCTACGGGTTTAGATAAATTGGCATAAATATGAAATAAATTGACGTTTTACAGTAAATAGTAACAGTAAACACACAGCTCACAGTAAACAGTTCATAGAAGATAGTACATAGTTCCAGTTGATGGTTCTAGTCTAGTCGAAGAAAAAGTTCTACTTTTGTTTGAGTCGAGTCGGTGAAAAGTCATCCAATGGTATTCAACACATTCAATTGTACAGGGTGGCACATCGAAAACGTGCCGCAAGGCATTACAGGCTGGGAAAGAACTTTTCGATAAAATCCGAAAACAAGTCAAGTTTGTTTGTCAGGGGGACACATTTTGACGTGACAAGCATAGTAGGGGTGTCACCCCAACATTTTTTTCAAATGGGAAGGGGGGTCAAGCGATACCTCTTTAGAAGGGGCTTGTCATTCCATATACAGTGCTGCTTAGATTTTTCAAATCGATCTACCCTTTCAGAAAATATGGAGCGTTGAAACTCCAACCATCATGTGGGACGAAAAATACAAAGATCGGTGACACCCCTACTTAGGGGGTTGAAGGTTTTACTATGCTTGTTACGTCAAAATGTGTCCCCCTGACAAACAAACTTGACCTGTTTTCGGATTTTATTGAAAAGTTCTTTCCCAGCCTGTAATGCCTTGCGGAACGTTTTCGATGGGCCACCCTGTATATATAGCATAATATAACCAATGTCTAGAAGCTTCAATCAGCTAGAGATCTTAGTAAATCGAAGTGGTGTGTAAATAAATATTCGAGAAAGCTACAATGTCTATCCAAACATGTAAGAAATTCTATTTACCATTGCCACCTCTGACTATATATCTAGTTTTTATATACTATTAATAGATTTTTTTAATATAATGAAAAGATTTTCTTATGTATTCTAGGATAGTCTCGCCGCTGCGCGGCTTCTTATATAACTCTACTTCGTGCGTAATGTGCGAATTACAACTCTTGTTACCTAATACATGACTCTTCTCATGTCTCTGTTTGCGTTCTTCTTCTCGCAATACCTACATTCGAACAATTTCTCTTCGACTTGCGTTCGCTGGTGCATTCTCAAACTATCCTCTGAAGCGAATGTTTGTCGACAAAAACCACACGAAAATGGTTTTTCGTCGAGGTGATACTTCTCGTAGCCAGCCAGCTTTTATTTAGTCAACAAACACATTATTGGAGCAGATTCGACATTTAAACGGTTCCTCGCCATTATGAAGCTTGACATGGTTGAGGAAAGTTGCCTTATGCGAGAAACTCTTATCGCAAATTGTGCAAGGATAGGGTTTTTCATCTTTGTGGGTTAGTTCGTGGTTCTTCATGTTGGACTTCTGGCTGAAGCTTTTAGAACGTAATGAAATTCGTACGGTTTGACCCCATTGTGGTTTTTCATGTTGCTTTCTGGAAAAAACTTCTCGGGGAAAAACTACACTGAAATTGTGTTTCTCTAGTATGGAGTCTTGTGGTCGACCCAAGTGTTTTTTTGGACGGTGTGGATCCGTACGTGAACTGCTACTATGCCTTTGGTAGTGAAACCTTTTCTGCAGACGTCACACTGGAATGGTTTTCCTTGTACGTGTTGCTTTTTCTGGTGCACGCTGAGCGATTTTTGCGAGGCAATTTCTCTGCATTTAACACACTGCTTCTTGTATTCCTCCTCATCAATCTGTTTCAATGCAGATTCGAATCCAAATTCTGAAAACATTATAAAACAACAAAATATCTAGGGTGTCTGGAGACGATAAACAATAGTTTATCAACATTTTTTTCAACATTTGAAATCAGATTTAGATTTTTTCTAAGGAGGCGTGAGAAGATGACAAATTAATAACGATTGTCTAATATTATGTGAACAAATATTTCTTCGATAAAAGCATAGCAGCAACCTTTTGTTTCTCAACTGGCGAGGGTTTTGATATTTTTTCAACACTGCCATTTTTCTTTTTGTTTTCAAAAACGTTCTTTACGACGTTTATGTTTTGATACTGATGCTGATTTTATACAGTTTCTTCCTTCCGCCACTCTAACTGCAGTCAATGTGGGTCTTCAAGACGCAACTTTTTTTCTGTACTTTTTCATACTGCGTACGTCATACTGATACTTTTTTCTGAAAACCACTGTTACAATAATTTCAATTTTTGTAATTATTGATCAGTAAAATTCCCGGAAATATTCTTTGCCTTAGAACCTGAAATCTGTCTCAATGACACCGGTCTGTGTTAGAGAGGATATGTGGTTGAAAATGATAGTTCCTAGCAAGAACCAAGGAGGTCTTGAGTCTAGTTTTGCTAAGAGGAGGACAGGAATGGGCAATGGGATGCAGAAAGGAATAAACTATATAATAATAATAAAATAATAATAAAATTTATTTTTCCACAGAAAATATAAAATGTATAGGAATAGTGTAGAACAGTATGAATACAATTGATAGTGAAGTACAAATAATGAATGAACAATAAAAAAAGAACGAGCAAAATCATCATGAACAATTCACATATCAAAATATTCATCCAATGGGCATAAACATTAATTGAAAATGTTTTCAGTAATATATTACATTTGTGTGAACTTTTGAAATACTTTATGATCTAAAGGTAAATGATCAAAAACTCGTTGACCCAAAATTGTAGGTGAATTACATGAAACCTAATATTTACAAAAAGGGGATGTGGTATTTGTTTAAGTATTTACAGTATGAAAATCTCTATTCAAAAAATGTGTGTTTGTTTTTCAAAGTGAATATGAGCAATTTATATATACCCTGGTAGAAGGGTTAATATAATGCGATATTTCAAAATGTCCCTACAAGAAGGAATCCCCAGCTACAATTCTGACTATTTTCTTTCGTGTTATGCATAGGAACTTCTTTTGCCACAGTGAAATTACCAAGTTCAGGGTAGTATTTTTCAAGATGATGTCAATTTTATAAAATGAATTTTGAATAAAAGGAAAATGTATTTTGGAATGGATCAGGAAATTATCCACAAATGAACTGAGGGATGCTTCAACATCTGATGACTCGTAAATCTCGTTCTCTCTTGAGAGAGCCATTATTACTACTATATATACATAACATATAAAATAATAATAAAAAATTTATTCATCACTCGTTTCATCAGGTACACAAAATATCATTAGGTATGTGAAACCAATATCTGACATTAGAAGAGATCACTGAAAGATATATTCTATCAAAAATGCTCAGTTTCACATCTAATGATACGGATATACAAAGATATTAAATAAATATTACTCATAAGTTTTTATAGATTAGATCTATTCTTCTAGGTTTAGTTTTTGCAAAATGGTCGATTATTTTATCATAAAAGCTTGCATTACTCTGTAATTTTTGAATGAAAGTTTTTTCAATTGAAATCAAAGCAAGATCGCTCAATATTATTTCTGGAGTACTATTTCGTACCATAGTTTTTATTCTCTTCAATGTTGAGAAACCTCTCTCAAGGGATGCCGATATTGGTGGTATAGAAAGAATGAGAGATAATAACTTTGATGTTTCCGTCAGAATATTATTAATGGAGTTGCTGAATAAAAACTTCGACATTTCGGGTAAACTAATGTGATCTCCAAAAAAATTAATATCGTTGAATATGACGCTCAACTCGTTCTCTAATTTATTTCTATCAAAAATATTTGGATAAACCTTGAATAGATTTTCTAATAAAATCTTAGGAAACGATTTATCGTGTAGGGCAAAATAGTTTTTATTTAAAAGATCAAAAAATATAAGATTTTTCAAATCAGAAAACCGGAACTTGATTTGAGATATGCATATATCTAATATTTCATGAAATACCGATCGGAAATGAGTCAAACCTTTTGATCCATCAGAATCCATTTTCCTTCTCTTTTGAGGAGGACCAAGCTCTTGTTCAGTCTCATCATAAATACTATTGAAAAATTTTTCCTCACTTCTGTATGACTTCAAAGTAGAGAGCAAATTGTTAATTCTTCTTTTACTGTAGTCGATATCTGTGTTTTTATTTCGTATAACAGAATATACAGTCTCTGTTTGTGAGAATATCAAATTGAAAATATTCAGAATAAATACGAAGCTGAAATTATGCAAATGATTTTTTAAACCTTGTGCTTCATCTTTTGTTTGCTCATCGTTAGAGAATTCGTTATTGTCAGCCATGAAATAGTCAAAAACAGATATTAGATCTTTTCTGTTCTTCTTGATGGTAGACACAATCTTCGACTTGAAATTCCACCGAGTCTGAGATCCAGAAGGTGATTCGCCAGAACAAATAGTATCAAGAACTTTCGTACGCTTTGGAGATTTTGAAAAAAAAACAGAGAATCCTGTCATATCTTTGAAGAAAATTCTACAGTCTTTGATTTGCTTGCATGCATCTTGAAGTACCAAATTCAAATTATGGGCATGGCAATGAGTGAACAGAGCCTGAGGCGCGACTGTTTTAATTTTCGCCTGGAGTCCATTCAATTCTCCAGACATCACCGATGCACCGTCGTAAGTTTGCCCAACTAATTTTTCTCGTAAATTGAATCTTTTGTATCTCTGAGTTAACAGCTGAAACATTTCTTCAGCTTTATGACTAGCACTAACGTCTAGGAATTCAAAGAAACGCTCAACTGGAACACCTTCTATGCAATATCTGAAAATAATTGATAATTGAGATGAACCAGTTATGTCAGTTGTTTCATCCAATTGCCACGAAAAACACTTAGAATTCAAAATTTCCTCTTCGATATGACTTCTAACAACGCTACTAACTGAATTTATTAAATCATGCTGTATTTCTTTGGACGTTCCCGCAAAAACAGATGAATTTCTGAAGAAATCGTTCAATTTTAAATCATATTTGGCCATAATTTTCAACATTTCCTTATAGTTACCTTGATTTAGCAGATGTTTACTCTCTGAATGTCCTCTCAATGTTAGTTCTTGAGAACCACATAATATAACAATATCAATGAATCGATTTAATATATTTCTGTTATAAGCGACTTTTTCATTGAATATCCTAATAGATTCTTCACGGGCCGAATGTATTGAATTGGAGATACTTCGTTTCGAAAACATTTGCATTTTCAGTTCTGAGCACATATGTTCTTTTGAAATGTTGTGTTTCTGTAAAGCTCGCGATAATTCTTTCATATTACTGTAACCCAGCCTTCCCCAAGTTGGGGTATGATTTTTCTGAAAAAATAATAAACAAGACCAGCAAAATAATTTGTTCTTGGTCTCGCTCCCAGTTAACCAAGTATATTTTCCATACCACGCGGGAGAAAATGTCCTATTTGAACCCTTCCTGTAGATACTTATCAATCTGCTCAACTTGGGGGTGGGTCTAGCAACTGATTTAAAGAAACATTTCATATCATAAGAGAATGAACTAAAACTATTTTCTAAGAGAAACTGAACGATGTCACCTTTTTTATCAACTATATCCTTAATAGTCTCGGGGCACGGGTATGATGAGCCACTTGCTGGTCCTGAAAATTTCCGCCATTTAAACCAAATGTCGAATGTCCTACTTTTAACTTTTACAGTAAACGAATTCTCACTATTCTCATATAAATCCCAGTACAGTATCTTCCAACCTAAGACTGATCCGGCCAGTCGCTCGGTAAGTACGTATAATGTGCATATAGTGGCTCTATTCACGAGACTACTAATTAATCACCAATAAAAGGGAATGACCAGATTACAAGAAAAGTTCGCAAGATGTAATGAGAATCGTGAAGAAAAGACATAATTATGATAATGATGATATTAGTATAGTAGCTGAACACAATGTATTTCACAATGAACAAGGGGTCCCACAAGGATCGCCTCCAAGATAATGCTTACTGCCACAACATTACAGCTACATTCACCAACAAGACTACTTCAACAATAACCAATATATATTGCAGACGACACCGCCTTGACTTGTCACATTAAAACACTCAACACAAGTTTTGGTTCAACAATGTGGGGGCTGAAAGTTTATCACGATATATATATATGTAAACGTGATGACATTCCTAGTGTTGACAAAGTGAGGTATCTGGGTGTCGACAGTCGACATAGATCATTAATCGAATTTTCATGAATACCATCTGGGAAGAAATTGAAAACTTCAACAGTGGTGGAATAATGAGAATACATTCCATTTTAAATATTCGAGGGTCGGCACAGCCGACCCTGACGAGCCGCCATTGTTAATTTCTAGTACAATCACAGATGAAATAATGCAATTTAATTCAGTTACCAAGCATTTTATGTTGAATTTGGAAATGTAAACAAAGGTGAAAAAAATCAGGAATATTCAAACAATACTATTACAAAATAATACATACCCGTATCTTTTATATTGTGAAAGGTCTCAAGATGATCTGCCAATTCCCAGAGACATGTATAGCCACCTTCAGATTCAACCTCACATCTGTCACAAATTTTGTGTTCATGGCATTGTGCTTTCTGTTTTTTGTGCTCAATCAATTCATCTTTGCTTTCATAAACTTCATTACATACAGAACATATGTAAACGTTTTCCGTTTCATCTAGTGGTTCTTCTTCAATATCACTTTCTTGATGTTGGCTATCATCCTTGCATTCAGGATTCTTAATTTTATGTTCATTCAATGCTGCATATGTTTTATAGGTTTTCCCACACACTTCACATGTATGAAGTTCAATGAATTGCTGTTCAACAGCTGTAATAGCGCCGACTATCTCATCTTTTATTTCGATGTCAGTTTCTTCTTTGATGCCAGTAGAGTGTTCTGAGGATTGTTCAATCGGTTCTGGTTTGATGTCAGGTTCAAAAACAAGGTCACTCAAAGAAGTATCCATCAGGGATGAAGATCTGATGACATAAAGAGAAAAAATATCACATGAGGGAAACTATCAACAGTGAACAAAGGGTGTCAAATGAAACGCATGATTTTGGAACTGCCTTAGAGATAATCAACAAAGCTAATAGTCACGCTTTTATAAATCATGTATCGATACTAGTGAAATAATATGTATTATATTTCAAAATCAGATGATTTCCCAATCACTAGATGATGTAGAATACACTGAAATAATCCATCTGAATAAAGAAGAAGTACCTATGAAAAGACAAAATATACTGCACCAAAACATTTTTTGTGTGACGAGGTTAAGGAGCAGTACAAAATCATTATCATCAGGAGTAAATTCTAGAATCCAGATACTCACATGGTGATAGGTTCCGAGAATTCATCTGGTTGATCATCTGGCACCTTCGTAATAATCTCGTTTTGGACTACAAGAAGTATATGACTGAATAAATGTGAACTTTTCAATAACCAATATTTTATAATAATTCTATGGAAACAGAATTGATGAATATAGCTGCTTTATCTTTATTATAACTATTAAATGAGTTCAACCCTCAGAAATCCAAAATAGTAAAATTTACCATGTACCATCTCTACACCATCAAACCAAAGTCAGATATTTTTTCTTCTAAATTGTTGGCCTTGCATATCAAATACCAGGACAATGATTGAATTGTCTATAACAATATGAGAATAATCCTTACCATGATTATCAATCAATTCATCTAACTGTAAAGTTGGTAATGCAGTTCCAGTCAGCCTCTTTTTCATTTTTCCCTTGAACATTTCATTTTCAAAATGTAATGAGCAAACTCCATAGACAGAAGTGTTCAAATCTTTCAAATTTCCTTTGAAGTTTTCCAAGATGCCACATTTTCTTGCCCATTCTGTGCACCTATAAGAATTCATGAGATTCAGTGGATCTATTTTTTTTTCTATAATACAGATACTCCTCCGAGAGAACACATAAAAGTGTTGAGTGACCTATTGGTTTATACACAAATTTGAAGAAGTAGGAAATCATGTTTATTGTTTAGGCCACTGGTGAATATTAATTGCAAGAAATCGATTAGAAAATTATGAATCAATCATAATTTTTGGAGATTTTAATCATACTATGTTGACATATTATACATTATGAAGACCTTAGATTTATGATTCATTCTGCTCTCCTCCTGGGAATTCAAGAAGTGGAACAACAAATAATAAATGTTGGTTGATATTTGGATTCAGATGCTCATCAATGTTCTATAAGTCGAAATGGTAAAAAACATCAACGAATTGTTCAAACAAATGTATTTGAAAAGTGTATCGATTTGAGACCACCGATTTGGAGGAGCGAGGTACTGTTAAAATAATCGGAATATGTAGTTACCTCAGATGAATGTAGTAATACTTACTTTTTGATATCTTTGGGGAATCTGAATAGGCGCAAGTCACCTGTATACTCATGACAATTTGAAGAACATCCCCGTACTGCACAACGATTGGAACGTCCTTTATTAACTATCATGATACTAATGAAAATCAGTTATTAATATCAGGAAAAAGACAACGTCTTCATGATTTGTGTTTAGTTACTCACAACTATCAACAATGACAACAATCTGTATACTTCAAAAATGTATGTTCTTGTTATTCGAGATGGTATTATATACAATACACATTTATTATTATTATTATTTATATCAAAAAGTTCGTTAACAACTGTCAACTTTCGCCAGTTTCGAGATATGGCTAGATATCTTTAAGTATGAAATTATATTAATGTACCTTGTGTCTACATGTCCGTCAAACGATGTTTTAGAATTTGAATGCCACTTTTTTCGAGCGCATTGCGCATCAACCATATTTCTATGGAACGATCTATGGAACACTGGTGGAGCTATTCTGCCTTTTTGCCTTTACAACTAGCCTGATAACAGCATTTTAAAATAACTCAAATATCAGTTGTTAGATGGCGACACAAAAATGAAAACAAAATCAGTATTATTGATAATTGCACAATCAGTGTTATAAAAATGTTGATTCAGAAGTAGTAATTTAGGAGACTTCTCAATTAATGATCGAACTACATAATTACAATCTCAAAACATCAACTATTTGTAATTTTTGTTGTTATCTGATGTGAAACTCGTAGAAAAAATGTTGCTCCTAACACAAGTGCAAAGTGCCTTTTCCGCATGCAAAAACTTATTTTTGTATCAAGTGCGTAAAATGAGTGTTTTTCTTCAATGCATATGAAAGTGTTAATTTCAGAAATTCTCTGGAATGTGCCATAATTTCAAAGCTTATTAATTATTATATTATTAATTATTCTGTGTCAAGATAATGGATGCATTATGCAATCACCCTTATATATGATGCCATACTGTATGTAGACTGGATATACTTGAAAAAATGAAGTTCATAGTTGATTTCGGACTGTCACAGAGACAAAATCAATCAAATTAGACACATTCTTCTGAATTATTCATTATAATTGAACGAGTCTAAGAGAACAATATCAAGACAAAAAACTGATCAGTTATAACAGTGAGTACCTAAACCTGAATTTACAAAGTTTGTGGAAGCGACATTAGGATTGAGTTCCACCTCATTTCAAGCATCATCGTCAGAATCATTCATATTATGTAGACACTTGCATAGTGTTCAAATCGATAATACTAGTTTGGAAATGAACAAGTCCAATTCATGTCGGAATATCGTGGGACTACTTATAGATATATCCATGGGATATCTAGAATTTGGATAGTGGAAGCTCACAGCTCACATCAGTGGAAAAGGGATGAATCATTGAGTATGGTTTGGTGAGCATTCTTATGGACATCAAAATAGGATAATCCTGTTTGGCCAATGATGTCCTCACATATCCGAAATTAGGTTAATCTGTTAATTTTTCGTTAATCCAAATAAATTTAGGAAATTTATTATATAATTTATAATTTATGTTACACGATCGCTGGCATTTAATACTAAAAACTAAATCAGATACCCCAGTGAATACTGGTTAGGATATAAATATTCAAAGCCTGGTGGTGGTGGCATTAAACTAGTGAGCAAAAAGTCACAGGTTCAATTTTCTGTGATACCAGTTTTTTTCTGACGTCCAGGTTGGTGGACTAAGGACATTCACTGGACGTCCATAGGATATCTTTTGGATGATATTTGGACGTCTATTTGGATATCCAAAATATCCTGAATGATTCACTAAACTCTCTGTCTGTTCATGTCTCGTAATCAATGAATACTCGATTATATATCATCATTTTGCACACAAAATAATAGTCTCTTGTTGTTAACAGATACTTGGACTTTAGGGAACTGCATACATGAATAAGATCATATTATTATTCCATTGAAAATCAATATATCTCGTAGCCATTCCAAACAAACAAGGTCGTTCCTTCAGATCGCGCTTTCTGAGACTCAAGACAACAATCCTGCAAACGTATTTCTTTCAGACTACCGATATGAGTGCGGAAAATGAAGTTTCAGAGGAAAGCAGAAAAACTGAGCAGATGAAGGATCCCAGAACAATAACAATAACCTTGGAGTCATATCAGAACATAGTCAGTAGCTATATTCTCTTATTTATTATCTGTGTCAACTACTTACTTATACTCAAACTTCACACTGCAATTCAACACGTACTTTGACTCTATTCAAGCATGAGGCATTTTAAGTTCATGACAAAAACCTTATCACTTCAGGATCATGTAACGGCATCATTCGATCTGAAAGTCAACTCTCATGATTTTATTTTTTAATTCAAATCACAGCACTATATCCACAAGCCCACTTGTTATGTCTGTCAGAAACTATGAGAATGACATACGGATATAGTCGATACGTATGTCGTGATAAATGAGGAATTTTCGCATTACTCTTGATTGATTACTATAGTAGTTCATCTCTGCTGATGAGGATGGCAGGGGAAAGGCACGGATTTTGACGTCAGTAGTTCTGTTCGTTTTCTAGTGATAATATGATGATCGCGAATATCAATAATCTTTCAAGAAACATAGAAAGTACCTAGAGACAAACAGTTTTCGCCAGAAAGTCCATTATGGCTCACATCCTATAATTTATTCCCATTCTTGAAACATATGGATGGAAATTCCAGTATATATATATGTTTGTGTACTAAGTTCTTATTCATCTTTCTGTAGATTGGATTTTACCCTATCGCAGATATTCAGACCGACTGTTTCTATTGTGATACAATCATAGGGTCATCGGCAACAATACCAATCACTGATGATGAGTGTTTGCCAATAAATGAAACTTTTTCATTTGAGATCGACATCAAATCCCTCAGTGAAATCGACAATCTCATATCTTCTCCTGCTATATGTAAGTTTTGTATTCTATTACGAACAAAATTCCTCTAAAGAGAGTTCGAACAAACGCATTTTCTATCAAATTATGTGAGAATATCGAATTATGACTTCTCTCTGTATTTCATTCATAGTTTTGAGATAGTAGCAGTTTTAAAAATTTCGTGAAAATCGACAACTTCGAGCCCTTGCTCTGAGTAGCTCTCTTATTATTGATACTCCTGCAGATACTATAATCACATTGATAAAACAAGAATTAGTAAAAATGAGCTACCATACATAAATAACACGGTAAGCTTTGCTGTGCTGCTGATGATGGTACTAATATGAGGTACGGCACTGATAATTTCTTTTTGGACTGCGATCAATAAAAGGGCTATTGTGGGACGGCGTACGAAAAGTTTGAATCATAAAATATGGAATATCTGAAATAAAAGAAAGAAACTGAAAGAAAAAAGACACTGAAGATTTGTACAAACTGTCAATATCTCAAGAACTATTAATATTTTACCGATGTTGTCATATTTCGTTAAACTGAATTCTGACCTATCTACTGCCTATTCCACCAAATATTATATTTCCAAAGTCTTCATTTTCAACAATACTTGAATACTTTTTAGTGAAAGTCTATCAGGAGAAGGGTATATTCAACCCAGATCTTTATCAGCAACTTCAAATTAACGAAGAGATCACTGCCAATCCCACAAAATCGTTGGACAGTATCGTGAGCATATATGAAGCTCTGACAGACGATAAGATCGATCCAAAAATGATAAAGCTGAAATCGGAAGCGAAAAGCAGCAAAAAAGCGAAGAAGATCAAAGTCGAGAAACTTCTGGAGAAGAAGGAAGGGAAATCTAGTCGTTCATCTTCGAAATCGTCGAACAGACAAAGAAAATCGTCCGCTTCGAGGGAAATCAAAAGTAGTTCAGTTATGGAACCCGTTGTTCGGACAAATGAAGAACCATTAGTTTATGGGATGTGTGCTATTGATTTTATTCCCCTTTTTCAAGGTATCTATACCTATATCGTTGATTAATGTATCAAATTTGATGAGATTTGAGGTTTCCTCTGAAACTATCAATGATAGACAAAAATCGACCAAGGTGTCCTGGGTCCTATTTTCGTGAAACCGAACTACAGAGCGATTTTGAAATTTTACCATTCGTCGTCGACCTCCGTATCTTGATTTCCGTGAGTCGAATCAAAGAATGAATAACACATTCTTTTTAGTCGAATTCATTGCTGATGAAAGAAAAATTGTGCATGTCACGGTTTTCGAGATGTCAGCTTCTGATTTTGATCATTTCATTATTAGATGTCATGTCAAATTATGATCATGATGAAATGAGACAGGTCCGCGCATTCCTATCCAATGCAAGGTTAGAAAATTGAACCAAATCGCTTTACCTGGATACTGTAGGAGTCACTAGTTTTCCTGTAGAGGGCACTGCTATTATTCGACTGAATTTAGGGTGGCAGAACTGAAAACAGTAAGAACTGCAGTTCTACCAAACTTGCAATAAAACAAAATTGAGACATACATAGACTTTTGTGTATCTAATTGTTGTATATTTGATGAAATCATGATGAAGAGATTTGATTGAGTAAAATCAAAACATTTGTAAGACACCATGGAATTTGAAACGCAATAATAATGGCGCCATCTTCGGGAAAACCCGCGCACCAGTTCATTCGCTATTCTCATTTCATTATGATTATGATCTCGGTCCAATATTTATTCTTGCGAACTGAGCTGAATAATTTCTATTTGAACAACGGAATCTGCATTGAGCATTTACCATTGGTATAAAATTAAATTCAAAATACAGCTTTTTTTCTTCCACAAATTCACAATAAATCTGGAGCAAGTTGTAGCACTGTATTACTTATTATTCCTATGCACATATCTAGTGGACCTACTTGTATACCTACTTGTGTAGATGCTCAATTGTTCTGGAGATTGACGAAAAACTATTCTTCAACTATAGAAATCCTAATTGATTATTAAAATTTCAAGGTAAAAAGTCATTCTCAGAAACGATGTTGATCAAGCCAGTTAAAGTGTATAGAGACGAGAAAATGAACTCATACAAAGCTCAACCAAAAATAATCATAACAGTGACGATAAACGAAGATTTGAATCTAACAAATAACCTGATAATGAACTTTACTATGGAATCTGTCTACAATATTCCTCAGCTGATGAAACCCGAAATGGATTACAAGATTTGTTATATGGTGCCATTGGATGAATCGGTAAAAAAAGCCGCCCTATTATTAGATTGTATAACCCCTGGAAATCTCTTATAGCAGCCCTTACTAGCTTATCAGCTGTCCTCGCTTTGATCGTGCAGCTAATAGCCACGGGCTGATATAAAAGTGTTGCCTACCACACAAAATCCACCACAAAACACACAACCTCAGTTTAGCCTACCACACACAAAATCAGAGACGTCTCTATATAAGCAGAGCTACATTTGCACGGTCACCCAAAATCATTTTCTATTCTATTCTTAAGACTAGACAAGAGAGATATTACCATAATACATAAATCTTTAGTCTCGAAATTAGCAAGAAATAATGAATTTTTGAATTTTAAAATATTCTGACGTTGAAATTTGGGTGATAGTAGCATAGATCAATGATAGTAGTAACTCATGCCGATAAAACTTTCGTTGTTGTAAATGGAACAGGTACGTTTGAAATTATATTTTAAAGTTCATAGTGTTTTGGAGGTGCTCACAAATTTGACATTTTCCATTCCCCGATCAATGTTTGGTGCAGAAAAACTTAGCTTTACTTTATTCGATATCTCTTACCTTCATAGAAGCATGCGATTTAGAAACCCTAATAATACTTGCCAATCAGGTGATATAGGAATTGTTAAATAACCGTTTATACAATTTCGCATCTCTGTGATTATACTGAAATTACACCGCACAGTACTTAGAAGTGACCAACAAATATTTTCTTTGGTGAATATGCCGATTTGGTCCTATGAAGCACGCTTTAGTTGTACCCTGGAGGGTAAATTAAATAACATTGATTTTCAGGTGAACGTACCGATTTTATTCACAAATCCGCATTATACAACGGAATACAATGAGGCACTCAATAGATGCTGGCCTGGTATGCACAGAATAGGTCTCGATGCAAATACCACAAAATATAGGTGAATATTATTTCGAGTTATATGCGGTGGCCCAACCAGAAGTAGTTTAGTTTCAAGAGGGAATCATGTCTTCGCCAAGTTCACCCTGTTTATTTATTTTTTTAGTTTATTTTTTTTTTAGTTTATTCATCCCTGGGGTGGTAATAATCTCTTCACGAATCGACAAAGAATATCTAGTGACACATCATATCATAGAGTTCAAATGTACTGTGTCTCACGGTCGAACAATTTGATCAAATCTGTTTGATGTGACGTCATTCCTGTCTATTTGCCTCAAACAATTTGAAACGTCAAAAAATCCTTGTCACACGGTTCGAAGACGTTTAATCAAAAACATTGGCTGTTGGTGGGCTGAAAGAGTTTCGAATAGTTTCAAATATTATTTTTACAGAATATTCATGATGGTAAAATTGGTAAAAATGGTAAAATCCAGTTGTACCTGGCCGTATCCCATGCAAATTCCGATCGATCTCTTTTGTGGTAGTTTGAATGTCGAATGTTATACAAAAACTCCTTATTTCTATATAGGTCTATCAAGTAAGTTACTTATTCTTCTGTCCAATTTCCATTTTTTCGCTGTAGTAGCGTCACTAAGTATATTATTGTGTATGTAAAATAAAATGCATGATCATACCCGAAAAATTTTAGAACATGTCCTAAATTTTTGCTACCGTTTGACGTGACGTCATTGATGACATCACAAATCACTAGTTTGATCAAATTGTGACACGGATTTTAGACGTTTCTGGTGGACCAGACAACGGATCAGTTTGAAAATTTGGTGGAGACCATAGACAATGCGGTGATGCCACTTCTATTAGAAAGTAGTGGCAACTGTATTTTTTTTATTGGAATACCCTATATATGATATTATTTTTGAATTTCCAACATTCTCTAATAGTTATCAGTTCCCTGTGGCTACGTTGCCTACCTAAACATGGCGAACTTCTCATTACCAAAGCACCACTCATTGATAGAAGGACAAAAAAATGGAATTCTTTGTATTGTGAAGTGTATTTTGATGCTTACGACCTCCAGACTCCAATACCGTCCTTCTCTCCATGTGTTCCTCAAATATTATAGGATTTTCTTTCATGTTGTCAAAAGATAAAGAAAAAATGAATTTGACAAAGAATTGTTTCCCCCTTGAAACTGTCTTGGTTTTCCAGGTTATCAATAAATTCAATAAATTTCTCATTTGATAGTACCTACAGCTATTCTTTCATATATTTTTGTCTCTTTCTTTTATCTCTATGTAAACTATAGTTTCTCTTTCATCATCAATAGAAAAAACACAACACAATTTTCATTATCTCATAAATTTTACATATTAGAAACTAAGCACAGGTGTTCTACACCTAGGTGCACTCAAAATTTACCTTTGTTTTACTAATATTGAATATCTCTGTTATTCAATTGTGATTTATTGATTGAAATAAATAAATAAATGAAATAAAAAAAAACAAAAAAAATATCCGTGTGCACACTTTTCGTTGGGCCACCTTGTGTTATCTTATGATATTTCTAGGGTGAGCACTGATAATGAGAACATCATTTGTAAGTTCAAAGAAGATATAATTCCTTTCCTAACCGAAGAAAATCCCAAATTGGAATTCAACACGATAAAGCGCAATTTGATGTACCAAGATGCATTTATAAAATTTTCGACCAATGTCAAAACATACAGGAAAATCGTATTAGAATTCTTCATGACCGGCAAAACAGTAAGGCTGGAAAATAGGAGGAAATGAATGAAGTTTCCAGTACTCATCCACATTTTTTTCTAGAAAATAAGTAGCATGAACGTGTTCCAAGACGCAAGCTTCAAAGACAGGGCATCGGCCAAGTTAGTTTCGGAAAGAAACAGCGAAAAATGGTCAGCAAAAAAACAGAAGCAGCAACCGTTCTTACACCTCATGACGGTTGTAGATATATCTCCTCTACTTTATCCTGGTGGTAGGTTCAGATGAGTACATAGTTCATTATGCACGTAGGAAATATACAGGGTGTCCCGACGAAAACTTTCCACACGGATTTATTGGGAAATGACAAATTATTTTCGGAAACGCTGAAACACGTCGATTTTGATTTCTAGGGGGACACATGTCAGTGATGAATTTAGTCACGCAACTTCATCCCCCTGACAGGGGCGGCTTCCCCATTGCGAATCATCATATGGAAGCTCTCTTCATTCTCTATCCAAACGTTTATTATTTTTTCAAAATCGAATGACTGGTACTTGAGATTAGTGTGGTAATAGGTTCAATTTAAATAATCAATATCGTACCTGTTCTTATCGAAATTCAATCAATTAATTGATATAAATGAGCCCCTCCTACCTCCATACAATGATGAAGTCTACTTTCGAAACTATTACGAACGTTTTCCAATACTTCTGGAGTTATGCTGCCGCACTCGTTTACAATTCGACCACGTAGATCCTCTAGTGACTCTGGCGGACTGACAAAAACTTTGCTTTTGAGATGCCCCCATAAAAAATAATCCAACGGGTTGAGGTCCGGTGATCTAGCTGGCCACTCAATTGGTCCTCGTCGCCCTATCCAATGATTGGTATATCGTTCATCCAGAAAGTTTCTAACCTCTACTGCATAGTGAGGTGGTGCTCCATCTTGTTGAAAATGGACGTTGTCTGCCGAATAATCTCCATCGTTTTCGATAATATCCGTTATCATGGGATCGATGGCATTCTCAAGGAGATGTAAATACATTTCGGTTCACCTCTGTGGAGGAGGTTCCTTTGGACGTTTCGCTCACAATTGGGGTGAGCATCTTCCGCTTGTATTGTTGTATTCGCGAATAGCGACATCAACCTGATACTTGGTTGGAAGATCTTCGCAATTAATAGTCCCAGCCTGGCTACTTACTTTGTTTTGAATAATTTGTTTTCGTTTTTCGTGGGGTGACTGGGTTACCTGACCGGATGGGATGTTGCCATTGTCTATCTGTCCACTCATTGAGTCTTAAAATAGTTAATAAATTGAATTTGAATAAGAACAGGTAAGATATTGACTAATTACATTGAACCTGTCAACAACACTAATTTCAATTCGATTTGAAAGAATTATACACGTTTGGATAGAGAATGAAGAGAGCTTTCAGATGATGTATCACTCGACCCACGTTCCCTATGATGATTCGCAAGGGGGTAGCCGTCCCCGTCCGGGGGATGAAGTTGCTCGACTAAACCCATTACTAACATGTGTCCCCCTAGAAATTAAAATCGACTTGTTTTAGCGTTTCCGAAAATAATTTGTCATTTCCCAGTAAATCCGGGTGGAAAGTTTTCGTTGGGACACCCGGTATGTAGAGGATTGTCAGATGAGAACAAGACAGAGCAATTATCTGAAACTGTGTCAGTCCAGCACCCTATTATTCAATACAACACTCTGTATCATTGTATATTCTTGAAGCTTCCAGCATTCTACACTCACGAATTCACTGACCCCTCTCTACAACATCATAGAAGAGTGGGCGATCTCTTTCCTGTTTCAAAGATATTTCCCTATGAAGGAATCCCTAGGGATATGTCATCCCTACACTGACAGGCTCGAGTTATGGAATTATTCGCCTAGCGAAGTCTTTCCTGATGCTTCCAAACTCCAAAAAAATCCAATGAATACCGTCCTTCTCTCCCAAAATTCCACCGCTGGCTTTGTTGTGTTCAAAAAATCAAAAATAACTTCAACGACCTAAATGAATGAGTACAGGGAGGAATATATTGAATTTTACCTTTGGAATATTTTTCAGTAACCAGAGTTCGAATCGCAAGTCCACTGACTACGTTCAGTCCAGAAGAAGCTCTGAAATATGGTGGTCTTCAAGATTCATATTTTATTCCATCGGATAAAAAAGAAGTGAAAGATACAGTATCGAAAGATTTTTTGTCAAAGAAAGATAAATCGAAAGTGAAAGAAAATAAGTCGGGCAAAAGTTCGAAGTCATCAAAAAAAGGGAGCAATAAGGAGACTGATATCGATAAGAATATGAAAGGGGTATGAAATTGTTGAAACTCTCGGAATATTTAAATGTTCAACGCCTTCAACTTCAACTCAATCAAAATACGTAATTTTGACAACTGTGTCAGATTAAAGCGAAAATATCGACAACTGTCAATGTCATAGACAGCTTGGCATGTTTACAATTTGAAAATGTCAGATCGTTAATCCTTATAGTTATTACCACCAAAACCAGAGGCATTACCAGAACCTGAACCCAGTGAACCCGTTTTCGATGAAAATGGAAAACCATGTTTCGTCATAGTGGAAATTGAATTATCGAAACCTATCATTCCCAAGCGAGAATTGGAAGATGTGAAAGAAGAGTAAGATTATCATCAATTCCAATTCATGGAATTAGCTATATATTCTCTCAACTTTCTCAGAATTCACCAGATGTTGAAGATAAAAAAGTTCCCCTCTCCTAAAATTGTACTGAGTAATAATCTCACGAAAGAATACTACAAACAGGTGTTGAATGATATCATTGGAGATATGGATGATAAATTCCAAAGATTTTTGGAAGAAAATCCAAATTATAAAGGTATAATTTCTGTCTAATAATAATGTAAGTGTGAAATTGAAAACAATTCTAACATATCTGATTTCCAATCAATTCGTAAAATTACAAACACAGGGTGTTTGTTGAACATGCCTCAAAAAGAGGTTGTTCCTTGGACTATTCTAAGGATATTTTTTCTATGTTGATTTTTGAAAATCCTCTTCATTTCGAAGATAAGGGCGAACAACATTTTATAAAAAAACATTTTTGATATTTTTGAAATGAAAATAGATACTAGTCATTTTCAACAGTTCTTGTAGATTAAGTACCTAACCTTCACATTTTTCTTGTGATAAAAGGTCGATATTGTCTAAAATTTTGTTCACCCTGTATCTCCTGAACAAAATGGATTATCAGAAATCATTAAAGGAATAAGCCCTTCAATATTTGCCGCATGTTTAATAAACACTCTGTACATTGCATACTTCGCACAACTGTTACACCGGAAGGAAAGGTGTAATCTAGAAGGATATTCTACATATAAAATAAAATATAAATACATAAACATGTAAATTTCATTTTTTTTTCAAGTTACAGGCTGTTGATATTTTCATGAGAATTTTATTTTATTTAATATCTAAAAATCGCTCTGGTCGATTTTGATTGAATTTTCAGAGTTTGTTCGATTTAATAATTTCAGTAGCGTAGCACGGGGATATTTATTATTTTTTGTACAAAATACAACATTATTTTTATATGTACACTACACTACTGGTCAAAGAGATGAAGTAATAACTAAACTGATGAAACCTCTTCATTGAAACTCCCAATATGGCATCATCGATTTCTGTTTTTCGTTTTCTGTGTCATATATATGTGCATACATGTATTTTCAGTAATTTTGGCCGTTTTCGACACGATGTAATCATCATCTTAACAACTCAACAATAATCACAATTATAATCGTAGATTACGGAATGTGAATGTGATAATAGTGAGCTTTATAAAGTGTTCTTGGACTTGTGGAATAATATAAAAGAGTAAAATGGAAAAAAGTGAAATTATTTCTCAATCATACGAATGTTGAATTAATGCAACAAATACAATAGGTATATTGCGATTATTATCAAAAAGAACTTGAACCGCTATAGAAACATAATGTGTAGTACATCCTTGAATTTATAATTGAGGCTCGTCAAGTTTGATATCATAGCATTCGATAGATAAATCGATGATGTCGTATTGAAAATTGCAATAAAGAATCTTTATCAGTTTTTGTTTTGTAATTTCTCTATTCAGGCCAGATGAAAATTGCAAATCTGGAAACGACTTCGGCACCTCTTGTATTTCCCGATTAGTTCATACTGATGATAATTATTTTAGTTCGAAGTTACAAAACACCGTCCGATTTCGTTAAATTCCTACAAAAAATTGGGTCATATCAACCCTACATTACCTCGATCACGAAAGCGGCCACCCTTCTGGTTACCAACACCTTCAAATGTGATGACGCTTTGGAAAAGAGAAATACACAATTGTATCAAAACTTCATCGGGAAGATATTTATTCACTTGGTATCCGAAATGAACAGTACAGTGAATGAATTGGTATCACATGGAATGCGACCTGTTCCCAAAGAGTCAGTGTCCAACGAGACGTTTTTCTTTGCAAAAGAGGCGTTGGAATTGAGGAAGACTTCTTTGGCAGAAACGTATTTTCTGAGGGTATGTATGAGTATTTGAATAGATTAATATTGAACAATCAAACTCGAATCGTTCCATTTTGCTTAAAGAAACTATGCAGCGATGAAAAAAATGCCGACTACTGGTTTGATTATGCAGTATATTTTCTTGAGATAAAGGAAGAAGATAAAGCTTACGAGTGTTTACAAAAAGCTCTATTGGAGAATGCTAACCACAACTACAGGTAATTTTTGTTCCGTTTTGTCGAGGATAAACCGGTTTTTAATATAAGGGATGTTGAAGTTTATCAACAAACCAAGGAATCAAAATTATGTAAAACTGACATGTCGATAAATTTTGACAGTTACCAATATTCAATGATGCTCATAGGGCACCGTCATAATGAAATGAGAATAGTGAATGCACTGATGCGCTTTTGTTTGAACCAATCCACTTGACCTCCAAGTGATGTAGAAGTCACGGGTTTTCCTGAAGATGGCGCCATTATTCTACAAAAAATTGCGTTTCAAATTCCATTGTGTCCTCCAAATGTTTTGATTCCACTCATCAGAATTTTTTCATCATGATTTCATCAAAGATACAACAATTAGATAAGCAAAAGTCTATTTGTTTCAATTTTGTTTTATTGCAAGTTTGGTAGAACTGCAGTTCTTACTGTTTTCAGTTCTGCCTCCCTAAATTCAGTCGAATAATAGTGCCCTCTTCAGGAGAACTGATGACTCCTACAGTATCCAGGTAAAGCGATTTGGTTTAATTTTCTAACCTTACATTGGATAGGAATGCGCTAACCTGTCTTATTTCATCATGGGCACCGTTGACTTCGACCTTTTAGGATTCGTATATTCAAGACTCGTGTATATAAAAACAGAAAATAAGGTAACATAAATGGGGATATTATCCTTTCATTATTATTCACCAATAAATAATTCAGAAGGGTTGAATATCAGATGACAGGAAATAATATCACCCAGTACAGCTTCGACGAATATATCAGTATAAAAATTCATACTGCCGATATAGTGACGTGTTCACCAAATTTCAAATCGATAGCTTTAGGCCTAGCGCACACAGAGCAGAACAATAAAGTTGACTTATTAAACTTACCTCAGAGTGATCATTAATCTTTCCTGTGCTGGAATACATTCCCTCAGGTGTGTGTCCATCTTCTCCAAGGAAGGGCCAACCAGTCTTGTTAGTTCCAAAAACGTATCTTTTGTCATTCGGTAAAAAGATTTAAACTTCCTATCTGACTGAGACAACTCTCTAGCTGCTACAAATAGCCTAGAGTTCACATTATTTCTTAAATAAGGGTGGACCCAATGCTCTCTTTGTGTTCTTCGCCGCCTTCGGTAAAGATAGTAGTTAATGACATCCTCTTCGTCTGAGTCTGATGACATGATAAGCACAAATGGTCAAGGCGATGCCTCAAAACACAGCGAACTAGGCCTACAAAATACTCCACTATTGCACATTAGACGCAACTGATTCACAACTGACCCGTTGACGTGTGCGGACAGAAGTTTTGTTTCAGTTACAAACTAGTTGCAGATGCAACTGGTTGCCGACTCTAGTTGCAGAATAGTTGCTCTGTGTGCGCTTGGCCTTACTTTCAACATATAGATCAAAATTCAAAACCGATAATTTTTGCGAACCCAACTACCCCGTAGGTATATAGAAAAAGCAGTTTCACCACGAAAACATGGAAACATACGCATGTGATATTTAAAGTTTGTCTATCGATTAGATTATCGAAGTAAGACATGTTGAACCTGAGAAAATTCAATTGTTGCTTTCTAATATTGTTTTCATGCAAACAGTTGAATAATATATGATCTAAATCGCCCTCAACATGGAATACACATAGGTTGCTTCTGAGATGGTTATATGGTCCTCAGTTGCTTCGCATTCTGAACTGATTGTTATGAGACTCCCCACTCCCTACAGTTTGCTAACGCTCTTGTGGTTGTTTAGACAAGTATTCCTCAAAATGGGATAATATAAACTGACCAATTTTTTCAGTCTCCTATTATTTGCTATACTGTTGGATAAAAATGAACAGAAGGAAGAATCCGAGAGCTGTTTCTTGAACCTGGTGGTCCAAGAATCGAAATGGCTGGAAGGTAACAAGTCGTTTCAATTTTGGATGTATAATTTTCATGTATTATATTTCTTCATTTTGAGTAGCTTGGGGTATTCTCTATATATTCTATCGTAAGTATGAAAAATACGAAGGGATGGATGTGGCATTAGCAATGGCAAAAAAATTGATCGACCACGAACGAAAACCAATCAGTTATTTTGATGATTTTGAAGATTTATCGTGGACTCCTGATATTTGCCCGAAAACAGTATTATTTAGAACTGCGACATTGCTGATAAAAATGCGAATATATGATGTGAGTAGAAATCTTCTAAGGCAACGAAAATATTCAATATAAATTATATTGCTTACTCACATCGCTGTCAGTCCAATTAGCTTTTCGTCTACCTCTATATGGTTTACGAGTATGTCTTTTAGTGGGCTGAGACGGCATTATCTGAAGAAATAAATAAAAACTATGGTCTCGTCAATTACTTACTATCAGTTATCTGCTACTATCGAAGACAATATTCTCATGCTTTGGAGCATATAAACGAAACTAAAGAACATTATGGATCGGTTGGTTTACAGAAAAATGGCTGGTGCATTTAGATACTAAATATTCTATCTATCATAGGACTATGCTGTTGCTGCTCTCTCAGGGCATTGCCTCCTCGCATTGAATAAAAAAGAAGAAGCGAAAAAAGAATACTACCATGTTCTGGAATCTTTTGGTAGGCCAGATAACGTCCATCTCGTATATATCAATTGTGCTCTGATTCTGGAACACATGGGCGAAGACCAACAAGCTAGAAAATTGGTTTTACTAGCATGTAAATATCATCCCACTCCTTATACCTGGTTGAGGGCTGGCTCATTGTATTTTCAAGTGAGTATATGGCAGAGGATCTTCCAGTTCTTTTGATAATGGTATGAAGAGGACTCCGAAATATCGCCCTGGCAAAAAATGTACCTATCTAAAATTTACAAAAAATCAGTATTCAGTATTGAGTCTCCCTGGAAGATTTGTAATTTGAAATCATTACTGAAGAGCAGATAACATATGTACTAATAATTCCTGTGAACCGAATCAATGATTCAAGTGCTCACAGTGTTGTTATCTGTTTTATCCCAAATTTTCACAATTTATATTCAAATATAGGACCATCGAGAGCTTCTAATAAACAACGGGATAGCCGTTTGAACTGAGAACGATTTTTTATTATAGGAAAACGACTTGCTGAGTGCTGAAGAATGTTTCAACGAAGGTAATTTGATAGATTATCGCCATCCTGAGTTGTGGGGTAATTTATGTTTGGTCAATTTGAAATTGCATAGATTACATGAAGCAGAGTTGTGTTACCAGCAAGTGATAAATGTAAGTGTTAACATCATTCAATGGTTGCGCGGAAAGTGATAACCATTTCATCAATATATTGTTAAATTAAGTTAGACCTAGACGCCTATTTCGCTTGAGTTTTCAACTTGTTAAGACCGATTTATTTCATTAACTGTAAGCTCTTTACGATCGTTTGCTACTATCCCATAATAATTTAATTACCGAAAATAGTTTCTCGCACCAGAGAGGAAAAGTTGTCAATTCATAATACCAAGAATATTCTCGAAAACCACCAAGAATTCGCATTTCACTTGTCACAAGAAATGATCAGATGTTATAATATTAGATTTATAAGTAGAGTAGAAAGAATCTTATCGAAAATGCAGTAGGTAGGTACTATAAATTTGTACCGATAACAATACAGTCCCAGATGCTGGTGAAAGTATCATTTCGTTCTATCAAATCTTTCAACGAAATTGGTTCTAGTTCGATATTTCAATGATTTGATTGTTATGATGCAATGGACCAAATATTATTTACCATTGAAGTATAAAGTATATATTATATTTGCATTCACTGTCCAAAACTCTTGATTTGTTAATAGTTTATCGCACCCATATATATCAATAACATACCTCAAACAGGCATTTCTCACTGTGAAAGCTTCAATTAGTGTACTGCCATGTTGAGTTAGCGTCAATTTAATCACTTTTCATCTTTTTCAGAACAATCTCGAAGATGAAGATCTTATGAACTGTATAAGAGAGGAATTTGAAAAACTGAAACATCCAATAACAAGCCAATAAATATAATTTGATTAAAATAGCACATACATATAAATATTGTATAATAAAATATTTAGTCAATATCAACAGTACAACGATAATGAAATAAAATCTCTGTAACAATCACCAATTAATAGAAGCAAAAAACCAAATATAATTATTAAAACATTGAATGCAACAGTGATAGAATGGATTTACACAATAATATCAACAAGGATATTTTTCATCAAATTATTGAGATTTTCAATGGAAACAAACGCTACAATCCAACTTAATCATGCAAAACTATTCAATTAGAAAAAAAACAGAATTTGAATTTTCTGGTCAGATGTTGTTTCATACATAAATCTAGAAAATATTAAGTTTCTATGATACTGGTTTTCGACTTTTCAGTACAGCATCACTTCAATTGAAACCCTTAGTCTTTTTTTATTGAAAATATCACAAAATTAAAATTCGACCATAAATATTTTACATAAAAAATCTTTAAAGGATGAACACAGTCAACATCCACTTTTAATTAAGGGATTCGTGCAATATTTTGTTATTTAAAATACGACAATTAAAAAAAAAACGAAAATTATGATTCCATTTCAAGCAGTGCATATTTTATCACATAAATAATATTAAAAATAGAATTCAGCAAGGTTTGATCCGCCAGAATGGTTCCTTACAGAAATTGAATCTAGAATCAGAATTTGTAATAATTTCAGTAATAATGCAAATATTTCATATTAGATAGCTCAAAATAACATGAATCACATGTTCCTCCATGAAAACTTGAATATTTTACCAAGAAAATATTCAAAATCATATCGATGAAACCAAAGAAAAAGGAACAGTAACAGAAGAAAAAGGAACTGCTAAGTTCCAGAGAAGTCTGATAATTAATAGTTTGAGTGAGTAGAGGATTCTGTCAATTTGAAAGTTACAAGAATTTGCACTGTGTAATTTCTAACACTGAACAAAATCATTCATCTTGTATGTATTTAAAGAATTTTGTTCTGGCAGCATCACTGGCGTATTTGGATCCAATAATTTCAGCTGTATATTTCAAAATATATGAAATGTTGAGCAAATAATTTAATATTCAAAAATGTTGATATACTATAATTGCTTATAAAAATATTGTATATTTAATAGAGGCCTCATTTAATTCTTTTTATTTGCTCAATGATTCATCTTAAAGCTTTCATAAAACAACAAAACATGAAGATATTTCATCACGTATTGTTCTATGATTCACTACTTCTGTGATAAATACTTCTATATTACCTTCTTTGATTCCGCGACTAGTTCTTCATTCTCAACTTTCACAGAGATTACTTCTTCTTTATCTTCTATGTTGAATCGAACAGTCCTCTTTTTTTGTTGGTTATCGACATTGTTAATGAATGGATTTTCTTTGATTTCTACTAACTCTTCTTTCTCTTCATCAACTAAACCCTGATCATCATGAATTTCACCTTTGAATTCTTTATCTTCATTGGCATAATTTATATCATATGGTTTATCAGCCATGTCATCCTCCAGAGCATTTTCAAAATCATTCTCCTGCACCTTCAATGCCTCGAATTCAGTAGTGATAACATCTGATTCTATTTCAGTCTCAATTGCTTTAACTGCATTCACTAAATTGTCTTCATTTGGCGTATCAGAATGATCAGAAGTTGCATCATTCATGTTGGTTGATCGTTCTTGTCTATTTTTACCTCCTCTCCAACTACCTCTACCTCTTCCCCTTCCACCTCTTTTTGGTGTGATATCAGTCTTATGAACTGAAGCTTCGTGATCCTTATTATCTCCATAATCAAAGTTACTCATTTGGTCCAGCCTATGTCTCCCACCTCTGTGACTACCTCTACCACCTCTTCCTCTACCCCTAGCCTCTCCATTTACATCCCTCGAAGAAATGTCGCCTCTGGGTTCAGCACTTCTGCTCCGAATATATGCCCCCCCATTTCTGTTTGCACCATTTTCTGAATCAACTTGAATCTTGTGAGGTCTTTCCGTACTTCTAGCTCTTATAGCACCACCTCTACCTCTTTGATCTCTTCCCCTGCTTCTTGGATCTCTTCCTCTGCCTCTCCTAAATTCACTTCTACCTCTATTTGAATAATTTGGACCTCTTTCAGGCTCACTTCTATCCCAATTCGTTTCTTGGTCATCTTGGTTTGTTTCGTGTATTTCCTTATATGATCCATTTACACCCCAATCTCTTTCATTTCTACCCCTGCTGTTTTCGTATCTTCCTCTGACTGTATCATACTTTCTTCCACCTGTAAAATTCAAAACCCTAGTTATTTCTGTTTTGAACCACTCTGTCTCATTCCTACCTCTGCTAACTACATATCTGCCTGAGTCTGAGGAACAACCTCTACCCCTCTGAGATAAACCTCTACCTCTGTATGAAGTACCTCTGCCCCTTTCCGAACCAAACAAATTCTTATCTGATCTACCTGGCCCGTTTACATAGTCATTATAGTCCGGGATATGTTTCAAAGCGGACATTTTATTTTCATCACTCAGTGAGTAATGTCGTTCTCCCGTTGCTGTCTGAAGTTCAACTTTGATATTAATCGGATTCTCCACGAAAGAGTGTTCAGAAGGCTTGATGTATCGACCTCTACCTCGAGGACCACTTGGCTTCTGTTCACTTTGACCCTTGAATAAATCAATTCATAAATCAAAATGTTCTGATTTATGAAAATAGATCTTGTGAATTTGGGAGAACATGAGAATGAATAATGTTGAAATTTTCTCTTAATCTCCAATATGGGTGTATGAATAAGTTCAACAAAAAAGGGATTAGAGAATCAATATTATTTCCAGATAATATCCTCAGTTAACAATAGAAATTCCTTAAATATCAGCGGGCATTCCATTCCAAGGTATTCCTATCAAATAATATACAAAGGTATAATAAAATATGGATTATTTCAATACAGATAATTATTATAAGTGGCGAACATTAAATCACCCACACTATTTGAAATTTTCATATTCTCCCTATGTCTTTACATACATGTTCTTCTTTGTGTTTACGATCGAGAATTTCTCTCAAATCATGGACTCCAAAAATATGTAAGGCCTTCGTGACAGGATTAGCACGACCTCGTCCCCTAGGCGAGTATGATGAGGGCCTACTTTGATGGGACTCTCTACGTGGATCACTTTCAGAATAATGATCAGATTCGGCCATTTCAATTTTATTATAAATTCACCATGTACACTCTGGAACTCTCTAATTTTTCATCATATTTACAGATATTCGATGAAAGTACTTATAATCAGGAGTTTATAATGAAGATAATAAAAATAAATAATAAATACCAAAAACCATAACCACAAAAATAAAGGATCCCGTATACTGTCAGATTGGTGTCGGTGTCTTTTGTCAGAGGCATCGTTGATCGTTGCCAAGCTTTTCTAGCTGAAGGACCGTGTTTTCCAGAAAATTACCGTGTTGATTTTTCTGAAAATATAGTTAAAAACCTACAGAAGGAGAGATTTTGATATGGTACATCGTGTGATAGTCATAGTTATGAAACTTCCCAGAAGGTGCCGACATTTTTGCAGATTTCTGTACACATAGTTGATGTTTTTAGATTGTAATTTTGATCATTGATTCTGAAGTAACTGAAATTACTAGCTCTGTAAAATACCGTTGAGCGGTCTGATAAACAGAGTGAATAATACTGATGCGCATGTGCACTCGAGTAAACGAAACACAACATGCTTGCTTTGGTTTGCTAGATGTCAAACTGTCATGAGGAAGGGCGTTTACGTTAGTGGTCTAGTGTACAAGTGAAAAAAAGTGAAGTTACATAAAAAACAGTCTTTTCTGTGGATCAGAAACTATTCGGACATTGTTATCATAGGATCTTTTGTAAGGTAAGAAAACCAATTACTATAGTTTTTCTCATGCAGAATATCAGATAATTGTGACCTGCAAATGGCCGACTATAAGGTGTAACCAGTTTTAAATGGCAATGCAGATACATTGAAACAGTCAACTTTTAAGAACTCACAGGTATCTCATATAATATGATTACGAATTCTCAATTTTTTGTTTCTCAATAAGTATTGTCAGTTTTCTGGAAGACGCACAATATAAACCATTAATTGAAGTAGGTATGTGATCTGACAGTAATTTAGACCCTTTTAATGTCACTGAACTCGAAAACAGGACAAACTTTAGATGGGAAAACAGGTGACAGTAACTTTGCTGACCTAGTGGGGCAGAGGGTGTGTGAAATGTATTCGAAAAAATGTAATGATCTTTCTCACACAGTTTGGGTTCAAAGTAAGATTCAGTTAGGGAAAAGACGAGGGAAAATATTAAATATCTAACATTACGAAACTACAATCAAGTTCGTTCCTGGTTTATGAGAATGTGTGACAGAATAAAAGCTACAAAATATAATGCACAAGTATCATTGGTATTTTCAAAGTGACATAGCTTTTTAGGATCTTGAAATTATCTGAGATAAGATTAATGTATCTTTCAATCATTCAATCTCTTGATTAAATCACCTATGAAATGGGAACTCTCGGTACGTCCCCACACTTATTTTGGCTCTCCATTTCTAACGAATCTTCTTATGAAAAATTACCTCCAGAGGGACTTTCTACAAATAGAGGAATAGACAGTGAGTAAATACATCAACTTAGATCTCACCTTATATTAATATGACATTAGTCAAGTCATGAATACATTCATATTAGTAATTGAATTACCTAGGCCTAGTAATAAGTCAGTGATAGGTCAGAGAAGCATATAATTTGAACCATCCTGACCATGTCATGATACTAACAGGCTGCTTATAATGCTCAGTTATAGTATACCTATTAATATTCATGATTCATGACTCATTAGTTTCAAGATGTTGGCCTTGAATTTAAAATTTTTCAGATAACTGGTAAATGTGAATCAGTATAATGTTATTATAATAGGTATTTATATAATTTTGATGATTTAAGACATCAATTCTTATGATGTCAATCTGTTGGGTATTTCATCTTAGTTTTGAGATTCAAAACTCTGACTTTTGTGTTCCCAATATGTTTTTCCTACATTAGTAGGACCTATCTCAATATTTTCAAAGAACAATATTGTAGTATTGGCATTCTATCAGATATGATATTGGTATATAATTTTATATTACTTTTTATCTTTATTGGTCATGAAATATCATACATACCTGGTTGCTTTGGATTGAAAACCAATGATGATGATAGATAATATGGAGAATATTTAGTGAGCTCTAAGCGTTCTTGAGTGCCTGGTTGTATTTGATTTTTTTTCCAAAAAAAGATTTACAAAAAATATTCCAATCTCTAACTGTTTGAGAAACTTTAAAAATACATTATTTTTCACAAAATACAAAACAATACAAATTTTTGGTTCAATTTTCACAAAACTCTAACTGAAGGAGTATAAACCCACTGCATTTTTATCAGAATTCGATCTCGATTTTTTGTTAATTTTTATTAGTTTCTCAAAGTAATTCAGTTGATTAGACGATTTATGTTGTTCATATCAATTCCTATTATGAATCCATGTTCAGTTACACTATTTTATCACTCTCTGTATTACATGAATCATTGAATTGAATATCAATAATTGAAATATAATATTTGTCTTCATTGTCATCAAATGGTGATACAACAATATTGGTAGAATTCTTGATTAATGTATAAAAAAGCGGAATCAGAATGAGAAGTAAGGAAATAGTTCAGAGTGATATCAACTGGTTTCCAACATGGGTGTGGCAAAGGGGGAGTCCGTGGGTTTGACCTATATTTCACCAGTCTATTTTGGCGTTCACGATCATATAGGGTGGTCCATTCAGCTATTTACTGATATGTATCAAACACTCAGTGATACCCCAATAAATCGCTATCAGAACCACCTTAGAATTTTCACAATTTAATGCTAATTCATTACCCTATTGTCGAATTGTATTGCTCTTTGTTTTATTTGAAGAAACGCTGGTTCAGCTAGCTTTACGTAAAGATACCAAAACAATTCTGAAAAACAATGTTTTTGAAAGATTTGATTATGCCATAATTTGAGGCTATTTCAAGGCTCTCATTCTAGCCTCTCGCAAATTTTTTTGCTTTTCTCGTTTCTTTTTTTTTTAATCGTGGGGTTTGCTAGCTCTACCTTAAAGCTAGTGAAACCACTTCCAAAGGACGAAGTTGTGGATCACGTTATAATTAAAGGCTATTTGAAGGATCCTACTTCAGCCCACTAAATATTATTCTGCTCTTCGATTGACGCTAGAAAAAATAAGAACCTCTCTAGCTAACACAAAATTAAGCAATAGAGCTAGTAATCGGCTCGTTAAGGAGATAATTCTGTAAATATTTTTCGAAATTTCAAAGAATTGAATCAAAAGTCAAATAAAAAAAATCAAAATAAAATTCGAAGACAACATCAACCCAACTGCAATGTACAATGGGGGTGATATTCTGAAAGTTGATTCACATGCTTTATATTCGAATTCAAATAACAGCACGATCCAAAAACCCATTCACACCGGTGACGAAATTATCCTGCCTAGGTATTTGACAGGTCAGAGGTTAAGTGAATTTTCTTCTCATTTTTAATACAACGACGCCTCTAGTCAGTGTTGTTCATGCTCGAGTATTGTTATGTCTGTCAGAAACTATGAGTATGACATACAGATATAGTCGATACGTATGTCGCGATAAATGAGGAATTTTCGCATTACTTTTGATTGGTTACTGTAGCAGTTCATATCTGCTAGAGGATGGCAGGTGAATTTTCTTCTCATTTTTAATACAACGACGCCTCTAGCCAGTGTTGTTCATGCTCGAGTATTGTTATGCCTGTCAGAAACTATGAGTATGACATACAGATATAGTCGATACGTATGTCGCGATAAATGAGGAATTTACGCATTACTTTTGATTGGTTACTGTAGCAGTTCATATCTGCTAGAGGATGGCAGGGGAAAGGCTATGATTTCGACGTCAATAGATCTGTTCGTTTTCTGATGATATGAAAATCGCAAATTTCAAAAAGGCAGAGAAGTACTCAGAGAAAAACTGTAGGTGCTATCGAATGATGAAATATTTTTTTTTGCTGTACATGCCCATTGGTACTGAATGAAAATCTCGTCTCGCAACGGCAACATTGACCCAACTACGATTTAGTTCACAGGAGTTCACAGGATTCGGCCGTCGGAATACGCTGTGGAAGTCGTCCGAAACGCTCTGTATGTTTTCTACTTCATCGAAATGGTGATGTAACGGTCCACCGACCGACATGTCAACATGGTAGAAATAGCGCGGCGGTGACGTGTACCTCGTAATTATAAATTGGTTATAATTGAACTTGATGAATGGTGATGGTCGGTTACGAGTAGGTACCCACTACATAATGTTTCATCGGACATCAGCAGATATATTTTTCTCGAGGTGTAACAATCAGAAATATTTTTTAAAACTAGTTTGATGGAATTCCTATTGTTCTAACTTTTAATAGTTTAATTTTTCATTATGGACGCAAGCAATTACCTATCGCGATCAGGAATTTGTTTGAAAGATGTTCAATGTCGAAAAGAAAACATACAATGTTGAATTAATTGATAATTAGATTGGTTGTTTCAGGGGGGAAAATGTCAGATCGATCGCTGGTGAATTTATGGCGATTTATAGTATCGGAAATCTACTTCTGTATCTGTGGGAATAAAGCCAACCTTACTAAGGTCAAATTTCACATTTCGATTAAGCTTTCAGTTACAGTAAAACAACACTGTTTTCTATTCAAAGTTTTTAAAATATATCTTCATAAAAGATAAATTTGACTTGAATCACAGTAATCTGGAAGTCACTCTTAATATAATTGTTTTTACAAAATATAGAGGTTTCACTGCACTTGAATCTAACTGTTTTTCGAAATCGCATTCAGGAGTCAAGAAGAGGAAACGATAAAAAGCCAAACCCTCAAATGTGTTGATGTACTGGGTGGTTCATTCAAATTGAGACAGCCTTATATGTTGAAAACGGTGGATTTTAAAAACGAATCTCTCGAAGTTGTTCCATTTCAGAAACGAACGTCAATAGTGATATCATTCTTCGGCATTGGCAATATTCTCAAGGTCATTGCTCGGTCATCTTTATTCGTTTGAATGAGAACCTCTATATTTTCGTACGAAAAAAAAACGCCGTAATTTTTAAAGGGAAACTCGTATTACAACGCCTCAAGTTTTTTCGTCCATCGGCAACTGCGGAGTAGCCGAGGCCAATATGGCGGCGCCCATGGCTCGCATCAGCTAACCGTGTAGCATTCATATTTCTCACTCATTCGTGCAAGTGCTCCACGGTGTTTGTGTGTTTCAATCGGTGTATTGATGTAAATGTTGTTGTTTGACAACATGAATCTACATTTACAATCGTAAATGTACTATGTATTCCTTACTCTAATAAGCAGATTGAAATTGAAATTTATAGTTGGATATTTTGTCTACTGTTGATTCCATATTTAGATTAGAACGGGATTTTGACACCCTCGAATAATTTTCCGAAAATTTTCAGTTAAATGTCTAGGATTTGAAAAAGATTTGGATTGCATCGTGGTTTTATAAAACCACACAATGATTTTTCAAATATATGTCTTCAAGAAAACTGTCTCGAGTTGAATGGAATATACGTTTCTAGGAATTAACATTAACAGTAATATTTTGTTAATGAAATGCGATGTCACCAAACGAAGGTGCATCAATAGGTGCATCGAATCGTGATACCATGCATCGAATTATGTTTCGATTCGAATTATGTTTCGATTTTTTGATATATTTCCCCGAGATTTCCCCTTTCACGCTCTTATTGAGGACTTCGTGATCGACATCAGTATGTTCAGATCAGTTATCGGTAGAGATAAAAAATCGAATCGGAATCATTCTCATTTCGAAAATATTCCATATTCACGAATCTTTTCGTTTCGCATTTGTTGCTTGATATTTTGTTGGACATGTTATTTGCTTTGTTACGTAACAATGATGATGACATAAGTAAATAAAAGCCTTATAGAAGTATCTGGTGTGATGACAATGGCTTCGGTCAAATAATGTGGGATGGTGGGTGGAAGGATTACATTCATTCGAGAGCCAGAATGAAACCGTGACATAAAAGTCTGTCTTATTATAGGCTATTATTGTATGCTTGAGTAATGGTCAATTTGATGTTTATACGTATATACAGGGTGTCTCACGGTCGACGATCGACATATTCAGGTACTTCGATAATCACTTGTGAGTGATTCATGGATTTAACATATTTTCAGCGTTGCCGCTCATACTGAAAAGTAGCATTATCTTTGTTATTTCAAATAGCATCTTTCGATTTGTAATTACCTGACATTCTTCGCCTGTTACTTCGTTATACCCATCTCTTTCAAGTTTTCGAGTTGATAATCATTTCCCATATTTTTTGGTTGAAAACATAGGTCTAATTTAATGTTTATAACTGCGGTATCTTGATAAATGAAAACTTGAAATTTTTGGTGCAGCACACCAAGGTCCTGTGTATTGATTTGGTGAGGAGAAGTTTATTCCGCAATATACAGGGTCTCTTAAAATTCCTAATTTCACCTCTTAGATACAAAACTTGTGAAAAGTCATTTTTCTAAATGGAAAAACCATTATATTATCGGATAACTTGGAACACAATCGAAATCCCTTTCAAATGATAGATCATGTTCCCATACCTAGATAGTAAGAATCGGAGTTATATTTTCGAGTAACTTTACTGAAAATATGCACAAATCTATTAACGAAAAGATCTACCAATCCGCCATCCTCAAGCAGAGATGAACTGCTAGAGTGATGAATCGAAAGTAACGCGAAAATTCCTCATTTATCACGACATACGTATCGACGTATATCTGTATGTCATACTTAACAATACTCTATATATATAGAGATAACAATACTCTTGTATGAACAAAAAACTGGCTAGAAACGTCGTTAGAATGAACATGAGAAGAAGAAAATTGACTCAACCTGCGACCTGCCAAAGACATAGGCAGGATAATTACGTCACCAGTTTGAATAGATTTTTGGATAGTGCTGTGATTTGAATTCGAAAATGAGGCATGTGAGTTAACTTTTAGACGCCGTACCCATGATGATGAATTTTGATCATCTATAATCGATTTTTTCAAAACTTTACCACCCACCCAAATATGTAATAATTGTCATTGTAAGTTTCGAGGTCGTTTTTCAATCACTGCGCGCGTTTTTCAAATATTTCCACACTAGTTCGTTTTACTTTCGACTTCCATATTGTCATAGTGAAATGGAATACTTCCTATCTTTCCTGCTGATGATGATTTTGCATCCTAATCTTTCGGGAAAGGAACCTTCGTTCCTTCTTTGAGATGCTTCTGGTAATGTGACCATCATCTCCTCCCTTTTATTATTTTGATCTCTGTGTTATAGCTGGAATATGCGAAATTCATAGGCGTATATAAAAATTTATTTTCATGAAATCGACATCTACAACTATCGAAAGGCTCCGGTCGGGTTTTCTCGTTCCTGACTACTGTATCTCGATGAGGAAAACTTTGAATAACTTTCGAATTTCAATGAATGTCAATGGACATGAGTGGAACTCGGAATAATATCGATTCAAATATTTATGTTAGTAAGAAAAAAAGTGTGCATATTTCGTTTGGAAGTGTATTTCAAGCACTCGTTGCATTTCCACACTTGTTGTGTACAATACTATTTCTCAGTAAAAAAGCAGTGAATCTAGTACTATATCACTGAAACGGCAACGCTGGTGCGAATAGCCGCCTCCGTCCTCGATCGAGCGCCGTTCTCGTCCTGCCGCAGCCTGCTTGGCAAGCGGTAGGTCAGGCGTCGCGGCGGCTGGCTGGCACGTCCTTTCGACCGACGCGTCGGCGACGCTCGCGATCATCGATCGAACGCTCCGTTCTTTGCATCACGGAACGCTCAGTTCTCGCGGAAAAAGTCCGAAAACAGTGGTCTGTGGTCGCCTAGATCGACTGCGGGTGTGATCGGAGGCGGGGAGGTGGCGGCGAGGGATGATTGTGTCAGTATATCGGGCGAATCGGAACCGACCGTTCTCACACAGCTGATCTTCGTGGTTGAAATGTAAGTGTGTTAGCGGGCGGCATGCTAATCACTTACTTGTTACTTGGATTCCAAGCAAGTCATTTGTATTCCAAGAAATAGCGATTGTATCTCGTGATGGTGAATTGAACTTCGATAATCGGCAATATTTGAAAATAATTGGGTCAATAGTGCTACACTTTGTATGACGAAGGGCACAACAATTACATTTTTCTACATTGTTTGAACCCTAGTCTATAAGAAAATGCAATCTTGCATGTTCAATATCGATGTATTGAATAGTTTTCGAGGAGAAAAAAATGTTGGATATAGTTGAAAAAATATTCTTCGATCGATCTATTCACTATCCATCATTCGATCAACTGGATTAGGTATTACTGAAAAAGTTAGAAACGGTAGGATTTTCTGTTAGATAATTGCATCTTTTCATTAGCTATCTTCTTGTTCGGTGACAGTTTATCGAATATATGGATTTTAAATCCATATACAGGGTGAGTCAAAAATGTGTACCGAGCTTTCTGGGGGTGATAGACCATTGGAAAATAAGTGTAGTTTGATGATTAAACTCATGGCCCAAAATGCATATTAAGGGAGATATATCCTTACAAAGTTGATAAAATCAAAATAATTTCTCCGCATAACTTCTGAACGATGAAAGCCACCCGATTGAAATTTTGTGCATGAATGTATGTTGTCAAAATACATTTTTTCGTCACACTTCTACATTTCTGATATTGTTATAAAGGGTGTTTTCATAGGGTGAGTCATGATTTTTTGTAGAAAACTTTTTTCCCTGTATTATTTTCGGTGAAAAAACAGGAGCATTCGATGGAGCGAAGAAAATTACATGAAAAAGGTATTCTTATTCAAATACAAAAAATTGAGCCGTTCGTGAGATATTTGAGTTTTTGTAGTTACATGATATCAGCAGATTGATTTTATTCATCGCGAGATTCATCGGTATAACGATATTTCAGCAGCATTTGCATTTCCGAAGCACTAGAAAGCTCGGTACACATTTTTGACTCACCCTGTATATACAGTCTCGTCTGGGGCTCCGCAAGGATCGAATTTGGGCCCTCTTCTCTTTCTGATATTTATAAACGATTTGGTAACATCGATTTGCGGACGATTTGAAATTATTCAGTACAATGAAGGATATGTAATATCCACAGCCTCGAAGGTTTCATTTACCGGAATTGTGGGAATTTCAGAAACATCTCCGCGCCTAAACTTCTTTTTTACTCGTATGTAAGATCTAAACTTGAATATAGTATAATAATATGGTATCACAACACGATATTATGTGCAAGCCGAATTAAGGGTATTCAAAGGAAATTTTTGAAATATTTATGGATGAAGGTAAATGGAACTTATCCGTTTAGAGTTTAGAGGAATCGATAACCATATGATGATAGAATCCCCAATTCATATTATGTGTGATAACTAGCGTTTCAGTTGTAGGAACAGAATTATGTATTTATCGAATATTGCCAACCATGCGCTAGTTGGCCATGACTGAAAATGATTCTGTCAGTCATTTGGTTGGTGTTTATTACTCCAGCATGTGGAATTTCAGAACGAATCGAACCTATGTTTATGTTTTATGTCACTTGATTACATTTTCATGTTTTATGACGGAGTTGGGTTAATTGAATCATTAAACGTACTCACTTTTTCTTGTAAAATTTATTGGTGGCTGATTTCATGGAATGCAATAATAAATAAGTAGGTATATAAAATTGATACCCACTTCTTATTTTTTACATTTTCTAGTGATTGGTAATTTTCTTTTTGTGTTATTGAACTTGTTTTCTTTCAGAGTAATGAATGTTCTTTATTACAGTTACAGCAAATTAATACATAATATATCATTCCTGTATCTATCATTATATACACATCATTTTTACTTCGAAATTTCATTGTAACTAGTTCATAATTTGAACTCACTCCATGTGTTCCTAATTTTTGCTCAATATAATCCTGTATACTTTGGTTACATGAAGGAACTTTTCAATTGTTAATGTCAATACAAGCAGAAATACAGAATCACCGAATTTGGTAGAATGGTTATTTTACTTGCTCTTCATTAGTACTTGGAGATTTCAATGAAAATATATTTAAATTATTATATTATTATCATCACATAAATTCCCAAGGTTCCCGGAAATTAATATTTCGTATTCCATTGGCATATGGAATATTTTTAATTTAACTAAACTCATTCAACGACAGCATGTGATTTAATAATCATCATTCCAATGAAGAGAAACATACATTATAACAATGGTTAGCTCACAATGACTGCATTATTCATTCATGAATTCATACCACCGACGTGATTACTCCCGTGATATCAAGATTACTGAGCCAAATATATTCACCTTCCGAAATGGGTAATTATTGTTCCACGAATTATCAGTTCATAATTTTCCTCTATGGAATAATAAATGATATTTATAGCACACTAGCATTCTATAATTAACGTTGATTGATTTTTCAAGTTGATTTTCTATTTGATACAAAAACTGCTCGCATATTTGTAAGAGACAGACTTACTTTTGAATCAACTTAACCGGAAAAGGATATCTGGATCTATTCTTAGCGCCTGGCGTTATGACGTCATATTTTTTATTTTTATTGGTATGCGCTGTGTTTAATAAATTATAGAAAAAAATGTCTGGGTGGGGTGAAATTTCACCAAGGCAATACAAAATATGCTCAGACTGGTAACCCCTACACTGTCAGGCTCGAGACCTGTCGAACATTGCTATACTAAGCATCGTTCATCAATAGAACGGCAAAGTTGTGGAATCATTTACCTACTGAAATCTTTCCTGATGCTTACAACCTCCAACTTTCGAGAAAAATTTCAACACCTTCCTTCTTCCCCAAAATTCCACCGCTGGCTAACACGATCTTCCTCGAACATTATGGGTTTCCCTTTCGTGTTGTCCACAGATGAAAAAAAACCTAAACTACAGTGATACTTTTTATTTGCTGCAGGTAGCCAGCTTAGCTGGTCTCTTGAAGGATGACGACAGACATCAGCATCGTGAGGTGGGACCCCACCTTGCAGCAAGAAATAGTTGAAGATTACGAATACGACGGTGGAAATTCTTCATCGAGGCTCTTCGAACGGTCTCGGATAAAAGCTTTAGCGGGTACGTCAGAACTATGAACGTATGAGACTTCATACTCGTGGGAAATGAGTTATCCGTTATGCACTATACTTTTCCTACGGCTATAATATTTATTTAATCCCTGAAGGATTTTTAAGCTTTTCCATATTTTTCTTTCGACAATTCTGATGAGATCAAACTTTACATGCCCGATTTGCAGCAGTAGCTATTTCTTGATTAGTTAGTTTTAAATCTCTTCAATTGCTCATCATCATGATTGTTTGACACAATCTAATTCAACAGAGCTGTCATCAGTGGTATTCATTGCTTGAAATTTGACATTCAATGAGAGATATGATTTGATATATATACATATACAGAGTTTAGATAAAGTATGGAACCAAGTTAATATCTAAACGAAAAGAACGATATTAATGAAACTTTGCAGGCAAGTGCAATGGACAAAAATGCATCTGATGTACATTTTCTTGTTGATAACCGGTTTAACTGGAAATGCCATCAACTTCTTTAATTCTGAGACTGAGACACCCTATAGCTATATTATTACAGATTTTGAAAGAGCTTGTAATTTTAAATTAATACATACTGAGTTTAGTGTGAAAAAATTCGTAAAAACGAGGAATATAGCACTTTGATTAACCTCCTTTGAAAGCGTATTGAAATTTCAATGATGATCGGTCATGGTGATTGTAGAATTTATTTCCGTCAATTAGAATTTGACACTTGGAGAACAAAAGACTATGAGAATTAGTTTCAATTTGATATATAATTTTTTGAATAATTTACACGACAACAGGTTGCGGCCAAGTGCGAATAGGAAACTTTCTACTTTCATCTTCGAAAACAAAATGGCACGAAAAAAAATATTCATTCAAAATTCAATTGAACTCACATGTGGCTATTATTTGATAGGATACTCAGCAGAACCGTATTACTCTATTAACATTATATTTTGATTTTGAAAAAAAATACATGACTCCAATCTGCCACTGTGAAAATGACCCGAACTCATTATGATATCGCTCTATCGATTTCTGCGCAATTTTCAGTTTGAAATCGTTTCATGGCCGACTTCTATTCCGAATTCAGAACATAATTATTGCAGACCATCGTATACGGTTTACCTTTTTTGTACTCCAATTTGTTGAATTTATTAATCCTGGCCGATATAAAAGCTTCTAATGTAGTCGTTAGATTCTTAGAGAGCATTCAGATGTGAATGATTAATTCATTGTTCTTGATTACCATCAAAATTGCATGCACGAAATAGGCTTGTAAACATCGTAAGCTTCGGCGAAATTAATTTCTTTCAGAAATCCTCACATAATACTAAAAGTTTTGTTATAAAAATCATGAAGAAGATTGATATCAGAAAGTAGATTGTGGAATGAAGCATGAAAAAGGATTTCAAGATATTATTTCTTTTTATGTTTCATCCGATGTTTAATCCAATTAATAATTCATCGTACATTGTATAATATAATTCGTCAAATCACTCTTTCTTAGGATATAAATAGATAACTATTATTTAATATCGGTTATTTGACATTGGCAAATCGAATGCATTTAAATACATTGACTGAACAACAATAATTTCACATGGTACGTAAGAAGAGATTTCCGGGTCAAATGTTTGTCGGTTGCACATTCTGATGCCAAACAAAATACTGTTCTGAAAACTCAGTTATAAACCTTGGTAATGAAGAATAGTGAAGTACATACATACATACAGCACATGAAGGATCAAGTTGATTATGTGCAGACTTGAAACATTTTATGATTCTGAGATACTATGTCAGAATTCTAGATTCAATTGAATATAATAGGCATCTCCTCAGAAAAGTGAATACACATCATCAATAGATGGCAATGTGTTAATGAATTATTTATAAGTTGTCCAAAAAATGAAAGAATCTACCATGGTAGAAAAACACCACTACCAAAGTAGATTCTACAGCTATAGTAGTATTAAACCATAATCTTTCCTTTCCAGTTTATACTTCACTATGACTTCATATGGACATTCAATTATAATTCTTCTCGATGGCTGTCACAAAATTGTAAAATTATTGTATTTTTGATAATGCATTTATCGAAATTAGTACAATAGTGATTCCACATTACTCTACGACCAAATAATTAAGAAAATACCAAAACAGTATTGATCAATTATTCACGGAGTATCAAACATTTTGTCATGAAATTTAAAAATAAGTAACTCAAATGTTGTGCTACATTATACACATTTTTTTCTCTCAGTAAAGATAAATGTTCTGGTGGAATGTTATCTGCAAAGACGAACATTATAAAAATATTGAATGACCTGGTAATTATTACCGTTTTTCGAACAGATAAAACTGTTTGTTTTTTCCCCAACTTATCTGGGGAAAGATTATCGAAACCAAGTTTCCTGTCTATATCCTTAATGATTTTCATTATTCAGTTTATAATGCGGTAGTGATGTGACACGAGAGCAGAAGTTTTGGAAAAATGTCCGGCATATTTGACGACCAGAGATACTTTGATTGTATGGTGAAGGAACTTCGAGGTATATTTCAAGATGATGAATATTCATTTAATTATTGTGAAAAATATGAAATGTCAATCAGCAGAATATAAACCTTTGGAAATGATACCTTTCTGGCGTGGTCAAGTGATATTCATTGGTAACGGTAGTAGTTTATATATGAAAAAGCAATAATAAATTCATTCAGTATCTCAGATACATGGTTTACATTTCTTTACATTTGTCAATAGTTTTTCATATTACTATACTAAATTTTATCAGCACAATGGATTTTGGAATCTGACAATTCAGTTAAGTGAGCTAATTCAAAATTATATTCTCAGGAATGTATTTGTTAATGTTGATCAAAAATTTTTTTTATCTCTAATAATAGTACTTCAATAAGAGAGTAAGAGTAAAAATTGGTTTTCCTTGTGATATTGAAAAAAAAACTATTGGAAATTTAGGTATGCAATGTACTAACGTTTTTGAAATATGTATATTATAATTTCAAAACAAATATGACATTCGATAAAAAATATTTTGAAATGATTATATTTTGTAGAGATAATCCCATAAAGTTTATGTACCTGATCGAGATGGATTTCTTAATATTCTAGATGAAAGAGAGAGCGTTCAAAAGAAGACCTTCCAAAAATGGGTGAACTCCCACCTGGTCCGAGTCAACTCTCGCATCGTAGACCTTTACACCGACATGCGGGACGGCAAAAACCTAATCAAACTGCTGGAAGTACTCTCTGGGGAACGACTGCCCAGACCGACGAAAGGCAAAATGCGTATCCACTGCCTCGAGAACGTAGACAAAGCACTCCAGTTCCTCAGAGAACAACGTGTTCACTTAGAAAACATGGGATCCCACGACATTGTAGACGGGAACCCGCGCTTGTCCTTAGGTCTCATCTGGACCATAATTCTGCGCTTCCAAATCCAAGACATCACAATTGAGGAAACCGACAACCAAGAAACGAAGTCCGCCAAGGATGCTCTGCTTCTTTGGTGCCAGATGAAGACAGCCGGCTATCACAACGTCAACGTACGCAACTTCACTACGTCGTGGCGGGACGGGCTCGCTTTCAATGCCCTCATCCATAAACACCGACCCGACCTCATCCAGTTCGACAAACTCTCGAAATCTAACCCCATGTACAACCTGAATAACGCTTTCAACGTAGCTGAAGATAAATTAGGGCTCACTAAGCTGTTGGACGCCGAAGATATCTTTGTAGAACAGCCCGACGAAAAGTCCATCATCACCTATGTCGTTACCTACTATCATTACTTCAGCAAGATGAAGCAGGAAACGGTGCAAGGTAAGCGTATAGGCAAAGTGGTCGGAATCGCCATGGAGAACGAGAGAATGATGAAGGAATACGAGTCATTGACCAGTGACCTACTGGCTTGGATCCAAGCTACCATAGAATCCCTAGGAGACAGGCAGTTCGCAAATAGCCTGAGCGGCGTTCAAAATCAGTTGAGCCAGTTCAACAACTACCGTACTGTGGAGAAACCACCGAAGTTCGTAGAGAAAGGCAACTTGGAAATCCTCCTCTTCACGCTACAATCTAAAATGAGAGCTAACAACCAGCGTCCGTACACTCCTAGGGAAGGCAAGATGATTTCCGATATCAATAAAGCTTGGGAGAGGCTGGAGAAAGCAGAGCACGAGCGAGAACTCGCCCTGAGAGAAGAACTGATTCGCCAAGAGAAGTTAGAGCAGCTAGCAGCCAGATTCAATAGGAAAGCCAGCATGAGAGAAACCTGGCTGAGCGAAAACCAAAGGCTGGTGTCTCAGGACAATTTCGGGCAAGATTTGGCTGCCGTCGAAGCAGCAGCAAAGAAACACGAAGCCATCGAAACCGACATTTTCGCTTACGAGGAACGAGTACAAGCAGTCGTGGCTGTAGCTGCAGAACTAGAAGCTGAGAACTACCACGACATGGAGAGAATCAACGCCAGGAAAGATAATGTACTAAGACTGTGGAACTACCTTTTGGAATTGCTTAAAGCGCGTAGAAATCGACTAGATTTATCGTTACAGTTGCAACAAACCTTCCAAGAAATGCTTCATATTTTGGATGCAATGGAGGAATTGAAGGCACGACTACTTACCGACGATTACGGTAAACACCTCATGGGAGTTGAAGATCTACTGCAGAAACACAACCTCCTCGAAGCCGACATCAATATTCTCGGAGATAGAGTCAAAGCTGTTGCCAGCCAATCAGGAAGGTTCGTCGATTCCGAAAACGAGGAAGGTTATAGGCCTTGTGATCCTACGTTAGTCATAGACCGAGTTCAACAGTTGGAAGACGCCTACGCACAGCTAGTGAGACTCGCAGTTGAGAGGAGATCCAGGTTGGAAGAGAGCAAGAAATTGTGGCAGTTCTACTGGGACATGGCCGATGAAGAAAATTGGATCAAAGAAAAGGAACAAATCGTATCAACATCAGATATTGGCCACGATCTCACGACAGTCAATCTCCTTTTGAGCAAACATAAGGTTTTGGAGAACGAATTGTCTGCTCACGAGTCACAGCTCGAAGATGCCTTAGGTGTCGGCGAAGAACTCATCAGTGGAGGTCACTTCGGCGCAGAGAAGATCCAAGACAGATTGAACGAGATTCGAGATTCTTGGAAGCATCTTCTAGACTTGGCTGCTTACCGGCGCAAGCGCCTGGAAGAAGCTGTTGACTACCACCAACTCTTTGCAGATGCTGATGATGTTGACATTTGGATGCTCGATACCTTGAGACTCGTTTCTAGTGAGGATGTTGGCAGAGACGAAAGCAATGCTCAATCGCTTTTGAAGAAACACAAAGATGTAACCGAAGAGCTAAAGAACTACGTCTCTGTGATCGAGGCATTACATCAACAAGCTGAGGCTTTGGGTCCCGAAGTTGCCAACTCCCCTGAGGTGTCGCAAAGGCTTGCATCTATCGACAATCGTTACAAAGAACTATTGGAATTGGCCAAGCTCAGGAAACAGCGTTTGCTTGATGCACTATCACTTTACAAACTACTCTCGGAGAGCGACGGCGTGGAGCAATGGATCAGTGAGAAGGACAGGATGTTGCAGACTATGATTCCTGCTAGAGATATCGAAGATGTAGAAATCATGAAACATCGTTACGATGGATTCGAGAAAGAGATGAACTCCAATGCTTCTCGTGTTGCCGTTGTCAATCAATTAGCCCGTCAGTTACTGCACGTAGAACACCCGAACTCCGAACAAATCACTGCCAAGCAAAACCATCTCAATCAAAAATGGGCTGAGCTCAGGGAAAAAGCCGAAGCCAAGAAAGAAGAACTCAATTCTGCTCATGGCGTACAAACATTCCATATCGAATGTCGTGAAACCACGACTTGGATCGAAGACAAGATCCGTATTCTACAGACTACAGATAGTTTGGAAATGGATCTCACTGGAATAATGACTCTTCAACGTAGACTTTCCGGAATGGAACGAGACTTGGCTGCCATTCAGGCTAAGTTAACATCGCTCCAGAACGAAGCTGATGCTATCGAAGCTGAACATCCCGAAGAAGCAGCAATCATTAGAGAACGTATCGCTCAAATACAGATCATCTGGGAGAGATTGACACAGATGCTCAAAGAACGTGATTCCAAACTGGAAGAAGCTGGTGATCTCCATAGATTCCTTCGGGATCTGGACCACTTCCAGGCATGGCTCACCAAGACTCAAACTGATATTGCTTCCGAGGACACTCCAAGTTCATTGTCTGAAGCCGAGAAGCTTCTATCACAACATCAAGCCATCAGAGAGGAGATCGATAACTATACTGATGACTACACCAAGATGATGGAGTACGGCGAGAAGATCACTGCAGAGCCTAGCACTCAAGACGATCCACAGTACATGTTCTTGAGAGAACGTTTGAAGGCCTTGAAGGATGGTTGGGCAGAAATCCACCAGATGTGGGAGAACAGACAACAACTGTTGTCTCAGTCTCTGAGTTTGCAATTGTTGGATAGAGATGCTCGCCAAGCAGAGGTTATCCTCAACCAACAGGAGCATACGCTTGGGAAAGATGAGAGCCCTACTACTCTAGAACAAGCTGAGAATCTTCTCAAGCGTCATGAAGCTTTCCTTGCCACGATGGAAGCTAACGATGATAAAATCAACGGAGTGGTTGAATTCTCACGAAGACTTTGCGATGAAGGTCATTTCGCTTCCGATAAAGTTGCTAAACGCGCCGATAACATCGACGAACGTAGGTTCGCCAACCGAGAGAAAGCTCAGGCTCTTCTGGAAAGGCTACGCGATCAGTTGGAGCTCAACCAATTCCTCAGAGACTGCGATGAGCTAGGTGAATGGATGCAAGAGAAGCATATCACGGCTCAGGATGAGACGTACAGGTCGGCTAAAACTGTGCACTCGAAATGGACTAGGCATCAGGCATTCGAAGCCGAAATCGCAGCCAACAAGGAACGATTACTCAATTTACAGAAAGCAGGTGAAGAACTCGCAAAGGAAAAACCAGAGTACGCTAGTTACATACAACCGAAGGTCGAAGAAATGGCTGACCAGTTTGATATTTTGGAACAGACCACGAAAGAAAAAGGCGAACGACTATTCGATGCCAACAGAGAAGTACTGATTCATCAGACTTGCGACGATATCGACTCATGGATGAACGAACTCGAGAAACAAATCGAAAGCGAAGATACTGGCTCAGACTTGGCCTCCGTCAACATTCTCATGCAGAAACAACAGGTAGGTTTCGGGTGTATTGAAATCTTCATATATCACTTCATGTTTCTTCATTCCAGATGATTGAGACTCAAATGGCTGTCAAAGCCCGCCAAGTTGGCGAGTTGGAGAAACAAACGCAACATCTACAGACGGCAGCTCCAGAGAAAGATATGCAGGAGATCCACCACAAGAAGACGAAGGTCGAACAACGCTTCCAACAGCTCAAGCAACCTCTTCTCTTGAGACAAATGGTATTGGAGAAGAAGAAGGAAGCTATGCAATTCCGAAGGGATGTCGAAGAAGAGCTATTGTGGATTGCTGAAAAGATGCCACAAGCTTTGAACAGCGAGTATGGAAACAGTCTCTTCCAGGTGCATATGTTGGAAAAGAAAACCCAGTCTTTGCAAACCGAAGTTGATAATCACGAACCTAGGATCAACACTGTGTGTAATAATGGACAAAAACTTATTGATGAGGGTAAGTTCTTAAAAACATCTTTTTGATGTGATAACTTTTGTTGGGCAGGCAATTCAAACTGTGACATTTGACTTTTACATTTTGTTTCATTCAGACTTGAATTATTCATCAGTTTTAGTAGTTTTTCGCCATAGAAAGTACTCCACAGATAGAATGAAATCTCAAATAGTTCATACCAAAACTGTCATGGTGGATTTGAGTAGTGATGCTTCCAATACAGTAGATGCCATTGACGGCAGATTTCCACCAATTTTATGTTCTCATTATCGTGCGAGAATATACCAATTTGTGATTGAAGACAACACTTTGCCTACCATTTGTGTATAATTTGAATTGTATTGTCATTGTGAGAAATTGTGAGTTTGAGGGGAATGAAATTAACAGGCTCACCTATATTTATTGGAATATTGTTGGGGGCTTCAATCATAATATACAATTTGATTCCATTCAATGTCAGCATTCTCTCAACTCAATTTAATGAGTGAGCTTTCTTAGATCAATTATTTTATGAATGGATAAGACTGTCCTTCGCTAAACAGTTTTTGTGAGCTATACTTACAGGCTAAAAACCTATTTCATGAATTGAAAAAAAAATGCTATTATTTTGTATTCTCTTCAAACATACGACTACATTAAGCAATATGTTATCTATCTCAAGGAAATATGAAGTTGAAAAATAAACTTTCCTTATCGTCACTTTGAAATATTAGAACAACATGCTCATATGAAAATATTACTGTATAAGGGTTTGAATCAATATGCCAACACCCTTCATGATTTCAATTCAAAGCTAACTGCTCATATGAAGTCAAATATAAATTAGGTTTCTTGACTTGATATAATTAACTCTATTATTTGTTTATTTGCTCACATGAAATTCTTAGTCGTGGAGCCTTATATCTGTGTGTCTGTAATACATCATTTCAATTAGTACTGTGAATATCAGGATGTAAACCTATATTTAAATAAATTCATTCATTCATGCAGATCATGAAGATGCAGCCGACTTCAGTAAGTTGATAAACGAACTCCACCGAGCCTGGCAGGAACTCAAGGACGCGATCGACAGGCGTCGCGAGAACCTGCTCAGAAACGAGCGCGCGCAGCAATACCTGTTCGACGCCAACGAGGCCGAGAGCTGGATGAGCGAGCAGGAGCTCTACATGATGGTGGAGGACCGAGGCAAAGACGAAACGTCCGCGAGGAACTGCATGAAGAAGCACGAGAGCCTCGAGGCGGCCGTCGAAGCGTACGCCGACACGATCAGATCGCTCGGCGAGACGGTGAGGGCGCTCGCCGCCGAGGGACACCCGTTGGCCGAGCAGGTGGCCGTCAAACAGTCGCAGCTCGACAAGCTGTACGCCGGGCTGAAGGACCTGGCCGGCGAGCGCCGGGCCAAGCTGGACGAGGCTCTGCAGCTGTTCCTCCTCAGCAGAGACGTGGGCGACTTGGAGCAATGGATAGCGGACCGCGAGGTGGTCGCGTCGTCGCACGAGCTCGGCCAAGACTACGATCACGTGACGTTGCTGTGGGAGCGATTCAAGGAGTTCGCGCACGACACGGAGGCCGTCGGGAGCGAGCGCGTGGCGGGCGTCAACGACGTCGCCGACAGCCTGATAGCGGCCGGCCACTCCGACTCGGCGGTGATCGCGGAATGGAAGGACGGCTTGAACGAGGCGTGGCAGGACCTGCTGGAGCTGATCGAGACTCGTACGCAGATGTTGGCTGCTTCCAGAGAGTTGCACAAGTTCTTCCACGATTGCAAGGACATATTGAGCAGGATAATCGAGAAGCAGGTGTCCATGTCCGACGAGCTCGGAAGGGATGCCGGATCGGTGAACACGTTGCAGCGCAAACACCAGAACTTCTTGCAGGATCTGCAAACGTTGCAGTACCAGGTGCAGCAGATCCAGGATGAGTCTGCCAAGCTGCAAGCCAGCTATGCTGGAGATAGGGCCAAGGAAATCACGAATAGGGAGCAAGAGGTGGTGGCCGCTTGGGCTGCGCTACAGGTAATATAATTTTGAGACCGCTGTTTGACTTTCTCGGCATGACTTCAATTTGGTTTGGGAGACTGTGTCTCGTTAACAATTGATGAAGCATCATCAGTTGACATGAAATGACGAAGATTTTTTTGTATTTTCTGTAGTTTACTTACAGGGGAATTATTGTTGAGGCATATTTAATGAATCGAAAATTTCACGATGCATATCAATATCAGGTTGTCTGGATTTTTAGTACAATACAAAATGAATATTTACCCAAAAAACCACAACAATATTTAGAAAAGTCTAAATACGTATTTCGGCATATAAGTTGCCATCTTCCCTAGACCTGGAAAGTGAAAATGATTAGCGAATCCTTCAAGATATTCTCCAGAAATCACCATCGAGAGTGATTGTCCGCCTTTTTATACACATTTTTGCAGATTTCTGTACAAATGGTTGATGTTTAGAGATTGTAATTATGTAGTTCGATCATTATTCAAGAAGAAACCCAAATTACTACTTCTGATTCAACTTTTTTTAACACTAATTGTGCAAGTATCGAATATATGAGTTATTTTCCGCTATAACGAATGAAATGCTATTATCAAATCAGCTGTACATTACAGTTCAGGCAGAAGAAATTAGATAGGCGAATAGGTAAAGTAGCTGCACCATTAGCAAGATAAAAACAGGTCTTATTATCTTCAACGAGACAAATTGCTATAAACAATTCCTGTATGTTACTCTACAGAATGAATCAATCCCAATGATAACTTCAAATTCCTGAGCATAATGTTGGACGCAACACTCAGCTGGGAAACTCATATAAACTCATCAATTAGCAGACTGCATTCAATCTCTGGAATAATTCGTTACCTGAGGGTTCAAGTATCGATCAAGAGCATAAGAATATATGACTGTTCTCACGTACAATCAATTAAATCATATGGTATAATGTTCTGGGGCTCATCAACAATAGCACAGAAAATATTCATAACCAAGAAAAAAATTATTAGATTTATATTAAAACTGGATCTTGACATCTCTTGTAAACCATATTTCGCGGAACTTGACATTATGACTTCGCCTTGGACTTTCTAGGCCTTGTGTGCTTAGTGAAGAAATATTCTCATTTCTTTCTAAAAAACAGTGATCAATATTCTGGAAACATGACTAGATACTGCAATGAATTGACGATACCAAACCACAAATCTACTTACTATGAGAAAGTCCCATACTACCAGGCAACCAAAGCGTATAATTCCTTACCCCAAGAATTGAAAAGCTTCAGAGATGCAGAGAAATTTAGAATCTCCGTTATTACATATTTGAAACAAAAATGCTACTATTTTTTCAACCGTTGGTGGCAATAATAAAACATTGTTTTGAACATTTTAATATTATCTTATTGTATTATATTCAACTTCATCACATGTATATTTTACAGTTGTGTATGTATGCATCATGTCAATATATTTTCTTTTAATGTAGTTTTAAAATGTAACAGTACTATCGTACTCTAAATCCTGATCGTTTCCTACATCGTTGTCATACACGATAAATAAACGTTCTGATTCGCAGGTGGCGTGCGATCAGCGCCAGAGCAAGCTCGCCGACACCGGCGACCTCTTCAAGTTCTTCATCTTGGTGCGCACGCTGATGCAGTGGATGGACGAGTGGATCAGGCAGATGAACACTAGCGAGAAGCCGAGAGACGTGAGCGGAGTCGAGCTGCTGATGAACAACCACCAGACGCTCAAGGCGGAAGTCGAGGCGAGAGAGGACAGCTTCACGGCGTGCATCTCGCTCGGCAAAGAGCTGTTGAACAGGAACCACTACGCCAGCGAGGAGATCAAGGACAAGTTGGTCACGTTGACCAATCACAGGAACGGGGTGTTGCAGAGATGGGAAGAAAGGTAATTATCTTCTTCTTTCAGTGCCGAGCAGATTCCTGCCTATGTGCTTCTATTAATTGCAGCATTTGGAAGTCCTTTATCACCGTCCATTGACGGATATTTCTGAGCCATGATATTTTCTTCTATGCTTTCCTCTTTTTCCTCCCTCATTTTTACCTTGAAGAATAAGGCGTTGAAAGTGGTAGCGTTCTCGGAACTAACTCTGTTTTCTTGATGATATCGAGATGTTCTCTATCCGCTACACCGGCTCTTCGGAGAATGTCCTCATTTCTCACAAGATCGACCACATCTCGAAGGCTTCTATTTTGTTGAAGACTGTTACTGTCGACGTCCATGCCTCAACCGCGTAAAGGAGAACGGAACAAATATAACACTATATCATCCTGTATCTGAGCCGATTCTTTTGTCTCTCTTGGCAATAAACAATCTTTATATTCATAGGTCCCAACAAAAAAATCATTGTTGCATACAATATCAAGAGCAATCAATACATGCCTTGTCCTTCGAACATTATAGGTTTCCCTTTCGTGTTGTCAACAGATAAAATAAAACATGGCACTCCACACTCACATCGTCACTGTTTACTGGTGATGATGAAATAATACTGTTTTGCAATATTTTTAGCGATTATGAAAACAAACAACAAGAGCAAAAAAATTTGCTAACTAGGTTATGTGAAATGTGTCATTAATCGAAATTCTGTTCGTTTTCATCTAAGGTGGGAAAATCTTCAATTGATCCTCGAAGTCTACCAATTTGCGAGAGACGCCGCTGTTGCAGAAGCCTGGCTGATTGCGCAAGAACCCTATCTCATGAGTCAGGAGTTGGGCCATACCATTGATGATGTTGAAAATTTGATCAAGAAGCATGAAGCTTTCGAAAAGTCTGCGGCTGCACAGGAGGAGAGATTCAGCGCTCTCGAAAGATTGACCACAGTGAGTTTTTCCTTAATTTTTTGTTCGAATGGGTAAATAGCTTGTTGGTTTTAGTTTGTGTCTAGTTACCCTAATTAGTTTCTCAACAGAAATATTTCAGTTTCGTTTCATGTAATGAATGTAGTTGTTTATTGTAGTAGTCTTTGTTCATTGATTAGTCAAAACCTGAATGCTTCGCAGAGGAAAAAAAGCATGAAGAAAACGTTCCTCAAATATTTCTGTTATCAATCTCAAAATTTTTTAATACTATTCTACTCTATACTACTCTAACATTGGTCTTGCTTTCTTTGTGTTTGTAGTTAGAACAAGGTGCTGGTAGACTTGGGGAATGTCAAATGCATGAACACAAAACTGAAACATCTGTCTGTGATTTCACTGTAGTTCCTCCAGCTTACGAAAAAGTGAAACCTGCTCCTTTCCGTAACTTCACTCCTCCATATACTCGCGATTTGGTGAATTCTATAGTGAGAAATGTTGATAGATTCTATAAACCAGTTGTCGGCTGTAGAAGAATATTTACTTTAAACGGGGTTATCAAGCATTATCCGCACTTTGAAATGAAAAGCGAGAAGCAAAAAAGTTTCCTGCACAAAGATAAAGCTCGCGAGGTTAAGCATAAGCACCCAAATCTTATCAAGTCTATTTCTATGTACGAGGATTCAGAAAATTCTCCTTCTAACTGTGACACGATTTTGAAAAACGATAAATTCCATTGCAATGACTTCATAATGGCTGAAAGGTATGCATATTATTTACAAAATAATAGTTTCGTATCGGAAATAACCAAGGATGATGTATCTAGAGAGGTTTATGCCAAGAACTTGTTGATCATGACGGCCAAAAAACGGCTTTATAATAGAGGAGCAGGTTTCAAAGAAAATTATAGGAAGTCTTTTCCTTTGATGTCGCCCACTGGTGGTAAATTGGTAAGTATTATCGTTCATCAATTTTCATTTCATTTTTGTTGGTTTTATTTCACATCACGTTTCAGTGTAATATCGTTGGTTGTATGCCAAGTTTTTCACTATAAGAATGAAATGGCACTTTAATGCTGAAAATGCTCAAAACTTTCATCACCTCAACAAAGAAGTAATATGATGTTCAAATAGTTTGTCACATAATTTTGTGATTATTCCATTTTTCAATTCTCAACTTATGAAGCGGAAATTAGAATTGAAATAAAATAGACAAACTTGGTTGTTGATGAATAAGGATCAGGATGGACATATTCTTTCAACTTCCTCATCATTTTCACATTCATGGCCCCACATCAAATTTTGATATAGGCTACTGTAACTTGTAACTGCAATTTTCATCTCGTTCACGTTTGTGTTTGGTCACATCAATTAAAAATTGACGTTTCAAACATTGAAACTAATTTTGGTGCTTCTAACTTCTCATACTTTGCAGCACAAAAATTCGTTTTCTAAATACTAAAAAATATACAAAAACAATGTCAGTAAAGTCAAAGTACAAATAAAAAGATAACTGTCGAACAGAAAATATCAGAAGCAGAACAGAAAGAAAATACGTACATACGAATATCTACAAATGAAAGCGAGTCATTAAATTTTTGACGGCTTCGAGAACCCTTCTGAAGCAACAGTAATACTTCTTTCCTGAAGATTCCGATGTCAATTTTTCTAATACTCTGTCGTTATACGGTTTTAGCTTCTGTAGTATATATGATCGAATCTCCTGTTCGGATCTCAAAGTTTTGAGGATAAATTTCTGTAATTATTCATTCACAATTATTTCTTCGTATTATGAAAATGTTCAAAACAACAATATTGTCAATAATTATCTCCATTTAGGGTTGTTAAATGTCAGGAAATTTATGTGGATTCATTATTTTCCATCAGTTCGAATTGAGAGAGATCAAGAGGAGACAAGAAGCTGCCCAAGCTGAGGAGAGAGCGAGACGCGAGAAGGAAGAACAAGAAAGGTTGGCCGCCATCGCTGCCGCTCAACCCAAAGAAGTCGAACAAGTCTTAGTGGATCGGCCAGATTCTAGTTCGCCTGCTGCGGAGGAAAGACCAGGTATGAAATTCAGTTCTTGCTATTCGACGATTTTCATCCTGATATATCATTATGTTGAAGAAAATTATAATTTTGATTTGTATGTTACTCCAATTGTATCCTCCTGATGAATTGGATGAGGAACAAAACGAATCTCTATTGGTGGTCATGAAATATTCATTGATAGTGAAATCACAGATTCAGAACTATGACTTGTTGTCCATGAAAGAAAGTTAAAGTAATCAATGAGATCAGTTAACCAAATTCTAACAGACTTTAATTTTTATCTATATTTCAGAGAATGTAATCATATTCATCATATTCAATCCGTTAGTATGTTTTGTTTCTCATCCTAGTAAACCATGTCGAAAACTTTGACGTAAAAATCGGCATCAGTCAAGTCACTATTAATAATCATGGTCAAAATAAAGAATGAATTGTCATCATATTTCATTCGAATTTTCATCACAATTGGAAATGGTACTTACTACAATATTTGATGCTTGATTAATGCAGCTGGGGAGAGAAAACACTCTTCTATCAATGCTACTTCTCCTGGTGAAGGTAATTAATCATATTTTGTGTATATGTATATATTGTTTTCGTTTTCACTTGATGAAACTTTTCAATTAATTGGTGATGGTTCCTATTGCTTAAATCATAAATATTAATATGAAATCACAACTTACTATGCACATATTCGAACACTGAATTTCTGTAAAAGACTTCGGGCACTAATAAAAATAATATGTATGTTTCATTGGTGAATGGTTAATATAAATGAATAATATTTATCATGTGAACTGATATAACTACTGAGTAAGTTTCAAAATGCATAATTTATCAAGTACTATCCATTAACTCAAAGGTAAGTCAATCACAACATTGTCTGCTACACTTGCATGATTTTAATGCTACATTGTTGCTTTGCTTTTATACCTGAGTATTCATAAGTTCACAAGTTTCATGAGCATCATCATTTTTCTTCTGGTGTTGATAATTTGATCAACATCTTGACTTGAATATGTTATCTTCCAACATCGATTTCAAGCTGAAAGTCGACAATTATGCGGAAACAGTTGGAAATTTATGTTGAGTTATAACTCAGAACACAGTACCTCAAACTGATAACATTTTGACTCACACCATTTGATAATGATACTGCTGCTATAAATCAAAGTATAATTGTGATAGTATGTTGTTAGAAAAAGAGGATACATTCTTGTTTTCCTCTTGATCCATTCAGATTTCCAAGTTCTAGATTATTTTTTGTATTTTTTCCAATGGAACACCTTGTATTTCATTATCTCATGAAATTCGATATTTTTTCCCTTGAAATGAAAATGAAAATGTCCATATATAATTCATTTTGAACCGTATCCACGTTATTCATCTATTCAAATTGTGAATAATAATTTGATTTATTTGCAAAAGATTATCATGAGATTTATTCCATTTGTTCTGGATCTACAACTGTTTTACACAAAGCTCAAGATTTTGTTGTATATCATATCCTAGGTATTCACTGTTGTCATTCTAAAATAGGTACAAGCCATACTTTTCATGACAATTCGAAATTTGATGTGTTGTACTTGTGATATATCCCATTCGCTTTTTATACATACAAGTTTCATACTATCAAGTATTTTTTCTGTATATGATGTATGTTTTTTATAAATATAAATTTTTAGTACCACTTAGACTGAGTGCGTAAATGTGAGTTTACAATAGCTGTATTTTGCATGATTTATAACGCATGAGCATGTTTCGTAGTGCATGAAGGACGCCAGATGAGACCTGCAACGTTGCCAAACACTCCGGTAAAATCGTCACCTGCAGAATCTCCACGCTCACAGACACGTAAGTTTAGAAAAGTATTCAATGTTCGATTTATTCTGGGTTCTCTCGAGGAAAAAAGCATATATCTCGCCTGAAGTAAAAAACGCGAAGAGCACCTGTTCATATCTTGGAGAATGAGAACTCAAACTGAAAATATTTTTGTGGGTTGAATTTCAATATTTTTCTTCGATTATAGATCAATTATTTGATGATTCGCGCATGATAATTTTTGAGGTATCCGTTTTTTATAGGACACCTCTTGTTTTCGAATGATGAAAATCGGTAGGGACTTATTCAAAATGGTTCTTAACGATGAACTGTCATTGTTTTTTCCGCAAAATTTCACAGTAGTATATTACATTTTTTGGTCACTCGTTCGAAAAGAATTAAAATTAATTTTCTCGGACACCGTATTTTTGATAATGATGATCATTTGTAGAGATGTGTTTCAAGTGATCCTCATTCAGAATCCATCGATATTTTTCTTGTAATGCATTTTAAAATTTGGGTCCATAAAAGTGTTGGCCACGATTACACCCTAAATACAAAGTCACCCTCTTGTTGGATAAGCATTTAAAATACCTAACCAACAATCGCTCAAATAATAACTATGTTACAGGGGTGGTAAGTCCTCAAAGCGTAGAATGAAAATTTGAAATTATGAAAAGGTTTTCAACGTGTGAGCTTTTTTCCTCTAAGAGACTCAAATCGCTTGTTCGCTTATTGTTCCGTACGTCCGCTTTATCCGTTTGATGTTTTGGATGGCCAGTTTCGAGAGCAGAAGAAAAAGCTAAGCGAAAGACTCGCTCTCGCAGCAAGTCTCCCTTCAGGAGTTTCCGTTGGAAGAGAAGCTCCAAAACTTCGGGGACGCACAGCGACGATGAGGGTGTGTCGGGCATTTCAGCTGTGTCGCAAGGTATTTTTCATTTCATTTCACTTGAAGTCAAAAGAAAAAGTGGTCAGCAGACTCTATAGACGAATAGTAGCCGAATTGCTACGTGGTTGCGTGGTGCTTCTGGTTATGCAACTTTTATGTATTGGTTGCTGAGAGTTTCTATATGTTTTATTCAATCTTATTCGGGTTATTCGCGGAAATATTTTGATCGATCATTTTATTTTTATCTTCGCCGGTAGAATAGTTATCTGAAATGAAACAACCCGTATTATAACATATCATTTTTGGAATACTAGTAGTATTTCTTGACTTCTTCCTATGAAGCGCGTAAGTGCTAATAAAAATTATATTTTTCCTTTTATAATTCTGAAAATATTATTGTTGAACCTTAAAACCTGTCCTTACAACAGCTTAAATGCAATAACTGTGTGCCTCTCTCAACTCATTTTTGATTGGGTGTGTATTTCATTTCTTTGTTAATTTTATATCGTATTATTGAATCATTTCAGTATATCTATATTTTCTTATATTCATTTTGCTATTTTTACTCCATTTCTGAATCTAAAAGTACGGATTTTGTTTCATTTGCCAAAAGCTTCTCTGTTCCTGTTGACATTTTTTCATTCTGAACGAATTGAATTGATATTTGTCGCCAATTCAGAATTTTTTATCTCGTTTGTAGTAATATAATGCTCTTCTCGAGAGTTGAATGAAGCAATTAAAAATAGTATTGGGTGTTTCATGCAAATAACGATTTTGATTTCTAATTTCGGTTCAATGGGAAGTGACTGTTCGATGAAAATACGTATCTTGAATCGTCCATTTTCGAAATCACTTTGATAATACATCATGCAAGAATTTGCGAAACACCGTTATGAAACAGATTAAATAGTTATACTATCATCCTCTTTTATGTGCTATTGTATTTGTCTGCGTTTATGTGCTTATTATTATTCATTTTCACTTTTTATGTGTTCAGTATTATATTACATTGTTTACTGATTCTAGCAATAGGAACCACAATGAAAAATTCCGATACATTTTTGGATATAATGAGGTCAACTTCATTATGTGATAAAATTTGCATGGTTATCTTATGGTTAGCGATAGTGACACATATCGAAAAAAAAAATGCGATTCTAAACGTTTCCCACTTCTGATTTGTATCCAATTTGAATGTAGTTTTCATCACTGTGGCACTGTGACAGTCAAACATTTTTAAAACCTCATCAACAAAAGTATGGCTTCATTCAAACTTTTACCTACCAAAAGCAATTTTCAAGATTTTAGTTCTGATAACATCTAAAAGATATGGTTACGCCATATTCAATAGTCAACTATAATGATGACGAGAAAATCAAAATTTCCTAGCATCTGATCTACGCGAATAGGCGCCTTTTCTGTCATTCACTGAAAGTTTATTTATATCAGAATTAATTACGATTTGCAATCAACCGATTGCGATATTCTAAGGGCCGGTTGCATAAAGGTTCATTAAGTATTTAACGTCACATTAAATATTTGACGTAACGTTATTTATGGAATTCGGTTGCATAAACATTCATCATCTACTAGATGGTATGTTAACTTAATCACCTAATTAACTTATGAAAATGCCCGATTAAGTAAAAAAGCAGTTGCACAAAGGCGAATCAACTTTGAACGTCACATCAAATCGCCTCATTCCTGGCATTAACTTAATCAGTGCTCGATGACTGATTAATAAAGTGAAATCTGATTTTTCCACCGAATAATTTTGAACATTTTGTTGTATTGTTTTTTTTAAAGATATGGTATCGGACTGTTTGAATTCTATTATATTTTTATATCTGTGAAGGAATGAAATGGATATATGAGTTCCAATCGAAAGATAGGTACCAAATTTTAGATATTATGGTAAACTATACGTACTTTTTAACAATCTCCAGCAGTGTTGTTTTATCTGATTTTGTATAGTTTGCCACCCCCGTTTTTTCTTCAAGCTATCCATATCAATATCCATACTGCCACAGATCTGTGAAACTGCTTCGTCAAATCAAATAATCAAACCTAACCTATAAATGCGCAAAGCATCATCATTTACAAGCACGGAACGTGTAGATCCAGCAAATTAGCTCTGTTGCCACGCATTTTTCGTCGTTAGTCAATGGAACGATAATCATAACATACGAGAGTTTTATGCAACGCAAATTGGATTTAACGTAACATCACCGCTAATGTGGCATCAGATAATCACATGATTAATTTTTCTTTATGCAACCGACCCTAAGAATGTTTTTCCAAGTTTAGAAGTCAATAGTTGGTTACAGGAACACGATTCTTCAGTCTTGTCTGTTGTCTGCATTAATAAAAATGGAACCCTCCGATAGGATTCTCAGCACAGACTGATTCATCAGCAATTTTCAAACTGTGTGACTAACTGGTAACCGAGAATATTTTGAGCTTTTTCCTGAAGGTAAAGAGTGTCAAAAGTTGGGCTGAGTTCAATCTATTTTCGAAAACGCTCTGGCCAAATGACATTGTGCAATGTTCGATTACTGTCGTCCGCATATCCACGTGTCTAACCTCGCTTTCCGCCCAGAACCGTCCAGCGTAGGAGACGACGAAGGTTTCGAGGGCACTCTGGTGCGCAAACACGAGTGGGAGAACACGACGACGAAGGCGAGCCAGCGTTCGTGGGACAAGTTGTTCTGCGTGTTGAAAGGCCCCCAGCTGGCGTTCTACAAGGACGGCAAAACGGCCAAGACGACGCCCGAGCAGCGGTTCAAAGGCGAGGCGCCGCTCAACGTGCGCAAGGCCGTGGTCAGCGTGGCGCAGGACTATAAGAAGAAGAAGCACGTGTTCAGGCTGAAGTGAGTTTCGGATGGTCCACATATCGATGTGAAGTACTAGCTGGTGGAACTACTCTTCAGTTGTTTTGTCAGGGAAACTTGAAGGCTAGCAGATGGCGTGGGTTTCGAAAGACCGTGTCTCATTGTAATGTTGGAATTGAACCAAATCGCTTTACCTTGATAATGTAGGATTCACTATTTTTCCTAAAGAATGCGCTATTATTCTACCAAAGTCAGGGTGGCAGAATGGAAAACAATGAGAACTGCAGTTCTAACAAGCTTGTGCAAGTCTTTTGTGCATTCAGAAGAATTTAATTGTTGTATTTTTAATGAAATCATGATCAAATGAGTGGAATCGGAACATTTGTTGAACACCGTTAAATTGGAAACAAAAAATAGTTGTGAAACAATGGCGCTTCAGGAAAACTCCTACATCACTCGCGACTTCTACATCAGCTGGGGTAAAGCTGATTGGTTGAAATAAAAGGGCACTAGTGCATTCACTATTCTTATATCTTCGTGGTCAGATTGAAAAGAAAAACAATGGAATTCTAACCGATGGCATGGGGTTCTTATATTCACTAATAGATGACGGGACTATCGAGAAAACATTTAGAAACAATTCTAAACCAGGTGACATTCCAATCGAAATAACCCCGTCAATGACAGGTGTGTGAATTTGGACGTGGTATAGATACGAAATTATTATATCTTCTAGTTTCTGATACAAAGTCAAGTACAACAATCGTTCAAATTTATTTCATCAACGTGCACGGCGCTGTTGCAATGTGTGGAACACATGAAAATTCCAAATTGCGAATGATTTCAGTGCCAAAAGTTATTATACCTAAACACTTGCTGAAACAAATTAATAAATATTATAATAATAAGAGTGCTGTAAGCTTATGTATGTTTCCCAATTTTCGGACCAAGATCACTCTGAATATGCAAATTTCCTCAGCTCTTGCACTATAGTTGATGATCCTATCGCATTCAAAAACACTGTTTCATCAGACTATAAATGATATAAAATAGTTGAGTGAACTAACTATTATATGATTCTGAATTGAAATAAAACGCCGTGTCATGTTTATCAAGGTTGGCCAATATCAAAAGATATAGCCTCATGTGAATCCTAGCCGTGGCATAGAGAATTCTTCGTTAGTTTACTCTTTGTCGAAGTTCGATTAGCTGCGGTCTTCGACAACTGCGCATTGAGATGAGATATCAAAATTCGGTTTCACTATGAGATAGAAACTTGTCGTGGATGTATTTGAAAATTATTTTGATTCATATAGGGTGTTCACAAACAGAGTTATCAATGATATTTTCAAAGAGACCTTCTCATGCTGATTACAACGATATATCACAGTGATGGTCTATCTTCAACTCAAGGTACCTTTTCTAAACTTCTTTGAGTTGAGAATTGAGAAAAGGTACCTCTGTTCTATGCCGCTTAGCTTCCAAACGGTTAGAGTTATTAGAGCGCAGTTTTTTCAGTATATTTCTATCGATCTTAAAAATGATTATTTCTATGGAACGACGTCAATTATTTTTTTTTATATGGGATGTTTTGAGTTTCGTGAAATGTTCAAGATCTCATTTTTCTTGAATGAAACACCCTGTATATTTTTATAGCGATTGATGTCTTCATGTCATGTCATTCGTACATGTTTATAAAATACCTGAGAGTAATAGTAATTAGACGGTAGATGCAATTTTGAATTCTTAATTAGATTTTTCTGGTTGTATTGAAATCAGTATTTGAAAAGCTTTGAACTCTCACTAAATGAATATGTCAGGGTTTTATTATATCAGTCTATAAAGTAGATGCATATAGAACAAATCCTATGAAAATCTAGTTAATTCTTATAGGAACATCATCCGATTATATCTTACTTCCTTTCAGTGACATTGATGAATTTGAGATAACGAAATAAATAGTTGGTTTGTTATACTTTGCGTACCTAAATTAGAGAAATATTGTGAAGGTTCTGAGCTTGAAGGACTGATGTTTGATAGAAAAGGTCATTTTGCATTTCCGGAGGTGGCAGAATTTTTTCAAACTCATTTTCCTTATTTGAAATCTGTTTCCACTCGATACAGAGGTTTCACGCATGTCCATGCGTGACACCATCTGATCTTCGGCGTTTTTATAGTGTACCTACTCTGTACTTCTCGAAAATAAAGTCCCATTATTATTATTATACTATTAATGGAAAGAACAGAAGCCTATAATTCCACCTGGCCTATCAATCTCGAACTGTTCTGTAGCACTCTTCACATTTCGACAGGTTGGATAGCGGTGGCGAATTCTTATTCCAAGCTCACGATGATTCCGAAATGAACACTTGGATAACCCACATCAGTTCCCATGCTGAAACGGATTCGTGTGGCCCTTCGCGCTCCCAAACGCTGCCTGCGTCTGCTCAGAAAGAGGATGCTAAACGTCGCAGCTTTTTCACCCTAAAGAAAACGTAAGTGACGACTTTGAATAAAACACACTTACATAATCTTCAAGTAATACAAAACACCTTGCTTAAAATAGTACTGGAAAAAGATGGAAGACATCCAACTGAGAGCTTATATAAGGAGGCTAGTTTATTCAATATCAGAAAACTATACACATATCACTGTATACTATGAACCATGAACTCGCCTCTTACATATCTGACACACATACACGACACCCGAGCCAGATCCGAGTGTTCCTTTTTGTAAAAATGTATATACCCAAAGGTTTGTTGCTTACTTTGGACCAAAACTTGTCAATAAAGTTCCCATTGAACTGAGATGTATACAAAATATTAATAAACGCAAGAAAACAATTAGATCCTTCGTTGACCACAACTTTGATTTCTTGAAAGAAACATTTGAATCAATCTACTGATTCATGCCTGAATGATTTTTTTACTTTACTTAGACCTGTCTCCCTTTCGCCTGATTGTCTGTCCAACCCTCCTGTGGGTTGATCATTGATTTCTATTAATTTCTATTGATTTTTATTTTTTACTGAAAGGAATGAATAGTTTTTTTTCCTCATTTATATTCATGGTTGTGTCCAGATCTAGGAAAATACGCAACAAGCTTTGCTTAGGCGCTTTCCAAGAACTGAACACCACCTCTTATTTATTGGCAATTTATTTTTAATTTACTGGAGTTATTATTGAGGATATGTAACATTCACTATAAACAAGAATATGTATCTGAAATTGTACCTGAATAAATTGAATTGAATTGAAATTGAATTGAATTGAGTGCTTATATATACTCTCAAATGAATTATTCTTCAGAGAGTGATGATTTCAATATATGTAATATAATATATGTTATTTTTCTTTGAGTTGTGTCAGTGGACCAGTAGTTTATAAAATGTGTCTGAAATGTCGTAAATGATAGGGCTGACAGAGTGAGCCAAAATAATATTAGTACTTCATATGAAAAAAAAATTATCTTGCTTGAAAGTAAGAATTAAATAAAAATATTTCATTTTATAATTTCCAAACGGTTGCCATGTTATCAATGATATTTAGGCAACTGAATCAACTCATACTAATGCTTCTTTCCATATGAAAAAACTCTGCCTGATTTTCAAGACATGTTCCTTAAAACGGTATTTAATGTCGTTTGCCATTTGGAACGGAAGTTTCTGCTTTCTCATCTTTGAAATTATTCCAATCCATATTTTCTAAAAATGCCAATTTATAATTCAAACTATGGACACATTTTATGGATCCAGTCTGAATATGTTTCATTTCTACAGCTTATTTTGTAAAATATTGTGGTAAATCTTACGGACTGAAAAATTGGAACAGAATATCCATATACAGAGTTCTAGTTTTTCTAGCTTAAGCATTGGTTATCCTGTCTTCTCATCTCAAGCATCTCTTGCATATAAGGGCAAAATTGCGCCTTTTCATTCTGATTGATTATCTGGAAAGAAATTTTATCATCATGGTTTTATTTTTCAAATATTGCTATTTTTATTTCTATTTTTGAGCGGATAACCTAGAGAGTTAGTGAATCTGATTTCGTGTAAACAGGCAACAGACGTTTTTCATTTCTTTGAATCCTAGAATGAATCTAATATATATATATATATATATATATATATATATATATTTCAAATTCCGTGATGGAATGTGAACATATTTAGTTCAAATCTTAAATGTGTTATAGAGTGTGCTAATATAATTTCCTTTTAATTTTCAGATAAATTGTACTACCTACTTCTTTCGGTCATTACCTGTTATCTTTACGCTTTACCTGAGAGGACACCCAGTCCGGACTTCGCCCTTTTTTTATAATTAGCATATTTATATATATTTTTCTTGTAGTTTGCACATTATTATCATAGTAAAATTTAAATGTATAGTAATATATTATACCATGTGATTGAGAAATTATTGACTGGGGCACAAATGATCTGTTGGTGAGCCAGTGTTAATTTATTAATAAAATTCAGATTGAAGAAAAAGATGTTAACGTCCCTCTAAATACCTAATCTAACCTCAAATCTTGACAACAGATGTTATTAATGTTGACAGTTGTTGTGCTGTCGTCTTTGTTCATATAATTCTCAAATATAAGTTGCAATATTCTTTTAGGGCTTTGCTTAGCAAAGGAAGGTGAAGAGTCATTATTATATTTCATTTGTAATTTGTAGAGTTTTGTCTATTTTACATAAATGAAATGTGTGCTTTTAAAAATGGAGTTGAAATAAATATTGTTTTTAGTAAATACTTGATTTTTTTCAGAATGAATAGTGATATACTCTTCCACATTGTCATTATTTTATTTGTATTCGACGCATATTTGTATATAGCAGACCATTAGAAAGTTAGGACAGAATCGAGTGCTGAGAATACGTTTACTACTTTGAAAGATAAATGAAGAAACTAGATATGGCATAGAACTAGATATGTGCTACTGTTAAGGGTAATGCAGCGAGACATTTATCTGATTAACATATATCCTCAAATATATACAATTTAGCAAACCAATTATAACCGAATTTAGTTGTAGCATAGATTAAATGTGGTCAAAGTTTAGTTTCGAAGTATCATGGGCGTAGTTAAGGACGAGGTCTTTCATCTTTCTGTCTCACTCACTGTCATCAAATCATGTGCAACTTGCGACAACCAAAATAAAAATCTTCCTCTAAAAACACTTGAATATCAATATTGGTTCTTACTATTTCCGAAGGACAGATGAATGGTGCAGGGTTCAGGGAATGAATATTAATGTTTAGTTTTCTCTATTTTTCTTCCAGTGAAATCAAAGTTGCAACCTCAAATCTCTATCACTTCTATCTACAGTCATGTTATGTATATAATTACCTATGAAACACCTAGTACCCAACAAAGAAAACTGAGAAATGTACATTGTCGTTTAAATGATGAAATTGAGATCTGAATCCGGGTTACAACTTTTATGGCTATGCAACATATTTTTGATTTTTTTCTATTCGACCTCAAGGGCAAATGCTGGGTATGTGTTGGGTTTTGCTGCCAGTGGCTTATCTAGCGGGTTTCACTCTTGAAAAATTTCAGAAATTCACCCGGATTGCTCTAAAATGTTGCTACCATTTAACGAACCATTTTTTTCTGTATTTCAAGGTACAACATCCCGTATTTTTATATATATTAAGCAAAAATATATTCCTCAATTTCTGGATGCACCGGAAGTGATTGCCATGACAAGTTGCAAATAGCTCATTTCAAATTACTGTCTTGTAGATTATAAGTCTATGCTTGTAGCTAAAAGGATATGTCCATCATGAATATAAGTTTTTAGAATATCAAATTGAAAATTTCATAATCTGAAAGAGGATAACCGAATCTTATATTTCTGAATCATCTGAAACAAAATTATTGGAATTATGGATCTGTATTCACAGTTTATCCCCGATATATTCTTAATCGAGTGATCTCATAAAAGCACATACATACAAGACTAGTGGGGAAAAGACTACACAACACAGATTTCGAATAATCTATCATTGTTGCTTAGTTATATATGTTAGATACTAAGCATTATTGGCATTTCAGTATTATCACAGCATCTGGTAATCTCTCTGGATATATATACTGTAGTATTATTGAATACCTGAAAGGTATACAACCATTTGTGCAATCTCTCGCCACAGAAGTATTATAGAGTTCAGAAGTCTGATTGACAGATTTGACAATGACACCAAAGACACTAACTGATTTTTTCACTATCAATTATCTTCAAATCATCAAATCTTCATTTATATGTTGTGTTAATTCATCATTCGATATTTTTTTTTCTAACTGCGTGCTACTCATAGACAAATCTACAATTATCAATGGTGCCACGTTAATACGGATAGTGATGAAGAGATAAATCAACCCCTCTTCTGTGGATAAATGTTGATAATATAAAACAGGAGGTTTCTGAGTTCCTTGATGATGTATCAGTAGAAGATATAAGCAAATTTTCCTTTTCAATTCATCAAGTTTAACGTAGGAGTTTGAAGAGGATGGACGTGTCTCTTCCATCTACATCTACATCCAGTTGCCCTGCATTGGACATTTTAGATAAAGGACTTTACTTGAACAATCACTTTATGCCTGTTGCTGATGTTAAATCAAAACTGGTAGAATTCTCAAATTTTTGGAATAGCACTGGACGTATTTCTTTACTAAATGCCACTAAAGAGGATTCTGAAGAAATAGTATATTTATTATTGACCTTGAAGAAGAACATCAAGTATACACTGTCTGAGGTTGGTAAATGTCGAATTAGAAAAAATGATGATTTCCAATGTACAGAGTGCAACACTAATATTCATGTCCGACCTAATGAACATATTTGGACTTGCCTTCAAGCACATGAACATTTTGAAGAGCTATTTTTCAATGTTCTGAATGGTTCCCTTCCTATTGAAAACCTCATACAAAGCAGATCAACTGAGGTATTGGAATCAATACCAGCACTATCTAATACATGTTCTAAATTTGATCAGAATAATGTGGAAAATGTTGATAGTGGCATTGAACACTGTGAGTCAATTGCAAATGGTGATGAAACTCATTCTTCAGAAGATGAAGGCATTAACACATTCAGATTCAATTTTACATTGAGGTATGACAAAGCAGTTGAAACTAAGCTTTATCCAGAAACCCTCATGAAGTCTGTACACAAAATGGACAGAATCCAATACTTCACCATACAGAAATCAGGTCCTTTCAGGGCTGTTTGTCTGATTTGTAATTGTGAGATCATTTCGAGAGGTAGAGTACACAAGATGATCATCATGGACCATATAGCTGGTCAGCGGCATTTAAAAAGTTCAAGGATCATTACCAATTTGAATTTACTGCAGAAGTATCATGAACTATTTCTCAATTTGGACTCAGACTATCAGGCTCATCAGAACTACTTTGGTATTGCAGGAGATGATATTTTCAAATGCATTCTATGTCATCAACAAATTCCTGCATCGAAAGTTGTGGACCACATCATGAGTCTGTTGCATAAAAAGTTTGTTCTTGATATGTTCAATAAAAACATGAATAATTATTATCTGGTGAATATGCAAGTCAAGGTGTATGGAGTAACTGAGGAGCAGGTAGTTGTTAAACAAAATTCAATTGAAAATTCAGCTTCTAAAACTGATAAAGTTGAAAAATCTGAGGAAAAGGAAAGGAAAATCAAAAAACAGGATTCTGATTCTAATTATTCACCAGGTAAGTTCAAATACCAGTAATTATGTTTTTTCAGTGATGTTCCAGAAACCACATCTATTCTGAAATGAATGAAGAAATAATACTGGTGCATGCATTGATATTCAGTGTGATGATAAAGAACTGAAACAAATCCCATCACCTGGATTAATGCAGGAGTTACTAGTTTTCCTGAAGAGGGCACTACTAATGAAACATAAATAGATTTTTGTGCATTCAGAAAAAATAAATTGTATATTTGAAGAAATCATGACAAAATGATTCAAATGAGTGAAATCAAAACAATTGTTAGACACCATAGAATAGCAGTAGAATACTATCGCCATCTTCAGAGCAACTCTGTATCAGATGGAGAAGAGACGATTTTTTGAAACAAAACCACATCAATGCCTTCACTATTCTCATTTCATTACTGTCTGAAAATATCATTTCAAAATAGTGTGTAATGTCAGCCACTGTTGTTTAGATTTATCTAACTAATCCTGAAAAGGAATTCCTTCCAAACTAGATCTGTAAAGGAGTGCTTTCCACTTTGAAAATATAAACTAATAAATTTTACAATAATGGGTTCACTATCACAAATCTTGAATTATGAGGCTGATAAAATCGAGGATGAAATGAATAACACAACATGGCAAATTTTTATCTGAGATGAATAACAGAGAGAAAATCGTTATTGAGAATGAATATTCATGTATATTCCAGCATAATATTCAGTAGTGAATCTGATGCATGTACGAGTGATGATATAGATATGAATAAATGGGTGAGATTTTCATATTTTCAAATCAATGAACTATAATCGTGGAAAAATCGGCCAATTGAAAAAAACGTTCTTGAATAACTTTGGAAATTTTCAAATTTTGATAGCGTTTTGTATAATATTTAGTTCGTTCATCTTGTACATAACCAGATAATGGTTTCGCAAACATTATGAATGAATCTTGTGTTCAACAGGGTAATATTTTAAACACTTCTTTCTAGTTCTGATGAGAAGATAAGTTTTCTTGATTGCTGTTTTCTCACAAACCACCATAATATTTTGAGACAAGTGAACATCTCAAAGGTAATCCAGCAATGGCTGATTGTCTCAGTTATCATCATGTATTTTGAATTAAAATGTCTTGAGAGTATTTCTCAAAGTTTTCTTGATGGGGATTATCTTGTCAGTAACGAATTCACAAGCACTTTTTATTCAAATCGAAGTTTCAATGCATGTGCCTGGGACTTTTTTTTGTTATTTTTATACTTACTTTTCAACATGCTGCTGAAGATCTTTACATGGTTTATTTATTATATTATAGCTCACATTGAAATCCATTGGTTCATTATCAAATTTCCTTTTACTCTATTAGGTGTATTATTATTATAACTGTCTAATAGTGAGTTGAGGAAAATGTTAGGGCAATTTGAAATAAATAATGTCAGCGTACGCAGCGCCCTGTAGATGTAAACATGTAGATGTAAATGGAAACATATATTTTTCAATTTTTTTTCTGATAGAGAGTCCGTCACTTATACAAAAAAAGACATTACAATGTTAGAAAAATAATGATTATTTGAAAACAAAATATCTTAGGAAACTACAAGTATTGCTCAAACTGGCCCCCGCCCTGTTGAACACATAGTTCACACCTTCTGATTACACCATGAGTTGCGTTCCAGATAAAATTAGGAGGTATTTCACGACAAACTTCAATGTTTCTAAATTTCAGTCAGCCTGTATATATATATATATATATAAAATGTTATTATAAAACTTTCCTAACTAATGGATCACTGTGCTCGAAATTAAACCTTTAACTACCTAAAAAGGGAATTCTATATTTGTCAGTGACACCTTGTTTTTTTAAAAAATTGGAAATATAAATACATTTTTAAATACATGAATAAAACTTTTACTTATCTCAGTGGACGTTTCGGCAACGAATCTGCTCCACACACATCATTAAATTTATTTTTTACGAGGAGAGAAAATCCCAGAAAAAGCTGGAAAATGAATGTACAACCTCCTCGAAAAACTTACAAACAGCGTTATAGAATGTTTAAATTTAAATGTCAAATTTTAGTCCTTGTATATGATAGATATAAAATCAGTGTGCAACTTACAGATACAAAGGAATCAGAACATGAAATCGTAAAATCGGTGGAAGATCCGAACAGTACCAGCATTAGGGATCTGATTCCCCACAGGTATAAAGGACATAAAACGATTTTGAAAGAAACCAAAACAACATTGTTATGTTACGCATGCAAGCAGCACATTGAGAAGAATATAGACATCATAAAGAAACATCTAAGATCCAATGCTCATCGGAAATTCTCCAATATTCTTACTCCCGTTTATAATTTCTATTGCGAGATTTGCGATATGCAATTTTCTGATGAAAATACTTGGTCTAAGCATTTCACGGATGGACCGAACGGGTATGTATATTACACTATTACTTTCAAATTCATTGTTTTATTGTTCGTTAGAAAACTGTTATCAATGGACCGGCCTAAGTTTCGAATTATTCTTTTGAAAATTGAGACTATTGCGAGAGAGTGGAATGAGTGGATATGAAATCTATAACAAGTTCACAGAGAAGTACTTCTCCATTCAAACATATTGCGATTTCTTATAATCATTATTTGATATTCTCATCACATTTTATGAATAATGCACTTTTTGCAAATGATACCCAAAGAAGCAGGTTGTACTGGTCTCGAATATAAAACAAAAAACGAAAATTCCCAGAATATTAAGTCACAATTATCAAATTATCAATTATTTTATCATTTCAATATGTTTGTTTATTTTAACACGTTTGTTTTCTTTCCTGATTACTTTTACTGTATTTTTATTTGTTCACTTATGACTTGTCATGATTTTATTATCAAAAACACCAATAAATTCTATTCTATCAAAGGACAGAGTTTCAGATATACAAAAGATGGTGGTGGAATCACTGAATGTGGCACTTTAGTTATTCTCTATTTTGTAGTTGCAATTCTACTAAATCATGTTATGCTATTTTTGTGTCGATTCACACTGTTGTACAATTTCATTTTAGCAGCCTACATGATTTTGTGTACAGTAGGTAGTGAAAAATATTTTGATACAAACAAATTTTGACTTGAGGTCAACAAAAACTTTTTATTTTTCTTCAAAAAATAATGAGTTCATTGCACCTTTTTTTCCGCGATGGTTTTCTCATGGAGATCTACACGAAATTAGATACAGATTTTTTTGAAATTTACTTTATATGTTACTGGCATATCGATGAGCTTCGATACCATTAACCGAATTCGTTTCTCCTATACACGGTTTATAGAAGAGAAAAATTATTCACACCCTGTATATTTTGCCAAAAAACGTGCGATATGATAGCAAAATGTTTTTTGATTGATTTTTGAAGGCATGTCGGCATGGCTGAGAGTAGAAAAAGTAAAGCTACTGAATATGAATGCATAAATTGCTGTCTCGTAATATATGGGGATGATATTTCGTTGATTCGTCACAAGGTCTCTAAAGGAAAACGAGAGAGAAGATCGGCTGAGAATAAAGGTGAGCCGGGTTGAATAGTATATTACGTAACAAGAGTTGTAAATCGCATATTACGCACGACGTGGAGAGAGTTACACACGTAGCCGCGGCGAGTGCCTGATTGCATTACAACTCGAGTTGTGTACTATACTTTTTCTACGACGCCAAATACAAGGAGAGTCAAACAATTTGCGCCATATGGATAACATTTTTATCATTAGTATTTGTCAGAAAATTTTATTATTTTAGAAACCCACGATGATATCTACAAATTTCAAAATTTTAGAAGGGTATGCAAGGGATAAAAAAATGGTAATTTTGATCAATCGTAAAGTTCCATTATTTTCGACATTATCAGAAAATATTTTGGCAATGCACTATTTTTTTTCGGGATTAGAATTTTCTGACAAATCACGAATGGAATTTGTTGATGTTCATGTGCAGAAAACATTTTGACTTACTGTATATCCTCCTACTGTTGGGTGTGTACAGTACTGCTACGGTATTCTATATCTATGTAACTCCTAACCGTCATCTTACGAAATGAACGTTACTAACTTTCACTAGTCCGCCTCTTTCCATAAAGTATTCGATTTTTTACAGTGACCATATTGCCAGAGGCGGTAAAACAAATGTTTAGTTCTCCTGATGCCATTTCAACTGAAGGTCTGTCACTGACGAAAGAAGCAAAGTATATGTTGGAAAATAATGATAAAACAATGGAATGCTGTAAACATATAGAAGCAATTTTGAAGACAGTCTTCGAAGACATCAAGGCTTATCCATTTGGCAGTCGAATGTCCGGCCTTGGCAACAAAGTATGTCATTGGTTCGTTTCATTCTGATACTACACCACGAATCATCCACAAATGAATTCTACACGCATCAAAAATATGGCTGTGCAAAAATAAAGACACATTCTGGATATGTCAAGAACCTAAAATTCGTTTATTCAGTACCAAGTGAAGAAGTAAAAATTTTTGCGGCAGCTTGGAACTTTTTGATAATTTGGGACCGTAGTAGAAAACTACTCTTCTGATGTTTGTGACTCTTTTTATGAATGAAATCGATTGAAGCATTCACGACAGATTTTGTTTTTTTTTCTAAGAGACTAGATTCAAATATACATTTGTTTGTGAACATCCAAAGCAAGCAATGGTGAATGTATGTATTTTTGTAGCAAGTTCATAGAATTGTTGAACAGACTACCCTGAAGCTGCATTGCATTATCTCAGATCATATTCCATTAATTATTTTTAAATTAGTCTTAGATTCTTCTTTTTAAAAATTCACCTCATGCCGTACGTAATATCATATCATTCTTGCTCATTGGAAAATTGAAATCGAAGATTGAACATTCTAAATGTCAAGTGTTTATATATAATTGAAGATTTCTACACAAGCATTGATAAATCAGGAGAGAGTTGACTCACCTTTGTGTTCGTCTATTACTTTTTGTTTGTTTTATCAGTACCATTCACACATAATAATATACACATATCACATATAGTATTCACTGATATCATGGAATGCAGGTACTGAATTATATAGATAATCTCTTACATTTTCGTTTTCACGTTGTTTGATTTTTGAACTTGGTAGGTAGTTTATTCCTCGTAGTTTATTCGATATCTCCAGGGTTGTTCTTTTCTTCGCTCAGATTTCTGTTACGCATTTCTGTAATGAAGGTGTCATCTTTGCCGATTAGATTTCATCCTTAATATCTCATGTCAACACCATTTTTCAGCGATTTCACTTATAACAATCTACAAAAAACTAATGTTGTGGCCAATCGTAAGTCAATATTTTTGTTTTTAGCTGAGTGATTTGGATGTATTCATAGATACTGGCGGCATGTTTAATGGCAATAAGAACCAGGACTCGTATACTCAAGTTCAAATAGTTAGGAAAGCCGGAAATGCTCTGATTCGACAAAAAGATATGTTCCAAGAGGTTTTTCTAATTCCGACTGCCAGAACACCGATTGTGAAGCTATTGCACAGAAGAACTCAAATCTCCTGTGATCTTTCTTTCAGACATGGATTGAGTGTGGAAAACACGAAGTTTTTACGGTATGTTGTCGAGATTTGAGTTGATCAGCTTCAAATGTACGTCGAATCATACTGAAATATCGAAATTTCTTGAGCGGTATTCAATCCTATCTGTTGCACATACCAATTTGCCAGCTTTGTTTTGCAAATATTGGAGATGATTAAGCTTGAATAAAATCAGACATGTTTCAACAAATCATCTACTTGAAGTTCTTTGCTGTGTACACAATGCTGAGAAATATTTGCAAAATATTTGAAATCTCTCAGATAGATTGAATAAGTATTCTCTACTGTGGATGCTTCATGAGACCTCAGAAACGACAAATTTGGAATATACAATGTCCTCCATCCACTATTAGCTTTACTATTTATTTATTGAAATTATGACAATATAATGGGACCAACATTATATTTTTGTATTACTAAATTGTTCAGATACTATGGATTTCCATTGAAAAATTCTCAATCTCAATAATTAACATTCGGGTCATTTCTCTTCGCTGCCAATAATTCTGATGAAAATATGTGTCAACAGTGATTTTTTTTTCAGGTTTTGCATCGAAATACAGCCTATAACACAACCATTTATATTACTCTTGAAAAAATGGTCAGCAATAAACAAGCTCTCAGAGCACATAACGACATACGCCTTAGCCATCATGGCTATTTTCTATTTGCAAGTCAACAGTTACTTGCTGTCAGTGAAGAAAATAAAGGAACTGAACTCCACTGGCGCACTTGTGATAAACGGTAATTTTTTCATTGATAGATTATTGACTCAACCCTAACATTTTTCTCCTTTTCATTCCAGGTTGGGAAACGATAAATTATACTGTGCCTATTGAAATAATGCGTAATCATGTAAACGCCTATGAGCATTCACTTCATAGGTTGCTCCGAGATTTCTTTCAGTACTATGCGAAGTTTTGTTACAATGAAGACGTAAGTATTCAACTTCGACGGTTCTTGATGTTTTACGACACACTTAATAGTATATTCAGGTCTTGTGAGACTGCAAGAGACACCTCCATCATCATACCTCATTTCGATTTGTTATTTCTTATCGCCATTTCATTTCATTTATTTCTTATAAAGTACATTTACACTTCATACAGATTAATATTTTTCTAAAAGTACATACTAGTGTGTACACCTAGGTCCAAGGACCTGTATGTGTACAGTTCAAGTACTCTCAGATTCGTTTATTTCAGAGGATAGTGGAATACATTGCCACGTTTTTCCTTATAACCATGTTTCCGTTCTTGGATGGATACTCTTATTTATTCTTAGTCTATAAATATAACCCTTTCATGCTATATCACGATTTTAATTACGTTTAGAATCGTCAGATTATTGTGGTTTGACGAACCCATGTCATCTCATGGTGATTTAATCTTCATGTAATAGATTCAGAAATATTGAACTCTTTTCTATTGTAACTGCCTGCACAAGGAGAATATATTTTGGTAGCACTACTTCGATTTGGACTGCACGTAGGGGTGCCGATTTTAGTTCTTTTCGATGTGAAAAAAAATCGATTTTTGAAGCCGACTTTTTTGCAACTCTCGATTCACCGAATCATGATAATGGGAATAATAATCGTGCTGTAACTCGAAATGGAAAAAAATCCAAAAATCAACCTACTTGAACATAAGCTTATGATCGAAATTGCAGAAGTGTTCTCAAATATAGACCTGTTCAGACAAGAGTGTATGAAGAATGGTACAAGGGCCACCTCTACCCATAGTGTTAGGCTGTTGGGGTGTACAACTTTTGGCTACCTTTATTGTGAGTTTGTTTTTTTTTCAGGTTGTTTGTCCACTGTTAGGGTATACCATTAAAAAAAATCTGTTCCATGGAAAAGATGAACGCCTTCCTCCAGAGATGCATTCATATGTGCAACAAATGAAGAGCAGTGATCCAGAGCAGTTCAGATCATTGTCGTATTTCTGCATTCAGGATCCCTTCGATTTGAGCCACAATCTAACGAAAGCTTGTCAACCAAATACCGTGCAAAAACTCAGAACTTTATCCGAACTGTCAGCAAAACATTTGAGTTCGAGTGAATTTCCGTATTGAAAATAAGAAATCTTATTATAATGTTGTCTCGGAATCATAATTTTATTATTTTCTCGTTATTCAAACTTCATGTTTCTCTTTATGTATTACTATTCATTGAAAAATACATGATGTCAAAAACTTACAATGTTTTATAATTATTGGTGTGGTTAACTGAACTGTCTCCTTATTTCTGCTGAATAATTTTTGAATACAGGGTGAGTCCGAATAAGACCGACAAAGTTCGAATACGGTTGGTTCCTATCAACGTATGTCCTAAAATGCATCCTCCCTGAGATACAGAGTGTCGAAAATTGATACTTGATCAAGGTGATTACTTGGAGTTTCCATTTTTTAATTTCGTCGACCAGTGGCGTAGTTATTTTTTCTAAGATAGATGAAATGTCAAATTTGTGTGTGACATCAGTTAGGCTTATTAATACTCAACCTAATAGTAATAGTATTCCACATGCCTGAATGAATTCCACATTCCTGAGATATTTGCGAGAACCTAAATATATGTCTTGAGGTAATAGTGAGTATATAGGGAACAAATTTGCTATGCTTTCAATAGGCATAGGACCTATTAGAAACGTTACTATTGTTTTCCTTAAATTAATAAATCTGTAAACGTCGATGAATTTGGTATTCATAAAATATGTTGTGTATTGATGGAAATCCATGGCAAATGTAAAATTCCACAAGCGATTAGATTTCCACAAATGTATTAATAATCATGAGCTATAGTCTACTTAATATTACCTCAAGACATATTTTTTAGGTTTTCGCAAATATCTCAGGAACCTCTACACTCAGGCGTGTGGAATGTTATTACTTTTGGGTTGAATATCGATAAGTCTAACTGATGTCACACAGCAATTTGACATTTCATATGTCTACGAAAAAAATATGGAAAATGTGACGACATCCGACCGCAACTACATCAATTCAATTAACTGAATTCAAAACTGAAAACTCACCTAATCACTTTGATCATTGTATAATTCAGTATCGACACAGATTATTCCCAAACGTCACGTTTTTTTGTTTTACTTGGCCAAAAATAACAAAAAAATCATACACGCTTACCTCCTATACAAAGTGTATAAATTACTATTACCTCTACTACTTTCGCTTCTCGAAAGTTTGAAATTGGAATATCTCAAGAATCATTGTTGAGTTTATGGAGTTGATTTAAGCTTTCTTAGAGAAGTAGAATCAAGCAGAGCAGAGAACGAGTAGTACTACTCACCAAATTATCAAAGATATTGATAACCAAGAATTAAGAACAAAAATTATGATGAAAAATGAATGCAATTGCCTAATTCTACGCCACTGATCCATCATAATTAACAAGTTTCATGCTAGTTGAAAAACCGAGATCAGAGGGAACAACCCATTTAGGTGCATCATCTAGTCGGTAAACCTAGTTTTAATATATCACACTGAAAAACCCAATTTGAACGTCAACAAAAAAATGTGTAACATATATATTTATAAAAATTGTAATGAGTGAAGTGAAAGTAAAATATCTTTATTTTAAAGTAGAACAAAGAATTAAATATCCTGAATATTTATATATCCACTCTCAAGAAACCATCCAATGGGGAACCGTTAACATATAATATGCATGAAGAATAGGTACCAGCCCTCTAGGCCGTCTCTATATTATTTCTAGATTCATCAAGCTCAAAGGTGTGAATTAAGTATTACTGATATCCATCAAATAAAGATATATTACGTAATAAAGATATACAGAAATGAAATTCAGTTTGAGAGTTGAATATTGAGAAGTCATTTATGGAATTTCAATTAATGAATTAATATCAAATAAAATACAAAAATCATTGATTTGACATGGAAAGGTGAGGTAAATAAACTAGAGATTACATTTTACATTATATCCTTTTACAAGAGATTACATTACATTTATTTACAAATATGCCATACGCTCAAATTTTATACAGTGATTACTCCATACTCAAGATAAAATTTCAACAGCAACTGTCAACAAGATCTCTCAATATAAAAAAACCGATTCCTCAACGATTTTGAGGAAAATACACAATAGGTAGAAAATAATACTACTCAATTGAAAAAAAAAACATATAAAAATAATACAGTTCTCAATGAATATATAAAATAAATAGACTATATACACATATTACTTCCTATCTAAGGAATATTCAACAGACAAAAATCCTCAATTTGAAATTTCCTAAACCACTTTTATAATTTACTGGATATCGCGAGAATCTTTTAATAATAATCATTGCCACAGATATTGCTTTCAAGCAACGCTAAACTGAACTATTAACATATTTCTCATGAGTGATGCTTTAAAAAATTGACATTTTTTGGAAAAATACAAAGATTGATAAAAAAAATTCTCAATATTATACAGTATTGCAGTATGCTAAAAATACGCGTCTACTTGTCAATTTTTGCCATATTTTTTCATAGGGAATTTATGTATTTTTGTGTTCTTTGATACGTACTTTTTATTTCCTAGTTTGTTCACCATAAAATTAGGTCATTATGAAATGGGCTACTATTATTCCACTCTTGATGAAAACTCATTATTGATAACAATGTTATACGGCTAAATTCCAATTATTGCAAAATGTACAGATAATTACAAGGTCAAAGCTTACTACTGACTGTTTAAGCATCATTCTGTGGCACTGACAAGGTTAAGTAGCAAAATTTCAAAAATCAACCTGCCTGAACATAAGCTTATGATCAAAATTGCGGCCAAGTGTTCTAAAATATATGGATAGTTGCAATTTTGTAAAATGCAAAAACTAGAAAGATGCCATATTCGAATGACAAACGTGATAATAATACACAAATTTCGATAAAAACAACCCTTGCATTGATACTGCAGTAGATTTTGACTAGTGGCGAACAATTATTCGAAAAAAAAAAAAATAATTGACGTACGATACATTGATTGAATTTCTTTTTTGAAAATAGTGAAATATTAAATGAAAACGTGAAAAATTAGCGACGATCAAGAATTTCAACTTTTTGTTGTGTAAGATGAAGATTAGATATTTCTGTTTTCATATTCAAAAAGTATCAGCTCGAAGAAAAACTTGTTAATGATGTAAAGATAAAATTTCATGTGAATTGAAAACAACCAGAACAGTGATTCATGTATGAAAATCACAGACCTATAAGTAAAATCAAATCTGAAATATCCTTGATAAAAAGTTATTAACTACTTGAAACAAGGCAGTATCGTTAGACACAATCATTATGAAAACTCAAAATCAAAATTGTCCTAAGAATTTCAGTATATTGTCGGCTTTCAACTTGAAAGTAAAAATACTGTTACTCACAATGAACGATCATGATGGCATTTTGATTTTGTCAATGCAGAGGGGTTAAAATTTTATGTTCTTTTCAATGAAGACTTCAAAACATCGCCTCATCAAACCTATTGTTCGAATCTACTTTAATTTATAATATATTATTATTATAATATAAATATATAAATAATGAATTATTATAATAAATAAAATAGTCCTCGAATCAGCTAAACTGAAATATACTTATGGAACTAATCCAATGTCGTAATGACATATGTCATCGACATATTGTCAAATGAATTTTTTTTCTTCGAACGTCTACATCTTCGTCGACTGAGTTATTTTAAGGATAACATATCTCCTCCCGTAGGAACAGAATATAACAGAGCTGGAAGTTTTTATGAAGAAAGGGGATGATTTTACTAAGATTATATACATTACCCATATCAATGAAAAATGCTGACAAAAATCTATCAAGGTTTGATATAATTTGGTTCGAAAGCAGGAGTCAAAATATTTATGACTAAACCCTATAGATCTTTCAGAAGTGAGTGGATATGTTTGGGCATTAAAGTTACTAAAATATTTGAAACCTTGAAAATATTGAAAACCTTGTGCACTGAAGTCCAATCCGAACCGAACATCGTTTGGACAGAGCAAGAGGAATAGATAATTCATTTATTTTTGTAATGACCAATAAAGGAAACACCAACTTCACTTTTTAGGTGCTTTTCTGAGGATTCTGAGGAGATGAGTAATGAAGTAACTGATTTTAGTGTGAGGATTGAATTCAGAATGATTCATCAAAATCTTCGATGTTTGAAGAGAACAATGCATTTAATTTGGAGTTGAGTTCTATATGTTGCTTGTCTGTAGTTACAAGGATATTTAAATTTAGCAGAAAGCAATATACGTTACAATTTGAATAAAAGCAATATTCAGAGAGTAAAAGAAGTAATAATAGTACTGCAGTCCCACTGTGACGACAGAAATTACGATTTTGAGGAAAGCCTATTGACACTGAGAAAGAACTGTATTGTTTAATATTGAAAACTTTTGATGAAAGTATCTGTCACCAGAAAACAATACATTGGCACAACCACCAATAAAAATATAGTGAGATCAACTCAGGTCTATATATCTTGGTGTTGTTTAATATATCGATTTCTTCTAGGACGAAATCACATTAAATATGGTTTCATTTTGTATGCGACTCTTCAAATTGCCACCATCGCGTTTCCTACTTACAACACTTTGAAAAATAATCTAAAAATATACAATGACCATCCATCAAGTCTCACAGTTATCACTAGTGGACGGAAAATCAATTGTATGACTTTCATTTCCAAACTTTAATCTCAACCGCTTCATAGGGATCTGTGGTAAATCCTCTGAATGCTTGTAACGCTTCTCTCTCTTCCTGTAAGAATATAACAAAAAAATATTATATATTGAGTGATAGAATTTTACCTTATCAAGCATACCAAAATATCCATATATATTTATTTATTTACTATAATTACGGGCAAGCCCATTTCAAAAATAGATCACAATGTAGTTAAAACAAAATGAAATAAGACAATCAACAAAAGCGAATGATAATCATCATAATAAGCATCAATGAAATATAAACATATATCATACAATACAATGATCTAAAGATCAGTATACCGTAATTGAGTTTTAAAATGATGCAATGAGGTGTTGAACACCTCGAGATCATTGTGGCTGTTGGCTAATCGTAAAATTCTTGGAATGCAGCTGTTGAATGAGTGGTTTGTATGATAAAATGCTACATAAAATGTATTTTGCTGACGAGTCAAGCGGTTTTGTGCATATGTAGATTGATTTTTCCTAGGAGTTCAGCAGAATTGCATAATATAATATTTACTATTTCCAAGAACATGTTCATAATATATATAACATACACCAAGGTATATGTTGATTCTTTTCCACCACTAGCGACACATTTCAATAATCATGGTTCTATGAAACTCGAATATAAACCTACTGTCTATAAAGCATAAATATATCCATTTTACTGTTCGAAATGCTGGCCCAACCCTGCTAACTCTATATCGTGCCTGTCAATATCAGATGTCTGTGTTGAAGATTAGGTTAGGAGATTGAAAAAAATTTAAATTGATGTTTAATTTCCTTAGTGATTCTCAAAATGTTATGAATTTTGAGCAGTACGCCTATACAGTATTAAAATACCATTCCTGCAGATATCAACTCATGATTTGTTATTTGCACATGGCTTTTTGTGTTTTATGAACTAAAATGTGGAAAGCTACCTTGGTGAAATAAAGTCCTTTCAAGCCTCGAAAAGGCGTAGATAATGGAAGTTTCTATAGCTACTGATTATAGACAGCTCTTCAATCAATTGAAATAAGAAACCTAATATACAGTTCACCAATCTAGAGAGATAACAATAAAATATTATGTATTACAAAATATTCACTCATTCTTGAATATTTATATCAATGGAAATTGAGCAATTTTTGGTATTATTAAATTCAAAATATTCTCATTCTGCCAGCTTATATATTTGAATACAAAATATGTTGATGAGACTAATGAAGACATTTCAGACATTAATGCAAACCAATCCATTTACGGACCCAATTTGAAAATTCAAAAATTTGATAAAACAACAACCTACAATTAGGCACACCAAAAGCTAATAACAAAACATGAATAATATTCTAACCCCTGTCATGGAATTTTTCAATCTTTGTTTGAATTTTACAGGCAGACTAATATTCAAAAGAATGAATTCATTGCACTTTTTTTGTTTACTCTTGAAATATGAAATTCATTTTGCTTTCTAGTTTCATAGAAATGAACATCATGTGGATAAGGAACTAAGTTGTTCAAGACTTTAAGAATGAAGAACATTGAGACATAATGCGAGTATTATCTTTGGTAGGTGGTAACAGAAAGGTCGGCGATCTTTGCCTTTTTTATAGGTACTTTCACGGTCGGTGCTCAACGGAAATATCATCTATTATGCCACCACGCGCGATTCCTAGTAGACAAACCAGACGAGCTCAAGCTGGTTACTCCTACACTGTCAGGCTCGAGACCTGTCGAACATCGCTATACCAAGCATCATTCATCAATAGAACAGCAAAGTTGTGGAATTCTTTGCCTAGTGAAGTCTTTCCTGATGCTTACAACCTCCAAACATTCAAGAAAAAATCCAACACCTTCCTTCTTTCCCAAAATTCCACCGCTGGCTAACACGATGTTCCTCGAACATCATAGGTTTCCCTTTCGTGTTGTCCACAGATAAAAAAAAAAAAGAAAACCACTGCAAAGATGTTTGCATGGAAATGACAGAGGTGTATCAAAATAATTCGCATACCACAATTTTGAAATTTTTACCAATGCTTTCTCTTATTAATTTCTAACATTAACATACGCATGTAAAAACTATTACTTTTCTTACCTATCCTTGGACTTGTGCCGCTTCTTCCTATGCGAGTAGGCGTTGAGCAAACCCTCCTCCATCCCCTCCACTCTCAGCACCTCGTACTCCGGCTCGAAGTATTCGTCCGATAAATTCGTGCCGGACTCGATGACCTCGTCCAACATCGGGCTCCGCTTCATCCTGAGCGTCAGTTTCAAGCGGCCGCACTTCTCGGGCGTCCTCTCCTCCGGCTGAACACACTTGGGTGGTGGATCGACTTCGGTGGCAGTTACCGTTTCTTCAGACTTTGCTCTCGTAACTCGTGGTTCCTGGACCTCGTTCCTGACCTGACGCAGAGTCACGTCGGCGGCGACTTCGTCGTCGTTGAACTCGTAAACGTCCTCTTCCTCGGCGGGTCGTTGACTCCTCCTGGTTCTCCTTCTGTCAGCGCTACTGGGTGGTTCGCTGTCGCTGGGCGTGGTATGGTTGAAGTTCGTCTTCTCGTCTGTCATTCCGTTCTGGTTGCAGTCGACCTGCGCTGTCGCTTTCTCGTCCTCCGGGGAGAACGTGGGGGTGGCCTGTGGTGGAGTTTCCGGTTTCGGCTCGTTCAAGCATTTGTGATTGCGTAAGGTGATGCCCGTCACGCTACTCGGGTCGTCCGGTTCTGTGAAAATAAAAAACAACAAATTTATACTTTACAACTTTTTTTTTCAGTCACTACAAATTCAGGATGAGCCAATAGTCACCAGAGTCTTGAGCTTGAAATTGTGTGACGTTAAATGTACCGGTGAGGCATTTTCAACTTGGTCTTTCATTCACCTCATCAACTGAGCATGTTGCATTTTATTTTGATTGTCCATAAAATTGTCTGGTCTGCAGTGTAATGAGATGTTCAGTTGTCGATTGTAGAGAATAACCATTAACATGAATGAAATTCATATCTTTGTATATAGAATTATATATTCTCTACTTGATCAATTTGAAAAACCAGGACCCTAATAAAACTAATCTCTGCCTGGTAGAGATTGAATGAGAGTTCAATTTTTTTGTTTATGAGAACATATAGTATTAGTTCTTCAAATTTGTGTTCCCATTTTTATGAAACTTAACAAAATATACAATATTATCTTCTAAATATGTTATCCAAGCAACAATTTCCAAGTATGAATGATCCTTCTTGAAAACCTAACTTCACAAATTTCATGCTCAGATGTTTGGTGGAAAAATACTTCACCACATGAAACAAAAGGAACCCATACGCCTTCAGACACGCAACAAATTTTCAGAATATTGTTGATATGTAGAATTACAGATGAAGAGTTCACTACTAATTTACCAACACTAATACCAGCTGATTTAAAAACTTGTTATCCAAACAGATACTGGGGCCCAGTTATCAGGACACAGTATACAATTTTGGTTTGAAAGTGTGAAATATAATGTTAGAGTTAATCTGAAAATACATGATTGTTTCCTAAGAAATGAAGAAGACATTGAAATATTATAGTGTTAATATTGGCACACCCTGTGGGATTGGGGTTTTTTGGAAGGATGGGTTAGAAATAGGACCAGAATTTGTTCAAAACAGATTACTTACATTGAATTAATACTTACAATCTATAATTTTTCAATTACATATTCAGCTCGTGAGTATGTAACTACTCCAAAATAGAAAAAATAATATACTCAAAGTTTCTGTAAATTTACTTCAAGTCTTGAAAAACGTGCAGACTTCTTCAATGACCTCAAATCTAGAAAACAAAAATTGATGATCAAAATATATATTTTTGGAACAATAGCCCATTGGAGTCTTGACAAAATTTGAAATAATATAGCTTAGGCTTTGGGTATTGCTCATGTGAATTATGAAATACCAAGAGAAAGAATTTTCCATTAAAAATGCCCAGATACCACATGACATGGTTGTAACAAAAAGAATACAGTATTAAACATTTAGATACATCAACACTCATTGCCTTGATGATATGGTAATTTTTGTGTATTCTATATATATTTTTAATCACTCTTTCAATAATTTTATTATTTCCCTTGGGAAAGGATAGGGGAAGAGGTAGTACAAGATAACTATTGTTCTATGTACACTGTGTCAAATATAAAGATGCATAGGTTAGGGATCTCGGAAACTGTGATAAAATGGGAAAAAAGTTTCGTACTCAGAGGGCCATTCTAACAGTCTCCAAAATGATTTTTGATGAAATTTACAGTCTTGAAAAATATTGATATGTCTAAAACTAGGTTGAAATACATCAAACCATTATATATAATACATAAACAACATCTGGGTGAATCCATAATGAAAAAAGCTTCTAGAATCCACAAAAACATAATCAGGACCATAATTGGAAAAATGAAGTAGATATTGGTTTCACAAATACAAAACGTTAGAAAAAGGAAAAGAATATATATTACCACTTTGAATCATATCAAAAGTTCCTTAGTATTAACAATAAATTTACTCTATTCAACAAATGTATTGTAGTATTTTCAGTTCTTTCTATCTCTAGAAACAATGGTTAAAAAATATAAAGTAGGTTTTTTGAAAATTCAGTTTTTTCAATATAATTGAAAAACTATAAATAATTATGGTAATTTTCAAAGACTGTTGAAATGGCCCTCTGAACATGCAACTTTTTATCCATTTAATTGGGTTTGTATCTGTCATTGTAACCAAGATCCCCATGATGCGCCTCCTTATTTTGGACACGTGTCTACTAAAAGTGCCTATCTCAAATGAAAAATTAACATTTCTTTTCTGAAGGATTGGCTTGTTTCAATGCAGTCAAATCAATGATTGATTTCTGAATTGGTCCCAATTCATGAAAATGTAACTAATAAGATTGGTACTGTTCACACATCTTGAGAAATTGTGAATTTTCATTCATCAATATTTATCAATATTCTCAATGAAAATTTACCTTTGATTCCCATTTTCAGTAGTAGAATTGATCAGTATTCTCTTCAATGATTATCAAAATTTTATTATTTCATTACCACATAGCCTATACTCAGATTGAACTCATCAGCTTCAAGAAAACATATTATGTGGAAAGTAATTTCATGATGATAAAAAATGAGTTATCAACATCTGATAACATTGATAAGGAAGCAGTATGACATCTGATTAAGCTGAATCACCTGATTTTCTTTTAATAAAAGAGTCCATCTGAATAATTTATGAAATCACGATTTTGGCCAATTCTGCTTGTCAGGAAACTATATAGCACAATGATTCAGATTTCAACTTTTGCTCAACCATTTCAGACCAAGCTCTCTTAATTCTAAATTACCTGTTTGTAATAATCCATTGCCACTCTCCAGAGTGTCATTGAACTTGGTTTCCTGCTGTGATCCATCACAGACAGGATCATTATCACTAAAAGTACTTGGACAGCTACTGGCATTACTTTGGAGATCATCTAAAAGGTTAGATCTTGAAACAGTTCTGGCAGCTTGCATAAGCTCATGGTTTGCCTGACTGGCATTTTGTCTCTGCATACGTGAAGCTCTAGTACTAACTGTTGAAGTAGTGTGTGTTTCATTTATCACAGATTTTTTATTTCGACTTGTACACTTCCTCAGAGGTTTATGGACACTTTTTTGTTCCTTTTTATGGTTAAAATCACCCATATCAGAAAATTTACAACCTTGAGCAATGAGCAATTCTGCATCATATTTTGTTAGGCCTTTCTGACGCAATTCTCTAATACTCAAAGGAGTCATAATCTTACCGTTTTCTTGTAAACGATCATGATACGTGACCACTTTATTACCAGTACTATGAACCTTCACTTTGGTTCTGTTGATACGGTTGTCAGTCTCTCTCAATTTATATCCATTTTCCTCTGTTTGGTCAGCCTCTTTGGCGAATGCTCCTGTTTTTCTCCGTTCACAAGTCTCACACTCACAATAACAGTTTTTATCACCAAAGAAATCTTCACCATAAAAACAAGTTATTTCTTCACCGAATTCAATGTCTCTCAACACTTTAACACAAGCAGTATCACGTCCAGTTGCCACAAACTTACAATTTGCTCTACAGTCATGGTTGATGTAAGCAGCAGGTCCCAACCATAGTTGAGCACAATTTTTCCTGCAACTATACATAACAGAAAAATCATTTTTGCCAGGGTGGAGTAGCTGTTTCTCTTCTTCTTCTGTTAGTTCAGCTATGCAACCAACCAGTCGCTCAATTTTTTCATTTTTGTACCACTTTTTGGTAGATGATATCTTGGCCCCTATTTGACCTTCCAGGGAATATCTGTAGCATGGTTCTATCACAAATCCAGAGTCCTTATCAAACACCCTCAAGTATCTATAAATCTGGAATGAAAAAAAAAATGTCGACAAGCAATTCCTGTGCTAAGCATAGAGAAAATGAAGTGCATCTAAGGGTAAGATGAAGAATTAGTTTTTTTGCAGTGACTTCATAACTTCATGGTACTTACATGATCTTCCAACTTTTTTGACATATTTTTCGATTTGTTCCTAGGCAACCATTCTCCTTTGGTGATTCTATTAAAAGCTTTATCATAATCCTGGTTACAAATGAAATCATCAATGATATTTTTGAGTTCTGTATTATTTGCTCTTGGTGATCGGAAACGCATATTCATTTTATGAGTAGTGAACCCCAAATGTGGATCCAATACTACTGAAGTAGCAATATCATCATTATCTGATAATTCCTTCGGGTTCATACCAGTTGGTTGCATTTTGAAAGTTTGGAAACTCCTCACAGACACATCTACAACCATTCTGAATATTGTAAATTGTGTATTTGTTCGAATTTACATTTTTCAGGCTGTTTGTATTAGCTCCTGAATGATTATTTTGTAATACATTTGAGTTCTGTAAAATGTAAACAAACAGTGAGGTTAGCTTCGGTGTCCAGACATTCGGAGAGGTTACAGAATTTCAAGGTCAATTACCGAGCAACAAAGAAAATTATAATTTCTAAATCACCATGCTCGGCCATTGAATACAGTTATTGTTAAATCACTATCCATAGTTTTACGAAATCGTGGCTATCACCATGTCAAACCTAAAAAATAAGGAAACAATAGTTAAAATAAACAAATGTTAGCTACACAACTATGGCGATACGGCCAGGTAGCCATTGAAAGGAAGCATTTGACATAATGCAGTTTTTTCTCGTGAAATAACTTACGTTACTGTATTTATAAAAGTATAGAGACTTGTTGACTTCTGTGTGTCTCATATCAACAGAAAAATCTTGTTACTCACTGTTATTTTCCACATTCAACGTAAACTTTTGTACAGAACCAATCTTGAAACAACGCTAAAATCAATCATGGCAGTCGGCTGTGAAGGCGTAAAATGACAATTAATTTTCGTTCCTAATAATTCATCCTGATTTGGCAATGTTTTTCTCAGACAGAAAGAGAGTCAAAATTGTTTCAGAAATGAATGCTTATGCTTGGATTTTATCGACATTTCTACATAACTTCAATTTCTTTAAAATGTCCTTCCGCTTCTTGCTTGTTTAGTACAGTTCAAAACCGTTATGCGGATCTGCCACCTGTCGTGCCGACAACAGACCAGATCAACTCGAACAATCGAACTCACATTTCTGATACAGTGGCCTTAGCCACTGTAATTTGTGCGTACCGGATCAGCTGAATGACAGTCCAGCTATTTGTAGTTTCTTTCAAGAACTACAGAGGGCGTCAACTTCTCCAACGTTGGCGGAATTGAAATATCAGAACTGCCAACCTTGTAATGAGTGCCCTTTGTTAATGTTCATATATCTAATAATATAGAAAGGTATAATGATATCAGATATATAATGATATAGGTAGAACAATGATGTAAATATAGCCTGGTGTCCCAACACCCTGTACCCAGCCACTAGAAAAAGTTGTAGACTTTCGCCTACTTGGTTATGTTGAATTTCAATACCTTACTAAGGCTTCCCAAGAACAACACTAGTCGGCTTTACCTCTGCTGAACAAGATGGTTATCTTGGCAACTCTGAAAAACACGATTTCAATTTGAAATTCAACACGAATGAAAGATTTGAACCATTAGCTATTCAATACTGTCAGATATCCGTCAATATCAGACACTCGGCGCTTTCCCAACTCTTCCCAACTTTATATCCTTTATAATGAGTTGAAAATTGATTTGAAGACAATCGCCAGTGTAATTCAAACTGAGAAAATGAACCCCTCGATATTTTGAAAACAGATGAAAATCGGTGGAGGGTATCGATGAAAAAATGACAGCCATATACGACATGCATATTTTCAAAAAATCATGACCTTTCACCTGTTTTTTTTTTAAATAACACATAAACCATGTTTTCTAATAGATTTTTTTTTCTGCTAAATTCCATGTCGCCGAATAATAGTCTCCTAATCAACAGTTGTAACTCATTTGAATTAGGGGAAAAAGTGTTTTCATTTACAGTTGCAACTGTAGATTAGGAGATCATTATTCAGAAAACAAAGACAATGTAGTTCAAAGACGTTTCAAAAATCATAAGCCCATTACATCATGATTTTATGAAACATGGCAAATAGTTTTAAAAAGTGCCATTTAAAAACCTACAGATCATACCTGTATTACTCGTATAGGAACTGATAATCAATTAATCAATCCGGATGGCCCAGCGCTCTTTCAGATACGCCACTGGTGAAGCCTAATTCACACTTGCAATTATTGAGAGACTATACAGACCGTATGATACAGTTGCAAAGTGATATGTGTGGATCTGATTCACTTCTGCACGGATGAAATGAAATCTAGGTATAATTATTTACAGTTGAATTCACAGTTGAATACAGTTGTTCGGATGTAAATTAGGAGATTGTTATATACACAAAAAAATTGTTTTCAGGGTGGCAGTTCAGAGCTATCGTATTGTGTACTTTTCTCATGTAATTTCTTGTTGCAACTGTTAAATGAAGTATAATTGCTCTGATTTAATGATGCAACTCAGGTGCAACAGTGAATTGAAACCTAATTTACACCATGTGCTGCTTGGGAAGTAGAGAGAGATATTAATGAATCCTTGAAAGACCGATCATAGACGTATCCTTTTTGTTCAAAATTTGAAGAATTTGAAGAAAATTCAATGAATATTATCGATACAAATCTATTATAGATAAATATAACCTATGCATATTTATAAATATTCCAGAGATACACGCTTATGAAGCAATAAAGATAAATTCAACAATAGATAGATTTACAGGCTGAGATACATAAGGATAATAAGTCTATGGATACATATTTTAACAGCGGATGAGCAGAAATTACTGTGGAATTAGAGATATGGTTGCCTATATAATTTGTTACAGGAATCGCAAACTCAGTTTGACCCCATAGTTTTTTCTGACGGATTTGCATCATTTTTATGGATGGGAATATTATTATATCATGTACCACGATCTGTATACTTTCCAACGAGATAGTAATTTCGAATTGTATTTCAATTTCACACTTGCTGCAATTTTACTGTGGAAACAGTGAGCAAAAGCCTTGTTGCAATTGTGAATTGTATCTGAATTCAATATGGTAAGTGTAAACTACTAAATTGGAAGAAAAATTTCTTGAAGATCACTTTCCAGTCCAGAGCCGACATCAGACTTCGCTATATCAATAGGTGAATTCTACAAAAACAGTAAGCAAATCGTAGAAGACATCTCCGAAGAGCACGAGGTTTGTATACGATCTCGTGTTCTCCTGTTCTCGCATTGTTGTTGCATCTGTGCATTCATCAAAGACAGTTTTGTTCGATCGCCTCCGCTGTTTCTCGTGTGCCGCAGACCTTACCGAAGCACCGAGTCATTCTCGAATAGTTCGAAAGATTCCAATCCAAACAAAACTTACACAACAGTTTATCATGACATGACGGAGAAGTGTTTTCGTGGGCAGACGAGGAATGCCAAGTGTGCGTGGTTAGTTTTCGCTAAAAACAATCGGAAATTTCGACTTTGCTGAATGGAGACGATATCAACAATGGAACTTTCGGGATTTGACTGTGGTTTATGCAATATTCGTTGTCTCTGTTGACCGGGCGAACTTTAAATGTTCGTTTTTCTTGTAGCGAGCATTAGCAGGTAAGGTTATCTTTCATCTACCTAGGTGAATCTACCTATATTAACGTAATTTCATTGAAAATTGTTGACATAGATAGGTATATACCATACTCATCAGGTAGACGGATTGATACATGTGTATATACATACAGGGTGTTGACAATCGATACGAAAATGGAAGTATCGAGGTGAATATTATGTTTTCGTTTTGTCGTGGCTGGCTGTTAACGTCTTTTTGATTTTCTGATTTCAATGATTGTTTTATTGAAGCAATAGCTATTGCTTTGGAACTCTGAGCATGGTACTATCGGCATTATAAATACCCCTCGAGATATGTTACTGATATGATATTGAACCCTTCTGGTTTTTTCATCGGAGCGCCACTGGTGAATGTGGAGATAACTAAAAAATGAAGTATATAGCGTCCCAATTGAAAATCGTCCGAATTATAAGAATGGACTAGAGTTACAAGAGAATAGAATTATTCCAGAGAGAAACTGAACCGGCTCGAACAATTTCAAAGATTCGGGTCTTTTCTACACAAATATGTTTGTTGATAAATATGATGCTGGTGGATTACATTTTGAGCAACTGCTCATGAACAATTGAATGATATAAAATGATTATGATTCATTTATTATTTTTGCATACCTAATTTCTCTGCTTCAAATATAGGTAGGTAACTAATTATAAAGTATAATATGAAGATGCAAGAGTGTTTTCCTGGAAAATGTTTGATGAAAAATGTGTTATGGTCAGTATCTACCTATATAATATACCTAACCATGAGTATAAAATTTCAAAATGAATTGTTACCTATCATGGTCAACTGAATATTACAAATTCAAAATTCGTTTCAATAACTCGAGAACTAATGAATGATATCAAAACAATTAAAAAGTGTGGCGTAACAAAAATGATGTGAGTTTTTCATTAGCTGTAATTGTCCAGTGGCGCCCCAAAAAATTAAAACTCAATACAGATTGGTCAAAAAATATCACCCTGTGTAGCTAGGTAGCTCAGTCAATACGGAATACCTAGGTTTTGATCGAGGTTTTAACATTGTCGATGGAACCAAGATGCGAAGCGAGAGCTTTTATTTCAACAAAATAGAAAGTTCATAACCAAAAATTTAACTTCAGACTTCAACACATGGATAGCAAATTGTATGTTTCAATGTTTTCTATCGGTTTTAGAAAACCCGAGGAAAAACCCTTGTGTACATTGTGAAAATATTCCGAATATATCCTCTGACAAGTCGATATTTATTTTACCTTTTTTCAATTTGATTCTTATTTTCGTCATCTGAATTCATTTTGAAGTCGACCGACTAAGAAACTTACAACAAAATTAATACAACGTTGCCTCAATTGTAATTTGGAATAATCCGAGGAGAAATAGAAAGAAAAATCATGAGAGGGCGATCATCTACCTCATATACTTCGTGAATCCGCCCTTGATGATGATATGTGATGATTGAATTAAATCTGGGGCAAGTTATATGACAAAATTCCCTTGGTGAAAGTTATTGAGTATGCCATATAACATATCTGTACAATTTTTTCTGCAGGAATGTGGAAATTTTGGAAATCCGTTTCTCCTCCATCCTATGAATTATAATGGTTTTGATCGTAATTATTCGTTCGTTCACCTGTAACTATGTAATAACTCAAAATAACCGATACGCCTCATTCCAATCGTGGAGACTTCATTTTGGAATTCCGATTCTGTTTTGTAAATAATTGGAGAGCTTTCTTTGTCAGTCGATCGTATCGAGATTGCTCGAAAATTCTACTCTGAACATTTCTCGAATTTTTCATTTAAATGGTGATAGACGTGTGAAAGGTATTTTTATGACATTTCCGGACCGCGAGATAAATTTAGGAGGAGCCGCATTCGAGAAATTAAATTTGTCATCTCAGATCTGAGAGGAAGGCATTCTTGGATAGCATCCAAACTACTCCGATTTAGTGTCGCCTGAATGTTTTCGTCCGCCGCCTAAGCTGGTATAATAGGTGAATAAATTTCAACGTGCTAAAATGTGAAATGATAGTCGAAATTGAACGAAATGAAATTTGTAACCTCGTTTGTAACAATGCAACAAGATTTACGGGAAGACTCCATAAGCCCAGCAGATCGAACGATAATGGAATTTGCTAATTTCAACTAGCCCATAATTTGTTACTGTATTGAAAAATTGTCGCTCATCGCTTTTCAAAAAAAACCATTACATGACTGTGTATACAGTGTGTCCACCTCCAGGACTTAACCACACCTGTAATATCGTTATTATTCGATCGAATCGATTGAATTCCTTTTTTTGATGATAGGTATGTTAGATAATTTTTACTATATCTCTCGAAAACATATAATAATCTCTGGATGGCCAAACTCAGTAACTCATTGATGATAAAACTCATTACTTTTAGCCGCCTTGTTTTATTCTTCGACTTCTCGTCTGTAACCTAACCTCTCTTGTCTTACATCATCTTTCAAACAATACACAGAATGTGACAGAATCATAAAACACATATTTTTGACATGGAACGTAAATAACTTAAGTAATTCTTACAGGTATTTGAAACGGTTATCCAACAAGAGGATGAAATAATTTTTGGGTTGTAATCATGGCCAACTTCAACCACTTTTATGGGCCAAAATTCCGAAATGTACTATTACAGATTTCTATCACGAATAATAATGATGATCCCTTTAGCTGGACCACTCGAAACAAAGCTGTACAGATAAACGATAGGCTGTCCGAGAATAGATATTTACGTTACTAGTCCGGTAAGTACTGTAAAAGTTTACCGGACGTGTGACGTATAACATTTCATTTCATACTGCTAAAAAACAAAAATGAACAGTGAAAAATAAAATATTAATCTTTGTCGAAGTGCAACAACAAAAAAATGGGAAAATGTATCAGCAAGTAGCAACTCCCTAATAAATAATTCATCCAATGGAGCTCCTGGTATCCATATTCATGGCAACGAAAATTTAACGGTTAATATTAATATTAGCAATAAGTAATTTCTGTGTGTTGTTTCGCTGTTGAATTTTTAATAAATGTATTCATGCTTTTGACGCATAACTGAGTTTTCAATATTTGCAATCCGGTAAAATTTCATTACGGGATAGTAGCACGTAATGAAATATTACGTGCGCCTATCCTGTAAAAGTCTATTTTCCGGATTGAAATCAGGTACGTAAAGGTATGTTCTATGATGCAGTATGAAATAAAATCAATTTTAATTCAGTTTCACTTTCATTTTGATGAATGGAATTCATCGAATGAGTGATCAAATAATGTGCTACTGTAGACTTTCACACAAAAATTAATGACAATTTATCATTGGAGATCACTTTTGGCCAGATTTCTATCGATTTCCATCATTCGAAAACACAGGGTGGCCGAAGAAACAATATGAGGACCTCTATATTTTTTTGAGAATTCTTTCTCAATAGGAGTTATTCTCAGTCAGTACTTACAGCTCCATATGATCATAATGTAATGAGTATTGACTAAGAATGTTTTTCATTGAGAACAAGAAATTCTCGAAATCAAAAAAATATTCAGATAGATTTTCTCGAACATCATGTGTTTTTTAAAGTAGGAAAATGATTGAAACTCACGAAGTGATCCTCAATGATGAACTGTCATTACTTTTTCCCGAGCTTTTTCCTGAAAATTCCACAGTGGTACCTTATTTTTTTTTAATCACTCATTCGAAAAATGAATTTTTTCCGATTAATTTTTATGATGATAAATTAACTCCTGTATAAAATGTGTCATTTAAAGACGACTGTTTTGTCATTTTGACAGCGATAAAAAAAGTGCATCGTTTTTTATCACCGATAAAAACGCCTGTTCCTCTTAAGCGTCCGCACATCTAGTATGCTTACGTCACTTTAATGTCTGCCCTGTCAGTTATTTGAGCATTGTTGATAATTGATACTAAACCATTACATCATGAGTCGTTAATTTATCTTGCCAAAAAACACTCGAGCTTTTCTTTTAAGGATAAAAAAAAGCTCTTGTGTTTTTACTGTTGATGAAAATCTGTACAGGTGTGTTTCAAGTGGTCTCGATTCACCATACGTCAATATTTGTTATGTTCCTAATGTTAAAATTCCCAATAATACATTTTGAAATTCGGATCCACAAAAGTGGCCGTAGTTACCCCAAAAATAAAATCACCCTCTTGTTAGAAAAGCTTCGAAAAGATCGAATGATAAAGATGTTACGGGAGCACACTTTTTTTTGTCATGTCATGGATGTCAATTTTTGGACAAAAAAAAGATAGAACCATAATTTTTCGCTTATCAATTACCACATTACTTTTTTCAAAACTATGGTTCTGCTAGGTCTATATCGACCTAGCAGAACCGTTCTGTTCATATCATAGGTAAGTACTTATTTTTTCGAACACGGACCTGAATTATTTATTCCATATTTATAACAAAATAGTGATGAGTGGAATTGTTGAAAAAATATACTTATATACATTTTGAAGTGCGACGCCTCTGAGCTGCCATCCTAAACACAATTCTTGTAAATTGGCCCAAATTCGCAATTGAACTAGTAAATTACCCCCTTCAGTAGATGTGGCTGAAACCACCCTAAGATTTTGAATGTGTCAATCCGTGGATTGATCTATAATTTAGCGCGAAACAGTCCTTTTAATTTTTTCATTATGTGAGTAGAATAAGATTATTAACTTCCTGTCTAATTCACTCGAAAATTCACTCCTCTCGTAATACCTAAATCTGTACGTTTTCTCGAGCACCATCGACAATGAATTATTTTTTATCTTTCGCAAATCAATTCACACATCAGATGCTGTGCATTATTGCTCTTCCTTTCTGTCATCTATTCTTGTACCCGCATTTCTCACAATCTGGCACCGTTTCAATTCTCTTTTCTATAGATTAATTGCAAGGAATGTCAAGAATGAATTTCAACAATTTTTAAAATGAATATAGCCTGTTTTTATGAAGCTGGCTGCATAAAATATTTGTCCACCAAATGCCTTTTAGGGATGCTAAGGCCAAGAGGGTGAGTTATCCAGCCAGAGGGCCTCCGGCACGAAGGATGGATGTCAAGACGTTATCATGTAATAACGACTTTCACTAAAAATCAATTACTTTTTTTCAATTGGTTTGACTGATTTGCCTGAGATTTAACTTCATTGAGTTGTCTGACACTTGACAGTTATGGATTTCGACTGTAATCTATCGAAACATACGTTTTTCGATTCTGCAAAACCAAGTTAAATGCTGATTAACGTTGTATGAATATGGGGTTGAAAATAAGATGAATATAAGGGATCAGTAAAACAATATCATTGGTAATATCTTCAGCAGTGATATAAGCGGACGTTATGGGCGGGCATTATGACTCATAACGCTCTCGGGTATTATGTATTACAAGTTTTACAATCGAATAATGTACTAGGTAGCCCATTAAGGTCGGTAATCTAAATCATCCCATCAAATTTTGTGGGACACCTAGTACAGATGAAAAATAAAATATTTAATTTGTTTATATACATAGTGTTGCCTTAGCAGATGAGTTGGAAGAGATAATGATTTTACGAGCCCAGTCACTATTTTGATATTTTCAAAACATATACAGAACTAATCGATGATACGTTTCAGTATGTTATGCTATGAGTGTGGAGATTGAAATCCAACTTGAAACTTTTTGATACATGATACATGACTTATGCAACATTCTCAATATTTCCGTAGTCTTTGGAGATAACACCATCGAATTTAGTTTCGTTGAATTCCTCTTGATGAAGACTAGCTGAAGCTAAGTCGAAGATATTCTGGGGATTCCATACTTTTTCCCTATCCTATGTATTTGTGTGTGTACAAATTCTATAATATACCATTTCGACAGTTTTCGAAATGATGTTCCGCCAGTTGCAAAAATACAATGTTACTCCAGTACTAAGTACATACCTATATGTATACAAGAGGTATATATTAAACAGTATTCGATATGGCTTGTTTATCCTTCGAGTAGATAAGATAACCGAAACGTCAGTTGTAGACCCTAAGTTGATCTTCTTCCGAATATTTTATGATGCTGCTCATGCTTCATCCATTCTTCCAAAATATTATTATCTACAGGGTGGAACGAATTCGCTTTTCGTCAATTTTGTTGGTATGTCCGTTCATAGTACCTTCATAGTAACCTTTGGTTACCATCTTTTTAGAATGTTGCAGACAACGAATGAGTAGGTTTTCAACTCATTTACTACTTCGGCTCCTATACAGGGTTGGGATGAAGTATGGAACCAAGAAAATATCTTTTAAATGAAAAGAACGATATTGATGAAAATTTGCAGGCAAGTGCAATGGACAAAAATGCATCTGATGTACATTTTTTTCATTTTTCAGCTTTTGATGAGATTTTCTCTCCTCGTTTCTAAAAAATAGAGTAGAAGTTATTAAAAATTATTGCAATATATTTGTAGTAAGGACAGATTCAGGATCTGTCCCAAAATGTCACTGCGCTTGAAATTAAACCTTTAGATACCTAAAAGAGAAATTCTCTATTGGTCAGTGACACCTTGTTTTTGAAAAAATTTGGAAATACAAATATATTTAATAAGAATAAAACCTCTACTTATCTTGGTGGACGTTTCGGGAACGAATCTGCTCCCGTTCTCAACACAATTGAAATATTTTTCTCTTCGTAAACTTTTTTCAATGTTTCCGATTTTGACACTGAAAAGTGACAATTTGGCAGACGGAGGAATTCTGGTTACAAGGTGTTTTCATTAATTGATATCGAATTTTAAATTTTCATATTCAAGTTTCAGAAGTGGATGCCAAGTTCTATCTATATCTATCTATCTATCTATATCTTAGAAACGAGGAGAGAAAATCCCATCAAAAGCTGAAAAATGAATGTACCACCTCCTCGAAGAACTTACAGACAGTACATTTTTTTGTTAATAATATACCTCCGGTTCAACTGGAAATGCCATCAACTTCTTTAATTTAAATGGGACACCCTATAAATTCTTACAGATTTTGAAAGAGCTTGTTATTTTGAAGTCATGACAGCAAAAAACTCTTTAGATGAACTAATTGATGTTGTTTGCATGCAAAGTAATAAATAAACGTACAATTTCAAAATTATACAATTTAGATGCAAAAGAGCGTATTGAAATTTTAATGATGATTGGTTATTGTGTGATTGTGAAATTTATTTCCGTCAATTAGAATTTGACACTTGTAGAACAAAAGAGTACTCGTTTATTTATTACTATGCATACAAACGACATTAATTAGTCTAAATAGTTTTTTGCTCTGATGCAGAAAACTCAAAGGAGCTTTATTTTTCGTTTTTACAATTTTTTTCACAATAAACTCAGTATGTATGAATTCGAAATCTGTAAAAATATATAGGGTGTCCCATTTAAATTGAAGAAGTTGATGGCATTCCCGGTTGAACCGAGAGTATAATATTAACAAAAAAATGTACATCAAATGCATTTCGTTCCATTGCACTTACCTGCAAATTTTCTCAAATATCGTTCTTTTCGTTTAAAAGATATTTACTTGGTTCCATACTTTATCCCAACCCTGCATACACTCATCGAATTCTACCTTCAACAAAATGAACCCACATTCACAACGCATTTTATAGAAATCCAAATGAAACTAACTGTTCTTGGAAAATCTCGCGCGGTGTCCATAAACAATCATCTATCGCTATATACATATTATGGTCCGAGCAATAATGCCGACTATCCTTTTTAGGAGATATACTGATGCCGGCGTGAATAATAATTTGCTGTAATTACGTTAAGTACGGTATCGATTCATATAATAAGATTATGTTTTCGTATGATTATTATTGATTCCCACGATCCCACGAAAATGAATATTTTCTTTCAATCTAAAATCGAATGATACTAGTGACACAGTATAGAGAATACTAACTGTGCTAATGAAGGTTGATTTCGAATGAAATACCGGGTGACCTAGATATTTTCGTACTGCCAATATATCACATACGCTGTATAGAAAAAAGATATATATTCGGGTTGAAATATATCGTCGATTTGGGTTTGTTAAACTACCATAGAGGGACCACCCTCAACTGCAATTATTCAAATGACACTCTATATATTTTTCTTGAGCCTTCTGAAGTGCGACCAATTCTTACTTCAACGATGTATGCACTGCATCACATTTGATATGTTGACAGATATGAGAGAATATTATTGAGAAAATGAAACTGAATAAATTACAAAAGCTTATCAAAATGTCTATACAGGGTGTTACAGAACTATGGGATCAAAATTCTAGGGGTTATTCAGTGCAACAGTAGAAAACAAGGACTTACTGACCTGCCCCCACAGGAAAAAATCTAGCGACATCAAATCTGGTGACCTAGGAGGTCATGAGACTGCTCCACCTCTGGCAATCCAACGGTGCCCAAACCGCTGATTTTTTCCTGTATGAAGTCTTTGGTTTACGAAACTCCAGCAGAAACAGAGCAAGACTTAATTGGACGAATTATATCAGCATTTGGATTCATTCAAAACGAGGATCAAATTTTTAGTCAAGTCCGCCGAAATCATGTGCGACGTTTCAATCGGTGTATTCAGGTTGTAAGAAGACATTTTGAACAATTGTTGTGATGATATCATGTACAAAAAGCATTAAATGCATTGAATCCTATTCAGGCAATTCATCATCTTTCTGAATGTTAACGCGTCTTAGAGCCGTAGTGACACTTCTCCGGACAGGGAACCCACTACTCAAATGTTTTCTACTGTTGCACTGAATAACCCCTGGAAGTTTGATCCCATAGTTCTGTAACAAGACTCAATGAGTGGACAGATAGACAATGGCAACATCCCATCCGGTCAGAGAACCCAGTCACCCCACGAAAAACGAAAACAAATTAGTCAAAACAAAGAAAGTAGCTAGGCTGGGACTATAAATTGCGAAGATCTTCCAACCAAGTATCAGGTTGATGTCGCTATTCGCGAATACAACAATACAAGCGGAAGATGCTCACCCTAATTGTGAGCGAAACGGATATTATCGAAAACGATGGAGATTATTCGGCAGACAACCTCCATTTTCAACAAGATGGAGCACCACTTCACTATATAGTAGCGGTTAGAAACTTTCTGGATGAACGATATACCAATCATTGGATAGGGCGACGAGGACCAATTGAGGGCCAGCTAGATCACCGGACCTCAACCCGTTGGATTATTTTTTATGGGGGCATCTCAAAAGCAAAGTTTTTGCCACTCCGCCAGAGTCACTAGAGGATCTACGTGGTCGAATTGTAAACGAGTGCGGCAGCATAACTCCAGAAGTATTGGAAAACGTTCGTAATAGTTTCGAAAGTAGACTTTATCATTGTATGGAGGTAGGAGAGGCTCATTTCGAGCAATTAATAAATTGAATTTCGATAAGAACAGGTACGATATCGATTATTTAAATTAAACCTATTACCACACTAATCTCAAGTACCAGTCATTCGATTTTGAGAAAATAATGAACGTTTGGATAGAGAATGGAGAGAGCTTTCAGATGATGTATCACTCGACCCAAGTTCTCTATGATGATTCGCAATGGGGTAGCCGCCCCTGTCAGGGGGATGAAGTTGCGTGACTAAATTCATCACTGACATGTGTCCCCCTAGAAATCAAAATCGACGAGTTTCAGCGTTTCCGAAAATAATTTGTCATTTCCCAGTAAATCCGTGTGGACAGTTTTCGTTGGGACACCCTGTATGGACTGACTGACTGCACTACCAACTACCATCATTCCTGGCTAGCAATTGACATGCCGTGTAAAATTTACATCTTTTATATGATGATCTGGAGTAACATTCCTTGGATCAAAATACCTATTCTTTGAATATAACACGGTTCTTATATTCCCCCTATTGATTGATTGATCTTACTGAGGTACCTGTTAATTTTTTCGGGAGTAATAACCTCAACCTGATTCGAAATATGATTCATCTGATCTCCGCGATGGACGAACATGAACTGAATTTATTATCCGGTAACCTCCATTCATCATGGAAATTTCGTTTCTTTCGAAAACGTTGTTGACAATAGAGCAGCGCCGTTAAAAGCCACCTGTTGTGCCAACTTTGATTTCACCGGGCGAGTTTCGTATGGACACAAAAGATTTTTAATAGCTACCTGTAGAAGGTGCCGTGTCAGCTGTGCAAAATACTATTTTCTTAAGATTCGTTCTCTGTATTGTACGCTAATTGAGATGGTGTGGCAGTCAAACTCCTGTTGTTTTGGTGCAGGGTTTTCGTATGACCTAGACAAGCTGTAGCTTACAGCCCCAACCCCCAACTTTCTTGGGGGCCCCCCAATATTATACTAGAATATACTGCAAAGTTTTCTCGATGCCGCAGGTTCGGAACACCCCATACTTTTCATCCAATTTTTTCCGGCCAATTGAACCAAGTAGACGATTTCAGAATCGAAACATTTGAACCTGTGATGGATGCTGCAAAGAAGTTTTCAAGACAGAAAATACAATGAGATCGATTTTGACTCATACAAAACCGAAAAATGAAGAACAATCATCAAAAAATTGTATTTACAGTATACCATGTGTTTGTGGAAAATATCATACCGGTGAAACCAGCAGGCCTCTATCAGTAAGGATGAAAGAGCATAAGAACAATATAAAAAGAAGATATAATGACAAATCAAAATTAGCTGATCATATCCTTACTGAAAATGGACAACATATGGCCGATTGGGGTAATATTAAGATCATAGGAAAAGAAGACAACAACCAAAAACGGAAAATCAAAGAGTCTGCTTGCATTCTCCTGAACGGAGACAATAATATTGCTTCTTGTTCAGTTGATATAGATAGAACTTGGCATCCACTTCTGAAACTTGAATATGAAAATGGAAAATTCGATATCAATTAATGAAAACACCTTGTAACCAGAATTCCTCCGTCTGCCAAATTGTCACTTTTCAGTGTCAAAATCGGAAACATTGAAAAAAGTTTACGAAGAGAAAAATATTTCAATTGTGTTGAGAACGGGAGCAGATTCGTTCCCGAAACGTCCACCAAGATAAGTAGAGGTTTTATTCTTATTAAATATATTTGTATTTCCAAATTATTTCAAAAACAAGGTGTCACTGACCAATAGAGAATTTCTCTTTTAGGTATCTAAAGGTTTAATTTCAAGCGCAGTGACATTTTGGGACAGATCCTAAATCTGTCCTTACTACAAATATATTGCAATAATTTTTAATAACTTCTACTCTATTTTCTAGAAACGAGGAGAGAAAATCCCATTAAAAGCTGAAAAATGAGAAAAGTTTTCATTCTCAACTAAATCAGTAGCTACAGAAGAAGACATCCATCGAGGAGTTATACTGCATAATGCCAAACACATCCTGAAGATACGGACTCGAGTGTAAAGTGAAGCATTTTAAATCAATGGCCACGTTTATATCGTGAACGGATTTGGTACTCTGACCAAGTTGACCATACTGAATTCAGACTGAAGTGAACAAGTTACTGCTCGTTTTCACCATGTTTAATCAGTGAGAAGCTTATTGGTTCTGATTTGATCTGATGTGAGTGAGGATTGCATCTTGCTGTCAAGTCAAGGCCATCTTGGTTATCTGATTATGTCGGTCGGGTATGCAAATATTTCTGATACTAAACCACTGTGGCTACCTGTCCAAGATGACCAAAAGATGGGATAAACGTGGCCAATATGTCAGACATAGTCGAGGACATAGTCAAGCCTATGGTGGATCTGTATAGGGTAATATTTAACGAACGTGTCCAATCAGCATTACCTAGTATAGAGGCAATTTTGAGATTGTTCCTTAGTATGATGGTGGGAAGTTGCCCTAAAGAAAGAACTTTTTCTCAGCTGAAGAGGAAGACAAAGTGATTCAGATTTACAATGACTCATGATATATTATGTTTCCTCAGTCCATATACCACTCAATTGTTTCTCAGTGAAACCGATCGATAGTCATTCATGACGACATGAGGAGAAAATAATATGAAACTTTTTAATCCAATATGGTAGCAAATTTTGTAACCTCTAATTGAAATTTAACGCTTTTCCTTTTGTGATCTTATTGCTCTCTGAATTTCTGCGTTTTTTGCTAGTTTTGTATAGCTCTAGTCAGTTCATTCATGAAAGATGTTTGTAGTGCAACTAACTTTTGACACAGGTTCACTCTGTTAGCAATAGCCATCCTTATTTTGCCGTCGTCTAGTGGGGAAAATGTAGCACTTATATTGTACCGTCATTCGATGAGTCCAGAGAATGAAATATAAAATTTCGAACCTGCCCAGATGACTCGCTCCTCTCGATTTTAAGCTTTTGTTGTCTGTCATTATCCATAGAGATTGCTGAGCCCAGATATTGAGAAATTGCTTCTCTGGAACCTTTTCTAATCCTAATTGCTTCTCTTTTGTGCAAGGGAGGTGTAAAATGGTGGGAACATATTTTGTGGTGATAGAAATGCCTCGTTGTACAGCTTGTACCAAATTCGTGATCTCTTTATAGCTAGTTTTGGTTGAATGACGACAACGAAATTCAAAACGACTTTTTTTAGTGACTATCGAATGGCAACAATATCTATCTAGTGAGTGAAATTAGTAGATTTTCGATGAACTGATCTGGAATTATTGATGAGAAGCCTCTCATGCCTGAGACAATGCAGATTCAGATTTTCAGGTTGAATTGACTTGAGAACTTTGTATTTTGGCACGACGAATAAAGTGCGATAAAGTATATGGTCTTTCGCTAATAATTTTCTGAAAAGTTTCAAACTGGGTGTTTTCTGAAGATCTCATTTCAGCTTTCTCCAATTAATTTCCATACTGGGTGTAACATGAGTACGTTAAAATTATCAAATGACGTATTCCTGACGTATTGTCTTTTCAAACAAATTTTTGAATGTTCATACATATTTTTACTTTTATACATTTTCACCTTCATACATTTTTACATTTTTATACAATTTTATACATTTACATACTTTCTTTTACATGTCTAACATCTTATATTTGAATATTTATTTTTACTTTCTATATAAGAGGACGATCAATAATTTGTCATTAAGAATTCATTCTTCAGGCAATGAAGTACATTTTGATTTGATTTGATCTATATTTCAAGAAAGACTATATAAACTTTTGTCCAGAAATGCTTCGTTTAGGAGATCAGGGTGTTGGCATTGAATTTTTTTATCTTCTTTCCGAATTTCTTTTGCAGAAGATAAGCTTCACCTAAATTCTGTACCCGGAGTCTTTTGAAGCGGGAATTTCATCTATACGCTTAGAGGGTTCTGCATACGCTTTCATAGTTTTTTAGTATCAAATATTAATGTATCACAAAAATGATTCGTTTTCGAGATACAGATTGTGGAAATCTTCCACAACATTGGTTGGGTTTGCTCATAAGTTTTTTGCAATTGAATTTATTCTCATCGATCTCATACACGAATAATTGAAGAAGTTTTTCAGTGGGTTTTTTATTTTGTTGACCACGAAATGCATTTCGAGATGCATCATGAACATTTCGAAAATTCCCACTGTGGGATCGTCGTAATTTTTTTTATTTGTGATTAGTTGCCGTTATGATATGGTCAACATCTATTTGTTGATAAAGCAAAATTGATATTGCGCAGTATAATGAGTACAAAACAGTATTTTTGCTCGACAGCGCAAACAGCTCATTCGCGGACGTTTATAGAAACAAAACTGCTTGTTTTGATGTCACCTATCACCACTAGAAGTGTATCGGTATCTTTTAGGGACACCCTGTACACTACTTTGTATACACGCACGTGCCTAAATATATGAAATATTTTCGTTACTTTGAAGACCCGTTTATGCCAAATATTATCCGATCCTTGTTTGTAACCATAACTAACCCGTTCATTAGAAAAACAAGATGTATCAATATTTATGTTGGGTAACAATCAACGTGCCTTACGGTAGTGTTTCGAGAGTCTATACATGTGTCCCGCATACGAATTTCTAATAAGCCGCTCTTATCAGGATAATTAATCAATTTGTTCAATGATTGTTGTTTAAAAGGTACCCGAAGATATTGTAAGTGAGCTAGTTAGTACCTTTGATCATACACAGTGTGCTTCTGAAAATATCTACTGATGGAAACCATTGAAGGTGACTGAAATCACCATTGTGGAAATCCAAAAATCATTCATTCAATAAAGATATAATATTGTCGCTTATTATTGCACTAGAAGTTTGTGTTTTGTCGGGTAAATTTGGGCTTAATGATGATGAAACTGTTGTTGTTGTTGTTGACGAGAAGACTGACTTAAAAAACTATTCAAAACGTCGAAAATTGTCGACAGATTTATGATTTACTGTATTAGTAGGCACACAGGTATCAACAATTCGACTAATTTAAATAATGAGTGATGTAGTAGAAAATACGGTATGGAAAACTAAACACAAAATTATAATTCGTGAACCACCACTTTGGATTTAACTTCACCCAGTAGGAAATTTGTGAAAATTCCTTTTCATTCTGTTCATTCTGGAGTCACAAGGAATTTGAATGGGACAAAAAATACGATTCTTAGTTCATTGCGTAATCCTAAAGACAAGGTCAATGTTAATGAAAAATCAGGAATATATGAAATACATTGCGATGAAAGTAACATGAATTATATTGGACCATCTTGTCGAAACAAAGCATCATTCATCAATAGAACGGCAAAGTTGTGGAATTATAAGCCTAGTGAAGTCTATCCTGATGCTTACAACCTGCAAACTTCCAAGAAAAATTCCAACACCTCCCTTCTCTCCCGAAATTCCACCGCTGGCTAACACGATGTTCCTCGAACATTATAGGTTTCCCTTTCGTGTTGTCCACAGATGAAAAAACTAGATTCAAAAAACATATTGCTCATTTCAGGTACAATCGGTTTGACAGATCAAGCGTTGCCCAACATATTCTCGAGAATAGTTATCCAATAACAATAAATAGATAATTTGAAACTTCTTGAACAATCGAGAATTGAATAATTCGGAGATTACTCTCATTCATCGTAATAAGAACCAAATAATGAACCAAGACCTTGGTCCCATTCCATACTCTGGATTATTCGATTTGCTGACTTGATAATCATTCAATTGTTACGGTTCGCTGAATTTCAACGGTTCATTGATCCATGATATAATTCTATGAATAAATACACCAACATTAATACGGACAATCATTTACGATGGTAATTTCTGGAGAATATCTTGAAAGATACTGAGGAGTCGCTAGTCTTTTAAACTTCTCAGGTCTACTGAAGATGGCAAGTTAGTCGCCGAAATACGTATTCATGCTTTTCCAAATATTACTGTGGTTTTTGCATTTTTATTCATTTCGTATTTCAGCAGTCATTCATCATCAAGCGCTCCTTGTTTTGTTTTACTACAATGAAACTTGGTGATCAAAATAGCGTCGTATGAAACTTGTATTGTAATATATTATTATGCAATTGAGTAGATTTCTCATTGTGTGTGTACTGCACTGATTTTCAAAGGAATTTGTTCAAACACGATACGCATAAAACGCCTCTGACAGTTTCTGAACTATTTGGGGACGCTTTCAGACACCGAAAAAAATGGTCCGAGAAATAAACAGAACGAACTGCCAACTGGCGTCTTTTGATTTGGCGCCACGTCGTCATTTCAAAGAATGTGATAATGTACTGTAATGCGCTTATAATTTCTCTTTGATTTTTTATACGTAGGTAAAGTTGTAAGTGATGCAATTAATTCATCCAGTTCTACATATCCAGTCGCTAGTTTGACAGACATCAGAAATGTGAAATCGAATTTCAAGTGTACCAAATTTTGAACGCTCTAAACAACAAAACCGTTTCGACTAAAAAAAAAAAACAGCGAATGAATATCGATAATGGTGTCGACCTTTGGAAGACTTGGCATAACTTCTTCACTAATCCAGTTATCGCCTCCACATCAATTCTATGTCTTTTTGAAAGAAAAACCAAGGGCGATAAAGCACAGAGAACATGACTGATGATGAAGGTCGAGAAATCAGAATGACTGATGTAGATAATCAACCGAACCGCTTGGGGCACTATGGTGGAGAAATCGAGCAGAAAATTAATACTTCTATATGATATTGTATTCACCCGAACCATTCGAGATATTCGTGTCTCACAAAAACAAGAAATAATCGAATTATCTTATTTATACACTCTTGTTCAACTCCAATGAACCCACTAGGTTCGTAACGGAAAATTTTTAGACGATAGCCTATAAGGCAAAATTTCATCAATTTTCCATGTACTCTGAATTTAAATATTCGCATATCATCAAGAAACACCTTGTATATCTTTATGAATCATAAAGTAGATTTTCATTTGGAGATGATTTTATTTCATATCTGAGAGGGTTTCGATGAATGAAAAGTTATGATTTTGTTATTTGATCTCATTTTTTTATTTTGACGAATCATTGAGAAAATCATTCACTTTTTTTTGTGTTTCTTTCGTCTTCTCTTCAAGTTTGCTTTTTGCCACCTCCAACAGGTCCAGTTTTACGTAATCCGTGGTATCGTTCAAATCTTCATCTTTTTGAAAGCTTTTTCTGCCACAATTGTTATTGGATGAATATCTAGAATCGAAAATTAAAATGATAAATGTCAAATACTTGATTATCATGAGGTTGGGGAGGTATAGGGAATGCTTCAAACATCACGAAATATACGAGCAGGGGCAGATACAGGATGATCAATTTTCTGAATTCTGCACCACCCTATATTTGTTCCAATCAAATGACAGTAGATAGTAAATCAAAAGTTAAGACAGGCAGATGTAAGCCGCTATGACCAATAATGAATAGTATCGACACAAAAAAATCCTAAAGTTGAAAAATTTCGATTTTTCACACCCTATATCTTTGTAATCATTTCCGCTAGACCCCAAGTGTGGTGTATCGATGAAATCAGCTCTTCAGTGAGAATTTAAAAATGGAATGAAATACAGGGTGTTCCATTTGAAATAAGAAAGTTGGTATTGGCCACTGTCACATGACACACTCTATATAATAATATTAATAATAATCGCTTTTATTGATAATAAGTATAACAATAAATACATGGAACATAATTTTATAATGAAGTTGCTTGCTATCAAAAAGCAAAGTTAGCGTTTACCCATGTGTGAAATGGGCAAATACTTTGTTACACTCAACCAGAGAGGTAAAAGAAATAATCAATATTTATATAGTATCAAAAATGATATTAGAATAAAAAAAAAGTAACTGTCAAACTGGAAAATAAAACGAGAGAACAGTAATTTTGAGAAATAAAAAAAAATAGAAGAGTATTAGATCATATCAATAGTAAAACTGTACATGGATTATAAAAATATTCAAAACCGTAGAGATAGCAGGAAAAGGGAAAGTTTATAAATGTATATCAGTTATCAAAAGAAGTTTTTTCATTTTTTTTCTTAAATTGCCCAATATATATAATTTAAATTTTTTGAAAAAAATGCGTATTCAAAAATACAAATCGACGTGTCCAAGAGTTTTTCCCAACACACCCTCATTTATTTGTTGTCGAATTCATTCCATTTGGCTGTTCCACACTGTATACATAAACAAGTGAAATTTGGAAACTAAATATTGAAGGATGTGATTTTTTTTAAGTAGATACTGATTCTTGAATCTGTGATGAATATTATACTGAATGGAATTTAAATTTTGATGTTTACAAATGAGCCATTAAAACTGCCACAAACACAAATCGAATTAGTATCATTGAATAAGATTTTTCGATACCTTTTGAAAGAGGTGTCGCTTGCATTGAAGCCTCATTGGAAATAAATGATCACGATGGCCTTGTGACGTCATCTTTGACAATTCCGTCATCTATCATCACTCAGTAGGAAAGTTCACAACCTTTGATATTCAGTTTTCGAATTTCACTTGTTTATGTATAATTGATTGTCTTTATTTCTTTATTAAGAAACATCACTGTTTATAATAGGGTAAACATATATACACATAAATGGAACATTAAAGATAGAAGAAAAATATTCGTTCACAATTGAAAAATAAATTAAAAAAAACTCTTCAAGATACAACCAAGTATATGCTAAGTGTATCCAAGTAAGTATCCAAATCAAAGATAATATTGATAAAATTAAAATGTTGTGATCAAGTATTTCTTGAGATCAATTTTGAATCTTTTTGCATTATGTATATTTTCGAGCTCATTTGGTAACGAGTTGTATAAAATTATCCAAAGACAAGAGGGTGGAGGGGACTGTACTGCACTGACTCGTTGTTATTGGTTGATATAAACAAAAAGTGACATTTGGACATGACGAGAAGAAAAATAACCGTAACAGTACCTTTTATTATAAGACTCGAGAGTATACAGCTCTTTGTGGATCAGCATGCTGATCCTGTTCCTGCTGTTCGTCCTGCAAAGCGGGTTGTCTACCGGGATCACGTTCGTCTTCTTGATTTTAGGAGTCTTCGGAGTCGGCAAAGGTGTCCTCCATTTTTCCTTGCAAGCTTGACAGGTCGTTTGTTTGATGTATGACTTCTTGGAAGGTTCGGGGCAATCTGTCGATTCTTTGATCGTTGACAATTTTGGCGATTCATTCCTCTTTTGGTTAGCGCTGAAAAGTCATTCAGTTTTAATATAGGACGTCAAGACGCAATATTTCAACATTGAGACCGGAATTGTAGGAATCGAGAAAGCTGACGGGCTTGCCAGTAGAGGGTGGAAAATTTACACAGATCCAGATCAGATAATGCCCTGTATATACTTTAGATTGTTTAGGTCTGTAGAAGACTGGATTAGTTAACGTTAAAGTCATCTAAGGCTATAGCTAAACGAGCCTACAAGGGGTGGATTTTACTCAGGATATCAGTACATCAGTTCTGAGGGAATATCACTGACAAATATCAGCATGAATTTTCATTAAATTGAATAACTGAGAACATTCCGTGAGTTCGTTGTAATGCTAATTTCTAATTATTCTGTAGTACAATCTCATTTGCTCGGTTCGTCGAATTGCATACAGGGTGTATATCTGTACAGAATGTACAGGAGATCTCTTTCAGCATTTCGACTCCTACAAAAGAGGTACTCATGCTGATACTTGATGAAATTCACCAAATCTGATTCAATTGAAAATTCCAATCCATTTATATCATTTGCCAACCATAATAGGTAGAAATTTTTGCATACCAGAGTGAATTTTGCCACGACAGTTCAAGGAAACCTATGTTGACATTTGACAAATAGCTGAATTTAGTTTTTTCATTCAAATTAAGCAGCAGTTCGTATTTTCAGTATTGAGAAAAGATGCATTACTGTCATTCCGGTAATTTTGCACTTATCATGCGATGGGTTTTTTTTTTCTTGGTACTTACGTATTTCGACCTCAGGAACACGAATTTCACAATAAAAACGTGCGCAAACTTATTTTGCGAGATATTCCAGGAAAAAGCATGAAAAATAACCTTCTTTCTTCGGCTCGTTTTGGGTAGGCATGGAGTTTCTTTTTTCACACAGTATACTTTTTATACCTTCCTTGAACATTCAATATGTCGAAAAGAAGGGAAAACATCCTCGAATTAGTTAAATCAGCGTTCTTTAGCATCTGGGAGGAAGGTGGATCCAGAATTTTTCATATTGATGGCGATGTCAAATGAGAATCTACGCCAGAATCACTAGTTCTGCGAGTCAAAATATCACAGATGCACATTTGATAGCGCCGTCCATATGACAGAAGGATTCATCAAAGATGCTAAAGACGATGAATTAAACTTCTCAGAGGATGTCTCTCCTTCTTTTCAGCTCCCAGAATGTATAAGGAAGATATAAAGAGTATCCTATGTGAGAAATGAAACTTCGAATGGCTATGGTGCCTACCCAAAACAGGCCGAAACAAGAAGGGTAATTTTCATACTTTCTCACTCACTCATACTTGCGCACGTTCTTATTGTGAAATTCGGGATCCTGAGATCGAAATGCGTGAGTACCAAAAAAAAAATCGAAAAAAAACCCATCGCATTATAAGTGCTAAATTACCAAAAGGGATCACCTAATTTGAATAATTACCGATAACTTCTCTCTTTCATGGCCATATGACCATCATCACTATCGAAAGACATTCTCATTTTCCTCTTCGCATTCTGTCGAGAAGAAATATTTGAACATCTACTGGATCTCCCACAATTGACAACCGATGAAGTGCTGACAGTATCGTTTTCATCGGTGTCATATTCTATTCTCCTAACTCTGGAAGCTTCTTTGATATTTTTTCTAATGAAATCTGTCGATCGAAGACGACAAGACTTTCCTATGACTTCCACTTCTTCCCCACTCGTGATATCGTCTGAAGACTGATGCTCTAACAGGTCGGGTGCATTCTGGTCCATTCTATCATGAAAATAAGGGTTATGTTGTTAACTGGCTGGTTATGAAAAAAAAATACCTTAGTATTCAGTTTGAATCTTCATGATGAAATGTAATGTTCAGATTGTAATTGTCACAGCAGATATAGATGGCATCTCTAGATGATACATGAGACGTTATCGATGTTAATAATTTTCATGTGCGTGTAAACGACGTCTCGCTTGTGACATAAATGACACATCCATCACTGTCAAACCTATACCATCTGCGAGAATGCGACGCGACAAAACATCTTACGCGTGTATAAGAAACAGAGCGGAAAACAGCCACCTACACTCGGAGCTGCAAAGGATAGAGCGAGAAAAACAAGACGAGATGCGCATTCTCAACACCGAAAGGAGAAGATTCAGGACGAAGTACTCCAGACTGTCGGCGTGGTCTTTCGCTAGACCTCTTCAATCCCTAGAAGGCCCCATCTATGAGACGCACGAGCCCGGTTCTCGACACAGACGCAAGGTCGAACAACAGCGTGTCGGTGAGCAAGACACTTCCACAGATTTCGACAGAATTCGACAAATGGTATTCACCGATGGAGCTGTGGATGTGGAGAAAATCGCGTGTCTTCACTTGCTGTCAGCCTTCAGGTCCGAAACGTTGTCACCGCCGAAGAGGAAAGCGCTAGCTTGCAAAGAACACTCTCCGACCGAACGATTGATAGAGAGGTCGAAGAAGGGTTACTTGAATAACGAGAAACTCTCCAGGATCCTGCCTCTCTACACTGTGGAGTCCATAGAAGGCGGTAAGATGGGTGAGAACGGTACCGTGATACGAGACGGCAGACTCGCCGCCAGGTTGCTCATCAACAAATTGATAAGAGACCTGCTGGGCAGGGTTCTGAAAGCTCTCGAGATTTCCAACCACGAGAAACTCGCTCGCCTCGCCGGTTTGGCTAGCAGTCCTGATTCTCTCAAGGGCATATTCGAGAAGAAGCACATCCAGGACTTCTTGACCTTCTTGAGTGATCTACCGTTGATAAATCACTGCGATTTCTTCGTCTTGACGCCGCCTTTCAAAGTCAAAAGCAGGGACCTCAACATCAAAACCAGCACTGGGGCTTTGGAAGCTTTGGTCAGAAATATCAGACAAAATGTCTTGCAGTTGCCGACTAGGAAATTGATTATGACCGCCGTGGAAAAGGAGGATTCAGTAGGCACAACGCCAGAAGTCAAAAGAGATCCACCGCAGAAGAGTGCTAGAATATTGAAGAAGGAAAACCCGACGAAAAATTCTGAAGATATTGTCGATGGAAACGACTCCAACAGGGTGGCGTCCACCGAAACCGGTAGACGTTATGGTTGTCACGCCACCATTGATTTCATCAGCAAGAATATCGTCGAAGCGGCCAAGGTTAGGAAAATAGAGTATGATAGTGACGAAACTGGAGAGGTTTTCACGCCAAGGAAGCCTAATCGGTCTAGCGTTTTCAAGTTGAACATGAGGAAAACTGGTTCCCCACTGTGTTCCATCAGCGAAGGTAATAGTGAAAATGATAATGCTACGGGAGCAGAAACTTTGTTGGGGGTATGTATTCCAATTGACAACATTGATTTTAGCACCGCATTTGACACGATTTGAATAGTTAAGTAAGTGAAGTTTGTTCAGGTAAAGTTCAAATATTTGAACTTATTTCAAATTGATCGAATATCGAGGATTGAGTTGTAGTCAGCCTGGAGAAATTCTTGAAATATGATTGAATATCAACCAGACCTGCTCATCAATTTAGAATGAAGAACTAAAAAGGGTCGCACAAGGAAGTAGAGGTCAGGTTATTATAAGACTAAAGCTGAATGTGAGCGAGCGGATGAGAGATATTCGTCTAGGATGAATTTCTTAGGAAGGCATATGCATGTTCAAGAGTCCTCAGTCATTATCGAATATTACTTTCAGTTTATCATAGTTGATGATCATGAATGATCATTTTAGTTCTCATTTTGTGTTTCTTAGGTAGGACTTAGTGGAACTTGCTTGAATAGTTTATAATCAATATGAGAAAGGAACCTTTATGTATGAGTTAATCTACAGATTGTAATATTTAGGTTTTGAAGTTCATTAAAATGTAAACTCTGTTTTTCCAATCATCAGTGAAAAAAGTAATTCATGAGATAAGTTGCTGAAGGCGAGATTTCATGTCAATTTTTCTTTGGCTTTAGATTTGCTAATGCTTTCAATTTCATTAGTGTAATTGATATGCCATGTATCATTTACGTCGAGATCAAAAGTTCAGAGATAAGTCGTCCTTTTTGACAATAACAATCGGATATGGCCGTGGCGGAAATCATCACTATCATAATATAGTCGCAATAGGATATTTTCAAACATAGTTTTTTTTTTCGAAAATGCTGTTTTCTGTCTTCTAAATAGTACAAGACAACGACAATCAGATAGTGCTATTTCTGAAAATAAGGAAATAATCATTCAATTCGCGAAGAACAGTCGAAGCAATGGATATTTATCAGCCGGCTGTCGATATGAAAGTTTGTTGCATCAAAAAATCATCAAAATATGAAAGAAACCACCTTTTTTTATGTTTTTCATGTAAAAGAATCATATATCGGTATCGTTAATTGAACTGGTGATAGTGCCTGCACTTTTTGGCACATCCCTGTTTCCTAGAGAGTCCAATGAGGATGACTTTCATCAAAGTTGTCAAATTACCCGAACAGTTTATTTTTAGAAATTCTTGGGAGTTTTCGAAGACGCACACATTTGTAATCATGACCTACTAATCAGTTGTTGGTCTTTCGAAAATAGGTAACCTCTCCAAAATCTGGTTCGACAGAATGTGCAACCGGGCGAGTGCCCAAAACCATCACGAGCAAACCTACACAGCCGAAATACCACATCAAGCAAACCACCTGCCCTGCTTGCATGGAAAAATGGCGGACCCCGCTCCCTTCCCCGAAAACCCCGCGATTGAAGAAATCGAGCGTGTTTCCTCCTGCTGACAACCAGTTGCTCAAAACCGATAGCATCCACAGAATCGACATGCTGATCAACAGGGAAATGTACGCTCTCGAGTCGTACGACAGAAGGTACTCGTCTCGAAGAATAACGAACCCTAAAGGGTACTAAACGAACGAGCTGTCCCATTTTCGATGTCCTTACGGGATACAGATTTGCGGTTTTCGCGAACGTTGGCTACTTTTTCGTGAAACTCACGAAACCGTGAACAAAATTTCCATAGCCCGCTTCGTTCCTGAGATACAGGGCGAAATTGAAAATATTGCATTTTGGGACCCCCTCTGTATCTCAGCTATCTTTCAACTTGGAGGGAAAGTAAGAACTGTTTTTGTCACAATTTTTCACGTAGAATCCAGTGGCGTAGTCAGAAATTTTTTCTGAGCTGTCGTTGTTTAGATATAACCCAAAGTTATGTGTTTTTAAATAGAACACCCTGTATATTTTTCAATATTTGAAACAAGAAAGCTTTGCGCTTTTCAAAAATATATGACACCTATATGATATTTTGAGTAATAGTCCTGTATTTGGGTAATTTTCAGTTTTTTATGGCGAGTCAAGACAAATAACTTCTACTTTTAGAATAGATATTCTGGCGCAATAATTAAATACCACTCATTTATATAGGGTAGAATGAGAAGTATTCATTTAAAATGATTATTCAATTAACAATTTGATAAAAACAATTTGATAAAACAATAAATTCAAACACTACTACAAAACAATAATACTCGAGTCGTACGACAGGAGGTACTCGTCTCAGAGTAACGAATCTTATAGAAAGGGTACTAATCGCCCCGATGTACAGCTGACAAGGCTAAAATCGAACGTTTATTTAATGAGTTTTCTTTCACAATTACACTGGAAAATGCATTGAATCTTTGTGAGTTCAAAAAGTCAACTATTGAAAAGTCAAAATGATACCTACAAACTAAAAGGTACCACACAATTCATATACAGTGTGGAACAGCCAAATGGATTAAATTCCAGAACTAATAAATGAGAGCGTGTTGGAAAAAACGCTTAGACACGTCGATTTGTATTTTTAGATGCGCATTTTTAAAAAAAAAATAATTATATAGGAGGAGTCATGTGACAGTGGCCAATACCAACTTTCTTATTTAAAAATAAAATAAAGAAAATTCTAGACATAATTCATGTGCAGTGTCCCATACCTATCTTCAACTGTTTCGGAAATATCAAGTGTTTTCAGATGTTTTACAACTCAACATTGAAGAAAGAAAATTATTTCATTTCACAAATACGCTATATTACACTCAAAACTTATTTCCCATTCAGCTTTTAATATTTAGAAAATAAGCAAAAACCATAAATGCGATTAGATCAGTCACGCCTGAGATTTTGAATAACGTTAGAAGACATTTCTATACCAGATTAGCATGTTGCCAAGGCTTTTGCTTCGAACATTTTGAACATCTCTTACATTGAAATTAATGTTTTTTTTTACATTGTTTCTAAAATGAAATAATTTTCTTTTTTTGATGTAAATTTTTGTAATACATCTCAAAACACTTAATATTTCTGAAACAGTTGAAGATAGGTATGGGACATTGTACATGAATTATGTCTACAATTTTCTGAAGCATCCAAAAAACTAATAATACACAGGGTGTTCTATTTGAAATAAGAAAGTTGGTATCGGCCACTGTCACATGACACACCCTATATAATTTTTTTTTTCTAAAAAATGCGCATTTGTTTTTCCAAGAAATTCCCGCCATACCGAACTTTCGAACACAACGGTAACCCCGCATTTATTCCGTTTCTAGAGTTTTTGGTAAGTTTTCATCAATTTTTCGTGTGTTTCAACGTTGTTTCTCATACTGCTACATGCTGAAGTGTATACATATATTGTGCAAAATCTCGCGTGGTTGATGAAGTGTCTACACAAGAATATCCGTAAGAATTTTAGAATTTTCAAAAACAATGAACGGGTGATTTTATCGTAGCAAGAATGTTCATGGCAGACATTATGAACAGCTTATAAGATAAATTTGACGTGTACCAGCTGTCATGAAAACAGCAAGACAAAAATTATAGGGTCATGAAGAACTCGATGAGCCCTTTGAAATGAAATGGCACGACCCCTTCACCCTATGCAAATTTTGAGGGTCGTTCACCCCCCAGCTACAAGGTTAACGCTACGGGAGTGGAAATAAAATCAAGAATCTACGTGTTCTACCATTTTCCCAAATTTTAATTCTCAATCCTACTAAATAGGGTGGGAAGTTTCCATTGGCGCACATCCTGTATTGGCAGCAAACAATTCGATAGAGAGTTACTCATCTATTTCACGAGCTTTCGATTGTGTTGATCATTATCTTTTACTTGAGAAACTGCACCGATATGGAGTTCGAGGCATACCACTAGACTTCATTAAATCGTATCTAACCGATCGTAAGCAAGTAGTGCAGATCAATAATTGTTTTAGTCGAACCGTTACCGTTAGTCAAGGGGTGCCTCAGGGGTCTATTTTAGGAACTCTTCTATATATAATTTATGCTAACGATCTCATAACCTTCCTTGAAGATATTCCAAATGTTAATATGGTTTATTATGCCGATGATACTAATTTCTTAATTACCGAAACTAGCATCGATCGGACAATGGCTACTGCCGAAGAGGTATACACTCGGTGTTTATTATGGTCAGAAAAAAATTTCATTAATTTGAATAAAAGAAAAACAGTATCTATTATATTCCATCGAGGGCACAATCAAACCCTATGTAACAATAACGCATATAATTTCAGTTTTCAAAACGATGTTAAGATCCTGGGAGTTATCTTTGATCAAAATTTGAAATGGGAAACTCACATACATAATCTCTGTGGTAAATTGAGATCAGCTTGCTATGCCTTGAGGTCATTAAAGGAGCACTGCAGTCAAAAAATACTCCTTACTCTGTATTACGCGAATTTTCACTCTCAAATTCGATATGGCATAATGAATTGGGGAGCGGGCATTGATTGTTCAAGAATATTAACTTTACAAAAATCAGCGGAAAGAATTCTCTGCAATCTTCCCTGGGGACACTCATGCAGGGAGTCGTATAAGAATAATAAAATTTTAACCGTAGTTGATACCTACATATATGAAATATCGTGCTATGTTCATATAAGAATCTTTCATTGTTTAGCTGCAACAGATCCAAGCATAATTACTCTACAAGATTTAAGAACAATTTACTTCCGGCAAAGCACTCGACCAAGTTTTACCAAAGAAACTTGTATTACAATGGCTGCAGAATCTATAATAACTTACCTGAAGATGTACAAAGTGCGCCAAATATTTTGATTTTCAAAAATAGGCTCAAAGGCTTCTTGACCCAAAAAAACTTCTGCACACTTGACGAATTCTTTTCTTAAGATGATGTTAGGAATACTGTGGGTCTAGATGTATACATTTATATATTTGTGGTTCGTCTTTATTCGTGTTTTACTGATAGTCTATTTTATATTACTTGTCTTGTATGTTCCTGGCGTATACTTCCACTTACTGACGCTCTCGGCAATTTGTTATGCATATCATTGTAATGGTTTTGATAACTCATCGTTGATTAAAGTATATTATTATTATTATTATTATTATTATTATTATTATTATTATTATTATTATTATTATTATTATTCCTTTTTATGATCGAAGGTACTCGTCGATGGGCGGTTGTTTTAGAAGGAACGTTGATGCCGAGAAAAAGGCCACTACGATCGCAAATTTCTTCCGGCGATACGTGGATTTGAGTTCCATCGATTTAGCGAGAATCGAACAGGAGATCAAAGAGAAGGAAACTCAAAGGAAGCTCGAAATGTTTTTAGGAGAACATGTAGATTCTAATCAAAATATAACTAATCCTCACTGAGTAAACACATCATTTTAGAAATATACGGATAAAGGAAAGTGCAGTTTTGCCAACAGTCATAACAAAAACATTCTGCCAATCTTTTTTAAAAATCATGGAAAAAATAGTTCATAAGATGATATCTGAGTATATAAATGAGGATAATATACTACCCTGTAATCAATCAGGTTTCAGGACAGGTTATAGTACCACAACTGCTCTCAGTAAAGTTACATGTGAAATAACAGGTGCAATACATAGATCGGAAGCAACATGTTTGGTGTTATTAGACTATAGTAAAGCATTTGATCTATTAAATATTGAGCTCCTTTCAGCAACATTGGAATACTGTGGCTTCTCTGAACCTGTTTGTCGATGGTTCAGAAGTTATTTGACAGGAAGTTGAATTCTCTCTTGTAGAAATAGACGGGAAAAAATCGAACCCAGCTTTCAGTTTATACGGTGTGCCACAGGGTAGTATATTGGGCCCAACATTGTTCAGTATTTATACTGCTGATCTTGAGAATTAAATTACTCAATGCTCTAGACATTTTTATCCTGATAATCTCGAGCCGTCAAGTAAATGAAGATTCATCCAGAATATTTAAGTGGTCGAAGAATAACGGCTCAACCCTAAATGCTAAGAAAAATAGCTCATAATTGGTGCAAATTCAGTGAAATCCAAGTTCGAAATAAATGACTTCCCAATTTTTTTTCATCTGTGGACAACACGAAAGGGAAACCTATAATGTTCGAAGAACATCGTGTTAGCCAGCGGTGGAATTTTAGGTGAGAAGAAAGGTGTTGGAATTTTTCTTGAAAGTTTGGAGGTTGTAAGCATCAGGAAAGACTTCACTAGGCAAAGAATTCCACAACTTTGCTGAATGATGAATGATGCTTGGTATAGCGATGTTCGACAGGTCTCGAGCCTGACAGTATAAGGGTGACCAGCTTGAGCTCGTCTGGTTTGTCTACTAGGAATCGCGCGTGGTGGCATAATAGATGATATTTCCGTTGAGCACCACCCGTGAAAGTACCTATAAAAAAGGCAGAGATCGCCAACCTTTCTACGATGATCTAGAGAGGTCAATGATTTGGTGAGTGTTGTATCATCGACTAGGCGAATAGCTCTCTTCTGAATGAACATTAATGGAGTAGAGCTACCGAGGAATAGCTCTGCTAGAAATCTGGGGGTGATTTTTGATGACAATCTCAACTCTGAGGAGCATGTTACAAAGAAAATTTGCTCGATCTATATGAAACTAAAATCCTTATATAAGTTTAAATTTATTTTATCCGAAAAAATTGAATACAAGCTAGTAGAATCACTTTAACACCCACATATAGATTACTGTTTGCAAGTTTACTATAGTTTCAAAATTTTTCCTTGACACGATAGTGAAACATAGTCTCTTCATTTCAACACACTTATGGATCAACATACTTCGCTAAACAATAGATTTGAGAGAATAATCTTACACTATCAACTCGATTCGAATGAACATATCTGAAAAAGTCGTGTTTCTCAATACAATGGCATTGCACATCAAAATATTCTGACAACGCCAACAGTCAGGTGGTGGTCGTCTAACTTCGATCTAGTAGAGAATATATATCATTTTGAAGTTTTTGAGTTCAAATTGGATTGAAGTCGATAACAGTCAGCATGAACAATTTCATCATCATATAATCATGAATACGTAGGCCATGCCCAGTCCTGTATTGTCCAGGCGAAATTTTCGCTATCGAGGTTAGAAAAACAGTACGTGAACTCGTTCAGTAATCGTATTTTTGTCCAGCTATATATAATGAACGGTTCTAGATTCATGTATATTTTTGAGCAGGTGAGATAATCCCAGCTAATTTCACGAAAGTTTTGTGAACGTTGTTCGTATGTTGATGATATATAGTGCCTTGCAATTGACACCTACAATTTTTGCTCAAATCTGTTCCGAAATATTGAAGCGATTTTAATTCTGTTCTCATATTCTATTATCTTCGTTATGACAATGCAAGGAAAGTTTCGAAATGATAAATCAATATATCACATGCGGTGATGTATGAAACATTGCATTGAATTTACAGCGATCTCATTTCGTCGAAAAAGAGTATAGTCATGTACCCCAAGAAAATTCCCCTTCGACACCCCGAATTGATTAAATAACAAATTTATTCCATGCTTGACAGACACACTATATTTTGCAGCTGATGAAATTATGTTTGTTTAAATCGTTTTTCCGAATGGCTCGGCTGATAATATTCATTTTCTCTCACCTTCGACCAATTTCTGATTTTCATTTCATATTGAATGCAATGCAAATAAATCAATTCGTGTTGTTTCAGATATGACACAAAGACAACTCATTCATATAAAACGTGAGAGCTACCTCGGGAAAGTAATTTGGTTTTCTTCCACCTCGACAATGAACACATTGAACGTATTGATTTTCACAACGCTATTCCTTCTATCACAGCGAGTCCGCTCTACGATTCCCACAAAAGAAGCTGTTGACGTGCTTTCCAAAATGTTCAAGAACGTTTTCAAGCCAGAATACAAAAGTATTTGTTTCATCCACGAAGCAACCATATCGAATCACATGGCAGAAGAGTCAGTTGAATGGTTAGATACGCCGATGATTTCTTTAACGCTACAGCATTTACCAAAGATGAACTTGAAAGGAATAGACCGATCGTTCTGCCAGAATTCTTTGGTATTCGTTGAAGAGGCTGATGTTTTTTTGGAACTACTCTTCGCAACCGAATTCAATGATTCAATCTCTGCTTTGTTAAGCCCCTGGTCAAGAATGATTTTCGCCTACGGAGTACCACCCAAAGATACCAAAGACCTGTTGAAGAGGCTAGTTGACGAGTTTTTCATCGATGTATTCGTTTTGGATTTTCTTGCCCCGCAAACATTCCAGTCGCTCTCAAGCTCTACTGGGGATTATTTCATTGTCAAGCATCTGTATACCAACCGGAGTGTTCTGATCTTGGATACGAAGGGCAACCTCAAAGCCCGATGGGATCGCTTCGAACCAACAAAATGGATACCAAGGTTTCCATCTGGAAAATCATTCCGAATATCCTTGTTTCACTGCCCCCCATTCTGGTTTATCGAAAACGGGACGAGAATAAAGGGCGCCCTGGACTCTTCTCTAGTAAACACGGTGGTTGAGGACTGGCAAGTAGAATACTTTATAGACACTGTGCAATATCCCGATATGGACAACTGGGAGTATTCCCAGCAGTTATTGGCAGAGAAGAAAAGAGACGTGGTTCTTTGTTTCCGCTGGTTTGTTGAAAAGGAGTTCACTTACACTCGAAGCGTCCACAGTCAGAAACTCAGTTTCTTGGTCAAGAAACCAATAGTTTCTGAGACTTTCACCTTCGTGTATCGGCCCTTCGAATGCAGTGTGTACAGTGTGGTTTTCGCCACACTAATCGTGATTTCATTGCTATTGAGTTACTTCAGAAAAGTCAGCGGATCCGGTCGATACCACTGGTTGGTCCATTTCATTATGATGTTCAGTATTCTCAACCAAGTGCCGGTAAATTCGTCTCTCAAACTAGCCCCGACTTCTTCCAGAATACTAGTCGTTTCCTGGATGATCTTTTCTTTTCTCACTGTCACTTACTATTCAGCAGGGATGACTAGTACTCTGACGCACCCTCGACTCCAATACGATGTCACTAGTTTGGAAGATATGGTAGAACATCAGATACCTTGGTTCGATCGCACGACCTATTTCCAACAGTTCTTTGAATTTGCGGAGAATGACACTTTCATGAAATTAGCTGATCAGTATACGAGGAAAGCTTTCGTCGCGGATCAGCTGAAACCACCCGCTATCCTCGTGAAGATAATTGGCGGTCATTATGTGGATACAATGGGAAATCTACCATCTCGCTGGAACAAGTTTTACAAAGTATTGAGTACAGACATTTTGCAATGCTATAGCTTCCTGGTCCTGCAGAAGCATTCACCGTACAAGAGATATTTCGATGTGGTGATTTCGAGGCTAACAGAAAACGGGATGGTAGGTCACAGTCTCGACGATTTGCTTCTGGACAACCGAGAACTGCTGAAAGGTTTCTTCACGAATTATGTAGACGATGTTGTGTATACGAATATTGAGATGGAGTCGTTGCAGGGGGCTTTTTTGTTGCTAGCAGTTGGACTCGGTCTTGCCACCATAGCTTTTTTTCTTGAGTTGATCGTGAACAAGCCGAGCTGCCATATTATTGAACGTTAATTGTACTTCAGGTGATACATAATCAGGAATGTACGACTAAGACGTCGAAGGGTCACAGAATTTTTTTGTCCATTTTCTAAATTCAGCTTCAGGAATTTCCAAGTATACATTCGTCAGCTTTGATTGTAGATTCGGTATTTTTTTCCTACTTCAGAGTTCAGAATTTTCGATTCCGAACTCGTGATTTTCAACTTGAAACTCGTAATTTTCGACTTCAAAATCGGAATTTGATTCATGGGGGTCTAAAATCGCCATATTACCTTGCAAATTCCTTGCGACTTCAGAATAGGTAACAATAGTAGTTTAGAAATTTGAACATGTCTGCGAATTTGTTGAGCTAATTTTATTTGAAAACTCTCAGATAAGAAAATATATACAGGGTGTCCTGAAAAGATACCGGCAAACTTCAAAGGGTGATAGGGGACATCTTAACAAGCATTTTTGTTTTTTGTTTGTAGACATATGTTCGCAAATGAGCTGTTTGGACTATAGAGCGAAATAGTATATTGCCAAGTGTGAAAAGTGATTTATTCAATGCAACGAGTGCTTGAAATACACTTTCAAACGAATTATGTACACTATTTTTCCTACGACCATAAATATTTGAATCATTATTATTTCAAGTTTCACATTACCAGACTCATTCTATTCTATTCTAAGGTGAGGATGCAAAATTAATCTAAAATGTGAGTACCATGTGTGTTGATTTCCAATATTTCGACGCTTCCAAACCGAATACAATAACCGAAGAAATATCCATTACATGACATTTTGACATAAATGTCGACGTTATAGTTATTAAGAAAAAATAATCACTATAGTTCTCTGGTTGAGGTACCTAGCTATTGCAGGAGACATATACAAAACACCCTGTAGTGTCACAGTCACACTGGCGTTTAGATTCATTCATCGCAATCGTTTCGCAAATCACAATAAAAAGAAGGAAATTCAATTTTTCACAATGGAAGTAACTGGTCGCCCAACTGTAAGTCCACTTTTTCTCGAGAACTTGAAAAAGGGTTCGTCGGGTTTATGAATTATTGAACTAGCGCCGTTAGAGTATAACAATGTATCGGAAAAAATTATCGGTTGTTTATGTTCGTAAGGTGCCTGCTGCAGAACCGTCTCTTGAAGAAAGAGTACAGTAGAAATAGGTACGACAAGAGTTACAGGGTATTCTCGAAGGTGGGGCATTTTTCACAAAATTCGCTCAAATTGAAGTTGAAAAATATCAACTGAACATTCTATGAAATTTAAGTACGATCTTTGCTGCTTTTGCACAGATTCGCATATTGGTCGAATCGAAAAAAAAAAAAACTGAAAATGACAACATTGCAACAATCTGGGAATTTTTGCTATATTCTTTTTTTGGAATTTTCATTTTTGAAATTCTAGCAAACCTGCTCCTATAAGTTTCCATTCACAGAAAATCTATACCTTGATGAAGCTAACAACGAAAGTACTAAAAAGCGAAATAATGCTTGGCACCTTTTTTATTCTCAAAGTCTACCAATGAATTCCAAACACAATTATTATTTATTTATTGTAATAATCAAAAGAGACCACCTCTTCTCGTTCAGGTTCAAAAGTCTCTTCTTTTTCTCCTCACTATAATCTCACCAAGTATACGAAAATAATCGTGGGTGGGGTTTTATTCATCTGTAATGCATTATCTGACGATAATTAGAAGACTGTATGGTTTTGCTTCTAGAGATGTTCATGAATCCTAATTAATTGGTGTCTATAGAAGAACCCTTAGTTATACTTATACACATATCGTGGATATATTTACAATCTAGGTATACCTTCGAAAGGGACTTGTTAATTTGAAAGCGAATTCTTAGATCGAATATAGGTAACCAAAATGAGGTCCCTATCATAAGATCAGGAGATGTATCAGTCAACAAATATCCAAGAAATAATCTCTCTAATGACAAGAGTCGTTTTCTACTAGTGTCAGAATACCGCATAAGGTAAAAGGTAAACACAAGGTATGCACTATGGTGTATGGTGGTATGAAAGGAAGATTCAAGAAAGCTGTGAATACAAACACGAGTTAACAGACACGAAACCTTGATAGGCCCCAACGAAGTGATGTTATGTCTCGACGAATATTGTAAGCTTTATTCAATTGAGTTGAGATCTATACAATTGAAAATTGTTGACAGTCATAACCTAATGAAAATTCGTTTGTTGTTTTCTCTTTTTTCTTTTTATTGATTATATTCCATGCAGTTTTTTGTTAGTTGTGAGATTGGTCGATGTATTCACATTTGGTATGCAGTTTGGTTGTTTTTTCTGTATGTATATGTTCTTCAGTTTTTTTTTTCATTCCATTTTTCATTTCATTGAGATACAGGGCGGTGAAGTTCTCAAAAATAAATAGTTTTGTATCAATATCTGCAATACAACTTTGGATATTTTGATGAAATTTGGCATACATGTACTATGTATCAAGAGGCATTATCCAAAGTGACTTATTTTTTTATTTTTACCAGTGGGGTTCGTACGAAATTTCACCTGCCTATTTTGACAGTCATTGATGGTACGCCACTGATTTCTCTTGAAATTGAAATCATTCCTCGTTTTTTGTATAAAATAGGGAACAATGAATTCGATTATAGCTATTATTAGCTTTGGATCATGACCGAAAGACTATACTTCCTAATAATGATATTTATTAATAAAATAGTACATGATGAAGTACCTTCTCACTTTAATGATTATGTTGACTTCAACAACATTTATGTGCCAAGAGTAAAATTATCAAATACGAAAAATTCTTTGTATTTCTAAGGTATGATGGAGTACAATAATTCACCTCAGAACGTAAATTGTTGATATATTTAAGAGAACTAAATTTATAGGACTTTATTTTTTTTGTGATATCATTCTTATTCCCTTAGATTTATAACCTAGGCTACTGTTCAATCATGTAGGACAAATCAATGAATTGTTATACTTTTTTTGCTTCTCATTGTTTGTTGTATTAGGAGTATCTCTATTTGTAATAATGTTATCCTTATATCTTTAGTTAATTAACCTTGTTCAATCATTTATGATGCATTGTTATACTTTATTCTTCTTTCATTGTTATATATTGTTATATATTCTTTATTAAGGAAACCTACTTAAATGAATATTTCTTCTTCTCTGTTGAACTTTTCGAATCAATTATAGGTAATTATGCAACCAGTGAGAAATGCTGGAATAAATATAAACAATCATCAGACATTATTCAATAACCAATAATTTGCCACCAATGAGATGGAAATTAACCAGCTAAGTAGGTATTGACGGTATCCCTGAAAATGTCTGTCTCCCTCATTTATTTGTTTTTGAAATTTATGAACCTCTTTGAGTCGACGATCATTAATAAAATTGCTGGTATACATCGAAGAATGTGATAATGGCACAAATGAAAATTATTATATATACCCACGTATCTGGAGCTTTACCTGCTCTGGCAACTATTTTAGCGGCTGTTTTTCAGTGCTGAATAATTCCATCTCTAAAATTGCAGTTGAAAATCAGCCAGGTTTAATAATTTTTTTTATTGATAACCATCTTTCATTAATTGCCCACTTTCCATTGATCAGCTGGTATAGCTTGATTGGTTGGATAGTTCCTATAGTTTAGTTTAGATCTATAGTTCAGATATTCAGTTATTATTCAGTGATACGGTTTTTGACTTGATTCACCAAAAATCTCGATCCAACACAATAGATGGACCACTCAAAATTTGCCATAATTTATGATGTTTTATCAACTTTGGAAATAGCTAGATGTAGTGAAAGAAATCGACACACGCTGTAAAGTGGAACCAATAAACGACAGTCTATATTTGCGAAGCTGGTGTCTATTATCGGTGGTTATTATCTGATGGACAGGCAGTCACTGTTGGATACAGTGAGATTTCATTTCGTTATAAAAAAGATTTTTTCCTGTGGTGACTGGATGTTTACACATTTTTCTACAGAACTCCGTGAACTAATGAATTTTTTCAATGTTACGTGAAGGTCAATAAGAGGTGAGAGAACGCCATAGTGGAGTATACAGGGTGAACGTGAAATGTGAAAATTTGTCTATGGTGATGGGTAGGTACTTTCCATTCCGAAACGATTTGAAAATGGAAGGAGACGTCCCTGATAGAGAGTTTGAGATGATTATTGAAATGAATATTCATCAATATCTTTTGTCGAATTCTCATATATTTCATTAATTTTTTTAGAACTTGAAAAGTGTTCGTAACAAATTTTGTTTCATGATATCCAGACGTTTTCAACATATCCATGAAAACAACTCAACAATAGGCAACAACAACAATAGATAAAATCACAGACGCGTAAATCCAGTTTGAATGTGCATATGAAATATAGTGGTGATATGCAAACTATGCAAACATTTTTTTTTTAACTAGTTATTCTGTATTATTTCAACAAACGCCATTTAAAAACCATCAAATTTCATGAAACACTCGAACAACTGGATTTGGCGACCACTTTCGCAGTTGGTGCTGTTATTACAGCGTTGCCGGTTGTAATATTTCACAGGATAACTTCACTCTTGAACATACTCATATATTACAACATACTTTATGAAATCATTGGTCTATATAGTGAGTTCCATTTATATTCGATTCATTTTAAATAACATATATCGTAGATTCCCATGTTTTTTGGTCATATTTGAATCGGGATTTTTTTGAAATGCTACTTTGAATGAAAAAATCCGAAAAATTCTTCAGCGTCTTAATTGATCGTGGTATTTCCTTCGAAATTTGTGTTCTTGTCTATTTTCTACCTGAAGTAGTGAAACATCGCCCTGTAATTTCGGCACACCCATTACATTTCTCCTCCTGATTTTTGCACACCGTTTTGAGCATGCGTTATTCAGAAGAATGATAGATAGATACCACATCGAATGATAGAAAAATAAATTGATTCTCGCAATAATATAATATGCCATGAAGCGATTTAAAATATTCTGCTTTCCACACTAGGCTTAGCACAGTTGAATCACGCCCATTTTGTGCGACTGGCCGCCTACTAAAAGGCATATCTGTCGTCTTTTGTTCATTGTTTACGGAATCGTATGCTTTTCTAGAGGTTTATAAAAATGTTTACTGGGGACACTGGGTCGAAGAATACGGAAAGGGGGCACAAATGTTCGTCGAATAAGGGTAATTTTATAGCGTCATTCATGAAGGGTGCCAAGTTCCGGTTGCTTTGACATTCCACATTTAAAACGGAATTTCTGCTGTCTAAGAATTTCCGAAATAGTCTTCTATAATACTGAGTACGCATAACTTCGCGATTTGTTAATTTTCTGAAGAATATGGGCTATTTCAAAATCTAGAAAATGAGTATCATTACTGATTGCCCATTAAATCATCCAGATCTTATATTTTCATAAGATATGAAATAGTGAAGTGATGCTGGTGATTTTGGAGGTTGAACTATCAGAAAACCATTAGATAGATTTATCGAATCCGCACTTGATGATTCAGAGCTCGTAGACTTAGTGATAGTCTATATTCTGCCAATTAAATTAAATAGGGTCTGTAAGTTTTTCGAGGAGGTAGTACATTCATTTTCCAGCTTCTTGTGGGATTTTTTTCTCCTCGTTTCTAAAAAGTAGAAGTTATTGAAAAATATTTCATTATATTTGTAGTGAGGACAGAATTTGTGATCTGCCCCAAAATGTCACTGTCCTTGAAATCAAACCTTTAGATACCTAAAAGATAAACTCTCTATTTGTCAGAGACACCTTGTTCCTGAAAAATTTGGAAATACAAATATATTTGATGAGAATAAAACCGCTACCTATCTTGGTGGACGCTTCGGGAACGAATTTGCGAAGAAAAATGTTTCAATTGTGTTGAGAACGGGAGCAGATTCGTTCCCGAAACGTCCACCAAGATAAGTAGAGGTTGTATTCTTATTAAATATATTTGTATTTCCAAATTTCTTCAAAAACAAGGTGTCTCTGACAAATAGAGAATTTCGCTTTTGGGTATCTTAAAGGTTTAATTTCAAGCTCAGTAACATTTTGGGGCAGATCACAAAATCTGTCCTTACTACAAATATACTGAAATAATTTTCAATAACTTCTACTTTATTTTCTAGAAACAAGTAGAGAAAATCCCACAAAAAGCTGGAGAATGAATATTTATAACATATTTATAAGTTTTTATTATGAAATAATTTAAGTTTGAATATGTGGCAAATAAAAGAAACTAACTTATACATTACATTCTCATTGGCACCAGTCTGGCTTTCACATTTGCAAAATTTTGAACTAAGGGATGTGCAGGCAAGACTCAAGACACTATCATTTAAATGTTTCAATCCGGTGCACTGTTTTCGCTTTCAAGAAAGAAAAACCCTTTCTCTGCATGTCATAACGATATCGATGATATGACAATTGACAATATCATCACAATTCAGAGAAATAGATTTCATTTTTTAGATCAAATTTGCTCAGAAATGAATGAGGATTTCGAAAATACACCTCATAGTTTACGTACTTCGTATTTTCGAAAATCTATTTCTCTGCATTGTGATATTGTCATATCAATGATATTGTTATAAGCATGCAGAAAATTATTATTTTTAAGCAAAAACCGTGCATTGGATTGAATAAATAAAAAAGATCAAATTTGCTGAATTTGCTTAGAAATGGTTGGGGATTTCAGGAATGATTTCAATTTCAAGAGAAATCAGTGGCGTACCATCAATGACTGTCAAAATAGGCAGGTGAAATTCCGTACGAACCCCACTGGTCAAAATAAAAAAATAAGTCACTTTGGATAATGCCTCTTGATACATAGTACATGTATGCCAAATTTCATCAAGATATCCAAAGTGCTATTGCAGATATTAATACAAAACTATTTATTTCTGAAAACTTCACCGCCCTGTATCTCAAAAGTTAACACGTCTAGGTCGTACATTCATATGAAGTTTTCTTCTTGAAATGGGCCCAAAAATCACATTCCTAATTATTGACATTCAATTAGCAATTCCCCTTTATAATAATAATAAAAATAATAAGTCGGTTATGGCCTGTAAGCGAACAGAATACCAACATTGGCCAATTTTACCACACTAGCGTAAAGTTTGGTGATAAACTGTGGATCGGAATCGTATTGTTCGAAAACCGGAAGTCCTATGTCAAATATGGGTGAAAATAGAGCAATATATCTCAATCAACATACATATCCTAAGTTGAATGTACTTCTTAGAAATCACCCATTTGGCGTAACCAAATCTCAATATCATCCGGTATTGTAAATTGTGAGTTCTATGGTTTTTGGTGAAGAAATACTACCATTACATATTTTATGATATAATATATTATTCATCGTTCGAAATGTGATTGAGGAAATGAATACAGTTTCCGACTTTTCAGAAGCAGCATTCGACTGTTCCTTCGACAAATCAAGAAAACGTTGGGTATATGCTACTTGTAACAATATTTCATCAGACACCACTTAGACAGACGGTCATTTCCTTCGGTAAAAGACACCTGCGCCTATTCGAGAAATAATTTACCTGCCTTGTCATGCCTTTATGAATATGTTCCGATGTTCTGTTGAATCGACATCGAGAAATGATTTATTGTCCACGATGGTCCTTCTTTGTGCTCTTTATGATTGTATTCAAATTCGGTTGTCTTTAATGCGACAAGGCACCGATTTCCAGATAGATTAGACCTTCGAACGCATAATGTGAGGTCGCATGGAAGTTCCGACGAAGTCGATCGGATAAATGTGTAAATTTCTTATAAGGGGACGCAAAATCAACTGGCAAGAATGACATTTCACATATTTCCACTTTGAAGTCAATCTTGCCACAACATTTTTTAACATCCATTCCTGAACGTGGATGACCATTCACAAATAATGACCAATTCTCATAGAAATTAGTTTCTCCACAATTTAGAATATCAATGAAGTTTGGAGGTAAGAAAATACTGTTCAATTTTGACCATTTCATTGCATCAGTTAGGGAAGAAATATCAGTCGTCATTTTTATTGTTATAATTATGTTTCGTATTCAATCCAAATATTTCAACAAACGACCATTTCGAATTGAATATTGATGGGCTTCAAGAACCTAGACATTATATGGCGCTCGGCTGACGCCTTCGGGTTATTCACGCCACAGGCTATATCTTCGATCATTGAACAGACTAGATAAGTAATCCACACCCCTGGCAATACAGTTTGTTTGGAAGCAACATCTATAGTATCTACCTTTCTCTAAACAAGGATAGCAGGAGCTGATTCTCCCAGCACCAGTGCCGTGTTGTCAGAGGGTTCATGATGAAACCAAATTGGAAATCCTTAACAATTTCAGTGGTACTTTTTAGCATTTCTTGGTATGAAAATGAACATCTTTATACTTCCCTCACATTGTTACGAGAAATTCGAATACATACAATCATATGGTGATTTTTGTAACTTGCTTGTAATCAATAAACTTATTATGACCACGTCACAAGAAAAGTTTAATTCTCAACGCCATATGAAACGATACTTACTATTCAGTATACAGTTGTCTACTTATACTTTATCATAAATAACGTTCAATTTCAATAATGAACATTTATATCTTTGGCGATCAGTGACAGTGCATGTAAGTATATTTACGATTTCAAAGTTCAGTACCTACTAGTGGAAATAATTTTCAAAAAAGTGAAAAACTCGTTTTCAAGGCAAATAGATATGATTGCATATTTGAATGTAATTTTCAAATCTGAAGATGAAACTTGTTTATATCATTTCACGATATCGTCAAAAATGAAGGAGGTTTCATCTTGAGCAGAATTCATATATTTTGACGCAAAAAATTGATGTCTGATTATGTCATTTCATGTAGATAGATGAGAATCGACAATGAATATGTGTTGACAAGTATTATGACGAAATGTTATATCAACAATAAAATCATGAATCATGTGAAGATGTAGCAAATAGCAGTGTTTCTTTTTCAAAACAGGACTGAAATGAAAAACAACCATGGATAATCACACAAATAATTTATTGATTTTTGAATAGGATTGTTTTTGTTAACATACTTCTTACTCTAACTTCCGTTGAATCTTTCAATTTATTTGTCTCATGATGAAGTCTTACAGTGAAATATTTCTCCAAGTCAGTTCGACTAGTTCCAAAAACAGTCAACGGTAAATTTCTCATTGTTGTTTGTAGAAGAAGTATAGAAATATCGTTATATTTTTTATCAAAAATATTAATTGAGTTCATCATTATTCTCGGTGACTACATATAAGGAAGCATTCATCAGTGCTACATATTCTACCACAAGACACTGTCGCAGCTGACCTATGGGTATAATCAATATAATCTAATCAATTCAATTTGAATTCATTTTTATCCATTCCATTTGGGAAAATGCTTCAAAATCTCGAATGATACGACAATGGTAACTCACCTATGGAATTACGTGTTCTGATCGCCGGTTCAAATTGTCTTTAACACACCTCACAACGTCTCACCATTATATCAAATCACCAAAACAAGAAATAAACTGAGTTTCTGGTGAATTCTGAGTACACAAAACTGAACACAAATTGAATAATATCGATAAATCAAAACTTAAATAATGACAGATACCAAACAAAGCAATAATCGCCGTCGACTGTCAATATCAAATTGCGGTGTTGCAACGTTGAGCAAAAAGTATTCACGATATTCGAGCCCCCAAGAAAGTAAAATTGCTAAGTCTCAGAATAATGTAGCAATCTTCTATTAATCAGAACTGATTCATAATCGTCATGACCCAAATCATATTTGTGCATTGAAGTACATGAATTCATTAAGGACTCTAAATATTATGGACTATCCATCACTTTTTGATGATTGGATATGAAAACACTGACGACGATTAGGTACTAATATTATGATAATTCTGGGAATTCATGTTAGCATCAGAATATTTGTTTTGTGATCCTTCTAGTGGGTTTGTTGTTCGGAGGGCTATATAGACGCCTACTCAACGTTGATATGGGGAAGCGAAATCAAGAGTGCGACTGCATGGGTGTTTTGTTTTCAAGTCCTGTCCTGATCTGAGAGAGTTACAGAAACCGCACTTTTTGTCGGAATACAACAAACCAGTCTGGGAGGCTTTTAATCCCTTATATTCATATTATTACCTTAGTTCAGGTATACGTGAGATATAAAACGCTGACAGCTGTCACAAGGGAAATGATAGTTTGATCTGAGTACCGAGATACCGCAGGAGATTATCCGACGAGAAGAAGAAGAAGACTACTGGGCAAGTTGTAGTTTCCTTAATCTCCTTTTATGTTTCTGCAGATTAAACCCACTCGTACCTCGAAGTGTCTTCTAATTCTGATGATGTAGATGGGAGATGGTAGATGACAGTACTGTACATGAAACGACACCATGGCCTACTTGTTATATCAATTACTCGTTAATACATTGTGAAACAGCCAAACGAAATGAATTAAGTAGGGTGTGAGAGTGTTAGAAATACGATGAATTGACTAAATAGGATTTGATGCATTTCATCACATGCATATCATCACAACAATTGTTCAAAATGTCTTCCTCTAACCTGAATACACCGATTTAAAATTTGATCCTCGTTTTGAATGATTCTGAATGCTGCTGTAATTCGTCCAATTTAGTCTTGCTCTGTTTCTACTGGAGTTCCATAGACCAAAGACTCTACACAGGAAAAATCACCGGTTTGGGCACCGTTGGATTGCCAGAGGTGGAGCAGTTTCTTGGCCTCCTAGGTCACCCGATTTAATGTCGCTAGATTTTTACCTGTGGGGACATGTCAGTAAGTCTTTGTTTTCTACTGTTGCACTGTATAACCCCTGGAAGTTTGATCCCATAGTTCTGTAACACCCTGATGTATAATAGCATATCGTTGAGTGGAACAAGAGCCTACTTCGCAAAAGATGACAAGGGCAAACCATAACCAATAGAACTGAAGAGTGTTTCTTTGAAAAACGACTATTGATATTATTGAATCCTTCTGTTTTGAAATCCTCAAACATGTTGAATTATTTCCATTCACACTGACAATGGATTTTGTGACTATTGATATGATATACTTTAGAATTTTCAAAAATATATTTATTCGCTTGATTGTTGATTTCGCACTCTGAATGTTCTTCATGTCATTCGTTAATTTCTTTCGGAAATCTGTTCACAAATTACTGTAATTTTTCCGGTTGTTACACCTCGAGCCAAGCCAAGGAGTGCTTCAAAGCAAACAAGAACGCATCCAATTATCCCTAATAATACTCATTTGTATATCTTGACTAATTAGGCAATTTGTATGTTGAATTGGGCGTATTACGTTCACTATTGCTCGTTGAGCTGTATTCATTCAAGCGGACTGGATTTTGTACAAGACAAATTGAAGAAGGCCCCAACTCGAATTAACTGAGTCTTCAGGTATATACCTATGCTCTAGACACCACGAAGGATCTTTTATTACTTCATTTACATTTATTAGACAAAATTATATTGATTTGTTATGCCTGTCTGGCCTGTTATCATATTTATCAATTTGGACTATTTGTACATTAATGCATAGGTATCTTGTAGCACTAAAACCATTTGGTAACTGTTAGTGCACAATTTTTGCAATATGTCTGCTGCTGACATGTTGGTTATGATACGAAGTGATTTCTGAATTCAACAAAGTATCCACTGAACTGGATGTGGTTTTTTCTCAATCTGAAGTTGTACCAAGACAATTCAGCCTGGCGATCTTGCAGGTTCAGTTGATCTTTTAATTTTCCTTATCCACAACACCCTGAGTGGATAACGATCAACTGATAAGTGAGTGGTGTCACTGTTCTTCAAGCGAATGGATTGAATCTCCGAACAACAAACCCACTAGAAGGATCACAAAACAAATATTCTGATGCTAACATGAATTCCCAGAATTATCATAATATTAGTACCCAATCGTCGCCAGTGTTGTCATATCCAATCATCAAAAAGTGATGAATAGTCCATAATATTTAAAGTCCTTTATGAATTCATGTAGTTCAATGCACAAATATAATAATAAATTTGGGTCATGACGATTATGAATTAGTTCTGATTGATAGAAGATTGCTACATTATTCTGAGACTTAGCAATTTAACTTTCTTGGGGGCTCGAGGACCAGCATGGGTATCATGAATACTTTTTGCTCAACGTTGCAACACCGCAGTTTGATATTGACAGTCAACGGCGATTATTGCTTTGTTTGGTATCTGTCATTATTTATGTTTTGATTTATCGATATTATTCAACTTGTGTTCAGTTTTGTGTACTCAGAATTCCTCAGAAACTCAGTTTATTTCCTGTTTTGGTGATTTGATATAATGGTGAGACGTTGTGAGGTGTGTTAAAGACAATTTGAACCGGCGATCAAAACACGTCATTTCATAGGCGAGTTACCATTGTCGTATCATTAGAGATTTTGAAGCATTTTCCCAAATGGAATGGATGAAAATGAATTCAAATTGAATTGATTAGATTATATTGATTATACCCATAGGTCAGCTGCGACAGTGTCTTGTGGTAAAATATGTAGCACTTATAAATGCTTCCTTCATATATTGTTTGATATATATGAGTATATTGTTTGATATGGCGTTGAGAATTGAACTTTTCTTGTGACGTGGTCATAATAAGTTTATTGATTACAAGCAAGTTACAAAAATCACCATAGGATTGTATGTATTCGAATTTCTCGTAACAATGTGGAGGAAGTATAAAGATGTTCATTTTCCCACCAAGAAATTCTAAAAAGTTCCACTGAAATTGTTACGGATTTTCAATTTGGTTACATCATGAATTAATAATAAATTCGACCCCCTCTGACAACACGGCACTGGTGCTGGGAGAATCAGCTCCTGCTATCCTCGTTTAGACAAAGAAAGATACTATAGATGTTGCTTCCAAACAAACTGTATTGCCAGGGGTGTGGATTACTTATCTAGTCTGTTCAATGATCGAAGGATTGAATATTCTCTGGAATCCGATACTTCTCGAATGTGTCAAGAACGGTGAGCTCCAGCAATCGTACTGAATTATTTAGTTGGTTGAATATTTATACTATGAAAACCTCACAAGGAAGATTCGAAGCAGCTTTTGAGTGAATGGCTGGGAGATGCGTTATGCATTATTATATTATACAGGGTGTCCTTAAAAGGTCTTTACAAAAAGCTACCACATATTCTTCAGACCAAAACAATTCGATACAAGCAAACTTGTACTCAATTCTGGATTTTCTTCAATACGGTCTAAAATTTCTACTTCGACTTCGGGAATCCTTACATAACGCTGTCTTCCATAATCACCAGTTCTAGGAGCAAAATGACCGGTTTCCCGAAGACGTCTCTCAACTGCAGCAAAGGTTGGGTGGCTTGGTACGCGACGATTTGGAAACCTTGCCGAATACACCCTCACACTCTCTCGACCATTTCCTTGACAATATCCGAATACCAATAACATATCGGTGTATTCTTCATTGGTGTATTGTACGGCCATGATAAATCAGAAAAGTCCGATATCAACAATCAACGTCAATAAAACTCGACAAATCAACACAGTTGAAACTATGGAAACCAAGAATGTAAATATCACTGTTTTCGAGCAGATAATAATAGTCTTCAGAAAAAAAATATTTTCAATAGAAATAACCTATGCAAAAAGTACATCTCAACTTTTTGCGTCGTATAAATCTTTGTATACGTGAAAATGGTGAACATTTTGAACAATTTTTATGAAATATCGGTTAATCGTTTTATTATTAATTATGCTCTAAATCACTAAAATTAAAATTTTGTCGAAACCATGAGAGGAATCGACTTTTGTCAAGAGTACCTTTTTTGTAGTGAATGAGTTGAATAATTTAGATTTCATATTGAAACTAATTTTTTTCCATTGGCGTAGGAGTTTTAGATGTTTATTTACTGAAAAAATCAAGTTCTACGCCCATGGAATGATATTCATTATGATTATGATATGAGTTTCATTGCCCGATGAGTCTATGCCAACGTACCAAATTTGAAAAAAATCTCATGAGCCGTTCAAAAGTTATGAAGCAAAATCGATTTGAAAATTTCAACTTCAGAGCCGTCTAGCGCCCAAACTAAGCAACTTTTTACTGAGGTAAGTTTGCTTGTATCGAATTGTTTTGGTCTGAAGAATATGTGGTAGCTTTTTGTAAAGACCTTTTAAGGACACCCTGTATAATTATACGTGCATTTATATAGTTACAAAATTATTTCCTTGTACTATATTGATCACTAGTGGCGAGATTTCGCTAAAGCTATTCTCACATCTAACCACATTATTCATTATTATGATGAAAGTTTGAGAATAGATAGTCATCAAGTAACTATACCCATTAAAATTAGAAATAGAGATGAACCTCGAATTATTCTTCACCAATGAAATAATAGTTATAGAAGTTAAGTTCTGATAACATTCCTCACACTCACTGCAGTCTTTCAGATCAGCTGGTAGTGAATTTCTCAAAGAGAGTTGTCGAAAGATGAGTATCGGTTAATGCTTCCTTTTTTCTGATCTTAATAGAATGAACATGGCGCCGAGGTACCAGCTTACTCTCTATATCTTCGATACCCTTCGACACCCTTCGACATTATCATGTGCAAAAAAATCGCCAAATGTAGCCTCCTATGATTATGCATATTCAGCCAGTTGAGATCAACCAATTTTTCACTAACGTAATTATAGAGTCCGAAGATGTTCTTATACGAAGCATGAAGAAGTCCATGAAGAAAACCGCAGTACGTTCAGCGAAGATAATTTTTTTCTGACTAAGTTATTCACATGACTTTCAAAGCTTCTATCATCATCCAATATCAAACCAGGATCTTTCACTGAGTATTCAACGTAGATGCATTTTCTCAAGGTTCACTGAAGCAGCAGACCTAGAGCATAGACTATAGAATACTATATGAAGTGACAGGTCAGAATTTAATGTATAAAAATTCATTGAAAGTTTCCAAAAAAGATCCCTTCATTTTACGTTTTCCATCCTACCTAGCGGAACTATAGTGCACACTGGTCATGAAACAACGAGTACTTTGAAGGCTGGAGACTCGTATATGTTGCATCACATTATAAGAAAAGTTTGAACTGGCCTCTGGGAAGAAATTTGGAGATCATCCCAGGAAAAGACGGAGTAGCAATAGCTCGACTAAAATTACGACGACAGAAGAAAAACAAACGGAAGCTGAAAATCATACGAATGAATACAGAAGACGAAGAAGAAGCGAAGCAGAAGACAATCGTTACAAAGAAGTGGTCGTGTTGTCCAGCCACTGCTTCACAGTCATTGCTTGTTCCAAAACCTTCTACACCACATAAACGACAAGACGCTCTAAAAGCACCTCAGGTTGAGCGCAATAGTAGCAGAAAGAGCGACCGGAAAGGTCGAGAAGCTTTGCACCCACTTTTAGGACCACCGTTATGAAGGTGTCAAAAGAGATGCTGTGTAAGGACCAGGAAGGCAAATCTTTGAGTTATTTCATCCAGCTCGATGGACGGACATCTCCAAGGATGGAACTCCGCCCCGGTTTCGTTCCCTAGTGTGAGTCCCATCCATAAGGATTCCCATCCATCGAGCTGGATGAGATCCCTCATGGACTTGCCATCCTCTCCCACTCCTCCTGGAGTGGTCCTCACGTCATTCTTCTTGTCCACCATCATGACAGGTGGACTTGAAGGAGGGAGCAGAGCTTTTCGACCTTCACTGAGGGGCTTTTAGAGCGTCTTGTCTTTGTGTGTGGGGCGAATGGTTTTGGAACAAGCAACAACTGTGAGGCAGTTGTTGTCTGTGTGTGTGGCTACGGCTTTTCGTGTTGCTTCCTGGTTTCCCAAGGGCGCTACTAGTAAGCAGTAGTCGTGTGAGTGTGGATGAAACTCGCAACAGGGACTGAAATCGGGTCGAAACGGTCGATACCCTTTGTGGGAATGCTCTCAAACCTTGGTTCGCTGATATCGAGCACCCTTGGGCGCTGTCGTGCAAATAGTTGATGGACTTTCCTCCGCCTGTCGTTGGCATGCACACAGGGAGATAACCAACTCCCTTACAACTTCTGTCAGTCGCATCGCCTATCATCGACCCGTCGGATGCGTACAGTCAGGTCGAAATGGCCGCGACAGGTTGATGGTGCCTCCGAGAGTTCTTCGGTCCTCGGGAGTGTAGTCGACATTCTTGCGAGGACGGAGCTCGTTCGCGGTACCATCTCTCGGCACCGGTACCACGGGTACTTGTGCAGGTTCTCATTATTCGTCGACCGGTATCTTCGGAGTGCTGCTGGCGCCGGAAAGGAATATCTTGCGAGTTTTATTTATATATACGCGTGGAAATTCGGTGGGAAGGTGTTTTGTGGAGGTTTTATGGATTTTTCCAGTGTCTTATGCGGTATGTATGTAGAAGAGTCTTGATATTTTCGATACACAAGGAGCGCGATTCTGTTTTACGTGGTTTTGTTATGTCGTTTAATTTTTTTGGTAGGTTCTTTCATGATAAAAACGTGCGCAAACTCATATTTGTAGAAACAATTCAACTCATCTATGAAAAATCGCATGTGCCACAGTTTGACAGCGGCAAAATTTAGCTGCGAATTTCACAGCGACAAATGCACTTATTCATTTTTGTTTATCAATTAAAACAGTGTTGGTTGCCAACATAAATAAGTTCGTCATTTTCGCCAACAACTTATTGAATTTTCAAGCCACTAACGTTTTGTTATTCAACAAATTGTCCTGCCGAATTACAACCAATGTAGGTATGATAACAGGTGAATTCATGTTGTTCAAATTCTAAACTGTTTCTTTGATGCTGTACCTCTGGTGTTCCTTTTTAATAGTTGACAATTTTTCTCGCCAAATTCATCGACAATCGAGGAAAAAGTGTGAGAATTCACCTTCTTATTTCTGTCCATTGTTGTTTGCCACACAAAGGATACTCTATATAGGTCAAAAACAAGAAGAAATATCATCGAGGAAGTCTCCATGAAAGAGGTATTCACTTCCTTTTGTATAGAATGCGCTGTCAAATGAGAATTTGTGAAATTTTTACTCACAGATTTCAGTTGTTCTAACATAGATTCTCTTTTGACAGCGTCTTACAGATAGAAAAAATCCACCTTTCTTAATTTTTTCCTTTATTTTTCCTTCTTTTTCACCTATCCTGTATGAGGAATGAAATACCGATTGGCTATGATGTCTACCCAAAACGGCCGAAAAAGAAGGTGAATTTTATGACATTTCATAAAATAGGTTTGTGCACGTTTTCGTTGTGAAATTCGGGTTCCTGATGTCAAAACACTAACACAAAACAACCACATCGGATGATAAGTAAAAAATTACCGTCTTCGGAATATTAGTTCTTATTTTGGAATTGTTTTCTGAAGTTTCTGTGTGCATTCTTCATTATTCAAGAGTCTCATACGGTTTCTTCATGGCTTTTACGACTAGGTGTGATATAACTTGGAAAGGATTCGAGATTCCAAAACACAAGTTTTGAATTTTCTATTCTTTCGTACTCTATGACACTGTTAACTTCCACTTTGTTTTCGATATATCATAGCTTTCTGTCATTAATAACCATGTTGTATAAGTATATCTCAAAAGTATCGAGTTACGAGACCATTCTATCAAGTACCGAGTAGTTTCTCAATAAAAAAGCAGTTCAAAATCTATCTGGTACTTTGGTTACTAATTTTGTGCACTACTTTTGTGCGTGTGTGAATACTTGAGGTATTTTTTATTCATCTCGACATTTATCAAAGCACACAGTGATCCTAAACTAATCAGTTTATTTATGAAGGATAAAGCATTTCATCAGATGAATAAAATCGCTCCTAACATGAAATGAAGAAATATTCCAGTGACTCAAAAATATGAATTAAAAAATGTACTCCAAAATCATATAAGATGTACTAACTTTCCATTGAAAAAATCTGAACATAGATTGACTTTATCCCTCCACTAATCTGCTCTGCTCTGATGATACAAGACGTGCTGGATTTCAAAAATATTCGTTCCAAATTTTCCTAATTCTTGTTGGCTCCCAATTCCAAAGTCAGGCTGAAAATAATCAAAATATCTTTGAAGAATACCAACTCGACAAGCTTTCAAAATGGGTTCAGTTAACGTTAGTTAGCTTTTGCAATTGAAGATTATATTGTTCGTTAATTACATTTACAATTATTACAGTTAACATCACAATTGAAATTAGAATTAGTCTAACTATTCAAAGTAATGGACCTCAACAATGAAATAAAAACCAAGTAATGAGTATTACTTCCAATGGCCTGCAAGTATCAAGTATATCAGATAACAATTTCCAAAGTACTTGAGCTACAATACTTCGAATTCAAAAATGTTCATGGAATAATTTGCAGCATAATTTGCAGCTTCAATTTCTACCAAAGCGCAATGTTATGAATTCCAGAGAAATAATATTCTTTGGAATGTGAAGCAAATAACCAAATCGAAATATAAAGAAAATAATTGCCTTACATTCCTATTCTGCGTGGCTATTATTTTTCAATCGATTGCAAATGGGCTCTACTAATCCCCCTAAAAGAAAACAGGTTTAAATACCAGCCACCCTGTATGTGCCCATTATGATTCTTTTTCTTTTTCACTCGAGCCTTCTTCAAGATGATTTCGAGATTCAACAATGATGTTCAGGTGTTCAACAACGTAGAGGTGCAGTTAGGATTATGATTAGTCATTGTCTAGACATGTCTTAGGCATGATGATAAATGTCCAAAGGATTTGCATTTCGCTTTTTCTGATGTGTACACATATACAGGGTGTTAATTAATTGAGTGCCGAAATGAAGGGGGTGAATCCTCGGGTGATTTTAAGGAGAAAAGCTTTTATCAGCATATGTCCGTTACCTCTCAGTTTTTGAGCTAAAGGGTGTTGAAATTTATAGAAAAAGTGAGATTCTCATCATAATTTTCCATCACTCATTTTTTATCATGACTACTCGAACATCACTGGTAAACGTGGGATATCTAGTTTTTGTACAAAAAAAGTGTTTCCACTCAGCATAGTGGGTGCCAACTAAATATCAAAAACAGTCTCATCGATGAATTGAGGAAAAATGATTTTGGTTTTAACTTCTTCATACGCAAAAACAGTGCGTTGTACGAAAGTAAGTCTAGATACCTAATTTGCTCCAAAATAAATGGGGATTTCAAAAATAATTTTGCTTTTCAGAAAAATCAATGGCGTACTATTTTTTTCTTCAGAAATTGTCCCTTCAAACCCCTTAGCGGCGTTACAGGTGAAAATTTAAAAAAGGTCTTGTACGTCGGAAAATGCTCCTTATATAATGATGAAAAGGAGTGTACAAAATTTCATGAAAATATCTAAGAGTGATGAAAAATTATGATAAAAACTCACTTTTCTTCTTGAAAATTTCAACACCCTATAGCTCAAAAACTAACAGTTATATCTCATAGTAGTATTATCGGCACTCGCAATTAACACTTTGTATTTCCTTATAACACTGCATAATAAATATATATTGAATTATACTTTCATACTATAACTTTTATACATCATGATAATAAGTCATCTGGGCGTATCCTTCATGAAACTTTTCTGTTATTATAATTCATGAGAGAATTTTATATGTATATCAATTTCTTTACATATACCATATCATGGTGCCTCACCTATAGGTTGTCCTCCTCTTAAAACTCTTATTCAGAAGAGATCAAGTTCAGTCAATTGTCTAGGTATTATTTATTTCCAATTTGATTTTTCGAATTTTGCACCAATATCTGCTTGTATAATATTATAACTTCTGATTATGAATCACCTTCTCGCAAAAATACGTATATGTATAAGAGATGATGCTTAAAAAAGAACAAACTCGAATTGGGAGTTGATAACCGAAAATATTTATCTATGGCATTTTGAATTATTTTTTTTTTATTGACTTTTGATTCTATTTTCATTGATAACATAATACGAAAGAGCATAGAGCCATCACGAAGCATTCATAAATAAAAGAGGACAACTATAATAGGTAACATTATTTCAAGCACCTGAATATAGATAACAATCACCACTTGTATCACCAAAACAGTTGGATGTTCCTTCATTAATTATACACTCCACCAGCTTCTTCTCTGACTATGGATAAAAAACAAGAATGAATATTGAAAAAAAAAAGGAACACATCACTGTCTGGGTGTATCTATATGTGTGATTAGGCAGTTGTTAGTGACTAATCAGAAACCGCATTCCGATACCTGAAGGAGATTTGAATATAAGGTCGTTCAGAAACCCAAACCGTGTTACGATATGAAAGATCCCATACACTTCGTTTTTTATAAGAAAAAATAACGACCAGCAGAATGATGCACATATATATCTACCAGTGGCGTGCAATGCTACCCACGCTACGGTAGGAAAAAAATATAAAATATAGTAAATAATAATATTGAAAAGGAATTTAGGAATAATTTGTTAGACAATGCACGCCTATGATGGAAACGTTGACTTTGCGAGGACTTCGGCGACTGCCGATACATGATGTAGGTGTTATAGGTATTTATATGTGCGCGGATAACTCACAATGGTTTTATTCCAAACGTTTGTCACTCCCTAGCTCTGATGGGTCATTATTTGCCAAAGATTTGAGTGTACTCAAGTTGATGTAACTCCACAAATTGAAATCCATAGCCAATCAAAATTGTCTTTGTTAGGTTGGCGAACTTTTCTGTGATATATATATTCACGAATGGAATATTTCTGAACTTTGATAGACTTGTTGCAGCATCAGAAAACTCAACTGTTTTCATTCGCTGAAGATATCTATTTATTTATTTATTTATTTATTTATTTATTTATTCATACGGGCGAGCCCATTTAGGAAAAATTATTACATTGTATAAGCAAGATAATTACATTGTATAAGCAGATAGAATATAAAGTACAGTGGTAATATGTCATAATATGAGTGCTTTACATTGTTCAAAATAACTATGAGAGCTTTACATTTTTCAAAATAACTATTTGTGTTTAGAAGTTGATTTATTTAAGATGAGCCTTGAAACTATTTAATGATGTACCAAATAATGGAAGCTCCTTGAGAGAATTTGCTAATCTGAGTGTTCGTGAGATGAAGTTATTGAAAGTATAGTTGGACCTGTGGAAAGGTATGTGGAATGTTTGAGTTTGTCTAGTTGACCGAGAAGGTACCAAGAAATTAATTTTCAAAAGGAGATTGGGGCAATCGTATCTGCCATTTATAATATTGAAGAGCAGAATAAGATCTCTATGTTTTCTACGGACCACAAGAGTGGGGATATTTAGATTGTATTCCAGTAGCGCATATTCACAGTGAAGACCTGATTTGAAAGCTACGTATCTTAGGAAATTATTTTGAATCCTATCAATTTTCGCTATATAGGTTGTGTAGTATGGGGACCAGACTGTTGAACAGTAATCAACATTAGCTCTAACTAAGGAGCAATAGAGGGCTTTTATTGCAGTTATATCATTGAAATCACGGGTTGTTCTCTTGATAAAGCCTAACATTTTCGTGGCTTTCTGCACTATATTAGTAATATGGGGATTGAAGCTGAGAGAAGAGTCTAGGATAACTCCGAGATCTTTAATTTGGTCAACTGAGTTTATTAACTGCCTGTTGATGTCATAATTGAATAAAACTGGGTGATGGGAACGGTAGAATCGCATAATGTGGCACTTTTCGGGATTTAAGTCCATGCCATTTGATAAGCACCAAGTTGATAGGTTATCCAGATCAGATTGAAGGAGGAAAGCATCCTCGGGATTATTTATAATTCTGAAGCATTTCAGATCATCCGCAAATAATAAGGCCTTGCTATTTGGAAAACAGGAAGTGATGTCATCAATGAATAAATTGAACAAGAGAGGGCCCAGGTGTGACCCTTGGGGCACTCCAGATGTTACTTGGAATGCGTGGGAGTAGTAATGATTTACTCTGACTATTTGTGACCTGTTGGATAAATAGCTGCCTAACCACTGGAGTGCTAAGCCATCCAAACCATACAGGTTAAGTTTATGAATTAGGAGTTCATGATTCACTCTGTCGAAAGCCTTAGAGAAATCAGTATAAATAGAGTCAATCTGCTGACCCTTCTCTAGGGCCTCGGACATAAAATCGACATATGTAATCAGACCCAATTCAGTGGACCTACCAGAACGAAAGCCAAATTGTTGTGTGGATATAATGCTGGAACAGTCGAAAGTGAGAAATTCAGTTATAATATCGGTATTCGTTCGACGAAATTTTCTTATATTTTCACGGAAACATAAAATTTTTATCATTTTCACGACGTAGAAATTCGTATAGAGACATAATTAATTGAAAACTTATCTGCCGGGAGTTTTAAAATGAAACTATTAATTCAAAATGAAACTATTAATTAAATTATCACTGAAAAGTTTCAGCTCTCAGTCTGGTGTGTATGAACACTAACTATGAACTCAACGAAATTTGATTATTCATTAGAGAGAAAATAGTTGAATTTAAAATTTTCCTCCATATCAAACTTAGTGAACTTTCATGGAAAATTTCCAGCTGTGAAATCACCCAGCTACTTTATCGAGCTTGCCAATTCTATTTTAATGAAAAATGTCTTTAGAATGGACGGCTTGTCTGATCGAAAATCATTCGACTGATTATTCATGTATTCATTCTTTGTTGCAGGAAACTGCCAGAGTACGAATGGCTGGTCAATCTGAACTGAGCTAGTATCAACCATATCAAACGAATTAAGGTAAGGGTTTGGATCTTTCAAACGAAAAGAACGATATTTATGAAAATTTGCAGGTAAGTGCAATAGAACGGAATGCATCTGATGTACATTTTTTTATTAATAATATACTTCCGGTTTAACCGGAAATGTCATCAACTTCTTTGAGTTAAATGGGACACCCTATATATTTTTACAGATTTTGAAAGAGCTTGCTATTTTGAATTCATGCATATATACTGAGTTTAGTGTGAAAAAATTGTGAAAACGAGGAATATAGCACTTTAATCGACCTCCTTCGAGTTTTCTGCATTAGAGCAGAAAACTATTTAGATAGACTAATTGATGTTGTTTGTATGCATAGTAATTAATAAACGTACAATTTTACGAATTTTACGATTCAGAATGGTTCAATAATTGAGTGAATAAGAGCGTAATGAAATCGGTTATGGTGATTGTAAAATTTATTTCCGTCAATTAGAATATGAAACTTGTACAACAAAAGAGTACTCGTTTAGTTATTACTATGCATACAAACAACATAAATTAATTTCTCTAAATAGTTTTTTGCTTCAGTGCAAAAAAATCAAAGGAGGTTGATTAAAGTGCTTTATTCCTCTTTTTCACGATTTTTTTCACAGTGAACTCAGTATGTATGAATTCAAAATAATTCAATATAAGAAGTTCTTTCAAAATCTGTAAAAATATATAGGGTGTTCCATTTGAATTAAAGCATTCCCGGTTGAACCGGAAGTATATTATTAAAAAAATGTACATTAGATTGTTCTATTGCACTTACCTGCGAATTTTCATGAATATCGTTCTTTTCCATTAAAAGATATTTGTTTGGTTCCATACTTCTTTCCAACACTGTACATATTATGCATGAATTTGTACTAAGATCATCGTGTCAAGAAAGCAAATGGATTCATGATATCCTGCGTGTGAAGTTTGCTTCATATAGTTGAGAGATATGACATTGAGTATAAATACAAAAACAATCGATGACTCAAAAATCGATTTTTAATACACTATTATTCATTCCATTTGCATCAATTTTCATTGAAAAATGATGAATCAGTGCTGAAAGTAACCACGATGAATATTGGAGATGCTTAGCAACCATATGCAACTCATCACAAGTTAGAACTAAGAAAAGGAGACCGAATAAAAAGAAACCAAAAACATCAACATGTGAATATAATCAAGTTTCAAGCTCCAAGTACCAAGTTCTCATAATAAGGTATAGTATCATATGGTGTATAGCAGAGCAGTTTCCACAAATTGTCTCTATCATGAATTCATCATTCTCTTTTGAACATAGTTTTGATAGCGTAGGTATATGGCATGTCAAAATATTGTGTCTCTCTGTGATTTACGACATAAACCGCATCGAATTATCGTTATCCCGTAGGTTTATACCGAGTTATTTTAATAGCTTTCCCAGATTGATCATATAGCATGAGCATTTTCTGTTTTTCACTAGATATATAAATCATCCATGAAAATATTTCATTGAAATGCCAAGTATTATGTTGTGTCGCGCATTCTGAAATGCCATACTACATTGAGAAATAATTTTCATTTAAATGCATAGCCTACTGGGAGTAAAATATTTTCTAGCAGTTTATAGTCGTGGTAAAAAATTTATATACGCAGTCAAAAAACATTGTGTCGTTTTATGAAAACACAATGCAATAGAAACTTTTCCTCAGATCGTAGGGATTTAACATTTAATAGTAGACAAAATATCCACCAATGGATTTCAATTTCAATCTGCGTATCAAAGTACGGAATACATAATATTTTACAAATGTAAACATAGATTTGTAGACTTGTTGCTGTCAAACAACAACATTTACATCAATAAACCGGACAAAAAACACAAATATCGTGGAGCACTCGCACGAATGTGTGAGGATATGAATGCTACAGGGTTAGCTGATGCGAGCCATGGGCGCCGCCATATTGTCCTTGGCTTTACCCCTACTCCTCGGCAGGCTATAACGCCACATGAGATAGATGAACGAATAAATCTGAGGCGATAGAATAACAGTTTCAATTTAAAAATCTCAAATCTTTTACCATCAATCGATCATTTTGTGGCTTTACGTACTATTTCTTTTTATGGTCAGGAATTTAAAGCCAGGTGGCTATAATAAAACATTCGATCTGAAACCATCATTTGTCCCCTTCTGCCAGTCTAGAAACAAATACCAAGAATTCTTCTAAATTATCTACCGTAAGAAACAATCCATTAGTTTATGAAGTATATCGAATCCTTGAAATTCCTCATCGTTATGAATTCACAAGGTTGTGAACTGATATAGTTAAGTATGCAAATTCAACCAATGGTCGACCCTCGTCAACATTGTTCTATGCCAATCCGAATATCAAAACTTAAATAATTCTTTGTTATCTCGAGACAAACATTCGAATCAGTACCGTGGGATTCGAGATATATCCTTCCAAAGTTGATAAAATTGAAATAATTTCTCCGCATAACTTCTGAAAGATGAAAGCCACCTGATTGAAATTATGTGCATGAATGTATGTTGTCAAAATACATTTTTTCGTCACACTTCCACATTTCTGATATTGTTATAAAGGGTGTTTTCAGTCATGATTTTTTGTAGAAAACTTTTTTCCCTGTATTATTTTTAGTGAAAAAACAGGAGCATTTGATGGAGCGAAGAAAATTACATGAAAAAGGTACTCTTATTCAAATACAAAAAATTGAGCCGTTCGTGAGATATTTGAGTTTTTGTAGTTACATGATATCAGCAGATTGATTTTATTCATCGCGAGATTCATCGGTAACAATATTTTAGCAGGCCATGATGAATAATTTTGTTCTCAATTTTGACTTTCATGTCATCAACATTCGAGTCAACATTGTTGTAGTCGATTTGTTCGTGTGGTTTTTCTGTGTCATTTATAACTGCGATTATCAACTGAGATTTTAAGAAATATGGCAGGTTATTCGTTCTCTGAACAAACTGATATGCTTCTAATGCTTGGCGAGTGCTTCGGAAATGCAAATGCTGCTGAAATATCGTTATACCGATGAATCTCGCGATGAATAAAATCAATCTGCTGATATCATGTAACTACAAAAACTCGAATATCTCACGAACGGCTCAATTTTTTGTATTTGAATAAGAGTACCTTTTTCATGTAATTTTCTTCGCTTCATCGAATGCTCCTGTTTTTTCACCGAAAATAATTCAGGGAAAAAAGATTTCTACAAAAAATCATGACTCACCCTCTGAAAACACCCTTTATAATAATATCAGAAATGTGGAAGTGTGACGAAAAAATGTATTTTGACAACATACATTCATGCACAAAATTTCAATCGGGTGGCTTTCATCGTTCAGAAGTTATGCGGAGAAATTATTTTAATTTTATCAACTTTTGAAGGATATATCTCCCTTAATATGCATTTTGGGCCATGAGTTTAATCACCCCCAGAAAGCTCGGTACACATTTTTGACTCACCCTGTATATAGGTTCCAAATTGCACGGATGATGTTCAACATATTAACAAATGAAAAACGTAAAAGGTCGTTAGCTATCAGAATTTGATTTCAGGCATGTCAGTTTTATTAGAAGACCTTTTTTCATTGGAGTAATTAAACGAATGTTTATTTTTACATAGCAGTGATTATAAATAAATGGATGGTTCCTGAAACATTATGCTCGTGCCTATTTATCGTGGTGCATACTGGATGCTGGATAGCTATAAATAATCAACAACATGACGTCGGATAGTCGAACGCATCCTGTTTGATGATAGTCTAGGAAAAGTTGAGAACTCTTCGACAGACAAACAAGCAGAATGGGTATCATTTTAGCTATTCGCGACAGTCTTGAAACTAAAATAGAGGTGAACAAACCGTTCTAGCCTAGGCTGTATGTACGGTTTTTGTACACCATTTTGATTAGTTTTTCGACTTATTTGGTGCAAATAATGTAAATATGCACCAAATAAAAATATACGAACTTGTCATCTTATTTTTCCAGAGGATTCTCACATTTTCCCGGATATTTATTTATTTATCTCAATTTATTGCACGTAATACATACATAATTTAACAGCCAGTCTAAAAAAAGTACATAAAAGATGAGTCAGAATAAATGGTACGATTTAAATTATTCTACTGAGGTTTTCCTCAACGCTGTATGATCACTGTATGGTTTTTTCACTGTTTGAAAGTTTTGCATTGATTTGATATAGATGAATATAGGGTTCATCTTCCAAGGAGCAGTGACAAATGATGAGATGGTGCATTGAGGTTACTGGTATGCCTGGTATGTTATGAGTGTGATATTCCATATTTCTTATTGAACTAATGTCTGTTGTGAAAAATGAACTTAACACATTCATATATGTATAAAGCAGGTATGGTGAGGAATTCAAATGATTTGATATGACCACAGGATTTTCTGAAAGGTAAATTGTTTTGTATTCTCATGGCTCTTTCTTGAATTATAAAAATATTATTGGCGCTACTGGTGCCACCCCATAAAATAATGCCATTTCTTGCTCTCGAGTAGAAATTTGCAAAGCAAAAAGTTCTATACTGTCTGTAAGTTCTTCGAGGAGGTGGTACATTCATTTTTCAGCTTTTGATGGGATTTTCTCTCCTCGTTTCTAAAAAATAGAGTAGAAGTTATTAAAAATTATTGCAATATATTTGTAGTAAGGACAGATTTAGGATCTGCTCCAGAATGTCACTGCGCTTGAAATTAAACCTTTAGATACCTAAAAGAGAAATTCTCTATTGGTCAGTGGCACCTTGTTTTTGAAAAAATTTGGAAATACATATATATTTAATAAGAATAAAACCTCTACTTATCTTGGTGGACGTTTCGGGAACGAATCTGCTCCCGTTCTCAACACAATTGAAATATTTTTCTTCGTAAACTTTTTTCGATGTTTCCGATTTTGACACTGAAAAGTGACAATTTGGCAGACGGAGGAATTCTGGTTACAAGGTGTTTTCATTAATTGATATCGAATTTTCCATTTTCATATTCAAGTTTCAGAAGTGGATGCCAAGTTCTATCTATATCAACTGAACAAGAAGCAATATTATAGTCTCCGTTCAGGAGAATGCAAGCAGACTCTTTGATTTTCCGTTTTTGGTTGTTGTCTTCTTTTCCTATGATCTTAATATTACCACAATCGGCCATATGTTGTCCTTTTTCAGTAAAGATATGTTCAGCTAATTTTGATTTGTCAGTATATCTTTTCTTTATATTGTTCTTATGCTCTTTCATCCTTACTGACAGATCCTAAATCTGTCCTTACTACAAATATATTGCAATAATTTTTAATAACTTCTACTCTATTTTTTAGAAACGAGTAGAGAAAATCCCATGAAAAGCTGAGAAACAAAAAGTTCTAGCAATTGTTTTATTAGCGTTCTTGTTTAGAATCCTGAGCCCATAACATGTTTGGCTCAGTTTTTTTGGCAAGATACTCAATGTGGTATGAAAATGTTTCATCAATTATAATTCCTAGACATTTGATGTTGCCTGAATAGCAGATTTCTTCATTCATTCTAATAGAGTTGGGAGTGGTCAGTCACAAAACAAAAGGCACCGAAAGATAAATAATAATCAAACTTCATCATCACCCCCACGACAATCGGAAGTAAACCAGAAGTTTACCGTGACGTCATGAAATAGTTCGAGTAAAAATTTTATTGTATCAAGCTTCTCTCCGAAAACAAAGTTTGCTTTTTTCTGTGGCCGAACGGCGTCCCCAGTTTTTTCATCACACGCCAAATCGCCCGAAGATCATAAATTTGCAACGAATATCGGGGTCGTTGCAATCTCGATACATCGAGAAAAATAACAAAGCAATGAATATTATTTTCTTGGTTCCATGAGAATAAAACTGAACAGATACGCAAAGGTTTCGATATTGTTAACTGGATATTCACGAAAATGCAATGAGGTGATAGGTAATAGAAAAACGTGAATAACTCTATACTAGAACCCCGAGTAGAACTTTTATTTTTTATTTTTTTTTTTATCTGTGGATAACACGAAAGGGAAACCTATAATGTTCGAGGAACAGCGTGTTAGCATTTGAGAGAGTTATCAGAAATGACAGTCGGGTGACGATCCGAGTATTTTTTTTCTGTGGACAACACGAAATGGAAACCTATAATGTTCGAGGAACATCGTGTTAGCCAGCGGTGGAATTCTGGGAGAGAAGAGAGGTGTTGAAATTTTTCTTGGAAGTTTGGAGGTTGTGAGCATCAGGAAAGACTTTACGAGGCAAAGAATTCCACAATTTTGCCGTTCTATTGATGAATGGTGCTTGGTAAAGCGATGTTCGACAGGTCTCGAGCCTGACAGTGTAGGGGTGACCAGCCTGAGCTCGTCTGGTTTGTCTACTAGGAATCGCACGTGGTGGCATAATAGATGATATTTCCGTTGAGCACCGACCGTGAAAGTACCTATAAAAAAGGCATAGATCGCCGACCTTTCTACGATAATCTAGAGAGGTCAATGATTTGGTGAGTGTTGTGTCATCGACTAGGCGAATAGCTCTCTTCTGAATTGAATCTAAGAGCTTTAGCGTATGTTTGGGGGCTGAGCTCCAAACATGTGAACAGTATTCCAGGACAGGTCGAATTTGTGCTTTTTAGATCATAAGCAGCTGCTGGGATGTGAAGTATCTGACATCTGATTCTTGAACTTGAAGTGAATGTGAATTATTTTATTATTCTCTCCATAACTCATCATACTATCTGATGAAAGTCTATTGCATTATATTCTATTATTAATCAAGAAAGTCATCGAAAATATCGCATCAGTATCATGTTCCATTTACCAGAGTCTATATAATAGGATGGAACAATGTTCGATAGCTCATGAAAAACATGAACGAATCCTCTTTAGCTTCACCCTCAGGTTAACCTCAATCAGCTGGTATATTCTTTCCACACATGATTCAGATATTTTCACAACAAAACTCTCTCGAATACCTTAACTCAATAATTATATAAATTCCTGTCGAATACTGCATCTGGTTTCCGTGAGAAGAAGTCCTTCGGTGTAAGGTCGTTCCTACATCGTTGGAGGATCGAAAAATCATCTGGCAACGTAACCAGCAGCTTCGAGGTCTCTCAACATACTATGTGTCTATATACATCCACCAGTGCTTGGATCCTTTGCTCAGGCTTCACACTTTTCCCAGGTTACCTAAGATTCACTGGTTTTCTTGAAAAAATCCACCTATTATTTGTTGTTATCAAATTTCGAAAATTTTTTATGATGGTAGGTAATGATATAAAATGATAGCTCTCAGTTGGTTATAGAACAGGCATGAAATTTATTGAGTTATCTTCATCTTGTCGCCTATTATTCATGAGGAAAGTCGTGAAAGCGTTGTTTCTATCCTGCATCTCTGGTGGAATACGGAAATTTTTGAGCGAAGGCGTGTTTTTTGGTTCGGTGGTGATTCTTTACATATTTCACTCTGAATAAAGGTCATAAATTAATAATAATAATAATAATAATAATATTTTCATTCCAGTCAGATCACATTCAAATGATATTGGAACAGTCAAGAAAAACAGATTGCTCAGAATTTCTGCAGGCACTTTCTCTATTTGTCTAATTTTTTTATCTAAGTTTCCGATGTCTCCGTGACTATATTTGCATTTGCAATACCTCGTATGTATACGCTAGGGAGACCGCACTTATCTCCCCCTCTTTTTCGCAAGTTTGGAGAGTCAATAATATTAAAGGATCTCACTATATCGACTGCAAACAAATTTGTTTATTGGCATACTGACGGTTTTATGTCTTCGAACCCAACTTTAAAGTTGATAAAATATTGATGATTGATGATGAATAATCGATGATTTTTTCCTAGGATATCCCATTTGAATCTCGTTCTTTCGAGCAGAAAATATTTCCACTCAGTTCTTCGATAATTCATTCTCCACAGTTGACCATACTGTAGATATTTAATTTAATAACAGTATCTTATCTTGGCTCAAATATGTTGCACTCCACTCTAATGGTACGTTTTTTCCATCCTGTATATATATATATATTCACACCATCTTTCTGGGTGATTTAAATATCTCTCAAGATCATTTTTTTCTTCCAAAATTTCCTCCTCCATTTCATAATTATGTCGTGTAATAAATATACACATAAAATACACTTTCCAACGAGTTATGTACACTATTTTTCCTACGACCATGAATATTTGAATCATTATCTAAGTTTCACTCACTGTCCACTGTCATTCATTGAAATTTCACGAAATACGAAAGATATTCATCGTCGTTCATCACACCCACGTAACTCAAAATACAAGTCAGGATCAAGAGAACCCGATATCGATAGTTCGATAGACAATATCTATGTCGATTTCATGAAAATAAATGTGTGCGCCTATGAATTGTTATAAGTTCGGTAACCTTCGGATATTTCAACTTCATTGTTTGTCATTGTCATGAATGGTAACGTTTCCTGAGAATTTTCTTCGAATTCTACATGAATATTGTATATATCCACAGGAATCAAAATCAGAAAAGAGAGGAGGTGATGGTAACATTACCAGTGGCATCTCCAAGAAGGAAGGAAGGTAGTGGGTAAATCATTTGCATTTTGCAATCAAAGGTTAAGATGCAAAATTATCATGAAATATAGGTACTATGTGATGATACCAGCAGTGAGAGCGTGCGTTCTCAAAATATTTTCACACTAGTGAGTTTAACTTTCAAACTGCTATAGTGAAATGATACTTTCTAAATGACAAAATAATGTTGAAAGCAACCCATTGAGAATATTCACTATCTTCAGCTGTCGACGACAAATAAACTGTTGAATTTGCTCGGGTTAACGTATCTGATTTAAGACGGGCGTTTCACTAAAATGGTCTAGCAGACCCTTTTTTCAGCATGCTTTCCGGCCTCGTCATGGATTCAATCCCAAAAGTAATTGAATTATTGTAAAGTGGAAGGTTCAAAATAGGGAATGAGTATTTTTTAGAGTCAAAACTCTTCCATTCGAAAAAGTTAGGGGTCATTGAAAAATGTAAACATTGTAAAATTTGTGTCTCAGATTCAAATGAAATCACCTCATTCTATGGAACCAAAATTGAAGAATGCTTCACCAGAATATCAGCACCTGAAATGCCTTCCTTCGAACCAAAAGCATGTTTGAACCTGAAATTTGACACAAGGACGCTATTTATCGTTTATTATGTTAGATTCTGAAGGAATTTCGTTCGAAGATAAAGTAGGAAACATGAATTTGGAAGTTCGGACGGGTTCGAACCCTACCTAATAGATGGCGGTCCTAATTTGGACACTGAGTGTAAATCAAAGCTGACGTAAAATCGTGTTAAATGGGCCACTCAATATAAACCAGATCTCGAAACTACATTCATTCTGTTGACTTCGAAATAAAAATTCCAATCTTTATGATCGACCCAGTTCTTCGGTCGGCCTACCAGCAAATAGGTATGTATGGATACCTGTTGTAAAAAAAGTCCCGATAATTGCATTTTCGCGATTTACGGCACACTGTTAAAGAAGCAATTTCAGTAATTAATCTGGTACTTTATGTGCAAATTACCGTCCGCCGTAGAACGGACGGGTGAAATATGGATGACAAGAAATGAACGGGTATATCGATAGAAGGAATGCCACACCTATGGGAGATGTCTCCCAGATATACAGGGTGGCCCAATGAAAACGAAACACCGATCAAGGAACTGACATTGAAATAAATGATTCTTTATGTAATGTTGGATAGGAAAGGATTAATAAAAAACACAAAGGCACTTTTTAGATGAACATCGTTCTAACTACAAAATGAGAAATAGTGATGAACGGGAAAAAAGTGTTAAATTCCATCACTAGCCGATTATTTTCATAAACGTGTTTTCTCGAGAACTACTGCATTGAATTCCAAAAACAACGAAGCGTTGGTAAGAGATTTCGTTTACCTTCGAAATAATGTATCACTTGACCCCTTATCCCATTTGAGATTCAAAGGTTGGAGCTCACTCCTCCGAGGGGTTTGAAGTTAAAAAGTTGAGAACAAGCGCAAAATATTTCCCCCTCGAAATAAAAATCGACAGGGTTCGAGCGTTTTTTTTTCTGAGAACGATTCATTGGGCCACCCAGTATGCTTGGAGCATTCTGCTCCCATTCATCTTTCGCTTTTTTCTTTTCTCCCTCGACAAGCAAATACCTGTGTGGATGTCGTGGAGGCCAAGAATTTTTGTTTCACTACGATTTCGATACGATAGGTTAGCGAGACAAGTGGGCGAAAAACATATTCATCCATAATTGGCCTACTTAGTTTTCTGCTCTTTCCATTCCTTTCCATTCAATGTCTATTTCATATGAAGTTGCCGTAATTTTTGTATATCCGTCATCTGCTGTTTTTGTCGCTTTTTCGATTACTTGAAGAACACATTTGTCTTCATTCTCTAAGAAAACTAAGCCGTGATTCTTGCTCGTTTCCAATTTCGTAATATCCATATTTTGCCCTTTACTTGCTAATTTGTTGCGAAGAGGACCCTTGTTTTAACAAAACTATATAATCGTTATTTCGCTACCACAACTTCCATAATCTTTATTCCTTCTCATTCTTTTGAAGTACCCATAATTTACTGATTGGTTGCTAAAAGAATAAAGAGATTTTTCGCTTTTCTCTGAGCGACTTATATGCGATGTAATTTTACCTGTGGTGCCTTTGTAATTCTTGTGAGTTGCCAATTTTGAGATATCAATATTTTGCCTCTTTGCAAAGATTACTATATTCGCTCTTTTTTAAACAAAATTATACGATGTTTCGCTCAGTTCGTATAAAGCTAGCGAGACAACTTCCGTAATCTTTGTTTCTTTCCAATTTTGAAATATCCATATTTTGTCGATTTTTGTTTCTAGTTCCAGAGAGAAAACATTTGTCGCTTTGTTCTTCGAAAATATGCTATGTTTTGCTAAGTTCATCAACATTAAATAAGTTGAATTTGATGAAAAAATTGTCAGTACTTGTTTCCGTATAGCCCCAATCAATAGTTTTTCTCCTCAAAAATATAGGGTCAGGGACAATGTGTTTCATTCATTTGTAGACTTTTCGATATAATCCGCGGAAGGAACTGAACTAGTCCTGTGACTTTTCAGTCTGAAAATCGTCATATAAACAGGATTTTCCATATTCTCAATATTAAAAATTCATTCAAGTTTTTCTTCTCTCTTTATTTCAGTAGAACTGTTAATTTTTCGACTCCATAACCACGCATCAGCAGTACCAGTAGATATTTTGTACAGCGACCATCGAAGAATGCGCTGACCAAAGTCATGGGAAGTGAGTGTTCTTGTACTTTGAAGTCGCGTGACACCAGCGCATAGTACAAGTAATCCTCTTCATGCAAACAGGCTCATAACCACAGAATCACCAGCCACCAGTGGCGTGATTTCCACAAAGATACGATTTTATATATTCTCTACTAGAAGAGAAATCTGTAAAAATGTCACCATCTTCTGGGGAGTTAAAAGGTTAAAAGTTGGCTATCTTCTCACTTGTTACTTGTTAATTGATAATTGCTAATTGTCTGCATAAACACAGCTATTGAAAACAAGAAGTTTAACTTTTAATTGTTGATTCTCAATTGATTAATGTTACTTGATGATTTTTAAATGTGGCTGCATAAATCCACACCAAGTTCACATCTGAGGGATCAAACAGTCAGATAATAATTCACGTTAACCATACAAGTTGACTTTTTTGCAAGCTGTCAAGCCGTTTTTATTCTTCGTAATCGCTAAGTGAACATTATCTGCTGGCTACTGCAAACCCTATACCTGGCATTCGGCCGATAATGTAGAAACCAGCAAACCGACATAAAGATATGCAAAACAGTCTCATTCTACACCTTCCTAAATGGATATCGGCCTTCTCGAATTTCTCTTTTAGACGCCGTGGCATGATTATTACGAGATGTGCTTTTATAGATATTCCGAGGGATTACTTTACTGATGCATCGGAAATAGCGATTGTATGAATAAACATAAATACAGATTGTTTCAGAAGAAGGAGAACCCGCTGCTAGGATACCTAGAACACTGCAAATTATGTTGGGTTGGCTAATTAAGAGATTTTCGTAACGGCATTCGTAGTAGATCTCGATAACAAAAATTATGACCATTTTTTACGATTATATCGAAATTACTGGCAACATTGGTATGATAGTATATCATGCAATGAGCACAAAATGACCATTTTGTTGCGAGTTGCATATACTATACTTTTTCTATGACAACACGTTTAATACATGCATACATTGCAAAACCTTTGAAAGAAATGAACTGATGATAATTCATTACTCCGAACTCGCCGCTAATGGACTTTCTATCAGAATTAAAATATAAATTGAAGAAATATGCAAATATTTTCCTTATTGCCATTTCTACTAGGCACACAGAAATAGTAGCCTATAAATGTATTTATAGAAAACAACTATGAAATCACTCGTTAGCTACTAAAACTTTGACAGAAACGATCTGCTGACATTTCATCAATTTGTCGCTGGACGTCATAATTTGACAAGCCGTAGTCGTAGTGATTTTACAGTGAACCTAGACCTAACACGAAATTTCCATTTCGCATTCGTTGCTTAGCAACTTGCCTAGCAACCGATGCAAAAATGAAATTCTGTACAAAATGTACTTGTTTATGAATGAAGTTACTGTTATAAAATTAACATTCATCGAGGTTGTCGTAGAAAAAATTTTGTTTCAATATGTTTAGGAAGCTAATTGCTGATTGGGAGGGAGCAGAAAAATACTCAAAATCTACTCAATTACTTAATTATCTACTTAACTTGATTTATTACCTAATTATCATATTGCCAGCACTTAGGAATCCTCTCAAAACAAAAAGCTGGATGATTTTCTCGAGGAAGTATTTCTCATATTACGTGAGTAATTTTATGACTGTTGAAAAATGGACCCTTTTCATGTAACATTTTTGTTGGTTAATTGGATGTATTACACGAAACAAGCCACGCCCCGTGTGTAAGAGCCTTTACTCAACGGGCTATGGCCAATCAGCGACAAAGTAGATTCATTACCTCTACAAAACAGTTGACACTAGTTGTACAAAATTGAAATGGAATATAATGTGGGGCATGGAATGAAATATCAAAATTTGACAACTGACTTTTTGTACAAATGTGGATTCAGAAAGCAAAAATAAATTCAACTGCACTGCACCTGAAAAGTTCTACAAGCTGCCAGTTTGAGTACAATTAGCCTTCTGCACGAGAAAGCAATTGCGAAAGATGGATTGGCGAAAAGCAAAACATGCAAATTCGTTTTCGAAAAATTTAATGCTGGTATATATTGGCGAATTAGCAGCTAAATACAAAACATCCTCCCTGTGGTCACAGTATTCTATACCAAGAAACACAATTTCAATAAAAAATGATGTGGATATTGAGAACTATTCAAAATTACGGGCGAAAATATTCTCTAAATATCTCGTCCGATTGAATGGTGAACACGAACAGTCATAGAAAAAGTATAGTATTCTACTTTCGTGTAATGACTATTACACGCTCGTTGGATATAACACTAATACAAGAATGGTCTGTTTCTAGTAGGGGTGGGAAATTATCGATAATTATCGATAATATCGATAATAATTTGGGAAAAAAATTATCGATTTATCGATATTATCTATATCATCGACATTATCGATAATCTTGGGAACTATCAACATTTTCGATATCGAAATTATTGATATTATCGATATTATCAGAAATATTAGTGTTCCATTCGAAATGTGGGAGATTAGTCAGCCGGTGAAGCCAGAAATATTGAAACAAATACTGTCTAAATGTTCTTCTTGAACAGGCTATCAAACCTATCAAATTTCATTCCGATAGTACCTATAATATCGATAATATCTATAATATCGATGACATCGATAATATCGATACATTATGATTATCGATAATCGATTTTTCAAAACTGTTATCGCCCACCTCTAGTTTCTAGTCTAATGTCTATTTGTTATCGAGCAAAATATTCTATGAGATGGTTATGAGATGGTATGAGTAATGTTAAATTTGAAAAACACAGTTCTGATCTCCCATTCCATACTAATTTTCCTTGTGATTTATGAACACCTCGCATCCGTAACCATAAAACAAACATAAAATACCTCTTGTTCCAAAACTGCTCACGCCAAGCTTGGAAATAAGGGGAAGGCCAAAAATCTGAATAAAATAACAATTTACGGCCGTGATAAATGTCTTGGGGCCGGATTAATTCGTCCACACAGGCCCGTTTCAGGGTTGAGGAAGGTAAAAAAAGACAGTGGCGTCTCTTGTTCTCACTGCTACTAAGATTTGACGCAATAGAAAAATGTCAGTGAACAAAGCGATCATAACCGAAATAAATATGAAACCACAACAGAACCTTCCATCGAATTTTTAACGAATCGGTTCTAATAATTACCTCAAATATCGTTTTTTTTATACTGTCTGTAAGTTCTTCGAGGAGGTGGTAAATTCATTTTTCAGCTTTTGATGGGATTCTCTCTCCTCGTTTCTAAAAAATGGAGTAGAAGTTATTAAAAATTATTGCAATATATTTGTAGTAAGGACAGATTTAGGATCTGTCCCAAAATGTCACTGCGCTTGAAATTAAACCTTTAGATACCTAAAAGAGAACTTCTCTATTGGTCAGTGACACCTTGTTTTTGAAAAAATTTGGAAATACAAATATATTTAATAAGAATAAAACCTCTACTTATCTTGGTGGACGTTTCGGGAACGAATATGCTCCCGTTCTCAACACAATTGAAATATTTTTCTCTTCGTAAACTTTTTTCAATGTTTCCGATTTTGTCACTTTTCAGTGTGAGAAAAATATTTCAATTCAATTCATTATATGCTTGAATTTGTCCTTACTACAAATATATTGCAATAATTTTCAATAACTTCTACTCTATTTTTTAGAAACGAGGAGAGAAATTCCCATTAAAAGCTGAAAAATGAAATCGTTTTTTTTATGTTTCTCAGTTCATTAGATACAGTGTTGGCAACCTGTGGGAATTTTCAGGATTTGTGGGAGCAAGGGTGAAAAATGTAAAAATTGGGAAATTAATGAACTACCATGGGAATTTTGGTGGGGATATTGTTGTGGGATAAAAGGGATTTTTCAGCCTGACGTATGGAAATTTCAATCAGAAAAGTTTGGTAAAACGGAATGCACTGCACTACACTGCAATCTTCACAAAAACTCACTCATCAGGTTGAGTTAGGTGACATTCAAAGGATCTCGACGTCTTGTGAGAGGCGTTTTGCGTTCTGCCCTGTCAAACAACTCAGAAACTAGGCATCCCCTGACGCGCCGATTAACGAGATCTCGCTTATCTCCAGAGATGAATGAAATAACGTGCAATTAAAACGTCGATCGTTCCAGCATCAGGAAAATTCCGCAGATCGCCGACCAGCTATAAGCGAAAACATAGTACTAACGAAGCCACTTTGTGACAACGCCACCGTCGTTATCTCACTTGGCTGCCATTTAGATCACTAATGGGATAACAAATGTATCTACAGGTGATCACAACCTGACTGCCGATTCTACTTTAGTTTTAATAGCCCAATCAACTCGGATTAGTTCAGGAAGCAAATAAAAAAAATTGTCTAGTGACGTGTAAATAATGGAAATCGGTTAATTAATTGATTGATTATATCGTCGTAGTTACGCTATCAATAAAAAGGGTCGATCATGACTCCCTTGGGACATTAGATTCTTTAATTCCCTCTATCTTTCCAAAGTGAAAATTAAATAATATATTCATTTTTCAGCTTTCCGGGGGATTTTCTCTCCTCGTTTCTAAAAAAATAGAGTAGAAGTTATTAAAAATTATTTCAATATATTTGTAGTAAGGTTTTGGGATCTGCCCCAAAATGTCACTGCGCTTGAAATTAAACCTTTAGATACCTAAAAGAGAAATTCTCTATTGGTCAGTGACACCTTGTTTTTGAAAAAATTTGGAAATACAAATATATTCAATAACAACAAAACTTCTACTCATCTTGGTGGACGTTTCGGGAACGAATCTGCTCCCGTTCTCCAAACGAGGAGAGAAAATCCCACGAAAAGCTGAAAAATGAATGTACCACCTCCTCGAAGAACTTACAGACAGTATTTAAATAATATATGTTTATGAAATGACTACTATACGTTTCTGACTGCGACAAATAAACACAATAACTACCATCAACATAGAAAATACCTTACCAGTTATTTTATTACCAATTATGCCAGAATTACAGTGTCAGTGTCAGCAAAAATACAATATCTTGTATTCTTTTTGGTAAACGGCTTCACTTTTCTATGGAATTTTCGATTCTCTTGCTTTTTCAGCTTCAGCTTTCATTTATTGAAATCGAAACCCATGTGTCATTTCGAGTTGGTGTAACACTACTATTGTATAAAATTCTCCTAAACATAAAGTTTAAGGTGGCGCCACCACTAATACGGCGTACTTGATACTGGAGTGGACTACTCAGAAGGAATCAAGGATTTCTGCAAATTCGACTTCGAAATGAAATCGTGAATCAACAGAATAGCGAGACCTTTAATCTAACACCTTTGACAGACCGTTCACTAGACCTTTGAACTAACATTATTCTACTTCTAATACTTTTATCAATCAAACGCCTACACTGCTAGTGAAAAGGTCATACACATATGTTATTTTCCGGGGGCACTGAATTAATTCTTGATTGATTTTCTTCTATAACAGTGGCGTAACTACATATGTCGAATACCACAGTGTATTGCTGAGATAATTATTGAGGATGACGAGCGAATTCTGCCATTTCGACGTTTTCATTGGTCGATAGAAAGGACTGTATCCTTTCCACAAATACTTTTTCAAACTAATGTTATTCCGATGATTTCAAGAATAGTTTTTAAATGGCCAATGATTTTGTACTGCTTGGTCTCCTGTTGGTAATGAGTTTAAATTCTGATTAGGCACTCAGAAATCAAATTTAAAAAATGAATATTGAAATATTTATGTACTGAACCATACATCAGCAACATCTTCTCATTATCAATCCAATAACATAACACTTTCACTTCTGTACATCAAAATCTTTAGCTATTCCAAGAATAACCTAGGTTATTGAAAATATTAGTGAAAAATCAATTTGTCAATGTTTATAATTATAATTATATTTCCCAAATTCCGTAGATCTGAAATTCAAAATGGATTTATATTATATTATATCATACCAATAAAAATTATCATCGAATTATATAATTATATGAATATATAAAATCCGCCTTCCTTGAAACGCCTTGCTGTGTTCCATATTTTGGCGCCTAATAAAAAATCTGCCATGAGATAAGAGGGAATAAATTAATAGACATTTCAAAACATATCTCGTCGTCTTCAAACTATCGACTGAAACCGTTTAAGGCGACAAAAATGAAAAAAAAAAACAAGAACAGGTTGGAATTCAATGCAAATCCTGTTCTGAAGTTCAATGGTATCGAAATGCAGGGGCGTAGGTAGTCGATATTTTTGCCACCTCAATCTCATCACTAAATAAGTAGGTAGTCAAATGAAATATGTATTAGAAAAAATATCTTTTATTGTCTTGTCATAATTTCTGCTGCAAACATGAACCCACCATTCGAAGTATGGATACACTGTTGATTAGGCTTTCTTAATATTAGGACAGTATGAGAGTAGTCTGAAAGATAACATTCACAACTTACGATGTGAAGAAAATGTTCCGAATAGGTACCCTGCATGCATTATGAAGGATTTTTTCAACAGTTGTGGTATACTTGGTGTGCCTTGCAAGACGTCATATGACTTATAATTTGGAACTGGATATATTCTTCTCGTATGATACATGGAGATTTATTAATTGGAAACTCAAAGCCGAATTTACCGTAGACTGAAATGTGAGAAAAGTTCCCATAGAAGTATGTCATGAAACTCACTGAAACCAAGATTTTCATTCAGATTATTTATTCTGCGAAAAATAGCGTGATTATTTATTTTTTGCTCAAGAATTATCGTCTCACATAGTGAATGTTTTGCAATATTTTGGCACCTCAGTTTTTTCTTTCGGCGTTTTCTCGAAAAAAAAAATACATTCTCGCATTGTTGTGAATCTATGATAAACCGTAGACTGAAATGTGAGAAAAGTTCTCATAGAAGTATGTCATAAAACTCTCTGAAACCAAGGTTTTCATTCAGATTATTTATTCTGCAGAAAACGGCGTGATTATTTATTTTTTTGCTCAAAAATTATCGTTCCACATACTGAAAGTTTTGCAATATTTTGGCACCTCAGTTTTTTCTTTCGGCGTTTTCTCGAAAAAAAAAATACATTCTCGCATTGTTGTGAATCTATGAAAAACCGTATACTGAAATGTGGGAGAAGTTCCCATAGAAGTATGTCATGAAACTCTCTGAAACCAAGATTTTCATTCAGATTATTTATCGTGCAAAAAACGGCGTGATTATTTATTTTTTTTGTTCAAAAATTATCGTCTCACATACTGAATGTTTTGAAATATTTTGGCACCTCAGTTTTTTCTTTCGGCGTTTTCTCGAAAAAAAAAAATACATTCTCGCATTGTTGTGAATCTATGAAAAACCGTATACTGAAATGTGGGAGAAGTTCCCATATAAGTATGTCATAAAACTCTCTGAAACCAAGATTTTCATTCAGATTATTTATTCTGCAAGAAACGGCGTGATTATTTATTTTTTTGCTCAAAAATTATCCTCTCACATACTGAATGTTTTGCAATATTTTGGCACCTCAGTTTTTTCTTTCGGCGTTTTCTCGAAAAAAAATACATTCTCGCATTGTTGTGAATCTATGAAAAACCGTATACTGAAATGTGGGAGAAGTTCCCATATAAGTATGTCATAAAACTCTCTGAAACCAAGATTTTCATTCAGATTATTTATTCTGCAAGAAACGGCGTGATTATTTATTTTTTTGCTCAAAAATTATCCTCTCACATACTGAAAGTTTTGCAATATTTTGGCACCTCAGTTTTTTCTTTCGGCGTTTTCTCGAAAAAAATACATTCTCGCATTGTTGTGAATCAATGAAAAACCGTAGACTGAAATGTGAGAAAAGTTCCCATAGAAGTATGTCATAAAACTCTCTGAAACCAAGCAAAAAGCGGCGAGATTATTTATTTTTTTGCTCAAAAATTATCGTCTCACATACTGAATGTTTTGCAATATTTTGTCACCTCAGTTTTTTCTTTCGGCGTTTTCTCGAAAAAAAAATACATTCTCGCATTGTTGTGAATCTATGAAAAACCGTATACTGAAATGTGGGAGAAGTTCCCATATAAGTATGTCATAAAACTCTCTGAAACCAAGATTTTCATTCAGATTATTTATTCTGCAAGAAACGGCGTGATTATTTATTTTTTTGCTCAAAAATTATCCTCTCACATACTGAAAGTTTTGCAATATTTTGGCACCTCAGTTTTTTCTTTCGGCGTTTTCTCGAAAAAAAATACATTCTCGCATTGTTGTGAATCTATGAAAAACCGTAGACTGAAATGTGAGAAAAGTTCCCATAGAAGTATGTCATAAAACTCTCTGAAACCAAGATTTTCATTCAGATTATTTATTCTGCAAGAAACGGCGTGATTATTTATTTTTTTGCTCAAAAATTATCCTCTCACATACTGAAAGTTTTGCAATATTTTGGCACCTCAGTTTTTTCTTTCGGCGTTTTCTCGAAAAAAAATACATTCTCGCATTGTTGTGAATCTATGAAAAACCGTAGACTGAAATGTGAGAAAAGTTCCCATAGAAGTATGTCATAAAACTCTCTGAAACCAAGATTTTCATTCAGATTATTTATTCTGCAAAAAACGGCGTGATTATTTATTTTTTGCTCAAAAATTATCGTCTCACATACTGAATGTTTTGCAATATTTTGGCACCTCAGTTTTTTCTTGCGGCGTTTTCTCGAAAAAAAAAAAATACATTCTCGCATTGTTGTGAATCTATGAAAAACCGTATACTGAAATGTGAGAAAAGTTCCCATAGAAGTATGTCATAAAACTCTCTGAAACCAAGGTTTTCATTCAGATTATTTATTCTGCAAAAACGGCGTGATTATTTATTTTTTTGCTAAAAAATTATTGTTTCACATACTGAAAGTTTTGCAATATTTTGGCACCTCAGTTTTTTCTCTCGGCGTTTTCTCGAAAAAAAAAAATACATTATCGCATTGTTGTGAATCTATGAAAAACCGTAGACTGAAATGTGAGAAAAGTTCCAATAGAAGTATGTCATAAAACTCTCTGAAACCAAGATTTTCATTCAGATTATTTATCGTGCAAAAAACGGCGTGATTATTTATTTTTTTTTGTTCAAAAATTATCGTCTCACATACTGAATGTTTTGCAATATTTTGGCACCTCAGTTTTTTCTTTCGGCGTTTTCTCGAAAAAAAAAAATACATTCTCGCATTGTTGTGAATCTATGAAAAACCGTATACTGAAATGTGAGAAAAGTTCCCATAGAAGTATGTCATAAAACTCTCTGAAACCAAGATTCTCATTCAGATTATTTATCCTGCAAAAACGGCGTGATTATTTATTTTTTTGCTAAAAAATTATCGTTTCACATACTGAATGTTTTGCAATATTTTGGCACCTCAGTTGTTTCTTTCGGAGTTTTCTCGAAAAAAAAAAATACATTCTCGCATCGTTGTGAATCTATGAAAAACTAGAATAAGTATACTACAAATGTTCTGAATTTTTGTCAATCTAAACGCTCTATGGACAATGGGAAAGTTTCGATTGCATTCTTTTCGAAACTTAAGAACTCTTCATTGAAGCAGATGTCAATCAACTGCAAGAATAAATGAATGAACCCGCACCATATATCTTATTTTCTATTTATCATTAATTCCGAATGCTCACAACCCTTATACTTCATATTATCGCTTGTCCCCGACAATTTGAAAAGAGGAAGCAAGAAGATCACTGGACCCACACTCTCGAGAACGCACACATACATTTTTTTATGATTCAATCAGTAGGAATTTGCTCGGCTCGTGTTTCGCTTTTGTACTCCATACTGCATACATAAAGCGCACTAAGAAGTGCAATTTGATATTCCATGGTTTGTGTGCGTGTTTCTATGACGTTTTCACGCAAGATTTCCAGAACGGGAACAAAATAAATGAGCCTTGTCGAGCAACTAATTTCTTCTGAACATAATATGATCGCTGCATGCGAGGTTGAAGCTGTAAATGAACAACAACAAGTATTATTGCTTCATCTAGATTATGTTAACTTTCATCTAATGCTGTAGAATATGTAGAAATGTTGGTATCGTATATTCCACAGTGCAACTTTCTGGTCTTCCATTTATTCCTTTGTTCATCAATTATTGCGATATTGGTTGCCAAAATAATGACATGTTTGTCAATAAAACTCATTGAATTTCTAAGCACTAACAATTATTCATTGAATCATCCTGCTATTTGCTAGTCAACAGATGAAATACAAACCCCTCGCGCTATTACAAGTGAAAACCGACCACCACCGTTGAGATGTCAACTCAAAACATCCTCATAAGGGGTGCATCTAGTTGAGAATATACAGGGTGTCCCATAAACATACCGACAAACTTTAAGGGATGCTAGAGGACATCAAAATAAACATTTTTGCTCGATAAACTAAGTCCGGAAACTCTTCGTTTTCGAGATACAGTGTTAAATTTTTTTTAAAAAATCGATTTTTTATTGATATCGTAAAAACGATTTGGTCGAATTCAATGAAATTTTTACGGATTATTGATACATTTACACGGTATCTTTTAGAGCTATTAGAATTTGCCCAATAATTTCAGGGGCGTGCCCATGGGCAATGTCGGATAGTTTTTGCACAAAAAAAATATCGCCAGAAGATTTTTAGTAATTATGATAATTTTTTTTAAATGAACTAAAAATGCAACTTTTTTGTCCCTTGAAATTTCTCCGTATCTACGTTTTGAAGAAAAAAAATAAAAACCATCTATGAAAAAAAAAATTAAATGCTTCAAAATTATACCTTACATTTCACCACTGCGTTTATTGAAATATTGAAAAACTAATAGAACTTCCGATAACTTTTTTTTACTAATCATTAATTATTATTAATGACTTTTGATAATTTTTTGTTTTGTATTTAATTGGAAAATATTCGTAATTTTTAATATCTTGGAAAGAGTATCCAAAACATACCGACAAATAAAGGGTGCAAAAGCAATAAAATGTTTTAAATAAAATGAGAATAACTAAATTAACTCTCAGTTTAGTTGAACACCACTGACTTTTGTTTACATTTTTTGATTTAACTACGTTTGATGTTGGGAACAAACATTGTTTTTACAATAAAATTCCACAGATACCAATTTTATTTTTTTTAAATTGAACAAATAAAACACCCTGTATTTCGAAAACGAAGAGTTTCCAGACTTATGTTTATCGAGCAAAAATGTTTATTTTGATGTCCTCTACCATCCCTTAGAGTTTGTCGGTGCGTTTATTGGACACCATGTATATTATCATATCTTTGGAATCGTTAGATTCAGATGAATATTCTCTTTCAGAATATTCTCTTTCAGAATATTCTCTTTCAGAATATTCTCTTGAAACTACTTCAGTTTCCATTGAAATTTCCATCATTTGTGGTACTTGTCACACTTTTCCAGATGAGTCATTTTGTATCAGACTTATACAGCATCATGGAAAAATGATAAAATAAAAGTTTTGATGTCAATCATTGTCACTGGCGTCAATCAATTTCATTGTCATTTTTTGCTTCCTAGGTATCGAGCCTAGATGCGGCCCCCCTGTATAGAGATCGGTATAGACAACTTATTTTCTTCTACATGATGTGGATATACCGTGGCCTCAGATGTAAAATGCATGTTGTTGTCGTCATACATCTCCGGAGATCGTGCTCCGGCTAACCATGGCGAACTTTTTCCTTCTTTTTCTTTTATTTGCGTCAAATGACAATTCAATTCAGCGGCCCAGCTTCTCGGAAGGTCTTTTTCGTTTTGCCGCTCTGATCTTCTTTTTGGAGCGCTTGACATTTCCAACTTAATTTAACGAGACCGGCGTGTTTTTTCCCCGTTCGGCCGGGGATCGGTTTCCGTTGCATTTTATTCGTTATACATCTTAATTATGGGGGCCCGGTGAATTTTTGGCGGTTTTCGGTCGGGTGAATAAACTTACGAGCGCCTTTTGAGGCTCAAAGTTCGAATCGACTTTTTTTCCATCGAACAAATTGCAATGGATTGTGAACGGCAACATCAACCGCCAAGTTCATGGAAATGTATTCTGTTCACTTCAATGAATTTCAACGAAATGTAATACATTAAGGGGTCACCAATTGGGGTAGTAAAATATTTATTGAACATCAAAAATAGCTATAGAAATAATAGCAAATTTCTATCCATGGGCTTTCCTGAATGAATGACGTGACTTTCTTGTAGAAACTTGCTAATGTCATTCACAAAGGAAGTACCATATTCTTGCTCGATTTCAGCTCAATAAAAGCAAGTCCACGAAAGTTATATGGACCTGGAACTTGTGTGTCTGCTTCCTCTCCAAGAGAATCTACTTCTTCAGATGGATGATCTGAATATTTGCTGTCAATTGTCTTTTAGACCTTTAGATTGTTTGCTTGCAGTCCCAAGTCAACTCACAGATACATGACTACGTATCCTCTTCCAAGCCAAGGAACTTCATTTCAACAACCTGGTGAGGAACATTTTGTAATATTTGCTCTCTCACTCAACAATAAATACCATCCATTATCATCGGAAGCAACGATATGTGGCTTTAAAGTCCCATGCATTTTTCTTTGTGCTGCGGAATAACATATCGAAATAACAAATAAATAACACACCGACAGATACCTCAATTTTCAATCAAATCATAGATGTATAAAGAAAGGAATAATCAAATCATTTCATTATAGAGCCTAAACCATATCATCGCACCACCAAATTTTCAATACCGAAATGAACCATATATATAAAAGATGTTCTACAACTCAACACTTATCCGAAACATTTCATTGATAAAACAATACACCAAATTGAGAACAGACAGAATATACAACAAACACAAAGACAACCAACACTGATAACAAATGTAATCCCATACATTCCCGGAATATCTGAAAAAATCAAACGTGTTGGTGACAAGTTTCGTGAGTGAAAACAGTGTTCAAGACAGAAAATACAATGAGATCGATTTTGACTCATACAAAATCGAAAAATGAAGAACAATCATCAAAAAATTGTATTTACGGTATACCATGTGTTTGTGGAAAGTATTATACCGGTGAAACCAGCAGGCCTCTATCGGTAAGGATGAAAGAGCATTAGAACAATATAAAGAAAAGATATACTGGCAAATCAAAATTAGCTGAGCATATCCTTACTGAGAATGGACAACATATGGCCGATTGGAGTAATATTAAGATCATAGAAAAAGAAGACAACAACCAAAAACGGAAAATCAAAGAGTCTGCTTGCATTCTCCTGAACGGAGACAATAATTGCCTCTTGTTCAGTTGATATAGATAGAACTTGGCACCCACTTCTGAAAATTGAATATGAAAATGGAAAATTCAATATCAAATTGTCACTTTTCAGTGTCAAAACCGACATTTTGAAAAAATTTTGCGAAGAGAAAAATATTTTGTGTTGAGAACAGGAGCAGATTCGTTCCCGAAACGTCCACCAAGATACGTAGAGGTTTTATTCTCATTAAATATATTGTTATTCCCAAATTTTTTAAAAACAAGGAGTCACTGACAAATAGAGAATTCCTCTTTTAGGTATCTAAAGGTTTAATTTCAAGCGCAGTGACATTTTGGGGCAGATCACAAAATCTGTCCTTACTACAAATATATTGAAATAATTTTTAAAAACTTCTACTCTATTTTTTAGAAACGCGGAGAGAAAATCCCACAAAAAGCTGGAAAATGAATGCACCACCTCCTCGAAAAACTTACGGCAGTATTTAACATATCGAAACATACAAACTTTATTACGAGACACCCTATATCGTCAGAGAATCGTCAGGAGATGAGCTATCAACCACAACAATGCGAAACAATTACTGAAGGTTTGTGAGTTGCTGTATGGGAATCTTTCTAAAGTTTCGTTTCCCAATGAAGCATTTACCGGTTGGTTTTTCGAGCATCGAATATTCGAAATAAATCGGTTGGACATGGATCAATGATTTCGTGCATGGAAATCAGTATGACTGGAAACATAGTATTTATCATGATGAAATCGGAACTGAATGCTATGTGACGGATGAAAATAACTGATGAAATACAAAGAGTTTTCATGAAGTGTTTTGTTGTTAGTTTATTATACTTATAATGTCTCAAATTTTGCTAGCAATAAAATAAATATATTCAAGATCCTAGATAATTCACAATTATTTCGTGGTCTGCTTCTTGTTATTGTTATTTTAGGGATCTAATTTTGTAAATCGCTCGAAATTTCTGAACGATTGTCAATTAATGATCGATAATTGTGATTACACCAACCATGGATAATTTCGAAACTGTTGGCTGGGTGAAAAGAAAAAAGTAAAACCTCTGATTTCTGAAGGCAGAGCATAACAAAAAATTACACGAGTACTTTGTAGTCTACGGCATACGTATGAAGGAAGTTCTCCTTTCTCGAAGTGGAGTTTGTAGATTAGAGTAGCAAAACTCAAAGTCGTCTCCACAAAATTTACATGTTTCCACATGCTTTACCATTCACCATCAATGTCACTACTACGTATTGAATATTGTGGAGAGGACTTTGAGTTTTCCTACTCTAATAATGATACATGCTCATGTTTACTTCTTCCATACGAAGCAGAAACCACAGACCATGTTTCTTGGCGGTATCGTATCAGTTCTGAGATACCTACTCTTATAGACGAGAACACAATTTTCTAAAAAATACCACGACGAAAGTTGCAGAACAATATTTCATCGAATTTTTCAGTATAGCTTTTCAAAAAACATCTCACAGGAAGGATTCGGTTTGAACATGGCAAAATAGCTTGGGAATCTACGTCATATGTGCCTTGACCAATCATTGAGAGCGCTTGAAGACTGTCCAGGACAGGGTTGCCAAACATTATCCATGCATTTCTGAGAATAGTGCGCAGAGTACTATACGGTTAAGCTTGAGTTATTTCCATATGAATGTCATTCAAAACGAATTGAATATAGGCAGAATGTACAACATAAACCAAATATTCCATGAAGTATTGTACTATTATTTTGCGTAGTTTAAAGCAGAAGTTATTACGTCCTGACAGATGGTGGCGTATCCAACTAGACTGAATAACGTTCGACCAAAGTTACACCTTTTCTTTACGTGAAATCGATACGTTATGATAGTTATAAATCGTCTCAAGTTGCAATAATCATGTCTGGGAATGTGACGTTGTCTGAAAAATATGTATCAACTCGTATATTTTAACGATTGTTCATTTACTTTTTGCAATATACTATAGTCGATCGTTCAATGGATGATAACATTTCATTGACTCATTTCGGTTTGAATGGGCTCCTTTTATAGCAAATGTTTTTCCACTTGTCATATTATTGTATTGACGTTTCTTGTTTTGTTTCTCGAAACGAATGCATCTATTCACTCTGTCATTCGATCTTGCCTTGAACTTGTACGATGAAGAATGTTTTTTCTTCTTGCTGATGCTGATATTTCACAACCGAACCATGAATATCGTATAAAATGCACTCATTTTCGAAAGTTTGATGCGAAGTCTATCGAAGGATAGATGGGAGCTCATTTGGATTCCATTAAGCAAAACATACCTCAGTACGAAGTCTCCAGTTATTCGAAAATAATTTTTTTGTCAAATCTCTTTTTCTTACATATCCACCCTGATAACAAGCCAATGGAACATGACACCTTGGTTGATAATTTGTTTTTGTCCAATATTCGAAATACATGTGTTTCGAAAACGCAATGAACAAACTCCAAACAACACAAAATTCTATTTTGAGGATTATCTTCAAATGAAATACACGACAACTTTACTCTGAAACCAGAGTCTTCAATGTGAGGAATCTTTACATTCTACAAAGCTCAACCTGGATTTATGAACAAAAAAATAAACTACGTTCCCAAAAATCTCGGGCTACCAGATTTTCCACCGATCTTACAATAAATATACATAGATTCAGCAAATCTCATACGCAAAGAACCATATTTTATTCAAGCCCCAAAATATATAACTCCCTGCCGGCAGAGAAGTAAAAGAATGTAAGAGTCTCAACAAATTCAAACTTGCAAGTAAATCGCATGTCTCCCAAAATCAGCATATTCTGAATATATTCGAATTAAAAAAAAAAGTTTGTTTTTGATATGATATCATCGGTAAAATCCCCCTAACCATCCAACAATTTCAAATTTGAAATCTGAACAAATCAGGTGAAAAAACAGTAGTATAAACATTGATGTAATATAGATAATATGTAAGGAAACTAGTGATAATCAATTTGAAAATACTAGTCAAATTGAGACAGGCTGGCTGAAATGGTAGAAATGCAACACAAAAAACCCTCCAGACTTAGGCATTTGCACCATGTGATATAATTCAATTTTAGATTAATAATAAGATCGCAACATGTATATACCACATTACTGAATAAAAAACTGAATGAAAAACTAAAAAAACTGCTCATGGTATGGTATCCCTTAATCACTAGTGAATCATGAGATCATAATATACTGGTCTTCAAAAGTGATCTATTTGTAATGTTAATGACTTTCGAACGAAAAGAGATCCGAAAAAAGTGAATCGTGTATACGAATAAAAAGTTTAAAGAAGGAAATTCCTTTTGCATGGGGGTAGGATTTTTCGCAAGGCACAACATGGACGCACCAAAGTTTTTTTTTGTAGGGTTGAGAAATCGGTGAAAAAAAAAAATAATATGTGTCGGAAAAAGAGGTGATTTTTTTTCATGACAGTAGAGCTCATAATATATTCATTAGAATTACACATGAAATATTCTGTACCTCGAACTTTCTATATCAATTGTTGTTGTTGTTACATCTTTGTAGCTCGTTATCTCCCAGAAATCTTTGAAATAATGATCCGTGACATGTTATTAAAACGTAAACAATATTTCACCACCCACCTGTGCCTTATAATAATCATAGTAACCTTCCAGCTTTGTAATTTACCTCATTTCTTTTTTATATTGCGCTTGGCCAACCGACTCTTATAAACCTACGTTGAATCGGAGGAGGCTGGGTCGCTATTTCACTTTCAACTTTTTCCTACGCACGCCGTGATTCTGATTAATGAATGGAACTAGGAACTGAAGGTGTAAGCTTGTGCGTATGATAGTATACGAACTGTGAAAAAAAAAATTTTTGAGGTTACTTCGTGTTGTCAATGGAGCAGCAAGTTCGATTGGATTTTCATGTACCGATTGATAGGTACCGCTCAAGAACTGCAGTTTTGTGAAAAAAATTGTTTTGTGAGTAGCCACGTTTATTCAATATGATATTTTCTGAAAACTTTGTATCCGTTTCATGAATCTCAATCGTTTAAAGTACATTTGTCTTTGCTTCTTCTCTATTTTGAAGTTTTTTACGGGATTTTCTTTGATTTTTTCTGTCGTTCGATGTGAAAATTCATTTACAACCGATGTCTTCTGGAAAAACAGATTACTATTTCGTATCGCACAACCACTTATCTTTATCTTCAATTTTCAGTCTGTAAAGTACTCCTTTATGCGTTCGCGATATCAAATTATCTAAAAATATAGATATAGATATAGATATATTTATATAGAGTAGAAGTTATTAAGAATTATTTCGATATATTTTATTTTTATCCAATTCTCATGCTATGCTGAAATAAAAGAAATATCATCACATCATTATTTTTTTAAATAAAAACATCGATTTTTTTCGAATGTGTTGATTTCAACGAAATCATAAAACGAATTCGCAAAAAAATAAATATACCGAGAGGTATAATCAACCTGAATAGTTCTAACATAGGAAGTGTATTAATTTTCCAGCTTTTCGTGGGATTTTCTCTCCTCGTTTCTAAAAAATAGAGTAGAAGTTATTAAAAATTATTTAAATATATTTGTAGTAAGGACAGATTTTGTGATTTGCCCCAAAATGTCACTGCGCTTGAAATTAAACTTTCAGATAACTAAAAGAGAAATTCTCTATTGGTCAGTGACACCTTGTTTTTGAAAAATTTGGAAATACAAATATATTCAATAAGAATGAAACCTCTACTTATCTTGGTGGACGTTTCGGGAACGAATCTGCTCCCGTTCTCAACACAATTAAAATATTTTTCTCTTCGCAAAATTTTTCAAAATGTTTTCGGTTTTGACACTGAAAAGTCACTCTTCTTGTGTGAAGTGTGAGTATCAAAAAACGTCATGATATTTAAAAAAGAATCATTTCAATTTCGAAATTCATTATCCCATTATCTGGATTTATTATTTTTATCTCAAAAGCGATCTACAGTATGTCTAAATAAACCTCAGTTACATTTTATACCCTTTATATAGTACCTCGCAAACCTTTGCTAGCATTTTTTCTGAATAATATGAATGATACTTTATGAAATACATTCGACATATTTGGAAATATAGTTGACTATTTTGTGAACTGACTGTTAGTTTTCGAAATAATTTGATCAATTCGAGATAAAATCACTACTATACAATAGGGTACTTTTCGAAATTCAAATGATTATTTCGAAATGAAGATGATATACTTCGGAAATCAACGAACAGTTTTGAAATTAAAATAATAATTACATGATACAATACAACTGGGTCTCTTTGAACTACTCTCGGAAAAGGTATAGACATACATATATCTTGACAAAAGATTTTTTTTCTGCTGAAATCATCCATTGAACTCTTCCGTACCTTTGTTTCGCATAACACGCCACGTATATCACCCGATGGGGGTAACCTAATACAGGATGTCGTACAGAGGAAATACTTGAAACCGTACAAAAAGTCGGTGAAGCTTATTCGGCCTTATCGCAATATACAAATCACCGGTAAGGGTTTTTTTCCGGTTCCTTTATGTCATTTTTTTCAAGCTGACTTTTATCAACTTTCAGAATCAGACAACTAACATAACCGGATGAATTTTCGCTGGTCGCGAAAGAGGGGGGGTTGAAACACGCCCTGTAGTGATATATTTAAAAGGTCATGTTCTTGTTTCAGGCATGCAGAATCATGGAGGGTGCTCATATTGTAGCCATCCTGGTGGTGTTCATGGAGCTCGTGTCTTCAGGTGAGAAATCATAGCAATATTTCAATATTATTGGGCTTCAAGTTCGATGGATTAGGATTGAGGAGTATTGAACGAACATAGGAAAAAGAAAGAGCTATCTCTCTCTCTCTCTCTACCTCCCTCTTGTTTGCTGTTTCCATCGATATGACGATAATTTTTTCGCATACAAAATTGATCAGGATCGCATAATTTTCCGAATTTCATCACTCAACATCTATGAGAAATTCGAAAAAAATCGAAATAATTTTTTTTTGATCGAAGAATTTTTTCAATATTTTTCCCGAATCTGGGGGTCCAATTGAACATATTTTCATTTTTCGAAAAAAATTTCGATTTTTTTTTGAAACCCTAATAAAAAAAAAGTGGTAACGTCTATGAACAAAAAAACTATTTTTGGTGGTACAGTCTGAGGTGCTGAAAATGGCTATGGGTTTTTTTTTCGATTTTCAGAAAATCGATTTTTCTTCATTTTCTCCCTCGTTATGATAGGTGGGGACCCAGACATTGGGCGATTCTGAACAGTTTTTTGCGTAGAATTCGAAAAAAATATATCATGATTTTTCCGATTTTTTTTTCTCATTCAAAAACGCTCGACGACCGAAAAATGGATCATCAAGGGGGGTCAAAAAAAATCACCAAAAAATCCTCACCCTCGAAAACCCTTGGGACGATATTTTTCCCGATCTGATATCTCTCACTCTCTTCACAAAAAAATCGAATATGCAAAAAAAATTGTCGTAGGGGGGTCGGGGGGACAATTTTTTCTAAACTAAGTCACGTGCGCTGAACCCGAATCCGCGGTCAAAAAAATTAAATTTCAAAATTCACAACAAAAAATTTTACAGAAAACAGTTATGTTACAAAAGGCACACAACAGTTTCTGTTTAGGTACGTCACAATACATTTTTAATACTAAGACTAGTCACACTTAAACATATATGAGAGGCTTTACATTCAGGTTACACATGTGAAAATCACATAAATATTTCTCACAATCTCAGTAGTCCACACTCTGGAAGTTTTCAAATCCATGAGTGAAGAAAGATTTCATTTATATCATATAGTGGATTCATTAGCAATGATTCTTTTAATTGGTATTTTGATTTTTTAGTTGTGAACTCCTTCCATTCCACTGGTATTCGATTGTACAGTTTCATTGGCAGATATTCAGTTTGTTTTTTTGTTTTTTCGTTATTTACTTTTGGAAGCCTATATTGATTTTTGTTTCGTGTATCATGGTCATGCAGAGCTGTTCCCAAAATAAATTTATCTTTGTTTTGATGTATCCATAGAATTACCTCCATTATATATATACAGGGTAGTGGCAAGATTTTCATTTCAATAAAAATTGGCTTGGCATGTGTTCTGTTGCCCGAATTGGCCATAGTTCTAATAATTTTCTTTTGGCTCACCACCAGTTGTCGACAGGCTGGGCTTGTCCCCCACAATAAGACCCCATATACCAGATGACAGTGTACCACTGTTACCAAATAATTTTAATTCGTACTGTCAATTATTGTATTTGTGTATTTCATCATCAATTCCACCAATTTTACCGATTCGAACCATTTTGTAAGCGCTTGACTTGTCCTATACATTTTGTAATGTCTGAGAGGATTATTATTATAATATTATCACGAAATTTTTGTTATCTTCAGACACCTTGTATATGGTATCGATCCCGGAACCGATATCGCTGCCGATCGGCTTCGAAACTTTGCTGACCTGCGAAATGGACGTCGACCCCGACAAGTTCCAATGGAAGTTCTATCCGACCGATGAGCCTTACAACTCCGACGCCTATATCGATCTCTCCAACGGGACGTACGAGTTGCTGCCGAGCGATCTGTCCAGCTCTGGCCACAAGAAATCCTCCTTGACGTTGCAGGTGAGGAAAACGATCTTCTTCTTGCGCCTAATCGATTCCCGTCGATCTGGTATTGACGAGTCCGTTTGACGCTTCGATCATTGAACAGACTAGATAAGTAATCCACACCCCTGGCAATACAGTTTGTTTGGAAGCAACATCTATAGTATCTATCTTTGTCTAAACAAGGATAGCAGGAGCTGATTCTCCCAGCACCAGTGCCGTGTTGTCAGAGGGGGTCGAATTTATTATTAATTCATGATGTAACCAAATCGAAAATCCGTAACAATTTCAGTGGTACTTTTTAGCATTTCTTGGTGGGAAAATGAACATCTTTATACTTCCTTCACATTGTTACGAGAAATTCGAATACATACAATCCTATGGTGATTTTTGTAACTTGCTTGTAATCAATAAACTTATTATGACCACGTCACAAGAAAAGTTCAATTCTCAACGCCATATCAAACAATATACTCATATATATCAAACAATATATTAAGGAAGCATTTATAAGTGCTACATATTTTACCACAAGACACTGTCGCAGCTGACCTATGGGTATAATCAATTTGAATTCATTTTCATCCATTCCATTTGGGAAAATGCTTCAAAATCTCGAATGATACGACAATTGTAACTCGCCTATGAAATGTCGTGTTTTGATCGCCGGTTCAAATTGTCTTTAACACACCTCATAACGTCTCACCATTATATCAAATCACCAAAACAGAAAATAAACTGAGTTTCTGATGAATTCTGAGTACACAAAACTGAACACAAGTTGAATAATATCGATAAATCAAAACGTAAATAATGCAACGTTGAGCAAAAAGTATTCACGATACCCATGCTGGTCCTCGAGCCCCCAAGAAAGTAAAATTGCTAAGTCTGAGAATACTGTAGCAATCTTCTATCAATCAGAACTGATTCATAATCGTCATGACCCAAATTTATTATTATATTTGTGCATTGAACTACATGAATTCATAAAGGACTTTAAATATTATGGACTATTCATCACTTTTTGATGATTGGATATGACAACACTGGCGACGATTGGGTACTAATATTATGATAATTCTGGGAATTCATGTTAGCATCAGAATATTTGTTTCGTGATCCTTCTAGTGGGTTTGTTGTTCGGAGGTTTGACGTTAATGCCTCCTAAAAACGATCAATTGCTCTAGTGATGCTTGATCGATGTATAGGCAACCAAACATGCATCGTTGCGTACCATTTTGAAGCTGATACATGATCACGCAGCATATAGGACGTTTCGTTGATTTTCGTTGATCTAATTTTCAATAAAAAAGTGTCTTACAAAAACGTCATGATGAGTCATCATTCGTTCTGAAAGTCAACTCACATGTTTTATTTTCGAATTAAAATTGCAACACTATCCAAAAACCCATTCAAACTGGTGACGTAATTATCATGCTGTTGTCGTTCCTCTTCATGTAGTGACGCTAGACTCTTGTCAACGCTTTGTGACGTTTCTATCTCTGTCAGAAACTACGAGCATGACATACAAATACAGGGTGGCACAATGAAAACAAAACAAGGTATGCATTATCATGAATGAATTCCAAAAACCAAGAAGCGTTAGTAAGAGATTTCGATTATCTCCAAAATGATGTATCACTTGGCCCCTTATCCCATTTGAGATTCAAGGGTTGGAGCTCACCCCTCCGAGGGGTTTGAAGTGAAAAAGTTGAAAACATGCGCGAAATATTTCCCCCTCGAAATAAAAATCGACCGGGTCTAGCGTTTTTTTTTTCCTGAGAACGATAACTATGTCAAATAGGCCTTGTTTCATTATCATTGGGCCCAGTATAGTGGGAACGTATGTCGTGACGAATTTCCCCATTAATTTTGTGTGGTTGCTCTATCAGTCTATCTCTGTTCGAAGGTGGCAGCCGAATGACGCTGCTTTTGACGTCACTTCAAATCTATGAAAATCGTGAATTTTAATAATAATTTCAAAAACGTGCCATCAAATCATGAAATGATTTTATTTGCTAAACATTGTCTATTGTCAGCAGAGTATCAACCTGGTACTACTATCGGACGCTTAATCATTCTTAATCTTTTTTTTTTCTGAGAGCGATAATTATGTCAAATCGGCATTGTTTCGTTTTCATTGGGCCACCCAGTTCAGTGGGAACGTATATCGTGACGAATTTCCCCATTAATTTCGTGTGGTTAATCTATCAGTCTATCTCTGTTCGAAGGTGGCAGCCGACTGGCGCTGCTTTTGATGTCACTTTAAATCTATGAAAATCGCGAATTTCAATAATAATTTCAAAAACGTACCATCAAATCATGAAATGATTTTTTTTGCTAAACATTGTCTATTGTCAGCAGAGTATCATTCTGGTACTACTATTGGAAGCTCAGTTATTCTTATTGGATTTTTTTTTTGTTAAAAGCCTATCTTTCTAAAGTCTTGAGGAGGGGGGGGTTGTAATTATCCCATCACCCCTCGCTATTATTCCTGAACGCACCTTTTAATCCATAATAATGAAAAACCGACTCTTCTTCTTCTTCTTCCAAGGTGAACGGCACGAGCAGCGCCGGCGACTACCAGTGCCTGGCCTACTACGGCGCCTTCGTGGTGGCGTCGGTGCCGTGGCGCGTCACCGTCGCGACGCTGGCCGAGTTCCCGCGCCAGCCGCCCGTCGACGCCGTCGTCGGCGCCGGCAACACGGTGCTGTGGCGGTGCCTGCCGCCGCCGGCCGCCAATCCGGAGGCGTTCGTCGAGTACTACCGCGACGGCAGGCCAGTGTCGTCCGCCTACAGCGAGGTGGGTGTAGCCGTCGATGTGGTGTTATACAGGGTGGAACAGCCGAATGGAATGAATTCGACAACGAAAAAATTAGGGTGTGTTGGTAAAAACGCTCGGACACGTCGATTTGTATTTTTGAATATGCATTTTTTACAAAAAAATTAAATTATATAGAGTGTGTCATGTGACAGTGGCCAAAACCAACTTTCTTATTTCAAATGGAACACCCTGTATTTCATTCCATTTTTGAATCCTCACTGAAGAGCTGATTTCATCGATACACCACACTTGGGGTCTAGCGGAAACGATTACAGAGATATAGGGTGTGAAAAATCGAGATTTTTTAACTTTAGGATTTTTTTGTGTCGAAACTATTCATTATTGGTCAAAACGGCTCTCATGTCCCTGTCTAAACTTTCGATCATATTTGTTCCACCCCATATTGGAACAAATATGGGGTGGTGCAGAATTCCGAAAATTGATCATCTTGTATCTGTCCCAAAGAAATGTCAGTAGATAGTAAGTAGATAGTAAATTAGGATAGAGAAATTAGGATAGAGTCGTTTCGACCAATAATGCATAGTTTCGACACAAAAAATACATTACGTTGAAAAATCTCGATTTTTCACACCCTATATCTCTGTAATAATTTCCGCTAGACCCCAAGTGTGGTGTATCGATGGAATCAGAAAATGGAATGAAATACAGGGTGTTCCATTTGAAATAAGAAAGTTGGTATTGGCCACTGTCACATGACACACTCTAAATAATTAATTTTTTTCGAAAAAAAAAAAATGCGTATTCAAAAATACAAATCGACGTGTCCAAGCGTTTTTCCCAACACACCCTTTTTGTTGTCGAATTCATTCTATTTGGCTGTTCCACACTGTATAACGCCACATGCGATAAATGATTCTGAAGCGATGGAATAAAAGTTTCATTCAAAAATCTCAATAAACTCGAGTGAAAATTTTTTCCTAACACAACCTCATTTATTTGTTGTCGAATTCATTCCATTTGGCTGTTTCACACTTTATTCTCTACTAGATCGAGCATAAGAAAGAGACGCACCGGTCAAAAATCGCATGACTGTTGGCGTTGTCAAACATTTTGATGTGCCATGACATCGTATGGAGAAATGCGACATTTTCAGTTCTTTCCATTCGAATCGAGTTGTTAGTGTAAGATTATTCACTGAAATCTATTGTTAAGCGAAGTTGAATCAGAGTGACTCAGTTTTACTTGTCGTTTGAATATTGAAAATTGGTAAATAATCCTAGTTGGTTCAGCTGGTTCAGCCCATTCAGTCAAGACAAGATTTTAGAACTTTGTTCAGCCTATGGCTGTACTATTAGATTAAAAAAAGATTAGAATATATCATTCCATAGGTATGTCATTGAATAATGTTGAACACATTTCAAATAGACCCTAGTTCGCGTTTAGAGAAAGGCGGAGGAATCCAACCAATGAAAACAGCAAACGAGAGAGAAGCAATCAGCAGTGATCAGCTGCCTGTTGGCAAAATTGTACGTGTCTTTGTTGGACATCCAGACGAATCGAAATTCAATGCTCCTCATATGTCGATAGGGCAAGTGTACATCTGTACATCTAGTGTAGAATATATTATATCAAATCTTTGAGTGAAATGTCGCTTTTTGATACATAACCAGTTCTTTTCAATTCTTTTTTTTATTCAATTCAATGTATTCCAAATTGAAATACACTTATACAGGTTATATATACATTGTGTGAATGCCAAAAAGAAAGAATTCATTATTTCGGTTGATGTACATATCTATTAAAATACCCGAAACACGTCAAATTTAGATTATAAATTGACATTCTTCCATGTCAAAATGCGAACCCAAACTTGAACCTCCTCAATTTGTTGCAATAAACTTGAAAACGGCGATAAAAGTTCTGAATAGAAAACAAGAGACCTTTCAAACGCTATATCACATGCCTATACTTCGTATTGAAAAAATTGGGAGTTGTAGATCTTCTACAATTCTGTGTAATACTGAATATCTAAAATGTGTGAAATTTTTAATTATTTCCTCAATTGCATATTTTTTTATGTTCATAGTGTAACTATATACAGGGTGAGTCAAAAATGTGTACCGAGCTTTCTGGGGGTGATAGAACATTGAAAAATAAGTGTAGTTTGATGATTAAACTCATGGCCCAAAATGCATATCAATTAAGGGAGATATATCCTTCCAAAGTTGATAAAATTAAAATAATTTCTCCGCATAACTTCTGAACGATGAAAGCCACCCGATTGAAATTTTGTGCATGAATGTATGTTGTCAAAATACATTTTTTCGTCACACTTCCACATTTCTGATATTGTTATAAAGGGTGTTTTCAGAGGGTGAGTCATGATTTTTTTGTAGAAAACTTTTTTCCCTGTATTATTTTCGGTGAAAAAACAGGAGCATTCGATGGAGCGAAGAAAATTACATGAAAAAGGTACTCTTATTCAAATACAAACAATTGAGCCGTTCGTGAGATATTTGAGTTTTTGTAGTTACATGATATCAGCAGATTGATTTTATTCATCGCGAGATTCATCGGTAACAATATTTAAGCAGGCCATGATGAATAATTTTGTTCTCAATTTTGACGTTCATGTCATCAACATTCGAGTCAACATTGTTGTAGTCGATTTGTTCGTGTGGTTTTTCTGTGTCATTTATCACTGCGATTATCAACTGAGATTTTAAGAAATATGGCAGGTTATTCGTTCTCTGAACAAACTGATATGCTTCTAATGCTTGTCGAGTGCTTCGGAAATGCAAATGCTGCTGAAATATCGTTTTACCGATGAATCTCGCGATGAATAAAATCAATCTGCTGATATCATGTAACTACAAAAACTCAAATATCTCACGAACGGCTCAATTTTTTGTATTTGAATAAGAGTACCTTTTTCATGTAATTTTCTTCGCTCCATCAAATGCTCCTATTTTTTCACCGAAAATAATACAGGGAAAAAAGTTTTCTACAAAAAATCATGACTCACCCTCTGAAAACACCCTTTATAACAATATCAGAAATGTGGAAGTGTGACGAAAAAATGTATTTTGACAACATACATTCATGCACAAAATTTTCAATCGGGTGGCTTTCATCGTTCAGAAGTTATGCGGAGAAATTATTTTAATTTTATCAACTTTGGAAGGATATATCTCCCTTAATATGCATTTTGGGCCATGAGTCTAATCATCAAACTACACTTATTTTTCAATAGTCTATCACCCCCAGAAAGCTCGGTACACATTTTTGACTCACCCTGTATAACGATGTACAGAACACTGGTGGAGCTATTCTGCCTATTTGCCTGTCTAATTTCTTCAACCAGAACTCTAACGTACAGCTAACTTGATAACAGCATTTTATTTATTATAGTGGAAAATCACTCAAGTGTCAGTTGTTAGATGGCGACACAAAAATGAAAACAAAATCAGTATTATTGATAATTGCACAATCTGTGTTATAAAAATGTTGATTCAGAGGTAGTAATTTAGGTTACTTCTCAATTAATGATCGAACTACATAGTGACAATCTCAAAACATCAACTGTTTGTACAGAAATCTGTAAAGATGTTACCATCTTCTGGGGAGTTTCATAACTATCAGGCCATTATAGCGGAAAATTGGTTAGCGTTTTTGACGAAACAAAACATCAGTGACTGCACCAGTGTTTTGTACATCGTTCTATATATATATTTGTAATTATGCTGTATGTATCCTTGTGATTATAGCCTGTATGGGTATCAAATGAATAAATGAATGAATGAATAAATAAATTTATAATGATTGCAGGTGAAGTCTCTGGTCTTGCCTGATGTGAGCTCCAAAGATTCAGGCGTGTATACCTGCAAAGCCACCAACACTATGAAGTACGTGAGTTCGAGAACCCGCTTGAATTTGCAGGTGGTGATGTACCCGCCCGTGAAGGCGCCTTACTTCTTAATCGAGCCCAGGAAAACATACAGGGTTTTGAAAGGTGCGTTGGCATTCATCCATAACATTAGATAAGGCCCACCCTTATATTTTCGTTATATTTTGCTGAAAAGAGAAAAACAATATACCGAAGTTGAATGCCGTGATGTGGCTCTTGGTCACAACCCTTATCAGAAATTATACTAAGTCACCCCTCAATGCGAGACGAACTACAAATTCATACAAGTAATAACTACAAATAGGTTCGAAACCCATCGACGAGGTGGCGATGAGCGCAAAGGCGCAGTGATTATAAGGTAGCCACTTCTCGGTCGTGGGTTCGAGACCCACTGCCTGCAGAAATGCGAAAAAAAAAAAAGTGACTTGGGTGTAGTTCGAATGAGACAGTGCAGCTGTCCCATATGACGAAATGCCAAATAAAGGTTCGCAACGCGTCAAAACAAAAATGTATGGCATATCGTCGGATTCACAATGGAAAGGGCTATTCAAATCTAATATCAAGATATCAGGACCGTATTGAAACAATTACGTTTATGATGGCTCCTTAAAGGCGAAACGTTGGATCACAGAGTCGATAATGCCATATGATTGAATATCAAAAATTGTCATGGAGATGTTGCCCTAGTTTCGTTATGACTTCATTATTAACGCCAGAAAAAACATTAATTTTCAATCCGGCGATTCAGTTTTTTGGAAAAATAATATAAAAGATCGTCGGAAGTTGGAAATTGCCTGGAAGAATTCTCGATACTCTATTCTGTGCTGCGGGTTAATTTCAATAAATGGCATTCCTAGCCAGGGTTGCCAATTGTCTACATGGCTCGAAAATCGAAAATTGCTCGACCGATTTGATATACTTTTTTTCTTGTTTCGTTCGCCTCAATACAGGGGTGGTTTGCATTTTGCGAACAGGTACACTGTAGGTACCTGTAGGTAGACTGTACTATCCAGTAATGAGTTCGTTCTTTATTAAACATTATATGATATTTGTTTATTTGTGCAGGAGATACAGTGTTACTGGAGTGTACAGCTATAGGCAACCCGGTCCCCAAAGTAATTTGGTTCAAGAAAAATGCTCAGCTACCCTCCGATCGCATCGAAATGCTGAGCGGCGGTTTGAAAATAAAAAACATAACCTCAACGGATGACGGTACATACTTCTGCAACTTCACCAACGCCTACGGCACGGTTTCACACCAAATAACGTTGACTTACAACGAAGAACCGTCCATCGACTGTCCAATCAACAAAACGGATCCGAAACAAGGGGAGTATCTGGATTTGTACTGCACGGTCAAAGGGGTACCAACGCCAAATCTGTCTTGGTTTCTGAACGGATTCTCCGTACTGAATGATAGCTTAGTGGAAGCGATAGGTATGTGCAAACATACTCTTTAATTCTATTGCATCAATAATATGTAGGTTATTTTCAATTTTATCAAATTGCCTTATTATACACGACATTATCTACTTATTTTTCTCTCCTCTCTTCTAGGAAATGAAAATTTCAACCATAATGAATATCTCAATATATTTGTAGGAAGGACAAATGTATGATCTGCCCCAAAATGTCACTCACTGAGCTTGGAATTCAACCATCAGATACCTTCTTCATCTGTCAGTGACACCTTATTTGAACAAAAATTGGATGACAAATAATTTCAATGAATATCAAAATATGACAAGTGACACTTTGTCACTCTTTAGTGTCAAAGACTAGCAGTGCAAATATTACAGAGAATATCATTTTCTTGTGCTGAAAACGGTAGCAGATTCGTTCCCGAAACGTCCACAACAATAAGATCAGTAGAAATTTTGATATTTATTGAATATATTTATTCAATAATATGAATGATAGAAATATATTGAGATAATTATTATAATTTCTATTTTTATTCTCTAGAAATGAGGAAAATTTGAAAGATATTGAAAAATTGTCAGTTGTAGTTTTATCATTTGATTTTGTCCTTACGAATAAGATAATGAATGAGTTCATTCGATCATTCGAATGAATGTAAAAATACAATCCACACTGAAGTTTTCTTGTATATTGTTTTATAATTGTGTATGTTTCAGTACACCAATATATTTCTTGGAATTATTTGTTGTTACACGATTCTACGAGGTTGGTAATGATCCAGATTGAATTTCGAGTGTTCAGTTCATCAAAATTATGAATTGAATGGGAATGAACCTCGCGGCATATAATAATACATGCCTTGAACAAATCCAATGACAAAGCAGATGCCTAATCATTGAAGTGTCATGAACTCAGTAATTGCAATCCAATAAATCAATTATTCGAGTTCTGAGATAACCAAAAAACAAATTTGATATAGTTTAATTCATTTCCTGGCTAGTTTTATAGGAAATTTGGTAATTTTGCACTTTTTGGTACTTACGTATTTTGACCTCGAACTTACAATCAGAACGTGGGAAATCCTATTTAAAAATTAAAACATTTTTTTCGGCCCGACATCATAGCCGATCGGAGTTTCATTTCTCACACTGGATACTTTTAATGAATCCATTGTACATTCAAGAAGTCGAAATGAAGGAAAAACATCCTCGAAGAAGTTGAATCAACGTCTCTTAGCATCTTGAAGGAAGGTGGATCCACCTTTTTTTTTCTCTTAGAACAACTAGTTCTGTGAGTCAAGATATCACAGGTTATCACTGATTTGACAGCGCCGTCCATATGAAAGGAGGATTCATCAAGGATGCCAAAGACGATGAATTATCTTTCTTCTTTTAAACTTCTTGAATGTGAATGAAAGTATAAAAGGTATCCTGTGTAAGAAATGAAACTCCGATTGGCTATGAATCCTACCCAAAAACGGGCCGAAAAAAGAAGGTTAATTTTCATACTACTCTCAGGTAGAGTCCAGACTTAGGTATGGTGTCTGTTTTTGGGGTAGTTCAAGCATGGCGCAAGATGTATTCATTTCCCAAAAACGCATACTGGGATGTATTGCAAAGGTCTCGGCCAGAGAGTCTTGTAAACCACTCTTTGAAGATTTCGATGTGTTAACATTAGTATCTATATATATGTCAGAAATATGTTTGTATATATATAAAAACAGGTCAGTTTTTGAAGTGAATAAAAATGTTCATCACCATAACACAAGGATTAGAGATCAATTTCATGTAAAATTTGCTAGATTAAGAGTAACTTCCAGCTCACCTGAGCACATCGGAAGAAGAATTTTCAATAAACTTCCTGACCACATGAAGAATGCAGAGCATCTTGGTCTCTTCAAAAAGACCCTAAACAGTTTTTTGGTGCAAAAATGTTTTTTTTTTGTTGACAGAATTTTTAGACTAGATATAGGTCTTGTTCTTTGAATCGTCTCTACTACTTTTTTTTTTTTCTATGTTCTGACAATTTCCTATACGATTTTTAATATTGTCTCAGTGGAAAATAAAGTATCATTATTATTATTATTATTACTCGCTCTAAGATCATCGTTTCCACTTTAGCTGTAGCTTGTGGAAAAATTTGGCTATAATATGTGTATTCCTCGATAGGCAACCGAATAAACTTCACCAAGATAGAGAAACGCCACGCTGGCAACTTGCAACTGTTCGCCCGCAACGCCGTGAAAACGGTCTACAGCAGCATATACGTGAGCGTCATACCCATCCGGTCGACGAGCAGCTCCAGCAAACCTGCGAGACCCAGCCACCGGCACAAGAACAAGTCCGGCTCGACCAGGAAACCTCCCAAGTCCATGAAGCCGCCGAAAATGATCACGCCGAGCAAACCCATAATAACGAGGCTCACCGACGAATCAGTGGCCGTACGGTGGTCCGTGCCCCACGATACAGGTATAGTGTCTTTTGCATTCATTTTTTTTGCCTTTTTCGGGATACTTTTACCAGGAAGTATTTGCATCCTCGAGACTGGATTATTCGATTGCGAAGGTATTACTGTTGCAATCTGATATCATCAATTCGAACTAAACTACGGCTTTGCGCAGAATGCCGAAAGATGGCTCGTTGTGTCGCCTGCCTGCAATATTTATCTAGACCCAGTTGTTTGCATCGAACAATTCTTCCATTTTATGAACAAAGTTGAAGAGCAAGCCAACAGCCTCGTGGTACTTGAATAAATCAAAGATATTTTCTTTGCCTGGTGTTGATCTCTGATCAGAATAGCGATTTGTGATTATGTGACCCGGTTGTATTTATAATATTTCTCTTTATCTTGTTTGATGACAAAAATGATGACAAAAACATTATTACATTACCAATACTAAAAAATGATATATTTATTTGTAAAATTTTTACCACTGTATATTTTTGTATTGCAATATAATATATATGTTTATTTCGATAAATACAAATCATATCACATATCATAAGGAACATATAAATGAACATAGAAGTAATCACGGAAGTATGTTGCAAACTAGTGCAACACACTTGTGTGATATAGAACAACTATAACTGAATTTGAAATGTTATTGCTTTTGATAAGAAATATGTTACTATATATATATATATATATATATATATTGATAAACATCATCGAATATTAAAATTTTAAAATAACCTAACCTATATAAAATAACTTCGGCTAGTATAGAAAATATATAAAAAAAATCACAAATATACACAAATATGCTTACTAATAAAACACCAGGATATAAATCAAATCGAATCAAATCAATTGAGGGAATTTATGAAATGGTGAATTCTTATTCTGGAAGTGGTCATGATCCATTTTTTCAATTTTTTGTGTGAAAACTTTGATATTTCTGCACATTTTGATATCTTCTGGTAGAATATTGTATTACCTTGGAATCAAGTTGGTGTATGTCCTTTGGCTAATTGTTTTCTTGGCTTTAGGATTTTGATTGTAATTTATTATTTTTATTTCTAGTAAAATACATATGATCAATATTTTTGTTGTTTTCCATGTTTTTGTATAACATTTTTATATAAATATTTGAACAACTATAAGCCAACTTCTGTTCTTCCAGTCCTTTCTAAAATTTTGGAAAAAATCATTAATAATCGTTTGCTTGATTTTATCAGAGAAAATAATATCTTGTAAGATGGTTAATATGGGTTTCGTAGGTCGAAAGATACTGGATAGCATGGATATTGACGATGTCGTAGGAACAGTGGTATCTGACATCACATTGGGCATTGTGTGATCTGCGTTCTAGGGCAACGAACTTTCATTCTTTATTTTTGTCCATTTTACATGCACTTAACATATTACTGCTGAAAAGACCATAACAAACGTTTATTATTACCTCAATACAATATATTTCAAAGTCGGTAATTCTAAGTTAGCCAAAATATCCAGTATTATTATAAGAGGTTCTCAACCACATGCTCCCTCTGAGATAGAATGACTGTGCGTATGAAACTCAGTTTATTGTGCTGTCAGCCTTTTTCGATAATGAAACGAAACGGTCCAGGTTCAGAACCAGTGGGTTGAATTCCGAAAATGATGCAGAATGTTTCTCACCGAGGCTCTTCTCTTTTGCAGGATTGCCAATTTTATTTTTCAAGGTCCAATATAGAGAACTTGGGCCTGCCAACAACCCGAAACCCTACAACAAGAGTCTTTGGCGCACCATGAACGAAGACATAGCACCTAATCTGAGAGACTACCACGTGACCAATCTCCTACCGGACCACATCTACAAGTTTCAGATAGCAACGGTTTATAGCAACAATGATTCCAAACTGAGTCCGAAATCTGACAAGTTCCATTTGAAGCGTTTGGACTTCGACACCAAGAACCCGTTGCCAGTTCCTCTTATCACCCACACCGAGACAGTGAATACGACTGCTGTGAGAATTCATTGGAAGGTGAGCTTATGTCCTTGAAGGAAACCATACCAGGTGACACAGGAGAGAGATTTATTAGCTATGTTACATGAGACATGTGTGTAGCAAGTCATACAAGAAGAATATAAAAAGCTATATGAAAACTGAAAACATTACTATAGAACTACATTATATATACAAACAACAACATTCAAAATTCAGTATCAAGAGATATTTCTGAGCTATCGTCAATTTTCTTGTTCACATATACTTTCTGTACAACATACGTTTCGACATCATTGGTGTGTCATAGTCAAAACCTAAAACGATAGTTTGAGACGATAGTTTGAATGTTTTTACCCAACTATGGCCAAATTTCTATCAGAAAGACATTTTTATGTTAAACGAAACATCACAAGAGATTCATTTTTCAGTTTTTCTTGGGATTTTCTCCTCGATTCTAAAAAATAGAGTAGAAGTTATTAAAAATTATTGCAATATATTTGTAGTAAGGACAGATTTAGGATCTGCCCCAAAATGTCACTGCGATTGAAATTAAACCTTTAGATACCTAAAAGAGAAATTCTCTATTGGTCAGTGACACCTTGTTTTTGAAAAAATTTTGGAAATACAAATATATTTAATAAGAATAAAAACCTCTACTTATCTTTGTGGACGTTTCGGGAACGAATCTGCTCCCGTTCTCAACACAATTAAAATATTTTTCTCTTCGTAAAATTTTTCAATATTTTCGATTTTGACACTAAAAAGTGACACTGAAAAGTGACAAAATCGAAAACATTGAAAAATTTTACGAAGAGAAAAATATTTTAATTGTGTTGAAAACGGGAGCAGATTCGTTCCCGAAACGTCCACAAAGATAAGTAGAGGTTTTTATTCTTATTAAATATATTTGTGTTTGCAAAATTTTTTCAATAGAGAATTTCTCTTTTAGGTATCTAAAGGTTTAATTTCAAGCGCAGTGACATTTTGGGGCAGATCCTAAATCTGTCCTTACTACAAATATATTGCAATAATTTTTAATAACTTCTACTCTATTTTTTAGAAACGAGGAGAGAAAATCCCATGAAAAACTGAAAAATGAATGTACCACCTCCTCGAAGAACTTACAGACAGTATTTATCACAAGAGATATTTGAATAAAAGAAGGTATTTCACTTGGTATGATGAGAACTGTAGTTCAAGTCTTTATCTTTTTGAATACCGAATAGTTCAAAGTTCTAGATGATGAATGATGAGTAAATGTTTCTTACATCTGAATTGAAATATTTTCTTCAGGTTGACATATCGAGAAACATTAGCGTAGATGGATTCTACATCAGTTTCATGTCCGCCTCCACTGCTGGAGACTACATGAAAGCTACCGTCGACGGAGATGATACCAGAGATTTCGTTCTTAGTTATCTTCAACCGGACACGATATACGACATCAAACTGCAGAGCTTCAACTCGAAATACGCCAGCGAATTCAGTCCAATCATGAAGGCTAGAACAGAAGGTGAGATTTAACGAGTGTGTCACAGGTTGGTTGACTCCTGACAGAACATTTTGATGTGCCATGCCATTGTCACATTGTATAGAGAAATACGACATTTTCAGTTATTTTCATTCGACTCGAGTTGATAGTGTAAGACCATTCTCTCAAATAGATTGTTTAGCGAAGTTTATTGATCCATATGTGTGTTCAGACAAAACTCATTTTTCAGCTTTTCATGGGATTTTCTCTCCTCGTTTCTAAAAAATAGAGTAGAAGTTGATGAAAATTATTTCAATGTATTTGTAGTAAGGACAGATTTTGTGATCTGCCCCAAAATGTCACTGCGCTTGGAATTAAACCTTTAGATATCTAAAAGAGAAAATCTATATTTGTCAGTGACACCTTGTTTTTGAAAAAAATTTGGAAATACAAATATATTTATTAAGAATGAAACCTCTACTTATCTTGGTGGACGTTTCGGGAACGAATCTGCTCCCGTTCTCAACACAATTAAAATATTTTCTTTGGTAGACGGAGGAATTTTGGTTTCAAGGTGTTTTCCTTAATTGATATTGAACTTTCCATTATCATATTCAATTTTCAGAAGTAGGTGCCAAGTTCTATCTATATCAACTGAACAAGAAGCAATATTATTGTCTCCGTTCAGGAGAATGCAAGAAGACTCTTTGATTTTTCGTTTTTGGTTGTTGTCTTCTTTTCCTATGATCTTAATATTACCCCAAACGGCCATATGTTGTCCATTTTCAGTAAGGATATGTTCAGCTAATTTTGATTTGTCAGTATATCTTTTCTTTATATTGTTCTAATGCTTTCATCCTTACCGATAGAGGCCTGCTGGTTTCACCGGTATAATATTTTCCACAAACACATGGTATACTGTAAATACAATTTTTCGACGATTGTTCTTCATTTTTCGGTTTTGTATAAGTCAAAATCGATAATAATAACTTCTACTCTATTTTTTAGAAACGAGGAGAGAAAATCCCACAAAAAGCTGGAAAATGAACGTACCACCTCCTCTAAAAACTTACAGATAGTATTTAAAGAGACTCAGTTGAACTTGTTGTTTGAATATTAAAAATTGGAAAATAATCGTAGTTGGTTCAGCCGGTTCAGAAGATCTAGTCAAGGAAGGATTTTAAAACTTTATTCGAGATTATGTCTATTCTGTACTATTTCTTATTGACATTTTTTCAGGTAATCATTCACAGAGCACAACTACATCAGCTCCAATGTTGCCTCCGCGAGGTGAAAAACAAGAATTCAGTCTTTATGTCATCGTAGCCGGGGCTGTGATTGGTTGTGCCTTATTGGTGTGCGGAATAACGTTGGTTTTTGTTTGCAGAAAATGGAAGCAGAAGAAGTCTGGTGAGAAATTTGAAATTTGGCAATTCTACTTTTTCACTTCTTTGTAGTGCAGAAGCAATTTTTTACTATTATCAATTTCATTCAAAATTCATTGAACATTTCAAAAGGCACTAATCATCATATTCGAGAGAGAACGTTCGATATTATTTCGAGTAGATTTATTGCCCAAACAATATTGAAAACTGTGTAAGGCAAGAGTAGACCAAGAGTGGAAAAGACTGGAAAAGAAAATCGAAAAAGCTTGAAACGAATTTGTTCCAACCTTTACGCGCGCACTGTATAATAACTTCTAAAGCTAATTACATCGATAGTTGTGCCGTTATGAATTCATCCGTTCTTGGTAACTGTCTAAGAACATGTAATTTGGTACAAACAGCAAGGCATCATCTCATGATCAGGAAGTGTAAAGCTATTGTTGTAAAATTGTATTGTGCCTGTTTTGTTGTTGTTGTCTATTTTGAGAGTTCTATACCTTTTGCTGACAAAAATGTCCCACATTTTTGAACAGCAATATAGGAATAACAATGAAACCAACAATAAAAAGGTTATTGTATTTAGAGTTATTTTTATTTGATAAACTCACTCATCACTCATTACGTATTATCGTTCACTGCTTTTCTTGGTTCTCAGTGGACAATCGCGATAAATCAGGCGATGATCACCACATCCAAGTGGACAGTAACGAGTACGTCGTGGGCCCAAAATCCATTCCCAAAACGAACGGTTGCACTCCGAATAGGATAACTATAACAGCAAATCCTCTAGCGGAGGCGGACAACAAGGTGAGGTACATATTATTTTTTCTTCCTTTACATTTAGTCCAGATGGGAACCCAGTTATCTCCGAATATCATTGATAACAGTTATTTTCATCTTGTAAAAAGTAATGACCGCCCGTGGAAAGATTTATTAACATTTGATATTGAAAACTGTACAAGCGACTTCGTTGTACAATACAAAGTAAAATATAAACAAATCGTTAGTTCCATATTATATTTACATAACAAAAACTTAGAGGAGAAGGTATTTTCGTGGCAAATAATAATGTTCGAAAGATCCTAGTGGTCCAGATGATACTGTCGGAATTTTTTGAACTTGAACTGGATTTCAAAACTAACAAATACCTCAATAAAGCGATCTGATTCAATTGATTCTTGTACCGATTTCTTCTATATATCTGCAAATCTATTTATGATCATTCCAGAATCCATATGAAAATTTTCAACTGACAACCAATTATCGAAAATACCGATAGATAGATAGATAATAAATTGATAATAAAAAGTGGGTAGTTTTCATTCGGTCTCTCTGGGTTCTCATCGCTTAGTTTTAGGTTAGTGTCTACTGTCTTAGTTCTTATTGGCTTCATCCTCGACATTTTTTCAGTACCTACAACCCTTTCAGTGTTGATTTCAACACTATATAGGGGTTTCGAACATCTATTGCTGCTGCTAGATTTCACAGTAAATGATTTTCTTTTGCGTCTACATGCATGCATTTGGCAATATTTGCAATTTCATGAATCATATTTACTCTTCGCTTCCTCATGTTCATCTTGGATAACTTTTGAACTACTTTACATTCCAGTGGGATATTGCTCCATGCCCATTTTCATATGAAATTCATAACTATTTGTTAGACATCTGGGAAATTCATAAGAAACATGTGAAAAGGGTCTTGATAGCTTGATGAAAAAAAAATACCTTCAATTGAAATTGATATATTATTAGAATATCAATCATAACCAAATAGTTGTTTCATCATCAATTAATTAATTCAGGTCAATGTTTTAATTTTTTTTTCAAATCAAGTGTATATTTTTGAACACGTATATGAGGATAAGTTCACAGATTTGAGTACTAAACATCTGAGCTATCGCGAGGATTGTTGGAACTATTATGAAAAATGATTCTTACAAGAATTCTGTACGTAATGAGGTTGTTAAGAGAAAGGTCCTTTTTTGATAAGGTTCAAAATTATATCATTCAATATTATATTCAATATGTTGTTTTTGATTCACAATCATTTTATCCTGGTTAGAACTAAAATTTTCATTTCATTTATACAATCATGAATGCATTTTGAAAATCATTAATAATTGTTATTTGATGGAAATTCATAATTATAAGAAAAACTTACACGGTATGATTTCCATAAACACAATGAGCTACGGATCGTGTTTGTGGAAATCTCATAATTGTGTAGATTTTTTTCTATTTTCATCATTTCATGAATGTGGACCTGAAAATGAGTATTTTCAATAAATTCCTTATCTCTCGCTGAATATTTGGTCAACATCTACATTGAAAGCCTGCAGTTTGCTTCGTTTGCTCATTTTGGCTTTCGACTAACTACTAATAGCTATTTTGTGTATTGCTTTCAATTTTTTATTACTCACAACTAAACCTAGGTTAATTTCATCTTATTTCCAGAAATTTCTAGCTCGGTTGTTTTCCAGAATCAGAACATGATTGAGATGAGTTGTATGACCGCTCAGAATAACAATTGCTCAGCTGCTACACAAGATACCTCAGCGGATGACAGACTGGGGGCCCCTGCAAATTCGAAAGACAAGAAAACAAAGATCAAAGATAAAAAAAAACTCAAAAGACTCTCAATGGAGAATGTGCCGTCCGGCGAAAATTATGTTTAACGTTTTGTGATTTTTTTTTAAATAGTGAGTGATGTTTTAGGACGTTTAGAACAATTTTAGAGAAATGTTCAAGTGATATTTTCGAACATGCGAAGGCTGATATTGTATCATGTTGTGATGATGCATATCTATTTGCTGGCTGATGGAAGTGGCCAATTAAATTTGAAACTCATTCAATGAAAATAAGTTCCTAGTCAATGGGTTAGCATCGAGGCGATATAAACTTATTTTTCTATAGTAACTATTCATATCTGTTTCTTGCAATATTTGTAGAAAATCATTTTATTGAATTGACACTACACCATGGTCAGTTTCCTTTCACTACAAGTAAATAACATAATTCGTAAAATTTCTACATAGAGTAGTACATAATTCGTTGAATAGGTAAAATCATTCACTCTTTGGAGCCGATTGGAAATTTGATGTTATGATGGTTTCAGAAAGCCTTCACGTCAAAATTCAAATAGACATCTACAGGAAAATAAATTGCTGACTTTTTTTAAATTTTAGCTGTTTGGAATTGCAACAACATCATAGGAAAAGGAGATAACAACAAAAAAATCAAAGATTCTACTAGCATTCTTCTCAATGGAGAGAATAATTTTGGTTCACACAGTTTCTGTTTGTCACTTTTTTTTTCAAAAATCCTTTGCTCTCGTGATATAAGGTGTCATAGTTTTCAAAAGAAAATACGGACATTCATCAATTTTTTAAAAAACTTCTCTTTCTTTTAAAATTTATTGATAGTATTTGAAATATTCAATAGAATATCCCATGGGTATGTAAAGAAGCAGGTTCAACCCTTGGAACTATAAACACAAACACAGTGTTTTATAGCTCCATGGTTCTACCAGTCTGTTTTGACATAACTAGAAGGGAGAACACTGCTAATACAGCAGTTCAGTGTTGTTGTTCCGTGTTGGCAACTATAAGGCATGTGTCTTGATGATGATTCAAGTTGATATGTTTCGAATTTGAAGGCTACTTTCATAACAAAGCTGGTGATTTATCATAATTTGTCGGACAAAAACAGTTTCTGAATTCATTTTAGCATGACAAGAATATGATCATTCGATGCGATAAAAACATGTAACAAATTTATTGTAAATAGAAAATGTATATACTGAAATCCGAAATATTTGTTATCATAGGGTTTGAGATATTTTTAAATTATCCTGCTCCTCCGATCTGTATACCTTGCACCTTTCATTCACAGTTTCATAGTATACCTAGAAGTAGTCGAAAAAACCTCAAACCAACGAGCCATGAAGAACGGAACCACCCATTGTTTGCTGAAAGATGAACCTAGTTAGCTGTAATATATTCGGAACGCTCCGAGAAATTTTGTTTGCCTACTTTTGCCCCGTTTGTTCATCTCTCTGTTATCATGATGCATTTCAACAAATCAGAAAAACGATGTTCTGAAGACTGTTGCAGTCACTGATATTGGTTTGTTTCGCCAAAAACGCTAACGACATTTTCCGCTATAATGGCATAAAAGTTATAAAACTCCCCAGAAGATGGCGACATTTTTGCAGATTTCTGTACACAGTTGTTGTTTTGAGATTGTAATTATGTAGTTTGATCAATAATTGATAAGTAATCTAAAGTAATACTTCTGAATCAACGTTTTTATAACACTGATTGTGAAATTATCGATAATACTGATTTTGTTGTCATTTTTAGTAACGCCATCTAACAACTAACAAATGAGTGATTTTCCGCTATAACGAATAAAATGCTGTTTCAAGTTAGCTGTACGTTAGAGTTCTGGTTGAAGAAATTAGATGGGCAAATAGACAGAATAGCTTCACCAGTGTTCTGTACATCGACATTGGGACACATAGGGTGCTACTCATCTAGTCTGTTCTTTGATCAAAGGTTGTGACCAATCTCTCCAATGATCAACCATGATCCAACTAAAAACATGATTTCATATTAACAATGAAAACGTCAGGCATCATTATCTCGTGAACGAAAAAAAGTATCAAAGTGATCTAGACACGTCACATCACTTATTTACTTATTAAATGGATCAAATGATTCAACAGAACAGAATTCAACAAAGATATATGCTGCTCACTAGGTCTCAACATTCGGCTGGCAATGATTGAAGCTAAGATAAATGTATATTTTTAGAGCTTTTCGATTGCTGATTGCCATTAGTTGTATTTATTTATAGTTCCGCAATAATTTATTATTAACTTTGACAGCTAATTCCTATGTAGATTGAATAATTTTTTTTTTTTTGTTTTTGTTTTGGTTCCTTGTGTAAATAGACGAAATCGTATAGGATGTCAATCGTACTTACAAATCACATCATTTATTGAGAGTATAATTTTTAAAAAACATTATTTTGTATATTATTTTTCATTGCCGGCTAAATATAGAGAAAAAAATCTAGTGACCTGTATGTTCAGATTTCTTCTCCATATTCAGCTGTCATGTATATATGTCATTTTTCTTCCAATCTAACAATTATATACGGGGTAGTAGCGGTGCGGTGTTTTTTATGTATAATAAGTCCACAGTCGCGTATACACTTTGGGTAAAGTGGTAATATCCCTTCCCTTGCCACATATATACATACATATATTCTATTGTACTTCAAACTGGATCGTGCAGCTCTACAGAAACAGCGTAAAATTAAAGGTGCAACATTTCCCAATCTGTAGTAGGTGCTTCATGTTTGAACTCTCTCTACATATTCATGAAGATATAGAGTTCGATAAACACAAAGTTATGAATGGATATAGAATCCCAAAACATCGCAAAGTGGATTTTATTATCAGTAGTAAAGCTGATTTGTGATATTAGTCGAAGAACTTTGTTTTATCACAAAGTTCTTGCATTCAAAATATAACTTATTTCGCTACAGAACAGAGTTCCATCACACGTTTTATCAAATTTCATACTTTTTAACGGTAGGTAGGTCACCAAAACACGAAATATTGATTGAAGAATTCAGTTTCATCACAGGATATCGAAAGGCGAACATTGTTCTAGATAGTGGGAAACTGATAAAATATAATCTATTTTTGTGATGTGTGAGTGAAATAAAATTGAATGAGGTCATGAAGATTATTGTGCGATGTATGAGATACTGTGTTGGCTCCCATATGTGCATCTCCGACCACACCGACCGCTTACCATACAACGAAATATCCTTGCACTACTTTTGGATATCCATGGGATATCCAAAATTTACCCAAAGGGGATAAAGAATCAAAAGGATAGAAGTATATTACTGGGAAAGAGATGAAACATTGAATAGGTTCTGATCAGCGTCCTTTTATATATCGAATGGGTATATAAGATATCCTGTTATATATTGCTAGTGATGATTAGAATTGATAATTGAAAATGCGATAATCAGTGTTGCTTGAGTCACTTTTTGAAATATCCACGAACGAACAAGATTTATACCATATTTGATGGGATCTATTCGAAACTCCAATAAAAAAGTTATTTTCTTGTTTTTGTGATTGTTTTTCAAACTGATATGTTTTACTGATCGTGATACCTACAGGTTGTCATGTCAGGCAACATTCATCAGGATGTAATACATATTACAACAACATATATATTTTATATTAACATACACATTACATTTTATAATACATTACAACATATATATCTTCTCGAAAAATTCAAACCATGTTGATTAGCGTCAAGAATGATATACAGAGGAATTCACTCCTTCATATATTCATATTTTCTGGTGTAACATCCTGCGCTGTAACTTCTTGCTTGTAACTCTTGCGGCTGTACCCATGATTTCCAGGAGCAACATACCTTGGGCACTATACCGGATGTCCGAGGACCATGGTATACTTGCTAAATAAAATTTGGAATATCGTGTATGATTACTGAATTTCAGTCATTTATTGACAGATTAATGAATCTTGGTATCACCGAGAGTGAATGCGAGTTTTAAATTTCAAATGAACTACTCGGATCGCATTATTAGAAATCGACCAATGCCTGGTTTGATGGTGACATCTCGAATTTTATTCAATTTTATTTTCCATACGCGCAATAGGTGTCAAAAAAATTGTACTGATCGATCATAAAATAATAAAAAGGGTATCCCATTCGAAATTCAATCACTTCTGGGAAACCGGCAGTGAGAAAACAACTATTGGTATGTCAAAGAGTGTCATTGATAAGTTACAGGATTTCCCAATTTCAATCATTCATCTTCGAAACCATGAACCATGTGTTACCATCTATAATGGCAGAAACCAGAAAATTTTAAGTTTTCCGTTTTTTCGTTTACACATTTTTGTGAAATATTTCTGTAATTTTTCAGATGGAAATATGTGTTCAGTTGTCTTCTCTTCTACTTCCTCGTTTAGTATTTTAAATGACAATTTAAAATACTATTTATACACATATTTTCCTGCTATTTACTTCATACATAATCTTTGACACTTCAGTTGGCTTACGATAGACCGTACAGTTATATTATCATTATAGTTACCACTTAGTCGATTTCCCCTTCAGTAGCCACAATCTTGATAAAATTAGGTGGACACCCGGTGTACATTCATTTTTCGATTCGTGAGCAAAACCCGGACCATTGAATGATCGATGTCTTAGACTGAACGATCGGTATTTTATTGAAAACTTGTATTTTGTTTGTACTGCATGTTATTATTATTAATATATTATTTTGTGTCGTGAAAGTTATCTGTGTTGGCCTTTAAGCTTCTAGTCCATTTACAAATTCCTGGAGCCGTATTAAAAATTGTAAGTAGTATTAAATTCCTTTTTTTTTCCAAGAATGTTCGTTATTTTTTCTCGTGCATTCACGGTTATCTGTGAAATTTGATGACTATTAGAAAAATATGATATTTTTATAGTGTTCTATCATCACAATGGTGGCTACATTCTGATATAACTGTTAGATGTAACAGCGAGTATCCTGACAAACATGATTGTTCTCTCATAATCATCGAATTACAAATGTTTCAATACTGTCAATTTATTCGGGAGAAAAGACATAGGCAATTGAACGCTATTTTCAATTCTCTCCAACAAATTACTTGAAACTCTTTATATGAGTATAAAACTGAGTTCTAAGCAATTTTTTCACTATAAAATTGTAAAGAAAGTATAGGGTGATCCAGTTCATATATCTCTTGAACTACAGAGGTATCAGAAGGTAAACCAATAAATAGTGAAATAGTGTAATTTTTGTTATAAGCATATAGGGCGTTGTACTTGAATATCTATTCCGAATACCTTGATCGGTGCATATCTCCGTCATCATATACATACAGGGCTTTCATTTCAAAACTTACCACCCTGGATAACTTTTAATTTGATCTGCGGTGATTACAATTTTCGAAAAAAATAGGTTGTAGGGATAAGTAAAATACTAGTATCAATTGAATCCTATGTTCATCCCCTCCACCCCCAGCAGCCCCTGATTGTAATATTATACTATAATTTCGAATGGAACCCCTACATTGAGATAAATAAAATTCAGACGGAAACACAATCAAAACGACCAGAATAATAATGATAATTCGAAAATTTTGAGTTTGAATTCACTTATAACGGAACTCAAAACTAAAATGCTTGTTGAAGAACGTAATACTTAGATACATTTATCGCTTTTACATTCAGTACTTACGCAATAAATAATTAATAAGAGAATCAAACTGAAAACGAAGAAATGTATCAATGATATGAATTAGATTTATTTCATACTGTCTGTAAGTTCTTCGAGGAGGTGGTACATTCATTTTTCAGCTTTTAATGGGATTTTCTCTCCTCGTTTCTAAAAAAATAGAGTAGAAGTTATTAAAAATTATTGCAATATATTTGTAGTAAGGACAGATTTAGGATCTGTCCCAAAATGTCACTGCGCTTGAAATTAAACCTTTAGATACCTAAAAGAGAAATTCTCTATTGGTCAGTGACACCTTGTTTTTGAAAAAATTTGGAAATACAAATATATTCAATAAGAATAAAACCTCTACTTATCTTGGTGGACGTTTCGGGAACGAATCTGCTCTCGTTCTCAACACAATTGAAATATTTTTCTCTTCGTAAAATTTTTTCAATGTTTTCGATTTTGACACTGAAATAACTTCTACTCTATTTTTTTAGAAACGAGGAGAGAAAATCCCATTTAAAGCTGAAAAATAGATTTATTTACTACGTTACTAAGTTCTGAATAACCTATTATACTTGTATCTGTACTCAGGTTAAAGTGTAAGAATAGCTTGAAAGCTAAACTTTCGCCTAATAAAATCCATTTATTATTATTATCATTATCATTTTTAATTCTTCTTGACTGATTAGCGAATGTTGATTCATCTCTTAGCATATTCTGTTCCGTACTCTGTATTCTGTTTATATTTTCTTATAACTATAACCGTTTTCCTTTTTTACATCAATGCATCGTAAGAGACCACTGCATCAATTTTGTCCCTACTAGTGTGACGTAACGATGCTCTGGCCAGGTAAGACAGAGTAGGCCCTGCTTGGCTGCTCTGCCGACCGCCTTTCACTGCACCCCATCTCCGCGACAGGCTGTAATGCGATAGATGGACGAGAAAATTTATGTAACAATGAAAGTTACACATTGTAATGTCCTGAAATCGCTTCTTTACCGCTTGTAGGGTTGCAGATAACCTTGGAAGATATGGAAGATATGGAGGATACGATCCCATATTTGTCGTCTGAAGAGAGAAAACTTGAATTCGGGAGTTTGTCACCAGGATGGCCTCCGTTGAAGCGAACGATAAATATAGGAAACCAAAACTCACTCAGTGGAGATACATACGATGTGTTGAAGGAAATACTCAGTGAGAGTTCGAATGAGATGCCCGTCACGAAGGAAGAATTCATCCAGATGTGGAAGTCTTTGATACTGGAGAAATGTCGAACTTTTTTGTTTCCTGTCCCGACTGACAACATCAAAATTGTCAATCTGTTTGTACCTGGCCCATTGCACGACTTGCTCAACAACTTGGGGAGATATAAGAGTCAAGGATGCGGTATCGGGTTCGACATACAGCTGCCCCTGGAAAATGGGGAGCCTTGGTGGCAGTTCGATGAAAACATTGCTAAAAAATGGTCGCAACTTTACGACAACGCCGGTTCCGAATACAAATTCGATAAGTTTCCGAATCCTGCAGACCACGAAGGCAAAACTCTGCTCCTGATGACGGCGAAAACTAGCAAGGATATGGACACGAAAAATTTGAAATCCTTCACCAACGAAGCTAAAACTCACGATGCTGTACTTTATGCAGTCAACGACGATCTTTTCGTGACCACCAGTATCGTCAATTATAGCTCGTGTCATTTTTCCATGAATCTCAGGCCAATTAAATTTCATCGGATGAGAAGGAATTATGTGACGTCTTTTAGAATATTCACTTTGCCAACTGAATCTTGATCTCTCGGCACGTTTGATGGTATATACAAGAGGAGTTACTTGTCAGGAATTGTTTTTTTTTTTCAATATTCACAAAAAGTAGATACTACTAAAAGCTATGTGTAGAATTCTTATTTCTGATTACATTTGATATTTTCCAATTGTAAAATCGATTCACTTCAAAGTCATTCAGAAATATCCATACGCACAAGGTGACCGAAATAATATCCTATATATGCTCATCTCTAAAACCATCGTAGATACAGGAAAACTTGATATGAATAAGTCAATCGATTACTATTGAACGTTTATTCTTACCCAAACTCATTCATTCTGTTCATTAATAGAACAACCTGTATCTGAACGAATTTCTGAATAGATTTAAAAAAAGCTAAATATATTTTTCGTTTATCTCTCTCACTTCGTTTTTCAGATATAGGAATGTCGATGGTATTTACTGGAGAACATCTTGAAAGATATTAAGGAGTCGCTAATCATTTTCACTTTTCAGGTCCACTGAGGATAGCAATTTAGTTACTGAAATACGTATTTAGACTTTTCTAAATATTATTGTGGTTTTTGCATGGGTATATATTTATTTTGTATTCGATAGATGGCAATGACAAACAACGCAGTTGACTCAGTTGAGTGAAGTTGGTTAACAAAGATGATATCTGAAATATCCGAAGGTTACCGAACTTATAACAATTCATGTGCGTACTGCGTGAATTCGAGTAGGCGTCTTTTGTGAAATTTCTATGAATGACAATGGACAGTGATTGAAACTTGGAATAATAATGATTCAAATATCTATGGTCATAGAAAAAATAGTGTACATAAAATATCTCACAGTGTACAGTAGGCTGCGTAAAAGAGACGGAAATATGAAGAAATACAGTTATATGGATAAACAAATATAATAAATTTAACCAGTATTTGCATAGGCAAAACAAAAGGGTGCATAATATCGTTGTTTATATGCCACCTAAAATGAGGTTCTCACAAATTATAAAACATTCATATAATATGTGTTTAGAAATCATCGAACAAATCAGGTTTATGCAATTATTATCATTATATCATTTTGTTAGGAAATTTGTATAGTTTGTGTTTGAGTATTTTCCCATGGAATAAAAGTGATTTTTCAAATACTTATTATATTCTCACCTTATTCTTGCCTAGTACAACATGATGTTACTGTTGAAAATTATCATTTTTCCTTAATGCATAGACGAAAAATTGTATGTAAAAAAACATTAGTTAAATCCATCTAGAAAAGTACCAGTTTGATTTTGTTAAACCACATAACATTATAATGACAATCGCATTGTAAAAGTACAGTATTCGTACTGGAATAAAATTCCAATATCCGTTCTGGAATATCATTTCACAGAACTGATAGTTCTAACAAAATTCACTAAAAAATTTTCACTGAAACGTTTATATATACACAAGACATAATTATGTATGTATACAACACTCAATGTATTTTTTGACTCAATTCCTTTTGTTCTTTATTGCTATACTGTTGAGTTTTTTTAGGAATCAGCTGACATTTCCCCTCTTCAACTATACAGGGTGTCCCAAAAAGATGCTGACAAACTTTAAGGGGTGATAGGGGACACCAAAGTGAACATTTCTGTAAATATACAATGCCCGCAAATGAGCCGTTTGGACTGGAGAGCAAAAATCTATTTCGATCTTACCCAGATAATTAAACAAGTTTTTTTCAATCGGTTTTTCATTTAGTTGATCACGAGCTGCAAAATCATTTCCCAATCATAAACATTTCGAAAAGTCCCACCTTGGGATCGCCGTAAAATTTATTATTTGTGGTGAATTGTCGTTACAATATGGTCAACATTTTGAAAAATTATTGTCAACAATAGTTTCTTAGTTAATGAAGCAAGATTGATACGTAAACAGTGATCTAATTATTGCGCAGTTTAATAAAGTACCAAACAGTTTTTTTGCTCTACATGCTTGTTTTGATGTTTACTATCACCCCTTAAAGTTAGTCGGTATCTTTTCATGTAACGTCAGATATGAGTATGTAAAGAATAAATGATTACCTACAACAATTTGTTACAGGTCTGAAACGAATGGCTCGTACCCGATTGAATCAAGAAATAACTGATATACGACTTACACCTTCGAAATTGATATTCACTCGTAGAATTCGCATCGATAATCAGAACACTCTTAGTCGGCTAACATATCAACATTTGTGTCACGTCTTGCCGAAATTACCACGAATAATATGCGAGGAGAATTTCGTGACGATGTGGAAGTATTTGATCCTTCAACGATGCCTGGACGTGATATCGGCCGGATTGAGAAATAGGGGGTTCACCACCACCTTTTACGAGGTACCCGAACCACTATACGATTTGCTCAATGCTCTCGGAGAATGTTACAGTAAAATACGTGGAATCATATTTCGAATCGCTCTACCACCCGATGGGAAAGAGAGATGGCGGAGGTGCACTAGGAAACTCTCGGAAGATTGGAATTCTGCTATGCATGTATTGACCGGGAAGTACAATCTGCGGGAATCCCCCAAGTTCAGAGACTATAAAGATAGGGCTTTGATACTAACGAGCAAGAGGACTGCTCCTGACCATTCGACGGAAATCAGATTGTTCACTAGAGAACCCACAGCGGCGGATTGTTTGATATGTTGCGTGAACGATGAGTTATTCGAAGACAATCCACATATCAGTTTCGATACCTCTTTCTTGTCAGTCAAAACATCTGACCACCATGCGTTTCCATATATACAAGACTATACCATTACTGATGTAGCTGATTCACCACCAACGAATTGAACAATAGTTATTATATTTTCTATTATAATATTAATTATATCATTATTTAGTATGTAAATGTTGCCCATACTACCTATACTATTCCTGATGATGATTTTCCTACCTATTAAAGTAATAACTCATATTTTCAATTCGATGGGATTTTTGGCAGAAACCGAAACATATTTTTTTGTCTCTCGAAACAAACAAGAAAAGCGTTGGAAATCAATAATGAAGGATGGTGGTACAGGATGTCCAATTTCAGATTCTGCTGAAAACCACATCAAAATAGAAAATATGGATTAACAAGAAAGCAGTTGGAAAAAGGTATAGGGAAAGTTATAGCGACCCGACCATTTAATAAATACAAGGTGCCACCTTTGAAGTAATAAATTTCTCAACTTTAAACCAACTGGTAATGTGAACTTCGAAAGTATCATCTATGTGCTTCCGTCTACCCCAGAAGCGCTTACCATCAGTCGAAAATAGGTAAAAGTCGCAGAGTTTAAAATAAGGTTACATCTTTAAAGATTTTGAAAGAATCAAGATATCTAAGGAACAGTTGAAAATAGGTATAGGGAAACTTGATTGAAATCATGAAATTTCCTCAGGAATTCTAAACTATAATAATACACCGGGTGTTATTTAAAATAAGAGAGCTGCTGGCAACATGCGGTAACTGGAAGTGGTACGACCTTTCGAAGATTTTCTTGAATGGAAGAAAATGTTGAATATCTTTGAGGCACACGTTCTCCTACTTCTACCCAAGCGACTTGCTTCTTCGTTAGGGAGGAAATAGATAAATTATCGATTGAATTCTGCAATCTTCGTATATTTCAGCTGTCGTCTTTTGTAACCAACTTCACTCAACTCCGTTTATTGCTATGACATTGTCATGTATGTATTCGCAGTATATTTTTTGATATTGTTATGCATAATGTAATGGATTCACTCATTTTTTGAAAGGTTAGGATGCGAAATCAATCTGAATATATGATAAGAACTATATGTTATGATACCAGTAGTGAAATTTTCAAGAAAATTATCATTACATTCATCAATCACAGCGAGCGTGAGTTTTTCAAATATTTCCACACTAGTGCGTTTCACTTTCGACTTTCCTGTTACTATAGTGAAATGGGCTACTTTCTGAATAGCCAACAATAATGTGCTATTCGCTGTATTAATAGTTAGAAGTGATAGTATACCCAACTAGTACATCAATGAAGGCGATTAATAACTAACTTTTGTTATTCATTGGGGCTGTGAAAATTGCAATAATTACCCAATAATCCCAACACTTTTTTTTTGTTCGAAACTAGATCAAGGAGAATCACCGAAACGTCCTAAATAAGCTGTTTGAACATGTAAAATGTTGATTGATGTCCATGACTACGCCTCGGGGCCTCTGATATGAAACACCAGCCGCGGCATTGAATCTTGTACTTCTCTGCCTAGTGAAACAAATAAGTATTTTTCTCAATCAAGTGATATATAATAATGTCAGTGAATGTCTTCGAATCGATTATGTGACATATATTCACATATATAAGCACATATTTCCTTTTCTGAGCAAAATCAAATATGAATAATAATCAACATTTTGACATTAGATAAGCTCAACATTTCCGGACAAAGAAGTTCCAGATCATCTTAAATTGATGAGGATCAAAGAAAATTTGAGATATTACATAGCATTCCAGAAACCTAGATGTAAGGAACATCAGTTCGATGAAGACTCAATGAAAGTCAGGCACTGTATATCCATCCTGGAAATTGAAAAAAAAAATCATCCTTGGAATAATACTGGTTATAAATGAACACATATGAAGTTATCCATTACTGATGGAGATGTAAGGTGTTACAAAATAAGTTGGTATGGGTAAAACTAGAGTTGACTATCTAGCCTTCTGAAAATGATAATCATACAATAATATTTTGCTTTATTTGAGTATTAAAAAAGACAGGAACATACATAAATGTTTGTTGTCCACCTCCATTTCCTCAAAGATTATATACATAGATAACCGGATACCTAGCATTCGTTTGACGAATACTCAACTCGATATCATTTTGAATCTGTGGTAGATTTATGCTATCCCATAGTATCTTCAAACTCTTAACAGCTGAGACCAGCAATATCGTGTGTTTATCAGAAATAACGGAAAGGTTGTGATCATGACAATTGATTTTCAATTCCATAATTTCATCAATGACTTGAAAACCTTGATTTTGCTTTCCATTATCCCAAGAGGAGTATTTTTGCTTATATTATGGGTATATAAAGTGTTTGTGCATGTATACAAGTCCTTCAATAGTGGCACTGTTCTTCATATCTCCGTTAGATGAACAAGGTACAAATTAAATAAATAATACAGGTACAATTTGAAAAAACAAAAATAGGTTTCGGCAAGAAAAAAATACCTGTATAACGGGCTCTGGAAAAACAGTTTTTCGATGGAGACATGGAAGATCATGCCCCTGATGCAGGCGTCTGTACACAGATAAAATATACAGAGTGATTATATGTTACACTATTGTCATAAACGGTAGAAAAAGCGAATCAAGTTAAAATACCTACAACACATCACACAATGAATAATGAATCCATAAAACATCCTTCTCCAGTAATAAAGTGCAAGTTCCGAGCAAGTTTTCTTTCAAATGGATTTATACAGTGTGTAAACAGTATTGAAAACAATACATTTTACTCCTCTCTTAACATAACATCCGGCTATCTATAGTTTCCATCAATGTTTGATTTCATTAAATACAATATATATATAGTTAGCGCTCGAGGGCGGTTCATGATTGATTATAAGGATGGTGAGCATACTCTAGAGTGTTGAAAAGGAAATAGATATCAGCTCATGGACCGAGACGTACAACTGATTGATCAATTAATTGTTGATTAACCCATCATCGAGTAGAACAGCATTAATTACAATCAAGTATCTGAATTGGCGCTGAAGTCATTGATAGCATCAAACGAATTGTGCAAGATTAATTTCAAATGATATCTTGTTGGGTGTTTCCAAAAAAGTTGACTCCGTTGCTAGGAACTTTGGTTTGCTCAGTAGAAAAATTTCGTAATGGCATCCGCATCAAAGATACAGGGTATTGAAGAAAAAAAATTTGTATACATTTTTCACGATCATGCCGAAACAACGGGCAACATTTCAATGATATTTTGTATGAATATGTTTTGTAAGCTGACACATCTCATGAATTTGTTTATGTTTATATATATATATATATATATATATATATATACTCTTATTAATAACATGATTTTAATGACCTCATAGTTGATACTCAACCGTTCAAAAGATTAATGCATTCTTTAGAAAAAAGTATAGCATTATGTATTATGTACTGATAGATTATTTATTGTTTTTAGTCATATTCATTTTGATTTTCTTCTTGTGATTTTGGGTTTCATTACTAACTTTAGCATTAGAATAATCTTATTATTTTCAGTTTTCAATAAATAGGTAATTGTTTTTTATAATACTTACTTTCTACCAGCACCAGATATTACTTCGAGAATATTTCGAAAACTACCCACAGTGTCGAGTTTTACTTTTATGGTGCATCATTGAATAATGTTCAAGTTCATATGAAATTTGGACTAGAAAATCTGACCTCGAAAAAGTTAAAACTGCTCTGTACAAACCGTGTAACTATGAATGTAGAATATAAAAATAAATTCATGCGATTGTCAGCTCCCAAAACCCCCTTCATCAAAATGTTGCCAGTAATTTCGAAATAATCGTAAAAAATGTGGATACCACTTTTTTAACACTCTTATATCTTGATGCCGATACGAAAATTTTTTCATCGAGCGAACCCAACTTCTTTGCAGTGTTCTACGTATCCTAGCAACGTGTCCACCTTTTTCAGAAACATCCTGTATAGACCAACCTAGTAGGACATTATTGAGTTTTCGTTGGCGGCGAAACGCGGTAGCTTGTAGATGGCGGCACCATAGCAGTTTGATTACTGTCATTTTGGTCAATAATCGCTTGTCTAGTACTCTTTGACCTTGAGCTTAGGCCGAATTGTTCTAACTGTTAGATTGTTTAAGATTGCTACATATTTAGTGTGTAAGTGTGCTATTATTTGATTTTTGTTATGCTCTTGTTTGTCGTTAGCATCCGCTGAATTCAGATAAAATCTGAGTATGCGTTTTGTTACTTGTTAGCTGGTTTAATTCGAATCCATTTGTACGAAAGTAAAAGTACACCTTGATACAGTCCTCCCTGCATATTCATAACTTTCTTCGGTTTCCACTAGTTGTCGGAAATTGACTCAACGGCATTCACACAATCGGCCTACTAAGTTAGTCTAAAGGGTTTCTAGGTAGCCCTTCGTTAGAAGTTTTCGTGGTTAGATAGTACTTACAATTCTAAATTTCCTGGTCTCCAGTGTTAGTCAACATCCTATTTCATCATGATGTATGATTTAAGAAGATTCGAAACTAATCTCAAGGAATACTTGATCACAACTTGGACGTATCTTGAAGATTTTTTTCTCTCTCTTCGATGTTTCATTCATGTGAATATATGTATACTCTATTATAAACAGTAATGTTTCTTGGGTTATAAAGACAATCAATTTGTGATAACCGAAAGCGGTATAATCCTAAAAATATTTTGAAAACGAATGGGAATGTTCAAAATTCATTACACAAGTTTCCTCTAACCTCGAAAACGTCCAACGAACGCCTACCGTGAGAACCCTGCAAACGTATACGATGGTTCAGTAAATAGCTTCAACGGTAAGAACACATCTTTCGTGAATATAAAAAACATAAGAAACAATTGTTTGTGCACCATCCTCATTCACGCCGACACCGAGACGAAGTCACCGAGCCAGATCGACCCATCATCGACATTGATTGCATACCCTGACGGGGCCGTCCCAGCCGCGCAACGGCACCGGCTTCCTGGCCGGCGAGCACTCGTCGCACACGCCTTTGCCGCACTCCCGGCAGTGGTGCAGCGCCCTCTGGCAGCCGAACGGTTCCTCGCACACGGCGCACCGACGGCATTCGGCGTCCGGCGTCCAATAGGACGGCCGCACCGTCTCCTTGATGAAGTCTCGCGGTATGTCCAGTACCTGGAACGGCGACGCCTGAATGAATACTTGCTGCCGCACAAGAAATATTAATAACATTTTTTAATTCCAAGTGTGATAACTTCCCTTGTGTACTTGGATTGGGCTCAGGGAAACGAATACCAAATCGATATATATTCTTCAATCAAAGTATTCAATACAAAAACCATTCGTGTAGCCGGTAAATATATTAGTAATTCAGCTATATTCAGCTGCATATGAACCATGAATTCATAATACTGCTGACTACAAACCTGCATGGAAATAAACTATATACAGAGTGATAAAATACATTTAAATCCATACAATCAAAATCCATACTGAAACTCTTTTTTTTAGTACACAAGAAACATACATGTTTATGGAGGGACATAGAAGAACCTAAAAAATAAGAAAATACATTAAAAAATGATCAGGTAAAATTGTAGATAAACAGTTAAATCAGAATTAGTCAATATAAGGGAAGTTGAATTGATAGAATATATTTCTTCAGTTCAATCTTGAATTTTGTGGCGAGATTGATAGATTTTATTCTGTTGGGTGAACTGTTATAAATATTTATTCCACAAAAATTCAACGATTTGTTTCCAAATTGGGATTTTATCTGAACAGTTTTCAAATGATCACATTGTCTGGTGTGGTGTTCATGGTAAGATTCGAGCGTTTTTTAGTGGATGAAAAACACACTTTCATTTTGAAGACGGAGTCAATATCTAGCAGATCCCTTGGTTTGTATAGACTAGATGTTGATTTTAAAAATGGTAGTTTGAAAATACATTTTATGGCTTTACTTTGAAGAGATTTCGATTTAGATTCTGCTGCAGTACCGCAGATTGATATCAAATACTGTAGTTCTGAGTGAATCAAACTAAAATAAATCAATTTCAAATATTTTAGCGATATAGAAGACCCCAATTTGTATAATATACCAACAATGGGAGATATTTTATTTCGGAAATATCGTTAGATATTTGAAACACCCAGATCGTTCATTAAATAGTGTCTGTAAGTTATTAAAAATTATTTCAACATATTTGTAGTAATGACAAATTTGTGGTCTGCCCCAAAATGTCACTGTGCTTGAGATCAAACCTTTGGATACCTAAAAGAGAAATTCTCTATTTTTCAGTGACCTTGTTTTTCAAAAAAATTGGAAAGTTCCCCGAACTTTCGTTCCACTGGAGTAATTGTAATTTTTGAAGCACATTCTGAAGCGCCAATATATTTTATACAAAAAAAGTCCTACTGCCTCAATGTTCTGAAATGAACGGTTTCCGAAAATTTCTCTTGAAAGTTTCGTTGGTTTACAACATCGAATTATGGACATATGGAAATTGCATTGAGGACAGGGGTCGTAATTTTGAACAGCTATTATGATATTTAAATTTTTGAGGTGGTTTGCCGCCCCAACTGTGTCTTTTACTATCGAGTTTTCTTGCAGATAGATCACTCTACGTGGTGGTAGACGGGGTCTCGTCTGATACAATGACGATCAATGCTGTTGTTCCACAAGGCTCTGTCTTGGCACCAACTTTGTTCTTGCTCCACATCAATGATTCGATGAATGTGACCTCCAGCCCAGTTCATAGCTTTGCGGATGATAGTACACTTCATTCCGCCTTTTCCTCTAGAGCCCCTATCCAACGAGGCCAGAGGTGCAAGGCGAAGACAGGTCGATGCTTTGAATGAGGATCTGACAAGAATTCTGAAATGGGGATCTGAGAATCTAGTACAGTTCAATGCAACTAAAACTCAAGCTTGTATGTTCACCAAGAAGGCTGATCACACAATGCCCAATTTGATGATGTCGGGTACCACTGTTCCTATGAGGTCGTCAATATCCATGCTGGGTGTCACCACCAACAGTGCTCTCTCATGGGACGATCATGTGAGGTCCATTGCGAAAACTGCTTCACAAAAACTCGGTTTTATTTTCCGTGCGAAGAGATACTTCACATCCCAGCAACTGCTTATGATCTACAAAGCATAAATTTGACCTGTCCTGGAGTACTGTTCACATGTTTGGAGCTCAGCCTCCAAACATGCGCTAAAGCTCTTAGATCCAATTCGCCTAGTCGATTATACAACACTCACCAAATCATTGACCTCTCTAGATCATCGTAGAAAGGTCGGCGATCTCTGCCTTTTTTATAGGTACTTCCATGGTCGGTGCTCAACGGAAATATCATCTATTATGCCACCACGTGCGATTCCTAGTAGACAAACCAGACGAGCTCAAGCTGGTCACCCCTACACTATCAGGCTGGAGACCTGTCGAACATCGCTATACCAAGCATCATTCATCAATAGAACGGCAAAGTTGTGGAATTCTTTGCCTAGTGATGTCTCTCCTGGTGCTTAAAACTTCCAAACTTTCAAGAACAATTCCAACACCTTCTTTCTCTCCCAAAATTCCACCGCTGGCTAACACGATGTTCCTCAAACATTATAGGATTCCCTTTCGTGTTGTCCACAGATAAAAAAAAATGATTGTTGCTGTAACTATTGTCAATAATATCTAGTATTTCAATTATAAAATGAATATTTCTAGGGATAAAAAAATTATACCAGGATTTTCTATGTTTTCATTCATGAAAAAAACAATTTTTGTCGAAAGCTGTTCACTTTAGATCATTGAAGCAAGGGGAACTATTTTTTTGTGAAAGATATTGGCGCTTCAGAATGTGTTACAATTTCTCCAGTGGCATAAAAGTTCAGCCACTGACGTGTCCAAGGAATTTGATTGAGAGCCTCAAAAATCGTCATTATTAATAGTGAAAGCGTACAAAGGCTCAGCTCCGTATGTTCTTTTTTTCATGTTAGAGTTTTCCGTTGCGACACTCATTCGTTAACACCTCAGTTATCTTTATCTCATTATCTCATTATCTACGAGCGCACTATGATTCCAACTGAGTTATTCATCATCCCTTTCTCATCCTCTTTTTCTCTATCAATTTATTTTTTTTCTATCATTCACTACTGTAACTTTTTATATCATATTATATTATACTTACATTGTACTGTATATGTCTTATATATTTTGTCTAATACATATATATCATATTTGTATAATCTCTATGTATGTATATTAGGATATCTATTTCAAATAAATCTATTTCTATTTCTATTATATGGACCTCGACTCTTACCGACTTGACCGCCGAGAAGGAGCTGACGACCGTCTCGCCGATCTGGCGCGCCCTGTTCTCGACGCTGTCGCCGGTCGCCGGGCCCGTCGCCGGCTCGTCGCGGTAGCAAGCGTCGCACACGCGCACGTCGTCGTGCCATCCGCGCGCCGGCACCGGTTGCCGGCGCGACGAGCACGCGTCGCAGAAGCCCTCCCCGCACGCGCGGCAATGGTGCTTTCGGTCGCCGTCGGCGAAGGCGGACTCGCACAAGAAGCACTCCTGGAAACCGACAGTCTATTTTAGCATAGTCAAACAATCAATCAATCAGAAGTATACTTTATTGTCGAACATAAAATATCTCATTGACAATGCCTGGGTAGAACACTTGATATATGGAAATAAAGATAAAAAAAATACGTAAACATACAACATAAATACAGACAAGAGGCAACAATACATCACACTATTTCTGAAATCTTATTCAACCGAGAGGCGTTCAAGAGTTCAATACCGTGGTTTTAAGTCTGTCGAGATAATCGCTACCTCTGGAGTCCCTCAGGGATCCGTATTTGGTCCTTTGCTATTCATTACGTTTATAAATGACATTTGCCTTGGCTTAGACTCCGAAATTCTTCTATGTGCAGATGATTGCAAGTTTTATCGTGAGATATCCAACTTGAACGATTGCAGCATCCTACAAAAAGATATCCAAAAATTGTCTGTATGGTGTGAGGACAACTCACTTCCTCTTAATATAAAAAAATGCAATCTTGTCTCCTTCAGCCGCAAAAAATCACCCACTGAATATTCTTATGTAATAAATGGAAATATCTTGCGAAAAATAGCAGAATTCAAAGATCTTGGGGTCATCATTGACGAAACATTTACAATCAGTCATCACGTGAATACCCTTGTCTCAAATGGTTTCAAAATTCTCGGCCTCATCATTAGAAATTCGAAATGGCTTTCAGATACCAGCACCCACCTACTCCTTTTCAATGCACTTGTGAGATCAAGGTTTGAGTATTGCAGCGTCGTATGGAATCCTTGTTACATGAATTTGGAGAATATTCAGAGACGTCTCTTGAAGTATGTTAGTTTTAAGTGTGATGGAATCTATCCAAACCAAAGTATTCCACATGAAGTGCTACTTTCGAGATTTCAGGTACACTCTCTAGACAATCGTCGTAAATACCTAGGCATATTATTTTTGCAAAAGGTTATATTATCTCTAATTAACTGTCCTTATTTACTTGCACGTATAAATTTACATGTACCCAGGCTACCTGTAAGAAACAGTAATACATTTTATCTTCCCTTCCCTCAAACAAATGTACTCACACGCTCTCCTCTATATAGAATATGTCTTGATTATTTGTCAATTCAAAATGACGTTGATATTTTTAACTGCAAGCCAATTGACATTAAAAGAGCTATCTTGCAAGCATAAGAATCTCATGGTGACGATGCGTACCAACTTTTTTCTCACGAAATCTTTTTTTTAAGTTCATATACGCACCATCACTATTATTTCTATTATTTCTATCATTGTTATCACTATTCATAATTATTCATATTTATCTCTGTGTAATGTGCAATCTGCACACTAGGTTTAACTTTACATTAGCGTTTTTATGCTTTGGATGTATCTTTTCCATTCTGTAATTGGCTTCGGCCGTGTGTACTACTAAATAAATAAATAAATGAATACATAGATAGAGTTGTTGGAAACTTTGAGCCATAGTTGATGAAATTATTTTGTAATCTTACAAACTTCCTCCTGTTCATTGGTGTCAATTCAGGATACATTTGGTTGAATTTTCTGCAAGTTCTGGCAATGATTCGATCACATTGTCCGTGTATAATGAATAACTTTATAAGAACTTCGTTTGAATAATCGATATTCGCGTTCATTCTGGGAGATTTTTTGAAACACTGTCAATAACAATTACTGAATTACTCATTAATGTCACCGAATTGCATGAGTTTGATATTTCCATGACTATCTAAAATTAACTTTTTCATAAAATTATATTTCCAAAGTTCTACATGGACACTGTGTATAAAAGAGATATGCCAGATGATAGGCGAAATTCAGTCAGTAACATCGACTCAAAGAGTGAGCATTACAGATGTTGAAATTCTATCGAGTTCACAACAGTTCTGTTATAAACTTATCCCAAGATAAATTAGTTCTGACGTTAGTTCTGAAATGAATCGAAAAAATAAATGAACAATATTTTTATATCCTGACGATATTATTCCTCGAAATTGAAAAAATCGATTTCGAGGATATCTCAATAATATGAAAACTGATTATTGTTGCAGTGTCAGATGCTTACCTTGATCTCGTTATTAGGCCTCCAATAGCTGGGAGCTATCTTGTCAGCAGCCCAATCGCTTATCAGTCTTTTGGGCTGGGATCCGACGTTGGCAATGGCTTCCGAGAACATGGTGACGCCGTCTAATACTTTCTGGGCAGAATTTTGAGATCCGAAGATAGATTTATCCTGGAAATTGAGTTTATCCTTCTTACAACATTATTATACTGTCTGCGGTTAACGACATTTGGTGGCCCGTAAGTGCAATACAATCCCCGGATTGTGAAATTTGATAAAAACCTCGATATCAATTTTCCTTCTTGGGAATCAGCCCTGCTTGATTCAACACTAATTTTTGACTTTAACTAAATGAAATCCCAAGTCGATACCTTTTTACGTTTCACTAAAGTCGTTTTACTAAAAAAGTTTTCAAGATTACATGGATTTCACATAAAAGAGAGTGAGCAAAGAAAAAGTATGCAAACACAAAACATATTAGGTACCTGTCTTTTTGGAACCTGTCAGTGAATAAGTGTTTGTATTCTTCTTCTTTGCTTTAACTCTCCTATGAAAGAATCAAAAATGAAAATTCCTCAATTGAAACCTCTCTTAAATTGAAAATCCGTGGCCTACATATGCATATCTGAGAATCAAATCTAGAGAGTACTATACATCATTTTGAAGGAAACTACTGAATTCAATGAGATAATAAAATTTAGGTCGTTTCGTGGAAAAAAATATAAGTTTGTGTCGTATCTCCAAAACCTTACACCAAATTTTCTTTTGATTCTGCACAGTGCTAGAAATTCTAAGCTCGACAGTATCTCTGATGACTTCGTAGATACAGGAGTCCAAAATGTAATAATTTTCGAAATCGCCCAGCATATTAAAGCGGAAACAGTTATGTAAAATCTGATTGGACCATCTTGAATTTCAAGAAAAAACTAAGATAGGATCGTGAAAACCGGAAGGCTCCATCTTCAATAACAACCGAGAAACCTAGCAGTCTCAACCAAAATGGGATGCACTGTGTATTGAAATAAATTCTATAGGAATTATATAGAAAGTACCTAGTATACCAAATAATCGGAAATAATCAAAAGTAAGTGGACCAATCAAAAATTCTGAACTACAAATTTCACAATTGTAGTTCAAAAAGAGTCAGTTGTATTTCCAAATAGTCATTTGGATTTAAAAAAAGCAACATTTTAATTTCAAAATTGTTTGTCGAATTTATGTATTTATGTATGTTGAATTGAGTCAAATTAATTTGATTTCCAAAATCAAAATATCAAATTTCATCAAGTATCATTTATGTTACGAAAAAATGGTGGTAAAGGTATGAAGTACAATGTATAATATGCGCCTGAGGTGTTATGTAATATTCAATCACCCTGTAGTTACTACTGTAACTACACTATTGTATGAAGTAGTATAAGACTACACAATTCGAACATTTTATCCTTGCAAAATTTCTCAATGTTAATTTGTTTGACACTGAAAAGTGACAATTTGGCAGACGGAGGAATTCTGGTTACCACGTGTTTTGTTCATTAATTGATGTTGAATTTGCCAGAGAATCGGATGCCAATTTCTATCAATAATGAACAAGAAGCAATATTATTGTCTCCGTTCAGGAGAATGCAAGCAGACTCTTTGATTTTCCGTTTTTGGTTGTTGTCTTCTTTTCCTATGATCTTAATATTACCCCAATCGGCCATATGTTGTCCATTTTCAGTAAGGATATGTTCAGCTAATTTTGATTTGTCAGTATATCTTTTCTTTATATTGTTCTTATGCTCTTTCATCCTTACCGATAGAGGCCTGCTAGTTCCACCGGTATAGCATTCTCCACAAACAATCAACATAATGCTTTTCAAACTACAATTGGAAAATGTGTCAACGGTACAAAATTATCCGATGAGATAGAGTAAGGCACTCACGGGCCCTAATAAAATACCAATTGCCACTCACCCCCGACCACACGTGAATCACTTCGGTCCTGACGGCCATATCTTCGGGATCCTTGTTTCCGAACCAGTGTTGCCGGCTCCTGTAGATTTCCCCGCACTTCGGACATTCGATCACGTAACCCGACCAGACGTAACTGAAATAGCCGCTCCACGAATTGTCTGACATGGTCTGGTAGCTCGGCTTGACAACGTTTCGTTGGCCATTTTTATAACACGCCTAAATTAATCAGAATGAATAAATAGATATTTTCAATTTCTCCTTGAGGAAATTGATAAAGTAAGAAATTTTTAGATGATACCAGTCAATGAATCTTTAGGTTTCAATAAAATCACAGTTGGTTCTGGAAAATTAAAATTGAAAATGCATTCGGTGGTTTTATTTTGTCATTTCATAAGTGGCTTTGACTGTGAAATATTTCTACTTCCCCAGATGGATAATAAGAGACAAAAACAAACATTTTCCAAGCATCTCATCGGCATAACATTTCGGGTTTTGAATAAAATTCCTTAGAGATCGCAGTTTCATTCTCAAATGATCTATATGTTTATTCCACAATAATCTTTCATTGATATAAAGGCCTAGAAATTACTTTTGCATTATTAATGGAGTTGTCATTGAAATTTAATGTATTGTTGGAAATATTAGACGATTTTTTTTGATAAATACATATTGGAAAATTTGTTGTACATGAAAAAATGAACTTGATTCGATGAATTTGCAAGCAAGATGATTTGATGAACTTTTCTAAATAATTTTAATTTTCCTTTCATTTCTAAGGCTGATATTGATGGTAATCTCAAATCACATCCCTGACAGCTACAGTATCTTTTGACGTACGAAATCCATATTAACCAATGTATAATATAAGATGATAGTAGAAGAGGTTATTGTTCCAAAAAAAAAAAACTATTTTCCATAATTGTTTCCAAAACTTTGGATAGGACTGTTTATATAGTGGTAATATCTTTGCAATCTTGGAAGATTTTGAAATGATGTTCAACAAGATAGTAACTTGTTCAAAATTGATAATTTTCACAAAAAGTTGTTTCTTCAAATCCACATGATTCTCATTCAACCAATTCATCAATATCTTCAATTTCAGAAATATTTGCCGTATTCAATATCAATGTGATATGATTTTTCGAATACGTTTCAAGTTATTGTACATACAAAAATGTTCTATCATCTCCCACACCATTTTATGTTTATTTTTCGGTAATCGAAATTTTGGGTTCTCTCTTCTGCTGGTACACCTCTGAACGTCATCAGAGAAGAATTAAAGTCGACAGAAATAGTGCAACAGTGTCAGTTAATGGGCGAATATAATAATCTCGGAACGATTGAATTTTTCGAAAATTATCATAAAGATTCCATCATCAACTGACCTACTGTAGCGAAAATTTTCTTTCGATTGAACACTTCGTCGTAGTTAAAAGTAGGCATTCATTTTGCCTCGAAAATAAACTCTCTTCACAAGTGCAGATAATCAGCCCATATCTGGGTTTGTGCTGGATTTTTCTCTAAAAATATTAAAGTATACAGTTGATGATGAAACCAGTAATCAGCGAAATTGTCATCGCTATACAAATGCATAACTAAGATTTTTACACTGTCACTTCTTTCATCTGAAAGATCATAAACGAAATCTTGAGTTCTCAATAGTTGGCATTTTGAGCTGTACAAATTTTGAGCTGTACAAAAAATTACAGCTTTCGTTTGACAATTCTTTGAACAAATGAAATTTTCAAAAAATCACCGTTAACGGTATTCTGAGATTTGCAGGTCGATATAAACTTTACTAAAATGGAGTTATCAGTGGAATAATTGGCATATAATGCCCAGTTTCCACTGTAAGGAGCGAAATATACATCAGTATAAACTTTTCTATATAAAATTAGTACATTCGAATATCTATCAATAATCATCAGAAAATAATTGCCTAACAGCAACTGAATGTAAGTGAATTACCTTGCAAAGATACACATAATTCTGATACTGATGTTGAAAAGTGCAGTCTTGCCTACTCTGGTGTGGTTCCCCATCCTCCTTGTGCCCGACAGACATATCACAGTTACTTTTACATGACTGACACTTCTCGGGACAGGTGAAAAATGCTGGCAAGAACATTTGAGGAGTTGCATTGGTGAGTTCGTTATTGAATTTATCATTCAGACTCTGGAAGAAATGAGAATATGAAAATATTAAACAATGAACTGATGAAGTGTCCTTGATCTTCTCAAAATGAACGATGATTATAGTATAGTGTAGATACATAGATTCATTCAAGGATTCAATTCAAACAGTTGAAAAACTCAAGTCAAGTCATGAAACAATACATATGAAGAGAACTGTCATTAGAAGTGAATGATCACACATCAACTGGCTGAACCTAATTCGATAAAAAATCACAGTAATAAAATATAATATATGGGTCTACAAATGAAATAATAAGAGACGCATAAGTAGTGGAAATTATTTCATAAATACCTATAATGAATATGGTTCGATGTAGAGGTGAAATTAGTATGAGTAATTATATTCTATGGTGCAGGAATCATTCAATTATGATCGAGAATTACTATATGAGAATCATAGTTTCATTTGCATTCAGGAATAATCGAGTGATGTTGATCATTTGTCTTTCACGTTCAGATATTTTGAGATCTTAATCATATAATAGTATATTCTTGATCAATTATTGAGACACTCAGGGTATTTAAGTTTCACCAATTATCACCAATTTTATTTTTGTGAAGGTTGAATGTTACCCTGAAATTTAAGATATAGGAGGATATAGAAATATAGGAGATAAAGTGACGACTGGACAATATATTTCAGCTGAACAATTATTGGTCGACACTAGGGCAGGTGAAGACAAAAGTTGTTGCAGTTGGATTTCGACATTTTAGTAGTAGAATTTTAGAAGCACGTAAAATCACTGTCCATAGCCAATGGGCAACTTTATATTCTCCTTCCACAACCTACTCAATGGTTTGAAACATGCTCATTCATAGATTTATTTATATCTGGTACAAGTATCCATGGTTTAGCAGCTACTAAGTATCATAAACTTTCGTTTTCACCGGAAATGAACAAGTAAATTTTCAGCTATAGTTCAACTAAATATATCATTCCATGAAAATACCCTGTAAATTTTCTAGTACTAACAAAATTCACAGAATTAGCTGGTGTCAGCCATGGTGGATTTACTGTCATGAATCTTAAAACTGTTCAGGCTTCAGTTCAGTTTTCCCTCTTGGACTAATAATAAAAGAGAGGAGAATATACTTTATTGTCGAAGAAAAATATTTCTCACTAACGAAGCATTTCCAAAGGTAGATTGTATAACAATCAGGAAAAATCATAAGCAACGAAATATATCGAACAATATAAACAAACAAATTTACGAAATTTACATAATTCATAGTTCATATTTGAAATGATGAAAGATAAATAATGCAAATGTAATCTACTGCAGAGTAACATTGTGAAATTATTGTATTCAACATTGATAATAGACTATAATTAATGCTTCCTCAACAATTTTGTGAATTCATTTTTCAGTTTTTGATGGGATTTTCTCTCCTCGTTTCTAAAAAATAGAGTAGAAGTTATTAAAAATTATTGCAATATATTTGTAGTAAGGACAGATTTAGGATCTGTCCCAAAATGCCACTGCGCTTGAAATTAAACCTTTAGATACCTAAAAGAGAAATTCTCTATTGGTCAGTGACACCTTGTTTTTGAAAAAATCGGAAACATCGAAAAAAGTTTACGAAGAAAAATATTTCAATTGTGTTGAGAACGGGAGTAGATTCGTTCCCGAAACGTCCACCAAGATAAGTAGAGGTTTTATTATTATTAAATATATTTGTTTTTCCAAATTTTTTCAAAAAACAAGGTGTCACTGACCAATAGAGAATTTCTCTTTTAGGTATCTAAAGGTTTAATTTCAAGCGCAGTGGCATTTTGGGACAGATCCTAAATCTGTCCTTACTACAAATATATTGCAATAATTTTTAATAACTTCTACTCCATTTTTTAGAAACGAGGAGAGAAAATCCCATCAAAAACTGAAAAATGAATGTACCACCTCCTCGAAGAACTTACAGACAGTATTTAATTTTGTGAATGTTTTAAAAGTTTTTACAATCCTGAATACAACAGGGAGAGGATTTTGAAGCTTCTTACCTATAGATCAAAAAATATTTGGCAATGTCAATTTTGGAATAAAAAGAGGCATTTTTTGTCGTTCTGTCAGTTCTATTGAATTTTTATTTTTACGTATCAAGCAAACAGATTCAAGAATGAATATTGTAATTTAATGTATTATCTCGAAAATAATGGCTCTCGCACCAAATCGATTCAGTGCCGAACGTACGATACAAAATTATTAAAAAATATCAAATTTCTCGAAAATATATCCACTGTCATGAATTATTTGCGCGAAAAAAAAGTTTTCCGATACCGGGAATCGAACCCGAGCCTGCTGGGTGAAAGCCAGCTATCCTAGCCACTAGACCATATCGGATGATGTGTAAATTAAAGGATATGTTTCAATTTATAAATAGCTCATATAATAAAATGATGTCATTCGTTCTGAATAATGGAAAATAAAGAATGGTCATTGAAAAATTAAATAGAATTCCTACATTATCTCCTCAATAAATTGAAATGTTACATAATCGTCCTGAGGCAAAAATGAAAAATAAATGGCCCATGAGGGGATCGAACCCGCGACCTTCGCGTTATTAGCACGACGCTCTAACCAACTGAGCTAATGGGCCAGTTGTTTTCATAGACTACTTGTGACGCGATTTACTGGCGAGGTTATTGGTACCGCACAAAACAACAACAAAAAGTATTTCGTCATCGAAACTCAACAAAAAATCTGCCTTACGGTCTAAGACGACACTGCTGATAACACTTATCTTCGAAATTACTAAATAAAGTTTATTTTTATCATTATTTAACCCAATTTGTATGTTTCCAAGCTGTACATCCTTGTATTAGACACACTTCACTACAACTATCTACTTCTTTTCAAGGCGTAAAGGTACTCTTTTGTACCGAGGTACTTTTTTGTACCGAGGTAGTTTTCACATTTTATGAACTAGTATTCATTTTTCAGCTTTCCATGGGATTTTCTCTCCTCGTTTCTAAAAAATAGAGTAAAAGTTATTAAAAATTATTGCAATATATTTGTAATAAGGACAGATTTAGGATCTGCCCCAAAATGTCACTGCGCTTGAAATTAAACCTTTAGATACCTAAAAGAGAAATTCTCTATTGGTCAGTGACAACTTGTTTTCGAAAAAAATTTTGTAAATACAAATATATTTAATAAGAATAAAACCTCTACTAATCTTGGTGGACGTTTCGGGAACGAATCTGCTGGCCAGCAGATTCGTTCCCGAAACGTCCACCAAGATTAGTAGAGGTTTTATTCTTATTAAATATATTTGTATTTACAAAATTTTTTTCGAAAACAAGTTGTCACTGACCAATAGAGAATTTCTCTTTTAGGTATCTAAAGGTTTAATTTCAAGCGCAGTGACATTTTGGGGCAGATCCTAAATCTGTCCTTATTACAAATATATTGCAATAATTTTTAATAACTTTTACTCTATTTTTTAGAAACGAGGAGAGAAAATCCCATGAAAAGCTGAAAAATGAATGTACCACCTCCTCGAAGAACTTACAGACGTATTTATGAACTAGTAGTTCATAAACACAAAGCCATCTAACATTATCAACATATCATTGTCATTATACAATACCTGCAGGTAAAGTACTCTAATACTTCAAAGGCTTATTGCTGAAAATTCATAATTTTCTGAACAGTGAACAGATCCAGCGTCTGCACCAATAGTAAATAGTAAAAATACTAAGTAAGGCAAACATAATTTTTTTTTTGTTTATCAATCACCTATCAACACATCAGAACAACATCTAACTGCGGGGATATTGACAGGCACGATGTAGAGTTGGCAGGGTGGCGCGAAAATTGCATCATAAAAGAGTTAACTGATGGTGCGCGGTGATCGGTGGTAAGAAGGAGAGAATGCCACTTCTATCAACATTTCGAACAGTAAAATAGAAATATTTATGCTTTCATAAATTAGTTTCGTAGAACCATTCAAATTCAAATTCACAGAATGAGTGTTTGCACTCCCTATCTTGAATTTTGTATATTTTAGAACTGAACCATACTTTCATCTATACTATGCGATTTATGCACTTTTCCGTATTTATTTTACATTATGTGTATGTCTCATATTGTTATGTAATTTTTTTTTTATCTATTCTGCATTCCTACATTTTTAAATTTCATATATTTTCAGGACAACCATACTTTTAACAATATTTTGACCTCTGTTTATCATGTGTATATCTTATATTGTGCACTTTTTGTATCTATTTTTTATCTATCTTGTATCTATTTCGCGCATTTCTATTCTGACTAGTCTGATAAGTTTTTACTGTAGTGTGAAGCTTTATGGATGAATAAATCTATCTATCTATACAGGGTGTTCCGTTGATCATGTTACAAACTTCTAGGGTAGATAAAACACACGAAAATAAGAAAAAAAGTTCATGTGAACATGGGTCCGGAAACGCTTCTTCAGGGAGCTAGGGCCCTTCGAAGATGACCTCCAAAAACTACTTTTCGTTTTATAGCTTCGATACTACTGCAGCTATCGCAACCAATTTTGGGACATGGAATCTAGTTCGTAGGTTCATCAATTTGAGCCTTCCGGATTTTGTCACCTTTAACCGGGGGCGTACAAACCAGGGGGGTATTTAGGCAAATTTGACCCTACTCCTCTTAGGCTTCAATTTCTTACCATTTTTATATCTGATTATAATTCTCCAATGCCTATTACATAAAAAAGGTACTCTTGTAAAAATCGCTATCTGTCACCGTTTCCTCCGAAAATGGCTAAATCCAATCAATAATAAATTATTGATCTTAAACCAATTATTACGTTGAAATATGAAAATGAGGTTTGTACGCACCTGGTTAAAGGTGACAAAATCCGGAAGGCTCAAATTGATGAACCTACGAACTAGATTGCATGTCACAAAATTGGTTGCGATAGCTGCAGTAGTACCGAAGCTATAAAACGAAAAGTAGTTTTTGGAGGTCATCTTCGAAGGGCCCTAGCTCCCTGAAGAAGCGTTTCCGGACCCATGTTCACATGAACTTTTTTTCTTATTTTCGTGTGTTTTATCTACCCTAGAAGTTTGTAACATGATCAACGGAACACCCTGTATATCTTTCTATCATAACGATTGAAATATAGGTATTGCCTTTGGTAGGAAAAAATCAACATACACCTTGATATCCTCAACTACCTCAATGTATGAATAACTATCATTGATTACCATTCGACCGTTGAACTAACCTTCAATGTTAGATATATGTATTTGGCGTCCCGCCTCGTCCTCACTTCGGTGCTCTCCAGCTTATCCAGCACGGCGGCCCTCAACTCCTTGAAGGAGGTGCGCGCGCCCGACGTTTTCACTCCCACGTACTTCAGGAAACTAAACGCGTCGAAGGAGAGGTTCAGATCGGCGAAAGTCGATTGCAGAATGTCTTCCGCTGATTGCGTGATGCTGGCGCTGTCTTGAAGGGTGTCGGTGAGTCTGGTTCAGAGGTTAACAGAGGTTTCATACATTTTCAATTTAATATCTTACGAAATCGTCACACATTTTTAATAAATGATGACTTATGCTGATGCCGAAAAAACACTAGTGATGCTATATTTTTTTTTCTTGAGCATGTCTACACCAATAACAACATTTGGGAAAACGCAGCAGCAGCTCTTTCTAAAGTTTTCGATAGTGTAAAACATTGATACTCGAAGTAGTGTATGAGTGAGGGTCCACGATAGTGGATCTCATTTCTGCAGGTCGGCAATATTAGACAAGCAAGGGGTACGAAGCAAAGAAGTTCACGGACCTCATGAACTTTTATTAGAGAAGTTGCACTGTTATGGTTTCAAAAGAGTTTGTTATGATCAGTTAGTATCTTATATAAGTGATAGAGAAACATTGGTGAAATCAACTGGAGAACAGCAAAGAAATTTTAAAGGGTGCACCACAATTTTGCTGCTGATATAGAAGAAGATATAGAAGAAATTATCACCAGAGACCTGGAAATTGTAAGACGACGGTGCGATTCTAATTAGCTATGTTTCAATGCCCAAAAAACCAATTCTGAATTGGGAAGTGTGAGCCTTATTGGACATAGTTTGGAAAAAGAAATACATTTCAAGTTTCTAGGTATATTGATGAACAATAAACTGAAATTTGATCAGCCGGTTGTAACACTGGCTGAAAAGTTGTCAATGGGACCTCATGCACTCAGAATTGTTTCAAATAAACTGAGTTCTTCTGTAGCAAAAATGGTATATCGAGTCATACTTATTGGTAAGGTATGATACTTCATTCAGTGTTTATCTTGCAGTACAAGAAGTTCTATTTTTTGCACTAGTACTAAAAGTATTTTGCTTTTTGCATCGTTAATTACCAGTAACCATAGAAAATTGCTCTTGTACCACAGATATGATATTATATGGGGCTCATTGAAACGAGCATAAGAATAAGAAGGAGCTATCGATTTGTATGGATGTGCAATGAAGAGATGTGCAATTTTGCCAACAGTCAGCTGATCACCGTTGGTTGCCTCTCTCTCATTTGCTTTTGTTCAACATCATAAAATTACATGTTCTGATCTTTTTTGAATCTATACATCATATACATCTCTGTATGTGAGTATAAAATTGAATTCTGAACAACTATTTTGGATATTTTTCCATCTAACTTGCCTAACAGTGATCACGTAACATGTATAAAAATCGATTTTTGAATTTTTAAATCAATAATCAATAATTCAATCATAAACTTTTTTCCCATATGCTAACGACTGAGAATGGATGACAATGTATATTTCTCTGTGGAATGAAGAAACAAGAATTGATTATTTTTCAAAAATTGAATGAGGATCATTTCCCCAAGGTTATCTATTCAATACCGGAATTATTCGAATCCTATAATAATAATCATCATTATGTTATCATTTACAAAATATCTCAACCCTACCTCGTTTCGTGGAAGATAATCACGCCTGGACCAATTGGGCTGGAAAACTTTTCGGCGTCGTGTTTCGACAGCGCTTTCTTCAGGGCCGAACTGAAATGGTCTTTGTATGCCTTGGAAGCAGCACCCAAAAAGGAGTACATATCTCTGTGCAATCTTTCGGCTCTCGTCCTGTATATAATTATGTCCGAGACGGCGAGAACTTTGAGGTGCAGTCTGATCCGTTGGTTTTCCTTTCTCGATATACCTACCAACAATATATTCAAACTCAAAATTAATGATGAAATGGGTGTCCCGAGGATAGTGTACAGGGTGTAATTTGATTGGTGGCTAAAAATATAGAATATTGTTTCTTAGCTCATTTTGAGAAGAAAAGTTCATGTGCCTGGATCTCTCAACTTTTGAGATATAAGGTGCTGAAATTTCAAGAAAAAAATTGTACTCTTGTCATACCTCTAATACTGTTCTAGATATTTTCATGAAATTTGACATGCGAATGTTAAGCACCAATAGGCATTTTTCGATACAGATTTTCTTGATAATTCTACCAGTGGGGTCCCTATGGGAGATTCTTCTGAAAATTATTATTGTTCAAAACAATATTGAAATCGACTGATATATGAATTCAAAATTAGGTCTACTCTTTCTTTGTTGTGATAATTAGATGAATGTGACAGAAGTTTTCATTTTGAATTCTTGCTAGGAACTTTGTGGGTTCTCAATGTTTGCCAATGTTTTTCAATATTTGTATGCAAAAATGTCCTGGCCAACAGTAACCAACAACAGAAATGTTTTTGCCTGATGAATCATGTAGCAAACAAAATAGCAGTTATAATTTCATGAGGAAGTGCTAAGAGGAACTGGTATATATTGGAGGAACAGATTTTTATATATAGAAATCATATCAATCAATAATTTAGTAAAACCACAGTTTTATCAACAATTACAATAATACAAGAAATCATAAATAGAAGAAATCAAAAATTTGATGAAAACTTGAATAGTATTTGAGGAAGCAACTTGAATTAATTTTCTGAATCATTTTCTATGCAGTTTCCTATCTTTACTGCAATATCGCTTGAGAAATTATGTTACAGATAATAATCATTAACCTGCAAATGAAGATATTTGGCAGTCAATAAAGTTGATGTTTAGACAAGACAGTGGCGACAATAGGCTCATTATTTGCCTCCTAATATTTGAATCATACCATCATGATCAGAAACCCTTTTTTCATCAAAATTAAAACAGCCAACAACTGCACAACCAGGCATTTCATGAATCAGTACTAGAAAAAATATATGATATGAAACAAGTTCATATGCACACATAATTATTTTCGAGTTGAAAGTACAAACAGAAAAATCTGGATACAAACAACTCGACTTGTCATTCAATTCCTGAATGAAAGCAACTCTTGGTGATATAAATAACTTATTAGATGAAGATGAAATTTGCCTCCAAATAGCGTCAGCCAATCAAAAAGCTGACAATGTCACCACTGTCTTGTATAAAGCCACTTTATGTTAGCCCACTGATCATTGACCAGCAAATAACATCATTGACCAGATTATAGTCACTGTCTGTGACATATACAAATATCTCAACTTACCCAATGCACCTTCAGTATCCAAGCAAATCAATTTGAGTTCTGGATGGTATTTTGCCCACACACCTAGTGTACAAGAAGTCTGTGATGGAGAAGTCTTGAACACTTCCTCCCCATCGAAGAAAACCTCATTCAAAGTATATGATTTTCCTTCACCAGTGTTCCCAAATATAGACACTACTTTCACTTTTTCATTTGGTGGTATATTTAAAGCTGCCAAGAAACTGGCCTCAGTGTTCATTCGTAATTTCTCAGAATCATCTAGTAGTAGCACACTTGCTGACCCTTCAGGTCTCCCTCCATGCTCATCATCAGACAAATTCAAAGACTGCAGGTCTTCTAACATATTGCAAATCGGTTCATCTCCAATAATAATCCCAGGAATTTGGTCACTATTGTTGATATTTGGATCCATGGATTCCAGAATAGGTGATCCTACATTGGAATATTTCCTGTTCACATTGCCAGCTAAGGTATTCATAGTACCACTAGAGAATATCCCTGATCGTCGTTGGGTTACTGAAAATTTATGATAATCATGCTAGTTGAATGACAAAATAGATTAGTTTTTAGTTCCTTTATCAGTGTATATTATCATGACTCATAATTTAATAATTACGTTGCTATTAACTATCAACACTAGATAATAGAATACATCCAGAATACATCATGCATTTTCTGATATTTTTATGAAATCTCAAGTTGACGTAGAAAGTGAATAGTTGTTGATAAACATACATCGTAGATTCATTTCATGCAAAGCACACGCTACACAACGTAAAATGGTTATAAAAAAAATGCCGAAAAGATATCTTACCAATCCGGATATATCATACCATTTCAGCAACGATACACAATATAAAAAATTAGTTCAGACAGATTCATGTTTTTGTTCAATCAAGGCAATAAATTGTTTACTTTGAGATATTTACTCACACATGGACATGACAATGACTTTTGAAATTTGACGATTGATTCCGTTCCATTCACTGTATCCACCTTCATATGTGTATAAATGATCCAAGGAATCCACTGTTCTACTTCACAAATATTCACATGAGCTTCACATGTATTCAGGGTTGCATAGACCGCGTATAGCAGCCCTCTTTGAATATTATACTTGTATATTTAGAATATTTCGAATGTTCCTTCTGTTCATGTTTTGATTTCTACAGAATACGTACAGTTTCTGCGGTTTGGTGCCTTTCCATACTATCGTATCAACAAGTATCAAAAACAAATCCCTAATTATTTTTAACACTGGCTTTGAACTCGACGAAGTATACCGCTATTCTAATCACATCGCAGCACTTTTGGTCACTCAACACTTATCAAATGTGATTCAACAAAAAATCTTCTTGGTTCTCAATTGATTTCACTATCGAATATTCTCTGCCATTATTTTTCGATAAATGATTGCTCCAAAAACAGCGTTCAACTGTGTGTTTTCAAAATCCACTTTGTTTACGTTTTCATTTTTACGTAGACCGTGATGTCACAAACAATAATAATTGTTTTCCACTTATCAATTGCGATTTTACCGGGTGTTTCTTATTGATGTAAACAATGAAGTTGGATTATGATTTAATGGGCGTTCGTCATCATCTGCAGAATAATTAAAATACTTTAGTCATCAAATTATTATCATCAATAAAAAATCAGTTGGTTCAAACACAAAAAAATATAAAAATAAACATTTCTGGTTCTTAATTAAGAACTGGAGTTGATATCGAATGAGGCGTTGAGAAATAGAGGAGCCTCTTTATCTACAGATCATTCCAATCAAAAGCCTGATTATTTTGACCTGACACTATATTTTTTCTGTTCTGTCAGTACATATCTGAAAAGAGTTCGTATAGAATTTGGTCTTCAACTCAAGAAATTACAATGTATTCAGTCAATTTTGAACATTCTTGCGAACCCAACCATTTATCAAAATTAAATGTGGAAGCACCTGCGATAATTCTATAATAACACAGTTGGGGAATTTCTGACATTCTTATGGAATTTTTGATGATGCCTGGACGTTTCTCAAAAGCGTCTTCAATTCGTTGAAGCAGGTCTCGTCTATTGTTTTCTATGAGAATGAACTCTGGATTTCAATTATATCCAGGCAGCATATCAAATATGAAAATATTCAAGTGTGATTTGAAACAGTATTTGATTAAAAAATGTTTCTTCAGTATCCAATATATCATATGATCAACTGCTCTGCAAAAGTTTCCTACAATTGTGAAAAAATTGTTGTCACAGGTACTTTTGAACTGGATTTGAGCGTTCGTGATCTTGCCTATTAGCATAGAATGCGATTAGTCACAATGTAATAATATATTGGCATCCTAAATCGTCAATAGAATTTTGTTAGAATTTTATTAATAAACCTGAGAGAAGCATCAGGACAGAGTACGAGCACATATTCTATATTTGGGGGACATTCGAGAAAAATGTTATTGTGCAGCACGTGACACTTATCTGTCGAACAAAGAAGTGTATCAGAGCCAAAAAACGTTCTCATCATAATTTGTCTTTGTCAAGTTTCAATCATTTCATTTCATGAATCGGGATGCATTTTTTTCATTGTGCCTTAGAAATGACAACACAAATTTTATTATTTTCCATTCAGTACTCATAAAAAACTTGTATGCCTCCTAGTGAGCATATTTGATGTTTCGAAATTCAGAAATGTAGCTATAAAAACAAATGAGAACAGTCCATGTACCATATTGATTTGTTCAGAAAATATTGTGGGAAACTTTTATAAACAAATCACATCAACTGAAATTAATTTATTTTTATTAATAAAGATTGCCCACATACTATTTACATCAACAGAATATATATTTAAATATCATAATATTGATTGGGCTTTATACATTTGTAAATAACAGGAAACAACATAACTCAGCCTTTTTTCATCCTCATATACCTACTTTTTGATTACAAGGCGAAACAATCAAGAACCAATAATGTTTCAACTCAAAATGGAATATATTCTGCCCTTGTAAAGAAAATAATGGGTAACAGTAAGTGAAAAATACACGAAGTACAAAATGGTGTACCGGGAAACCTGAAAAATCATTTCTCAAAATATCTTAAACATGAATCACTACTTACATTAGTGCAATCAAATTTTTAAAAGCAGGGTGTATAATTCTGATTTTCTTCACTAAGATGTATAACAAACAAATAAAAAAATAGGTGTCTTCATCATTTCATATAAATAAATATGTATATAGTTTGGCAAAAATGTATATAAATACATCAATATATTATACACCATCCACTATGAATATGGTGATCAATAATTGACATCCCAGTTCTATACTGATGTAAGGGAAATATACAGACAACGTCCGATTTGTTCAATTGAAACACCTGAAAAGTCTTTGAGTAGTTTAAAGATAGATTCACTATATTTTAGATATTTCTATCAACAATATATTGAACTAGGAAGCTGATTCTTGATCACTTCATCACAGCTTCTTTTGAATAACAAATTTACGATTTCTGGAGAACATTTTGAGAATGCTTTTCAACTTATTTTCACGAGAAATATTGTTTGCGACCAAATTGACATATTACACAACATGAAGTATGGTAATAACCATGGTATCAATAGAAATAAATAATAATAGAAACATTGATATATAATTTTAAATGTAATTATTGAAAAACCATAATATACGATGAATAAAATAAATATAAGTACATGGAAATGATTGATGTTATCATTTTTGAAAATTCAATTCAACAAACTTACACAATTCAAGTTCACAATGAATTGCTTGTATTGCTCAATATTTTATAAAATACAATCAAGATATTGTATGTGATATCTTCAAATCATAATCCTAACTAGTGAATATTTTTACTATATACAAATACAGCATATTTACAACTATTTTTCATTAAAAAAATATTATCATGTCAATATTTAAATAACACGCACCTAAATCATCTTTCACACATTGACAACAATCTCAGGATGAAAAAAAAATACAAATTTGTTTTGATTGGGTATACACATGGGGATCAAAAGTAAAATGACGACTACCGCAACTTTACCGAAATAGTCAAGTAGTCGTAACATGGGTGAAGTTTAGAGTTGACCTGCTCAGATCAAGCGCGTCCTACCATCTACAGTTCAGATAATTTCAGTTCCATAATTCTTTCTGGGTGTCGAAATAACGCCAAAGGTACTACTCCCTATCATGAAGCAGTTTTGATTTCTCGGAAACTAACTCGAAATATTCCTTAAACGCTTCTACTGGTTTCAGTTCTGATTCACTGTTCAACAATTTTTGAAGATCAATTATACACATGGAGAAAAATAATTGTCAGGTAATCCTGAACCTGCAGGCCCTTTCAATGTCAAAATACTTTTGGGAATGTGAATGATTTTCTAAAGAGAGTCGAAGTTGGCAGTTTGGGGAAAAGTTCGTTGACGTTCACGGAAAATCATGTTTCAACTCTTGCTGTTGACGTTCAGTTGCCGTTCAACCGCCAACCAATGAGATCGGTGATAGGAAGTCCCACTCTATAACATTATTTGTATTGTTCGCAATGCCAGAGGTTATGTTATTTTTGTTTTTATTCAACGCAATGAAATAGACTCCATAAATTGAGGTCAGTATCGAATGATATTTTTTCGCGAATTCAATGATTTCTTATTTCATTGTTGATTGTCGCCACCTCGATGTCACTATTGTGCACAACTACAACGTCAAGTTTATAAATGAATCAGATGAACGTCAGACGAACTGCAGCGGCAACTTCAAGCTTATAAATCCAACTCCATCCTTCACACTGAATATTTCGAGGTATTTCCCAAGCCCCCCTCTATCTCCGGCCAACTAAACCCCAACCACGCCCACGACCCCACCGTTTTGATCACCCCGTGCATCCCTAGGCACTTGAGATAATAGCCCGATCAAGAGCTGCTTTTCGACGTGATGGACAGGACGGGGCTGGCAGGCCGCGAGGCCGACTTCCTGGTGACCGTCTGCGGAATGACAGTCAGCGAGCGCGGTATCCGAGGCAGCAGCAGCGACGTGCCCGATTTGTCGTTCAACTTCGACTCGAGCCTCTCCACCTGCCTGTCCAGCTTCTCGAGGATGTTGTCTTCGACGGCCGAAGGCGGCGGGGACGTCACCTCGGTCTTCACCGTCGCCGTCTTGGAGATAATCAGCCCCTTAGGATAGAATGGAATGATCTTTAGCCACATTTGAGCACAGCGTTTTTTCGTTTATCTGTATTTTCTCTTTCATCGGCCACGTATTTATTGAAATGTTGAACACTATCTATTTCCATGTGGCCATTTATACAACCTAATGGTGGATTTATAAACTCAACTAAACTAAGAATTATGAATTAACAATTAAGGCTTGAAAATTAGGAAGTGAGAAGGTGTTTATAAACAACAACTAAGAGTTAAGAATTAAGAACCCAGTGGTTTTGTGCTTGACATTGTGATTGACGTTCAGACACAGAATAACCATATTCTGTGCTTCAGATCAGAAAGATAGTGTTTCCATTCTATATTCACTTCTAGTTCTGCAATTCCAGAGGAGAAAAATTGTGGAAAATACACAATAACACAACCAGGAGACACGAGTGAACACAACCTATTTTTATATTCTGGCGCGGTTTTTCATTTGCAGTGGTTTGTTTGTCAACTTTCATAAAAAATAAGTAGTGCGCCTGCGTTCATTTTCTTAATTGTTAATTCTTAGTTGTTAGATGAAAGATGGCCATCTTCTTAATTTTCAATTCTTAATTTAAATGACAGATGAAACTTTATAAAACGCTAATGCTATTTACATGTACTCATCTTTCTTAATTCTTCGTTATTAATTTAATTCTTGGTTTAGTTGAGTTTATAAATTCACCATAATCAAATTTAATCGTTCACTATCCTTTATTCAAGAGATAACCGCGAAAAATTTAAGTAAAATGCGATGCGCACATGCGCGAATCTGTCATTGATTTGCTCTCATTTTTATCAATTGTGTTTATAATATTTTTTAACCCATCCACTAATTCAAACGGGTTGGAAACTCCATTGTAAAAATTATTAAACACCTGGAACTCATCAGCTAAGGCATGCGTTGCCAAGGAAATGAACAAATTGAATATTTTATTGTCTGTCAAATGTTTTATGCATGTTCATTTCCCAGCTTTTTGTTTCCTCGTTTCTAAAAAATAAAGCAGAAGTCATTAAAAATTCTCAATATATTTGTAGTAAGGACAGATTTGTGATCTGCCCCAACCTTTTCCAATTGATTATTATTTTTATTTCAAAAGCGATCTACAGTAAGTCTAAATAAACCTCAAGTACATTTTATACCCTTTATATAGTACCTCGCAAACCTTTGCCAGCATTTTTTCTGAATAATATGCCACTGCACTTGAAATTAAACCTTCAGATACCTAAAAGAAAAGTTTCCTATTTGTCAGTGACACCTTGTTTTTGAAAAATTTGGAAATACAAATATATTCAATGAGAATAAAACCTCTACTTATCTTGATGGAAGTTTTGGAGCAGATTCGTTCCCGAGAGGTTTTATTCTTATTAAATATATTTGTACTTCTAAATTTTTCAAAAACAAGGTGTTACTGACAAATAGAGAATTTCTCTTTTAGGTAACTAAAGGTTCAATTTTAAGCACAGTGACATTTTGGGGCAGATCACAAAATCTGTCCTTCCTACAAATATATTGAAATAATTTTTAATAACTTCTACTTTATTACTTAATTAAAAAGCTGGAAAATGAATGTACCACCTCCTCAAAAAACTTACAGACAGTATTTTTATGCATGTTGTTTTATGTAAGCCACTTGCAATAGTTGAGTATTTCGAGTGCAATATTGGTGAGAAACATTCTCGATTAGCATTCTCATGATATAAAAAGGGCATATGAAAACATTATTTACATTTGATCGTGTTTCATGAAAGTGTCTTCTGATAATGGTGTTTGTGAATGAAGACACATTCGCGACGCGATTTCATCACTCCAAATCGAATAATTTTCCGAAAATCTTCACGATCCGAAGAAAAGTTTGTGGTTTTTTAAAACCGCACAATGTCTTTTTATATTTACCTTGCGCGGTATGATCGACTTGAGCACCGAATTGTGGGTGACGAGGATCGGCTTGGCGCTCTGCGCTTCCTGAAGCCGCTTCTGCTTCATCTCGAAGCTGCGTTTAATGGCGCACATCTTCTTGTAGTCCTCGAGGGTGATGTGGTACGGTTTGCCGCCGGAGATCACCTGGAATAGAAAGACGAGTTGTAGTTTTTGCATTGTCAATTCACTGACCAAATTACATTCATGAAGATAAAAACAATAATTTCTTATTCTAGTGCGAAATATCTCGAAATCAGCTTATTTCAGCGGATTTTCAAGAGAATACCATTTTTGCTCAATTTCAACTGTTCCGAATAGAGAAAAACCCTCGGCTACCAATTTTCAAAGTAATACATTGAAAAATGTTCATAAATTTGAGAAAAATCGATTTTTTTTCAACTTCATTTCTCAGTATCTCGTTAACTCAATTTCAGACTGAGGTGAGTCGCTCTAAATCGGCTTATTTTGACTTCAGGAATATGTGCTGAGATTTTGTGCAGACCTTTCAGAGAATAATTGCTTGAAACTCTGCATATGAGTATGAAATTGAATTTTAAGCAACTTTTTCAAATAACTTCTTTCGATATCTCATTTCTTGTCTATTCATAATAATTTTTTTTTCAATATACCGCCATTCCAGTGATCACGTGACATCGGTCAAAATCGATTCTTAGAAAAAAAATTCAATACTTCAACAATAAACTTTTTTAAATATGTTACTGACTTACTGACATTAGATTAGGAGGTGCTAACGTCGTTTATAAGCTAATAGTGTAATGGGGTTATGATATATATATATATAGTTATATGAAACGTTATATTAGATCGCGATACAGATCGAGGTACATTGGAATCAACCAAAGATAGTATGGAGGAAGAACCAATATGGTTATGATAGAATTTAAACATGAAGTCGATCATCTCACGCTCCTTTTAAGTGAAATTAAATTGAATTCATTTTTTTATAAGAGGCAAATTTAAGACATTTTCTTTGCATTTTTTCACACACATAGACACAGCGCAAAGCAAGATGAATTCCCTAGAGGAATGTATCAAGTATTCTAATGATGACATGGCTTCGCTTATAGTGTTCTATATAAAGTATTGGAAAAGCTCGGTTTCTGATCAAAAGGTACTCACTCCTAAATCTTTGAATAACTCGCGACAAATATGAGGTATTCAGCTGATAGTCGAAGAGAGTTGGAGTCGATTTGGTTATTGTCAATTTGGTTATGTTGGAATTGGTTAATATTTTGTCAGAACACATAAAAATTATCTACCTTGAGTGTTCACATATTAGCGTATCTGGGCACGGAAAATCGCCTATTGATATTTTTCAACACAAATAAAATAATTTTCAAGACAAGGAATTGTCAGGTTAGAGCTTTTTTTGTTATTTTCGATGCTCATACGAGAGTATCTTTGTCTTTGTCAGAAACTGTCATTGTGCGAAACATATATAATGGATACTTATGGCGTGATAAATAAGGATTTCAGCATAAATTTTGATTTGTTGCTCTATCAGTTCATCTTTTTTTGGAGGGTGAACATGTCCATTTTGATGTTACTAAAACGGTGGCAGAAATGTCTCGATGATTTGCATATTGTTTCTGCATTTTTTGTTATGAATAAATCAGTCTACTTTAGTACAGCGTAAAAACTGGTTGTTTCTCTTGGTTCTCCCAGGACCGTAATCTCTAGCATAACACACCGACGAGCAAGTGCGATTGTAAAAAAAATCTACTCACTTGCACCAGTCCGACCTTCTTCTCCTGCTTCTTGCTCGGATCGATCGGTATCAAATTCGGCCGCCAGTTCTTCGTGATCGGGAACTTGATCTTCTGCGACTGCGGCGCCCGGCCCGCCGCCATCGGGGGCGGGGCCACGGGCCTCGCCGTGCCCGGATGGAGCGAGATCAGGCCAGGGGGCGGGGCCGTCGCGGCCGCCTTGGGCCGCACCGGGGCGGGGATCGCGGCAGGCGCGCCGCTCTTCAGGTGGGCGGGGTTGGGCAAAAGGGGGCCGGCGCGGTAGGCGTGGCTCGGGACGGTCGTCACCGACATGGCGAGGTTGCCAATCGGCTTGCCGGTGGCCGTGAGGCTGACGCTGGTGGCGGGCGAGATTGCGCTGTTCGTGGCTAAGAAATGAAAGATCGGTTGGAGATACTTCCGATGATGTGTTGAACTCACTTATAACTTACAACGTACCACATATAAACTAGAAACGCAATTGCTATTCAAATAGAAAACTTATTCATATTCATACAACGTTGATCATCATTTATCTTGGTTTTACAGAATCAAAAAATGTATGTTTTGATCAATGATTTTATATTTTATACTACTAGAGACACCATCGCCTGAACGTCTTCACGGAGCATTGAAATGGCCATAGGAAAGAGAAGGGATCTTAGATGTGGTTGCGAGTGTTACAAAGAAAACTGTGTTTTTGCCAGCTCAGCTTTTTGTCGACTCAATAAAGTCAAATGCATCAGCTTACTGAACTTGAGAAATCAGTTTTCAGTTAAATATGAAATCTTGTATGCACTAATGATAACGTACTTGATTGGTTTACCATAAGATTAGGAGGTGCCAGACACCTAGGCAGGATAATTACGTCACAAGTTTGAATGGATTTTTGAATAGTTCTGTAATTTGAATTCGTAAATATATCATATGAGTTGACTTTCAGAACGAATGATGCTGTTTCATGTTTTTTTATGAATTAATCATGACAAATGTGGTTCCAGTTGGGAATTAGAGTGGTGGTGTGTACACATCCATAACAGAATGTTGTCACGAAACATATCACTACTATTATATTTATTTATGTTAATGAAATTATCGAGAAGAGTTCATTTCGTAACTACAAACTGTCCTGGTTGGTGACAAAACATTTTCATTGAATAAACATCATGGATCGAAAAACATAATCCACGTACAAAGAGAGGCTCTCGAGTTTTGGTCCCATGAGTGGACGATTGCTCTTAGCAACGGGGGTGTCCTATTTGGGACACCCCCAATTCTGTATTTTCTATTGTATGTTTTCTTTTATTCGTCGACACAATCCAAGGATTCCAAAATTTGTATTTTTTATATTCAATAAATTTCTATTTTTTTTATCTTTAAACTGTGTTTGGATCCTCAAAAATGTCCACTATCAATATAAAACATTGTCGAAAAATCTAGTGAGCTGAATGTTCTGGTCTGCCCAATCTGCGCCAATCAACTACAGGATTCTACAGCCGATACAGTTCTACCGTCATACTGTCAGTTCGAGGAAACATTGACTTCAGTTGTTTTCCTGTCAAACCTATATAACCTAGAAAATCGAAATTATACAGTATCCCTACTCTCAGCGTGGTTTAGTCACGACATAGTCACGGTCATTCAAATTCAGAGTATATAAATAGTTCATGCAGTTATGTGGAGACCGAGCCGCCCTATAGCCCGTTACATGAGAGGTTGAAGTACAAAATTTCTGAGCAACCTTTTTCCGCGTTTTGTCATCTTGAAACATACAGACACCACAATAGTCACAACTGAATTGAATGAGAGGGAGAATCAGTATCAGTAGTATAGTTTATCAGCTTTTGATCATAGCTCTGATTATCTTAACTGCACTTATGTGGCAAAGAAATATTACTTGGAGAACCATGAATGGAGACGTTCTAGATAAACAAAAAGGTATGGCACAAATAGGAGAAAACAGAATAAAACTTGGAAAAAAATGTCAGAAACAGGGAAGCAAAATTACGTAAACGAAGTACAAACTAATCAAACGAAACGACAAAACTGCCATACTAGGAACACAACACAAATATATAACAGAAAGGAATTTGAGAACAATGAATTTTTCGAGCAAAAACACGACACAATACACGATTTCGATATCAAACGACAGCTTTTCACAACTTGATTGTTGTTACATAACCACAAGTGTGGAACATTTCCGAGAAACAAGTGAGAATCATTTCGTCCGATACAGTAACGCCATCGGGTGATCATACACGCAACTAAGTGACAGATCAGACCAGAACATACAGCCGACTGGATTTCTTCTCCATATTCATCCGACAATGATATAAAAGTCACATTTGTGACCTCAATGTCAGTACTGACCGGAGCCGACGACGTGAGAGCTGGTTATGATCCCGCTGCTGCTCTTTTGCATCTTGTTGAACGGCAGCATGCTCAGCGGTTGAATGTTGCCGACGCCCGAGGGAATGTTGTCGTACGCGCGCAGCCTGTTGTTGACCGACTCGCTGTAGTTGATGGCGTGGTGGCCGGCACGTGGGGACAATATCAGATCGCCGTTTCTGAAGTACTTCTCCAGGAGGATGAGGTGTCTGAGGAAGCTGCTCTGGTTGCCGTACGGCTTCTGCAGTTCCTGCCACAGCCTGATAACAATGATACCGTTGACAGTTGGCGAGTAGAAAGGTTTTTCAGTCGGAAGTTTTCCCGGGGGTAAATTATAATTGGACAGTAAACCGATAGAAAAATCCAAAAACGCAAATACACCGTTTCCAGTTGTATTTCGGAAAGCGTCAAAGAAGTGAGTTGAACGGATAGCATCAACTGTATTTCAGAATAGTAGGTTGAATTTCACAATAATCATTTCGATTTCAGAAATCATCATTTGAATTTCAGAATAGTTAATTGTATTTCAGAAACCACCATGAACAGTTCAGAAATGATCATTTGAATTCCAGGGAACATCATAAGAATTTCAGAAAGCATCATTTCTAATCCAGAAATCAACGTCTATGGTTCAATTTTGTAGTCATTCGGCATTAATGATTTGTCGTGTGTGAAGGGACGAATTTAGCTCAAACTCGATTGAATTCATCAAATCTAGTGGCGTCCCGAAAATCACCTCGAATATTTTTGACGAAAAAATAAACGCCACTGACTTTTTTAGAACTGGACTTGGTAAATTTAACCAAGTTTAAGCTGAATTAGCCGCTTGACAAGACATATAATATCAACGTACGATATTATAAAGATATTCAAGAAAAATCAATTGAAAAAAAAATCAACACCTCATCTTGAAAACGAAGCAAGTTAGGACACATGCCATAAACTTTTTTTTTAAATTTATCGTACATACTCAACTAAAACCCTGTAAATGAAGTCGTTGAGGCAGAGAATCACCAATACAGACAAATCGGGACCAAATAATATTCCATTTGTAAATGAACAGTATCTTTTTATTATTAATTGATTGATTGATTGCCTGTATCACCTAAGAAACATCACTGTTTATAATAAAGTATATATATATATATACACATAAATGAAACATAAAAGAGAGAAATCAATAAATTTCGTAATTCAAATAACACTCACAGAAATACATTTGATATTTTTTTTTCTGTAGGTAATACAATTGATATATTCTGGACTACAATTGAATATTATGAAATTCAAAGGATGATTCCTGATATCAAACTGATTATTCTGAAATGCAATTGAACAGGCACATTCTGAAATTCAACTCACTTTACTGAAATTACTTCGACGACTTATGAATTAGATACAACTGGAAAAGGAGTAGTAATTATTTTACATATGCAGGTTTGTGAATATACAATTTCGGGTCATAATGTGCGCAGGTACTTGGTATCAGACAAGTTGATAGCCAAAGTATGATAATTGATGAAAAGAGAATTTTCACTTCTGATACTAACCTTTTGGTTTCCGAATCATACTGTATCGTAGTAGAGCATTTTTCCCACCCTTCGGGAGTTATTTCTTTCACGTTATTGAAGTCGATAAGGGCACTGAGAGGTACATCTTCCTCGCCGGGGAATAGCTGTCTGACAGAGATGGAGGAGTTCGAACCTAGTTTATGGACTGCCGCGTCACCGTTTTTGCTTTTGCTGTGCTTAGATATTTTCGTGATTTCTATAGAATCTTTAATCTGAAATGGATGACACTCAATTAGAACGACTTTGTTTTCATATATGTAGTTGAGATATAGAACAAAAAGAAGGAGCAAGTTTTGAGAAATGTGTCAATATAGTCATTACCATATCCTCGCTGAAAATGACTTGGGAGGTTTTTTGTGCATATTTCTATTACCAACGTTACCTAGAAAGCTAATATGTATCTAAGGGTCGGGAATTGTCAAGGATATTGTTCGTAAAAAAAATACGTTATATTTGAAAGCAACTGAAAAGCAAATGAAATCAACTCTAGGCGAAGAAGGTTCAAGAGTACAGAAAAAAACACGATATATCTGAAGTTGAATGTGAACTCAATGTAAGCTCATGGTATATTTGCCTCCTAATGGCATCAGCCAATCAAAACGCTGACAATGCATTGTCGCCACTGTCTTGTCACTGAGGGACACACCAGAGAAATCAAAAGTCACAGAATATCAAGTCAATACGTCAACATTTGGCAGTTACTGCTACGGTTGCCAGATTATTCATTATTTCCATTAATGACATCGACCAATGCTTCCATGATTCTAAATTTTTATTGTATGCCGATGATCTGAAACTTTTCACAAGAATTGTGTCGTTGGACGATTGTATGAAACTCCAGAACGATCTCGATAGGTTAGACGTGTATTGTAAAAAGAATAGATTATTTTTGAACTCGAGGAAATGTTGCAGTATGAGCTTTACTAGGACTCAGAACCCTATTACATTTGATTACAATTTGAATGTTTCTCATTCGGAAAAAGTATCTCATATTAAAGACCTTGGAGTTATTTTCGATTCCAAATTGAGTTTTGCAATGCATATTGATTATGTCACTAACAAATGCAATAGAATGTTGGGTTTTATTAAAAGAACTTGCAAATATTTTCAGTCTCAAAATTCCATCAAAACATTATATTATGCCTACGTATATAGCCGATTATGTTTTGCAAGTGTCATTTGGAGTCCTTATTTTATCAACCACAAAGTTCGATTGGAGAGAGTTCAAAATAATTTTGTGAGATTTCTGAACTTCAGAGTGAACAATTCATTTGTTGTAGAGTATTAACCAAACCAGACGTTCTTTTGGACTTATTACCTTGGAGCAACGTAGAATTATGTCAGATCTATTATTCATCTATAAAATAATGAGGAATCATTTGAGTTCTTCTATGTTGTTATCTGTCATATCATTCCATGTACCGTCAAGACCCACAAGACTTAAAATATTTTTGAATGTCAATTTTTGCCATACCAATTTGGGACTGAACTCGCCATTGAGTAGAATGAGTGATAATTTTAATAAATATTGTAGCAACGTAGATATACATCGTACATCATTGAGTCAGTTCAGGACACTTATTACAAATCATATTTTTGTTTGATCGATCTAAATTCGGAATTTATATTTTTTGATATCATTGTGATATTAACATTGTAAATTGTAAGCATCAGAGTATTATGTGTAACCAGTGGATGCAGTTTTGGGCCTCTGCCTGTTTGTATCTCATTTTCATTAAATACATAAATGAATAAATGTAAATGATGTAGTTTCCATTTTTCAATCATGAGAAATAAGGTGAAGGAACCGATCTAGCTTATTTCTTATGAGAAATGATCTATATAGACTCTCTCGCGAATAACTCACCGCCTCTATCTGCGAGCCGAACGCCTCGATCCCGCCGGCGCCGGCCGCCTCCCTCCTCGACTCGCAGTCGCTGCCGCAATCCATCGCGATGGCCGGTATCAGCGCGGTGTAGTCGACGCCGCGGAACTCGTCGCCGGGCGACGCCGGCCGGCTGTCCGGCGCGCGCTCCTCCGGCTTGCCGGGGCTGCGGCTGTCGCGCGACTCCGGCCCGTCGCTGTCCGACTTGGCCGAGCGCCTCTTCTTGCGCTGCGACACGTCCAGTCGGTCGGCCCGGCTCGGCACCGCGATCGGTTCCTCGGCGGCCGCCGCGTCCATCGGCACTATGTGGTTGAAGTGCAGCAATCTGAGGAAGAAATTGGTCGATTATATTGTATTATTGTTTTTTTTTATCTGTGGACAACACGAAAGGGAAACCTTTAATTTTCGAGGAACATCGTGTTAGCCAGCGGTGGAATTTTGGGAGAGTAGGAAGGTGTTGGAATTTTTCTTGAAAGTTTGGAGGTTGTAAGCATCAGGAAAGACTTGTAGAAAGGGCAGAAAATAGCCAAGGGCTGCTTAAGCGATTTCTGCATGTGTGAGACACGACTGTTTTTCGCCTACCATATACACAAAAAAAAAGAAAAATATAAAAAAAAATCAACAGCTTGGTCCTCTTGATTCCAAACTTTGATTCACAGTAGCGTTTAATGGAAATGTATGTGAAACGCCAAAATAAGCATTACGAAAGAGACGGTGAAAAGGTGTCTAGCCAGTGAAAAAAAAATCTTGTTTTCGAGAGTTTAGCAGCCCAAAGGACGATCTAGATTACTTTCGGTCATATTTTCAGAGTTGATATGATTCATTTTCAGATATGCTAGGCGAAAAATGGATAGATAGATAGGTTCATTCAAAGAATTGTACTTACAATACAATACAAAATAGTATATTAGACAACAAGTGAAGAAAGTGACTTATTTAGCAAGAGCCGCATAGCGGCGAGTGCTTGAAATACACTTTCCAAAGAGATATGTACACTATTTTTCCTACGACCATAAATATTCGAATCATTATTATTCCAAGTTTCACCTTTGTCCATTATCATTCATGGAAATTTCATAAAAGATGCCAACTCGAACGACAGCTACCATCACGCAATCCAAGCCTTTCGATAGTGGTCGATGTCGATTTCATGTAAATAAACGTGTACGCCTATGAATTCCGGATATTCCAGCTACAAATCTTTGGTAACCAACTTCAATCGACCGACTCCGAGACAACGTCAACGTTGTTTCGTTGTTCGTCATTGTCACAGATATAACTTTCCTGAGCATTTCTGATCTTTCGTTCTCGAATAATATAGTGGATTCATGATATCCACAGAGATCGAAATCGTAAAAGGGAGGAGATGATGGTCACATTACCAGACGCATCTCGATGAAGGGTAAATTTTGCACTTACCATGCGATGGGTTTTCTTTCGATTTTTTTGCTACTTACATATTTCGACCTCAGGAACCCGAATTTCACAATAAAAACGTGCGCAAATTTATATTTTTCGAGATATTCCAAGAAAAAGTATGAAAATTAACCTTCTCTCTTCGGCTCGTTTTGGGTAGGCATGGAGTTTCTTTTCTCACACAGGATACTTTTTATACCTTCCTTGAACATTCAAGAAGCCAAAAAGAAGGAAAAACATCTTTCTTTATCATCTTGAGGGAAGGTGGATCCAGCATTTTTCATATGGACGGCGCTGTCAAATGAGAATCTACGTCAGAATCACTAGTCAAAATATCACAGATGCACATTTGATAGCGCCGTCCATATGACAGAAGGATTCATCAAAGATGCTAAAGACGATGAATTAAACTTCTTAGAGGATGTTTCTCCTTCTTTTCAGCTCCTGGAATGTATAAGGAAGGTAAAAAAAGTATCTCGTGTGAGGAATGAAACTTCGAATGGCTATGGTGCCAACCCAAAACAGGCCGAAACAAGAAGATTCTCACTTACTCATACTTGCGCACGTTCTTATTGTGAAATTCGGGATCCTGAGATCGAAATACGTAAGTAGCAAGAAAAAAATCGAAAAAAAACCATCGCATGATAAGTGGAAAATTACCCGATGAAGGAACGAAAGTAGTGGATTGCATCATCTGCCGAAAGTTCACGATGCAAAGTTTCTAGGTAAAATATCATTATATTCATCAATAACTGCAACCATGCTTTTTCCAATATTTCCACCTAGTGAGTTTTACTGTCGTGTTGCCATGGTGGAATGGGTTACTTTCTGAAAAACAGAACAATGCTGAAAGCGCTGTTTTCTCGAGTGGTCGCAGGAAAAATTCATTTTCAATGAGTCATCACTCTGGAAGAATATTTTTCGAAACTATTAGCGGCAACCAGCCTGAAACCTATCGATATTCATGAGACGAAAACCCGTATTTCGTATGTATGCAGAAAGGTATGGAGGGCCCTAATGGACGATTTGCTTCGCCATCCCTATACTCGGCTCCTCACCTCTTCTTGTACTCGGCGAAGAAGTTGCCGGCGCTCTCCGGCCTGTCCGCCTCGCGCTGCATCGCGACGGCGGCGAAGCACTTGCACAGCTTGCACACCACCGGCCGGTCGGAGAGCGCCAGCGCCACGCCGGCGCCGGCCAGCGCCGCGTTCAGCTCGCCCACCTCGGGGCCGAGGTAGTGCACGTGGTTGCGGGCCAGCCGGCGCTTGCACATCGCGCACACCATGAGGTGCTCGAGCGCCGCGTAGTGCGTCTCGCAGATCGGGATCGAGTGCAGGCCGGGGTTGTCCAAGTCGATGTTGATCTGGAACGAGACGAAGTCGCGTTGTTATTAGAAAAAAAAATAGGGTTCAATGTCTACACAGGCATAAATTTGAATGACCAGACATGAAAATTATCATTAGCAAGAAGCTACAATTGTATATCTATCTATAAATATTAATAATATCTCTATATATCTCTATATATATCTCTATATATATCTATAATTATATTAATATTCTCATATCCAAATATGATAATCCCATAACATGACATATAGATATCATCAGCACAAAGTTAAAATTTTATATCTACCTGAACATTTTGAATCTTATGAATATTTATCGATAGATATAAAATTCTAACTTCTTGTTAATGATAATAGGCGAGAACACTAACAGGGAAATTAGTAGAAATATTCTAATATCTGAAAAACTGCAATAATATATGACAAATGCATAGTTTTTTTTTCGGAAATCATAGTGTAGTATTAAAATATGAGACGTTCATACACTATAAAATTTACTCAATCATTCAAAAACAGCATTATGACGGCTACCTCCCACTCCCTTCCACAGCAATTGATGACATCATAAAGACTGTAAGAGCACACATTCCTGTGTTACCAGCTCTCAAATTTCGAACTTTATGTCTATATTTTGTTCGATGATAAGATCATAATTTGAATCTGCATATGGATTGCCCTGAGTAAGAAGTATCTGAATAATTTTCTGATCCCCTATTTTCCACGCATTATTCACTAGTAAAAAAGAAATGATTTGTTTTCGATATATTCGTAATACCAAGGAAAATCAAACATAATACTTGACAACGCTGTTCAGAAATCATATGTCAACCTTCATGTATGTGAAAATCTAACCTATTGATTTCCTTTGAATGTTTATGTTGTTTTGGTGTTTAGTATTGGTTTGTACTGGAATATTTTCTTCATTTTCGCATTGTGTGGTGTTCAGTGTCCTTTATTCGATAAAATCAAAATTCTAAAAATCATCAAAAGCACAAACATAAACAAAACTCGCATTGCACGGATCACGGAACAAATTATCAAATGTCGATTTTCTCTGTCGATATCAAGCGAGGTTGTCAGACTTCTTCTGTTCGATTTCATCAACCATAAACACAGTATATAAGAGGGTATATACTGTGTCATAAATAAGGACGAACTGATATTAGTAAATACATACAGATCTAGATCATGGCTTTTCGCTTCTGTTAATTCTGATAATTTTTCGATGGATTACTATTACTAAAATAAAATAAACGTGAGATCTGAGTCTAATGCCTACCTACAAATCCACTGATATGACAATGTTGCTTAGCTTTCTGTCTCATATGCTCTCGCAGCTTACAACACGCTCTCTGTTCAATTAGTCTCTGTCACTTTTAGGTGGTTTTTCCCGTACGTTCAAACAGTATAATTTCTTTGGATTTTTTTTTGGGAAAACTGCTTCAGAGAAAAATTTTTAAAAAAATCTACCAAAGTTTCTCATCATAATGGAGATCATGGTATTTTTTTCAGAAATTAGTGTTCTCGCCTATTATATGTAATTATACCAGGAGTAAATCCCAATAACAAGATATATCAATCTCATTAGCAAGAATTTACAATTTTATATCTATCTACAAATATTGAATTGTATAAATATTCCCAATTCCTAATATAATGATCTCAATAATAAGACATAAATATCATTAGCACGAAGTTACAATTTTATATCTATCATATATATTGAATTGTATGAATATTCCTAATTCCAAATAGTATATTTCTGTTTACGTCTTGCATTCATTTATATTTTTGTTCACCTTTCACTCGAATTAGTTAATTAATTATCAATTGATGAATTATTATCATGAACTAATGCATTAATTGATTATTTTGTCTTGTAGCAACAAACAACTGTAATTTTCGAGAAACTCATACTTTCCATGAAAGTTTTCTCCTGTCTTGATGTCTTGTTTTTGTTTCATTCATTCACAGTGAGTTAATCTTCATTCAGCTTCACCCCAATGAAGCAATTGATTTTTTTTAAAATCTTCAGGTGTCAACAATGAATCTACGATTCACGGGAAACAACTCACCACTTGGCATATACTTTTCCGCATCTTGATGATCCATTTCCTCCTGAGAATATTCGATGCCACTTTATTGCACCCCAACACGTGACAGTGGTTCTGTCTTGGGCCAGGAGCGACTAGCGAATTCCTCTTGAACGATCTGTTGGTGTACGAAGGGGTGTTGGATTTTCTGTCCACGTGTCTGTAGCAGGCATCGCAGAGACAAGAGTCTCTAGTTAGGTGTTTTTCAGCTGTAAGACGAAGAGAACGTGGAAATGATACAATTGAATGTGAAAAACTATAAGTATCAACCAACAAGATTTCGCATATCATTGATTATTGTATTTTGATCGTGATGATTCATTTTTATAGATCTTTGAGAATTTCTCTCCTCCTTCCAAAAATAAAAATAGAAATTATTATGGAAACTAATTTTTCAAGATCAAGAAACACTGATTTGAAATATTTATAACAGTGGAGAGAATGATCTACTGTTTCACATCTTGACGATTTGAGAATCAATATTTGGATCAATATTACCACTTCAATTTCAATACTTTTGTCCGCCAGATCCAGAATTAGTGCTGAAATATTTCAGATGCTTAGTTGAAATAGATGATTGGTGATTCAAGAAAGTTGAGTGAAACATTTTTTGCATTCTAGGTATTTCAGTTTCATTTCCTGGGCAAACATGATGATTTTATCATAATATCAGGCTGTAAAATGAAAGATATAATCATTCATTCTTTCATCAAACTCTGATATTTTTAATGATATCTTCCTTCCTTCTGATCCAGATAACGATTGATTAACAGGATTGTTGGTATGGACTTCATTATCAGAAAAATCACTGCAACTGATCTTAAGATTGCACAAAATATAAATTTCACCTGAGTTTGTAAAAAAACATGTGAATGATAATTGCGCAGAAAATTAAGTATCTACTAGCCAAATCCTCATTTCTCGGTCTGAAAAAACCATCAAAACGAACAATTCAAGACAGTGTCTATATTGGTAGGAGGAAAAATGAGTTACAAATAAATCCAAGTCTATTAAAATACTCACTGGCCAGAATTTTATTTTGTCTCTCCACACTTTTCATCTGCGCTATGTGACAAGGCGTATCAAACAGTCCGAATTTTCCGAAACAGTATGAACACTCGTCTTTGCACAGTCTTCCAGGGTGTATACTGAAAGAGCTGGCTTTCTCTGGGATGACGAGAGCTTTAATCGCGCCATCTTGAGCTGCAGTTTCACCATCCGAGGTATGTTCGCTACTGCCATCTGTCGAAAAAATTAAAATTCATGATATTATGAAGAATTGATTCATTCAGATCTGATACCGTCAAAGCACGTTTTTGTGAAGCAAAGCTCGACATCGATTATTTTGACAATTTCATGTTACATAACATGTTCATAGGGAGAATGATATTTTTAGCAGGCACAGGTACTGAATCTCGAAAAAAATTCTCATAAGTTGTTATGCATTATCATTCCTTGACTAAAGAATTACTACATCCTCATTTCTTACACCATGGTATTCAATAAATCTAATATAATAATTGATTATAGAGGAAAATACAAAAAAAAATTCCAGCTTCAAACTATTCAATGAAAGTAGATTTGGAGCTCACAAAACTATGAAAAATCAGAGTAAAGTTGAATGCGCATTTCTATTCAATTTCAAGTATATTTTCATGTTTTTTTAAATAGTGCACTTAAATTCAAATACATGAGCGAAAAAACGAGAATCTAAACTTCATAAATAAACATACAGTACAGGATTAGGGGCCAGCGTATCACATTTAATCAATATTCAATTAACTTCTTCCAAATGCATATTTGAGAATTATTGAAGATTTAGCCGACTCCTGGTTTAGAAATGTTACAAATGCAAATCTCAATTTCATATTTGTAAGGAATTCAAAAAAATATGTCACAATAGGACTAACCAAAATAATTGTAATACCTTTTCATCAGAATCGGAGGAGGATCTGAGTATAATTTTATAAAATTTTCAATTTGTTCTCGAAAATATCGCGATATCATTTGGCCACCCTATATTCTGAATCATCTTAGACCAGATCAAGTATATTTAGAAATCATACTGATTCCGAATGCGAGTAAGTAGGTTGTGCTAGAGAGTGGTAGTGAGATTAAGGGATGAAAAGGGTGCAAAAGTGTCAGGAAAGAATCGAGAGATAGGCCCGTAACCACGTAATTTACCCAGGTTAGATCTGTTAGAATAGTGTGACTTTCTGTGCGCACCAGCTGTATCTGAAGAATGGCTGCCTTGCTTCAAAGTTGAAGATGAACCCTGAAAAAAAAAATACAATATAGTCTTGAATATTCATGGTTGTAGTTCATTACTGCTCCTTCCAACAGTATCGAATTTGTTCCACCTTCTACAAGATTTTTTCAAGAATATTCTTATAGATTTGGAGAAGGATAATTTTCTGGAAAGTGGCCAGAATAATAAAAAGCTCATATCTTATTGAATTTCAGTTTCGAGTAACTATTCTAAAATTATCTTTTTCAACTATATAAATATTTGAATATTCAGAAATAATTGATGGAACATAAAATTCGAAGCTGGTATATCGGGTAATAATTTCATGAGTAAATCTCTTTAGTTCCACGTCAATAATTGATGAGCTATTAAACTTTCGAAATTGCATTGCAATTCAGGATTTTTCAAACAGAGCTGAATTCTGATCAGAATAAATAATGGATTATTTTCACCTTTGGAATGGTCGAAAAATTGTCACAACTAACAACTTGCATGACTATACAACACACGATAAACCAAGTGTCAGTAAAACTATTGAAAATTGAGTTGCAAATAACAACTTGCTTGAAAATTTGATACAAGTGGGGGTGAGAGAAGAACATTTCAAGATATAGATAGATACACAATCTTGATATATGGCAGGATCTGAAAAAAGTAAGAAAACTTACATCTTTATTAACTCTATGATCATCAACATTTTGTTCTTCTTCAGCGACGACAGTTTTTGGCTTGCTCTTCTGCAATGTCATTTTGATTGAACTTTTCCCTCCTTTCTTCTTATCACGATTAATTTTGATCACAGTTTTGAGAGTCCCCGTATAATTATCACTTTTCCAGCTGGAGGGTTTCTCTTTTGTAGTCTTTTGCTTTGCCTCTTCTGCTGCCTTCAAACTTTGCAAACCCAATGCCTGGAAATAGAAATTGTTTTGAAATTATCGGAATACTCAAAAATACTGCAATCATATTGTGATGATGATTATAATTAGTTGTGGTGAGAGTACACAGTGGCTGAAATTATTAATGGTAATGTTGCGCAATTTGATCCCAAGCAGAATGTCTTTCTCAAATTTCAAAAAAAATCAAACACTGGAAAAATCTGAATTATTTTTATGTTGTGTTATTTGAAGAAATTCATTGAAATACGGAACTGGACTTTTAAGGTGTTTTAAAAAAAAATATTTTGTTCCAAAAACGTGTCGTATTTAATGTTTGGTCTGTTCTTATTAAAAAAAAAAATGTTGGAAGACGAAGAAAACTAAACTGCGTCCTTCAGGATTGACAACCTCATCTTGTAGGGGAGGATAATCAACCATGAATTTCTCCAAATAACACTAGGAAAGATCAAAATTCTTTTGATTTATTTTTAAAAATTTCGTTTTCTGAAGCGCAATGACGATGATAGAGTTTCAGTCACCTTTTATATGCTTACTATTTTCAAGAATTGAATCGAAAGTGATTGATAATGTACCTTAGAGATTTTTTTTATGAAGGTCATTGTCATTCATTGATTTTCGCCAGATACATTATTTGAGATTATTTTTCAGTATTAGTTGTTTTCTATTTAATATTTTGACAGCAAAAACATGAGAATTTCGCAGAATTTAAAATCAAAAGAGTTTTACCCTTGATGAACAATAGTTATATCTTGCATTGTGATAAATTTCATGGTCTTACCTTGAGAATACTTTCTTTAACAGCAAGCTCCTCTGCAGTTTCCTTAACATTTACACTAACATTTTCCTCACTATTTTCCATCACAGCAATAAAATTCTCAGTCATATTTACATTACTTATATTCTCCACATCGTAATCTTTGGATCCTGATGCAACTACGGCAACAGTTGTTGATTCACTAACAGCTTCACCCACCGATTTCTCGGCAGCTTCAGTTAGCGTTTCAGACACTGCTTCATCAGTTACAGAAGCTTTGACTGCTGCTGGATCCAACATCTGGTCAGTTTCGGTTATCGAATTTTCTATATTTTCGTTCTCACCAACAATACTAGCTGGTTGATCTATCCGATTTATAAAAATCTCATTTTGTTCTGAATTGTTTTCATTCACTTCAACAGGTTTGTCCTCGGCATTTTCAATATCAGGTTGTGAATTTGTTATTTGCATTTCTGGTTCTCCAGCTTTGGAATCACATTCGACTTTGTGTTCTTCATTATCTACACAAACATCGTTCACTTCCATTGGTTGTATATCTGTCATCTCCATTTTTGTAATATCTTGCATGCCATATGAAACAGCACCTAACTTGGATATGTTCATAACAGTTTCAGATTGATTATTTACAGCTTCAGGTTGATTATTTACAGCTTCAGATTGAATATTTACAACTTCAGATTGATTATTTACAGCTTCAGATGTGTAACAAGACGCTTCCGTTATATTAATGAGGTCAGGTTCAACGTGTTTGGAAAGGAAAACGTTTGCTTCATCACATTTTTCCACTGAAACATCATCAACCTCACATTTAGCGAGAGTGTCTTCAGTTACATTATGTTTTTCCAGTGTTTCATCAGATTCTGCGGTCCCACCAGACTGCTCCATATTAGCAACACTGGGGGGATGGTTAACTGCTTCCAATGTGGTTTCGAGCACCTCCAAATCGTTCCTGATGGCTTCACTCGGAGGATCTGACGGTGTTTCAGCGACAATAGTCTCAGCTTCATTATTTTTGTCTGAAATTGTATCCTGATCTTGGCCATCGATTGAATCAGTTACATTTTCTGCTGGATCTGAATTGGAACTATTATTTAAATGATTGGGCAGTTCATGAACAGTTTCCGAACTTTCGATTTCTGCTGTAGCTACAACCGTCTCAGCTTTGTCCGCAGGTTTACTTCTCGTTGGTTTTCCATAGAACTTAGAAGTAACCATTGTGGCGATTTTCTGATTGGTTTTGACGGACTTTTTACAATTCACTTCATTAAAGGCTAGTTTCATGATATCCAGTAGGGTATCGTTATCTGGTACACAAGAGTCGTCCAACGGATGTTCAGCAACTTCTTTTTTCTTGCTGGAATCGATGCCGTCGCACAGATTAGAATTAGTATCGATAATATCGACGAAATTGTTGATTGGTCCTGTATTGGCAGTGGCTGTTGTTGAGCTGGCAGTAGGTTTGATACTGCTCTCTTCTTTGGTCTTTGGAGCTTCAGATTCATTGCTTTCAGCACCGTGTACCGAAGACAAGTCAGAGAAACTACTATCAGAATCATACCCAGAGAGTTTCGACATCGACATTTCGCTACCACTGAGATCAGAGCACAACCTCCTCCTCTTCCTGACTTCGGTTTCTAAGCCTTCCAGTAGTTGGCCCTTGGCCTTTCTCTGTTTACCGTTCCTCAAGATTCTTCCAGGAGATTCCGACCTGGTAGTATAAGGACTGGATTTCCTAGCCCCGTCCATGCTTTGTCGAGGTTTAGCTATTCTTCTGGTTTTCGGGCTGATGCTGCGTGGGAAGTTGCCGAGGAAAGGCACTTGGGCAACGTCAGACTCTTCAGATGTGCCCACCGGAAATTTTTCAATGCTATGTCGTCTTTTAGTCAAAGGTTTCTGCTTGACTCTCTTGACGTTCAGGTCTAACATGTCTATGACTTTCTCGTCGGCAGGGTCTAGTTTACTCAACGTGTTCTCTATGTTTTCTTTCTTGATTATTTTCTTTTTGAGGAGCTCTATCCTCTGCCTCTTGGTGAGTTTCTTGGGCTTAGAAATGCTTTCAGTTTTACTCGATTCTGACAAAGATTCTCCTTCTTCTTTCACTTCTTCTGTTTTGATCAGGAACGATAAATCGTTCATGACGTCTTCGAGAGTTTCGATCTCCAATTTGGGTTTTTTAGATGCCCTCGGTTTTCGCACTTGTTTGGTCAAGGTGGGTATTTCGGAATTTGAAATATCTGTGACGTCACTCGACAAACTTACGTTATCCTCGTTGTCTACTTTGCTTCTGTTAACGTCTAGTGGATCCCCAGTTTTCTTTGTTGCCCGCGCCCTCGTTTGTTTTTTGGTTTCTACGTTTTCCTCGATGGGGAAAATTGGTTCTAAGACGGGTGGTGAATCATCGACTTCTTTTTGTATTTTTCGTTTTCTCGGCTTGCCTTCTTTCACGACATTCTTGTTCAAGATCCTTTTTTTACCATCGACGGTTTTAGCAGTTTTCAGCAAGGACTTATTCAAAGGAAATTTTTTTGCTTTCGCCTTCAACTTGACAGCTACAGAGGTTTTGTTGTTGATTCTCTTCGTCTGGTTTTTCTTCGCTATTCTCTTGCCAATCGGCGTTCTTGCTGTGGGCTTAGATAGTACCAGTCCATCTGTGGGTTCATTTTTCAGGTTAGTCTTTTCTGTTGTTACCACCTCCTTCGGTGAGCCCAAAGCTGCATTTTTTCTATTGATTCTAGTTGCCATGTCATTTGGATATCTTCGGATATCTGAAAGAGGAAAAAAGTGTCAATTCAAGGAATGACCGACGGAATATATCAAATGATTTTCAATCATCTTTAATTCCCTTATAAGGGTGAGTAAATCCTAATTCCTGAATCTGTTCTAATCACTAAATCCCTTCTCCTCAAATTATAATTTTATAATAGGAAATTCAATGTTGAATTCGGAACCGTCAAGAAATCAAGGCTCACTACGACCGTCATCGACTTATATGAACAAAAAAAAATGAATTTTATAAATTTGTTTTTCTTTTTTCATTCTAATTTTTTTTATCATAACTGATAGAGGTCTGCTAGAACAATATAAAGAAAAGATAAAAATACAAAGAATATTATAAGGTGAGAACAAATATTATGGCCGATTGGAGTAACGTTAAGATCATAGGAAAAGAAGACAACAACCAAAAACGAAAACTCAAAGTGCATTATCCTGAACGGCGACAATAATATTGCTTCTTGTTCAGTTAATATAGAAAGATCGTGGCATTCACTTCTTAAAACTGAATCTGAAAATAGTAAATTAAAGATTGATCAATGAATGAACACCTGGTGATAAAAATTATTTTTTTCTGACAAATTATCACTCTTTAGTATCGAATAGCGCAACGATTTATAAGTAAAACATTTTTTCCACTGTGTTTTTGTTCTTTTTGAATTGGAAAACAAGGTGTTACTGACGAATAGAGAATTTCTCTTTTAGGTATCTGAAGGTTGAATTTCAAGCGTAGTGACATTTTGGAGCACATCACAAATCTGAAATGATTATTATAATTTGTTTCTTTATTTTTAGAAAAGGGTAGATAAAATCCCAAAAGTCTAAGCTAAGTGTTGGAATGTCTGCAATTTCATTTTCATTCCAAGAGTGGAAAAAATGTCAATTATACTGGATATCAATCTGCATCAGCTTCATCTCGATATAAGTTTAAAACATCCGTGATTTTTTAAATTTTCAACAGGTACAGTCTATCAGCTTATAGGACAACATGCGAAATACTGAGAATTCTAGAGTTAAAATAGTAATAAGAATATTTAGGATGTTCCATTTGAAGAATTGTAGTTTCGAGTAATTAGTTGTTTACAGTTATTGCTTGTTCCAAGACACACAGCGGAACGTAATATTCATTGGTGTCTTCGATTTCGAATCAGTGGAAAACAGCTTCGCAAATTCGACTGATGTCGTTCGCTTCTAACAGAAGTAATTGTAAACTGTCTGTAAGTTATTCGAAGAGGTGGTATATCAATTTTTTCTAGTTTTTGTGTCGATGAATTTTCTCTTCTTGTTTCTTGATGAAGTGGACGTGTAGGCAACGAATCTGCTCGCGTTTTCAACACAATGAATAAATAATGTTTCTCTTCGTAAAGTTCGTGATGTTCGTTTGTGACACTAAAATGTTACACAAAATAATGGACTTAACAGATAACCCTGTACCTAATGCAGTATGAGATCACTGGTTTTTACACATGGAAGGAAGCTTTCCTTGATTTCGGTCCAAACCTATATGGATAATTGACAGTATTACTAGCGCATACACCAATTTCTACAGTCCCAAAACTGACAAGAGCTTGTGTTTATTAACTTAAAGTGAATCTCAAACTATGGTTTAACAGTAACCATACTTAGAAGTCTATCGGTTCGCAAGCTATGTCCATTTTGATACAGTCTGTAGGTACAATTACATCATCATGTTATTACAATTTACAAATTCGAAAATATATTCTCATGGTATTGATAGTATACCATGTGTTTGTGGAAAATACTACACAGGTGAAACTAGCAGACCTCGATCAGTGAAGAAGAGAAAACATAAGAGCAATATGCAAATTCTTTCCCGAAACGTCCACCACTAAGATGAGTAGACATTTTGATATTCTTTAGATATATTTGTCTTCCATTTTTTTTCAACAAGTATCTGATCGTTGATTTTGAAGCACAGTGACATTCAGTGAAGTTCACAACCTAAGATCAGTTTCCAAGTTACAATATGTTTTTCGAAAAAATGCATGTTCGAAAAAACATACTGTAACTTTTTTCCTCCCAAAAATTCTTCGTTTCAATATAAATATTTCTATAGCATTACGTTTAATTAAATGGTGTGAGTTATTTTTTTCAAATAACATATTGATAGTTCGTAACAAAAAAATCAATGGGGACAACTTGTATATTCCTTCATATTTCAATAGAGCTTGAAATTAACATTTCAAAAATATAATATTTAGTTTGTCATGAATATTGGCCCTCAGACACCGCCATCAGTTCTCATCTATCTAGTTCAATAATATAGAACTTTGTTTTTAAAAGTGTCAAATTTAGCCCACCCTGTACATGATGTTGTCAGTTACCGACTGCAGGAGTGATTAATAATTGTAAAACTGCACCTGGAGTGGATATCACTTTTTCAACATTATAATATTGAATCAGAGAAAATATTTCTGACAAGGCACAATTACAGCCCACAAATCATAGATAAAATAGGAAGTGAGTGGAAAATTTTAATACTCAGTTCAGACCGCATGTGGAAGAAACACTCTCATTCATATGAGTACTTACCTTAGGAAGTTTTTTTAATCAAAATCGCTCATGTACACAAGATATATCTAAATCAACAATCATCTACACATACTTCTGGTTCATTTCAATTCAATCAAATAATGAAGACATGGGCATTTAGAAAAATTGTAGCGCCACTGCCTGTATATCTACGGGGGTATAATATCGCGGAAACAATACCAAGCGTGTTCGCCAATTCATAGGATCAAGGAAGGCGAAGGATCAAAACAAACAATTCGTTCTTCTTCTATCATTTCTTCGATTCTAAACATTAGAATTCGATATATTTTTAGTGAGGACAGAATATGATGCCATTGTCTCAACTTTTATACACCTACAAGAAAAATGCCTAAGAGTGACACAGTGTTCTGCAAATTTTTTTGGAAAGACGAATGAATGAATAATCAATTCCTACTTTGCTTCTGACTTTTCTGGAACGAATCTGTTCCGCTTTCCAAGTGGGCAATAATAAATCTCTCTTTAACTTTTGGTCTCTGCTATGTAAATTGATATTTTTCGAATCGAGGAGAGGAAATTCGAGAAAAATAAGGTTAAAAAAAAAATAGGAATACAAAGTAAGGGGTTTGCACAATGTTGATGAATGACCAATGAGAAATTCTATTATGCCATGTGACTCACTTCATAATAGAACCACCCCTGCGAATCCACTTTTTTTTAGCCGATATTGTTCTAAGAAATCCAGTGTTGTGACCAGAATCAAGAGTTTCACTATAGAGTGAAATTCATTAATTTTCAATTACACTAAGATTTTCAAGTTTTGTGTGAAGAAAAACATAATTACACCACTCGATTCAGAAGCTTTCCAATGGTATTTCCCAAATCCCATAAAAAAATATCCATCACCATTCAAAGATATCACGAAATTAAATTGCGATCTACTTCAACCTTTCGACTTTTTCAACCAATTCCAATTATTTGTAGAGAATCGAAAAATTAACTAAAAAAAAGTATCATCTGAAATAATTTTCAAAGCACGCTATCAAACTCTGTGAACTAGGTAATCAGCTGGCAGTAGAAAATTAAATATTTTCTTCGAAAATATTAACTCTATAGTGGAGAGTTTACTTCACATCAAAAATCTCACATTCAATTTACTGTTTGCTTACAGTGTGGGAAATAATCAGCAAACTTTGACACAAGATTTTGAATCTGAAACTCGCTAATAAACGATTTCTTATTGAAAATATGACCAATTTGATCTGAGTACATGTATTTGGTGGCCCAATGAAAACGAAACAAGGCCGATTTGACATTGTTATCGGTCTCAGAAAAAAAAAACGCTCGAACCGGTCGATTTTAATTTCGAGGGGGAAATATTTTCTGCATGTTTTCAACTTTCACTTCAAACCCCTCGGAGGGGTGAGCTCCAACCCTTGAATCTCAAATGGGATAAGTGATACATCATTTTGAAGGTAATCGAAATCTCTCACCAACGCTTCCTAGTTTTTGGAATTCAATGCAGTAGTTCTCGAGAAAACACGTTTATGAAAATAATCGGCTAGTGATGGAAAGTAACGCTTTTTCATTTATTTTGATGTCAGTTCCTTGATCTCTCAGTAAAATGCATACCTTGCTTCGTATTGATTGGGCCACCCTGTATATAATTTCGTTCCAACTGAATGCCTCACGTTACTTGAATACTCGTTCCAAACAAGAAAATGAGTAATTTTGAAATGAGGGTATCTCTTTAGTAGAAGAATTATTGTATTTTTGTTCTGAATGAACAGTGACTGTTCATTCGAAATTTATAGGTATATTATTATATGTATCGCTTTGAGGAAATTTCATCTCAGTATATTCTATGCATAAGCTTTTTGGAGGATCTGAATTTCAACATTTCAGGAAATCGAGGATATCTGAAGTGGAGATTTTCTTGTATAGAATAAAATTCGTTTTCCAAGTATACTTATTTTGAAAAAGTTATTCAAAAGTTATCAACAAGCAATCGACAACTTGATGTAAAGAATCAAAGAAATATGTGAAGAAATTACTCCTCATAGCAGCTTCGGGATGATGTTGATAAAGATTAGTACACATTTTTTGATACCATTAAGAAACAAATCATAGTGTCCTTGACAATGAATCTTGTGTCTTGCGAAATTTCATTCCATACAACTTTTTAGTGTCTTTATATGATACTGAATAGTTTTTTTGAAATTGACGGAAAAATACAAAATTGACATATGAAATAGTTCACACTGTATATGCAAAATCTACCGATTTATAATCGATTATTCATTATCGAACTGATATCATTATTTTAATCATCATTATTCGTGGAAAATTAATTTAATCAACAACGGGTAATCCACGAAAAGTCAAGGCTATTGTTCCCATTGTTGTCAAGATTACTGCTATACTTCGAAGTTAGAAATTTACGAATAGACTGAACTTGTGCTGGATAAAGAGCTACTTTCAGGTCTTGTGCGTGAGAATGGAAAATAATGATTGGACGATGAATCATCTGCAAGAATAATCGATCATCCATTATCGCACTGATATGATTATTTAATAATCAACGATATCGATATCCGTGGAACAAAGTAATTCAAAAGCGGAATGCCGGGGCCTAGATTGATTCTACTGAATGTTACATACAGGGTGATTCAAATTTGACCCCAACCCTTGGGATCTCGAGCTGACAGAAGATACGACAAAGTTCAAATTAGGGTCGAAAAGTGAGAAAAGACAAAACATCACAACTCAGATTTTAGCAATTTCATCTTTCGGCCACTAACATAATTTATTGACACCATACTTTTTTCCACAGAAAAAAAAGAGTTCCATTCTGATTTCATCGATTTATAATTTATTTCGATTGGATTATTCCAAGACAAAAGAAATCAAGTACATAATATATTGATATAACGTTTGACAAGTATTGACATCTGAAGTTTGCAAAACAAAAGCTCTCGACGAAACCAAAGAACACTAAGAAGATTTATTAGTTTCACTTGAATAATTGTGCTTAAATAAATCAAATTATAAAAAAATTATATACATCAATGAAATCAGAGTGTCACTATTTTTCTCTTTTTCAAAAGGATTATATATTTATACAATAATCCGAATATTCTTTCCATACTGGGAAGAACTTGTTCAGACTCTGTCAACCAACTTTCAATTAAAGAAGTTCTTCTTCATGACGAATATTATATATCTGCTCGGGTATCTTTAATTTGTATCACTCTGTATGTATAGATACCCTAATTGAAGTAACAAATATAAAATAACAAATGTACTGAGTGGCATATTCTTCGAATGGCACTTAGTTGATAATGCTTGTTTACACTATGTTTAGAATAATACTTTCTTGATGCATTACGATACGCCACTTCCATTTTCTCAAAGTTGGCACCATCATACTGTCAGACAGAGACAAGACGAACTAAGCATCAGTATAGTTGTTTCAAATAATAATAATGATACTTATCATTTCAGAGAAACAATATATAAGTACTTATTTATAGCAGACAAAATGATGTAATAAATTGAAGTTTTAGTAAACTGAATAGCTCTAACTCATCACCAAGAATTTTTGAATGAATAATTCGAACTGATTGGTATAAAATAATATATAGTATAGTAATAATCTTATTTCTTGAGACTTGAATATGCATGAAGTGTTCATAGTTTGAGATTATATGGAAGAAAAATCAGAGAAATTAGTATTTTCACAGTTCTTTTCGCAGCTCTCCATTTTTTTCAGTTTAGCTAGTGATTCATTGTAAAATCTCATTCCATTATATCGAAGAGATACCATATCCGCTTCAGAGTTGATGGGAAAATAACATGTCTGGTCACCTGGTTTAGAGTTTGTGTTTATTATTATTGATTTATATTTGAATGAAGTTTTGTTTTATATGTATAGCTACCCAACTGCAAAATTTGTTAAAGTTTCAAAATATCTCATTGTTCTGCATTTGTTGAAGGCATTCTAACTGAAGGAGATGCGGACTGACCTCGTTTGACAAGTAGGTACTGGTTTCACTTGGATATGTCAAGAAATCAAATCCTAACAAATTATACTGCAATGAAATAAGAATGAAAATATTTTTCTCTTGAAAGAAACAAAACGGCACTCATAAGAAAAAATACAGAATTTGAAATAATCATCGCGTACATGGTAAAAATATAATAATATAATAATAATATGAAAATATGTTTTTAGTTTATTTTCTGGAAAAAATGTAATCTTCAGAGAACGATGTATAGAAGACTGGTGCAGTCACTGTTTTGTTTGGCCAAAAACGCTAACGGCATTTTCCGCTATAAAAGTTATGAAACTTTCCAGAAGATGGCGATATTTTTGCAGATTTCTGTACACATAGATGATGTCTTGAGATTGCAATTATTTAGTTCGATCATTAATTGAGAAGTAACCGAAATGACTACTTCTGAATCAAAATTTTTATAACACTCATTGTGCAATTATCAATAATACTGATTTTGTTTTCATTTTTGTGTCGCCATCTAACAACTAACATACGAGTGATTTTCCGTTATAACGAATAAAATCTTCAATTTTCAGATTTCTTGTGGGATTTTCTCTTCTCGTTTCTAAAAAATAATATAGAAGTTATTAAAAAATTATTTCAATATATTTGTATTAAGGACAAATTTTGTGATCTGCCGCAAAATGTCACTGCGCTTGAAATTAAACCTTCAGATACCTAAAAGGAATTCTCTATTTGTCAGTGACAACTTGTTTTTCGAAAAATTTGGAGATACAAATACATTTTCGATAAAAATAAAATTTCTATACTTTTCTCAGTGGAAGTTTCGGGAACGAAACACAATCCTTTATACATCAAATGAGAATTTCGAAATAGCAGTAAGAAACATGAATGAATCTCTAAAATCAATCAATACTTATTTTAAAACAAACAAATTAAAATTGAATGCTAATAAATCTAAAGCTATGATTATATCAACTGAAAATAAATCAAATCAAGTGAGTTTGGAGGAACTTCACATTGAAATAGATGGTGAAGCATTACAAATTGTATCTGAAATGAAATATCTTGGGTTCATGGTAGATAGTACACTATCTTCAAATAGTCATGCCGAATATGTTATAAACAAAATAAGGAAAAAACTTTATTTTCTATCAAGGGCTGTAAGCTTGCTGACAATGAATGCCAGAATCACTTGTTACTTGTCAAACCTCATTTTGAATACTGTGCTACTTTAATGTATTTATTTGATCAAAACAAAACATTTCAGCTACAGAAATTACAAAACCGCGGTATGAGAATAATTCTTAAATGTGATCGCTTCACCTCAGTTCAAGAAATGCATATAATATTGAAATGGATGCCAGTTTGCAAAAATTTATATTACCTGGCAATGATATTTATATATATGAAATTTTGGAGGTTTTACAATCACAATATTTCAATAAATTTATTGTATTGAACAATGAGAACATTGCTATGAGACAAGGTTGAGAAATGAATTCCATATTGAACAAACAAATTCAAAAAACTGTATGAATTCTTTATTTCTCAATGAATTCAATAATTTACCAAAATCTATATGAGAATCACACAACTCAAGGAGTTTCAAGGCATTGCTGTCAGAAAATATTCTGAATGCTTAACTCTAAATTGTGATTTTCAATTTTAATATTCCAATGAAGAAACTGTACATGTTTCAAATTTGTATTTTAAGAAATTTACTATTTATTGTTGTTTGTATATTAGGCTTGCCTATTTGAATAAATTAATTATTACTAATTACACAATTAGAATACTTCATTTTCGTTTTTTTTTTCAATGTTGAGCTAGTTTTGATACTGAAAAGTGATAATTTGGCAGACGGAGGAATTCTGATTAAAAAGTGTTTTACAGACAGTACTGAATAAAATGCTGTTATCAAGTTGGCTGTACATTAGAGATTTGGCAGCATAAATAAGATTGGCAAATAAATGCACCATTTTTTTCGACGTCGTTCTTGAGATAATAAAGCCAAACCAAAAAGTGACATGCTCTTCGAGGGCTACTATAGTAAAAGAGAAAAATGAAAACGATATTTCGACACACATTCGCCAAAATACGAAATTCCACCAAAACCATCACCAATACACATATACGTGGATACTGTACCGGAGGTCCTGATAATCCCGTTGAGAAATATATTTCCTTTCTTCAGATGCTATTCAGGAAGGAAAATTAAACTGAGCAGCATCGGGAGATCTGTCATAATGCATGACACGTAAAAAAAACAAAATCGGGAAATCGAAATGGAACACGAATCCGCCAAACACCTTGCCGGCTGCGCCAATAGACTTCTCGTATCATTATTATACCCGTCGGTTGGAAATTAGCACGGACGAGATACATTTTTAGGCACCTTACTGGAAAATACTACTTTCCAATTCATCTTCGATGTGGAAAAACTCATTTTCAGATTTAGGACTAGTTCAGAAAATTCAAACATGACGTTGTATTGACATTGTACAAGAATGTTCATATCGCATGAAGACGAAGTTTGAACCTCGTGATGTACCACAGTTTATATATAGTATAGTATTTTCTAAACTGTAGCTGTACAGTATATTTCTTTAAATGAATTACTTATTCTATTGGGGCAACAACAAGGTAATGAATTGGTACATTTATTCCGTTTTAAAAATGAACGGAATTTTATTGAAATCGGCCAGAAATATCATTATCTATTTGCCACGGGAAATAATTAGCCTTGATAACCTCGATCAATTGCTGTCCCTTATTTCAGATTGAAAATGATGGAATTGAAAGATTCAAACAGATCACACCTATTGACTTTTAAACCAGTAGTAAGTAAAGATTGGCGGGTTTCATATCTCTCAGTGAACGGATATGGATTCATATAAAAATTCCCTATATTTATCCATTTCACCTAGAGTGTGAAAAAATTAGACAATATACAAGTGCTGGGAGTAGAAAAACTCCTATGCACTTCAGAGAACTTCATAAGTAGCAATTTACAGGGGTGATACCTAAAAGACGTGATTCATTCCAAACGATCTTATATGTATACATGATTTATGATTATAAGCATGAAATATGTTTATTACTAGGCAACCTACAAAGACATCCTTTTCAGATTTCTTACGTATGCATGAAGATAGAGAAAAAATATACTGAACAATAAAATAATAAATGCAAATGAAAGGAGTCATCGTTATTCATTATTTTTCTGCTTTATGGGCAAAGACTGTACCTGCCATCTGGAATGAAACACTATAGAACAGAAAAATATTGTGAATACTCGAAATTAAAGTAATTCCGTGTTCAAAGTCGAAAAAAAGGGATAATTTGTAACTCGAAATTCATGCTAATTTCGACTTATAACACGTTGCAACTGGAAATTAGCTTCGAGTTGAGAGAGTACGTCGAAATTGAGAAACAAAATCGCATACGACTCTCATACGACTTTTATTATTAAATTCGTATTCATATACGTCGAGGTATATGTATTGTCATGATATTTCTATATCACATATTGTTCTTAATTTCCATGATGATCATTCAATCTCAATTATTTTCTACAAAACATATTGTCCACTCCTTCGGAGATAATAAGGGGGGGGGGGAAACCAAGTAATCAAAAAAATTTTCTTATAAAGTCGGGATAACTTTTGATAAACGGTAAACTCATCTTGAAACAAATGAATTCTAGTCAACCGGTTAAAAATAATACACGATAAACTAATGAAAATGAAAAACGAGCCAGAAATGTTTTTCTTCACGCTGAAAGCCATCGCAGCTCCATCTGATGGGCTTTTACCACAGTTCGTTTCCCTAAAGGAAATATCCTCCAGTACATAGTAGTAGTACATAGGAATCTAGGATGATTATGGTGAACTCAGTTATTATTTGATGATATTTACTTTCCCAGATTTTTCTTGTATAATTATGGTTCACCAGTTACTATATAGTAGAAGTCAACAAAGCATTTCCTAGGTCTCTAAAATGATTCAGATTGTGCATTAAGCGATTATATATCTATATATTAAATGTTTCAAGAGTTATGAATTGTTGATAGGCACATATATGATTAGGATAGTAAAGCGTATAGAAAGTATAGCACGTACTGGAATACTATTTTCTTGATGAGATCACATCATGACCTCAATTTCAATTCAAATCGATAGATGATGAGTACCCATTTTCTGTATAAAATCACGTTTTTTTTGGACAACGGATAGAGTTGAAACTTCATACCTAAATCCACACACTACTGGATTTCAACATTATATAGCTGCAGATAAAGTAAAGTGAAATTAATTTTTCACTGCCCATTTTCAACAATTTCATAATAAGGCATTTTTAGGATATTTTCCCATCAATAATTTCGGATATACAAGCATTTCTCTCTTATATACGTTAGACGTTCATTTTGTCATCTGAAAGGGGTTCTGAATAAGTCAGAGGTACTATACAGTGTGACACATATGAAATAAAAACAGCCGGATGTGTAAATGCGTTAGTTATATGATACAGCTGAATGCAAAATCGCGGTAAATAATTTCGAATGGTTTCAATGACGTCCTTTTGGCATTTCATTCCTTATTGCAGTATAACGGCGCGTTTGCTAGTAACAGGGTTACACAAAAGTAGGGAGACGATTGGATCTCTCCACTTGGACCTCTCCATTTCTAAAGAATCGTGAACAATTCGTCTCTATTCAACATTCTAATGACGATGGAATGATGGAGATCAACTCCAAACCTATTCCTGTTGATATGGGAGTGCCACAAGGGTCCATTTCAAGACCTATCTTAGCCCCTGATAAGAAACATGAGAAATATGACTGTACTCTTAGCAGCCAGTATTCAACTATTTCGAGAATAATGAATAAATAATGATATTTCAATTCTTAATTTTCACCATCGTCTGGATGATATACTTCATAGAACCGCTTATTTTTGATTATAATAACAATACTTTCAAAAATACTAATGATCTCTTGTAACACAGTTCAGTTCCGAAATTTTGTTCTCTGACATATCTTTTCATGAATATTCGTTTTGTCCTTGAAAAATGTCAGTTACTGATCATGCTCCGGTATGGTGTTTGTTTTTGGGGCCAGTCTTTTACTTGATTTCTTCAATAACTGCACATTTCAAATTTCTACGCGAAATGAAGGGAACAGATTTTCTCGATATAAAACTGGATTACTCTCATGGTCGTATGTGAATACAACAGGGTGGTGCCCCTCATAATGTTGCTGGAGCTCGAAATTTCTTGAATGAGAATTTTGAGAATTTTCGTTTTTCTACTTCTCATTGTATTTTTTTTTTAATTAATGTCAGTTATAAGTTCGTATTTTATGGGAAAACTCATTGTATCTACTACTTATATTTCACATAAGCTTTGTCGATTCCAATTTGTGATTTTAAATCGAATATTGAAAACTTATGGTTTTGGAGATATTTTTTTTTCAAGTCACTGCAAACGTCGAAATTTTCCAAAAATATCACATAATGCCGAAACAGTTGATCTCAGGTATAGGGAAATATAAACGAACTCGGCTTCAAATTGAAATAAGGAACTCGTTGTCACCCAGCTTTGGAAATAATTTCAAAACGTGAGGACCAGTATATTATGCAGCTTCCGCAAAAATTATTTCCCGAATTTCCAATATAGCGGAAGCTGTCTTTAATGGGACACCCTGTATATCTTCGAAATCAGGAGAGCTCTTTCGAAATATGCGATGGAATACACGGGAGTTCAATTTGAAAAAAAAATTCAGCAAGGGCTGTGCAGAAATATCGTTATATATAAATATGTCGATAAAAATAGATACCCAACCGATATCGATAGCAAGTTTTCAATATCGCACACCCCTATTTTTAACAATTTCTATAAAGTGGTTAAAGGCGTATTTCCAGGTCATCATGACATTTTTTTTTTCAATAAATAAGTGTCCCAAAATTGCACCCCTGGGAGCTACATTTTGAGGATTGATTATTTCGAATAGTTTCAAATTTGTAATTTCCCTTCATGAATCAAAAAATAAGAATCAAGAATAGGGTTTCATCGGTTGATTTTTCGACAAATCATAATCGACCGACTGAGCTTTCACCAATTTTATGAGCAACGAGCATGATGTTTCATTAAACTTGGTATAGTTCGATATCAGTATTTGATAAATTGTTGAATGTATTTCTTCCATAGAAATATCTAATTAAATAATCAGATAATTCTAGTGTCTCCCCAAACAATATGTAACTAAATGTACATTAGGTACCTACCTATGCCATTTTTTCTTTTTTCAACAAGAGGAATCCAAACACAAATAGGAGCAATAATTTGGCTCCAAAAATGAGTTAGAGTCAGACATAACTTGTATTTGAAGAACGAACATTTGATCTCAAAGAACAGTGATAAAATTATATTTAAAATGTATACTAGTTTTTTCAGAAAATTCGATTGGTAGGTAGGACATTATATGTCATTCAACCACGTGATAAGTGGGAAATAAATATCATATCAAAGAAGCAAGAGTCCCAGAGTTTCTTCTACTCATTATGCACATCACTCAGGAAAAATATATAATATAAAAGTACCTACCTTTCTAGATTATTCATCTGTGGGATTCTTACATCAAAATGAGATCTAATGAAAATAAATAATAGTTTATGTGAATTGAGTACTAACTAGTACTAATAGTTAGTACCTATCATTAGGAACTGAAGTTTCGGGAGTTCTACAGCGAACTGAGACCTTTTCTACTTTTGAAAATGCTATATTGAAAGAGATTTGAGTACCTATTAAAGTTCGAAATCATACAATATTTGATTAAATAAAATGAATCATCATTACCGAAATAATCTTCCAATTTCCAATAATATTCTTCAAAAATAAAAACTGATCCTCAATAAATAATATATATAACTAGGTATTCCATATGGAATAATCTAATCAACTTTCCGCAAATCAGCAACCTCTTATCGTAACTGATCTCAGCGAGTACCTAATTACATAAACAGTTTCAGCGAAACTTCCACGGCTCTCAACAAGTCAACAGTAGATATCTCCTCATTTATTCACAAACAGGCTATTTGTTATTCACGAGTAGCGCCCTCTATACAGACAGGATGTGGCCCCCCTTCGGGTCTCGCGGAGGCTCCCAGCTCCTTCAACTAGCGCTGCTAGGTGATAGAAAACCGGCCTCGAGTAATCAGGCATCAGCGGATATTATCGTATCGTGCACTCATTTTTTGACAGACAGCAACTCTCACGTATACTCTGTTCAATTCGATTCACTAGTAAATAGCACCGATAATATCACAGTACTACATACAAAAACGACGTCAGGAGAGTCTTATAAGTCAATACGTATGTCAAAGTTCATGCAACTCTATCAACATGCCAAGGAATTCATGAAAAAGTATAAACAAAGCTAATGACCTGCAAGACGATTTCCTCTGAAACAACTCACTTTGCATCACTTTTTCAACGCATTCTGTCTTATTTTGGCCTGGAAACTATCGCACTTATATCCAGAAACGAATAATATCACTGTTCTACATCAACTTCAAAGAATCAAAAACAAAATAACCATGAAAATAAACGATCAAAGGAAGGGTTTCTTACCTTACCCTGAATTGTTAGTCACAACGCCACCTATGTTATATGCGTCGCCTTCACGTTTCACCAAAGCACGTATTCCGTAGTCCATCAACGTTAACGAGCGCTACCGATTACACCCGAACGAAGTACGAGACACATGTTTGTGCCATGAACTGGCTAATAAAATCATCTAAATTTACTATTAATAGGCGAAATTTCGATAATTTTCAGGTAGATTCGAAGAATTACTTTGTTACCGGTTTAGAATCTACGAAAATGTTCGAATTTCCGTACTATCTAACTGGTTTAAATCCACTATTCCGAACCTCACAAACATTCACCTAAGACGATTGACGAAACTTTTAGAATTATTGTCATGCTGATAGGGACGTGGTTCTTTCGCCAGGAATATCTATACTAGTTCGGATATTTGGCGCGAGAGGGCCTGGCAAAACGCCGTATTTCTTGGAATTAGAATTATTTTTGATTAATTTTCAAGTAGTTTATCGACTATAGTTCAAGGGCAATCATCTTTTCAAATGATTCTGTAGCTCAATTGCGGAGTATTTTGTTGGTTGTTGAGACTGTTGATAATAAATGGCGACTGCAGTATAAGGAAAACAGAAAGTGGGGCGTAGCAGGCTACGGATTCTCTAATGGTTGGCGTTTCGGATTATCGGTGTATTTTCGTTTGTTCGTAGCGTAGTCTGACTGCTCTCAATCCTTATGACGTGCAACCGTAGCATTTCGTACTCGTAGTAGTCGTACTGCTAGCTGTAGGCTTGTTGGAGATTGTTGCTTACGTTTCGATGATTCCGTTGTTTTTGATTTTGTGTGCGTGAGTCACAAGTTGATCGTCAATCTCGGGAACCATTCTATGCGGAGAGCGGCGGAGCAAAATAATGACAAATAAATTGTATTGACTACATATTGAAGTTTTATTAGGTACCTACCTAGGCAGGTATGGTAATTTCAATGGGAACAGAGAAGTTATGATATATTATTTCATCATTGGTTTCATACCTATCTACTTACCTACCTAGATGTAGGAAAGTAAAGTAGGTATAGGTAGATAATTCACAATTGTATGATTACCTACATCTTTTCTTGAAGCAAGGTATATTTATATAAAATTGGTACTTGATCCTATAGTGAATTTCAATATATATATAGGTGGTTGTCCGTAATCTGGGAATTTGGGGTGGGTTCGGACAAAATTGCCGCACTAAATTTTTCTTCCATTCCATTGAATTACACTTCGAAAATTCGGTACTATTCTTCAGTCCTTATTAGAGTCTAGAACAAAAAATATAATTATTTTCATATCGTCAAAGGGTTGTTATACTTCGATGAAAGTATGGAAATATAAACCAAAAAAGGTCTATTTGAAAAATAGTTGATGAATACAATCTACCTACCTAATTTTGTTTCACTTGGGTACAATATTATTGTATGTATTGTATTGTACAATGTATTGTATTATAATAATCAGAAAACTTTCACATATCTTCATCTTTTTCATTTTCAGCCTAGCAATGGATGCAATTTCTGCTTTTATCTCTCATGTTTTTCGGTATCTTTACAATATCCTGAATTCGTTTCAACTCCATGGTCATGAAATAGCACAACTTTTATTTGATAGAATCATCAATTGAATTCCACTGATTTCATTACATTGAAACTTGAATTGCAGCAAACCAGTTTCATGAAAGATTGAACAATGAAATTGAAATAATAATTCGCTGTCGAAGTTTCACTCAAGAATTTTTTGGGCACACTATTTTATAACGTATACATGACAACGACGTGATACAGTTGAATCAGTTGCACATCTTTTGTGTGGATCTTCTCTCCTCGTTTCTAAAAAATAAAATAGTAGTTATCATAATTATTTCAATATATTTGTAGTGATGACAGATTTGTTATATGTCCCCAAAAAGCTACTATGTATAAAATTCAACTTTTACATACCTAAGAAATTCTGTATCTGTATCTGTATATGAAAATGGTGAATTTAAGTTCAATCAATTAAAAAAAAAAACAACCGCTGATCCCTCATTTTCTTGTCAACCTATCACTCTGAAGTGTCTGATGAAAACAGTTTTTTTTCGATTTCCGTCCGATATCGTGTTGAAGACGGAAGCAGATTCGTTCTCGAAAAGTGCAGGAAGATAATTATAATTTTTTATTCATTTATAGGTGGCTGAAGGAGTGTCACAAAATGAAGTATATGGTCCAAAATATGCAGAATGAGTCCGCAAATTAACCGTTTCGGAGATATCCTAGATCCTAGCCAATGAGAGTGTTTTGGAAAGAGTTTGACAGTTCTTGCGTTGGAGATATCGTAGCTGCATAGAACTTCATTTCAAGGAGTTCTGAATATCTTATTCGACTCTATGTTTCTGTTGTTTGTCAACAAATAATATTTTTTATACACTTGAAAAAATTGTTTCAAACGCAATTTCCATAACCGTTTATTTACGGACATTTGCTAAGACTATCTGCTTATTCTGGGACATACACATACACTACATATGCACTTACACTAGTTCATTTTATGACACTTTTTTTGACACCCATATTACATATTTGTCGTTGTATTGAAAAACTTACTAACATCAAGGAATTTCTCCGTTAGGCATATGAAAGTTGAATTTCAAACGGTCTGACCTTTTGGAACAGTTCATTGATCTGTCTTCAGTATAAATACTCTGAAATAATTTATATATTTCTAATTTAAATTTTTGTAAGCGAGCAGAGAAAGTCACGTGAAAAATTAGTGGAATTATTGGTGATAAAATGTTCCCATATACAGCTGTTTTGAGAATGAAATTCACTAAAGTATTATAGGATGACAAAAATAGGGGTGCCATTTGAAATAAATAGGGTGGAAAGCATCGAAACCGCACAGACCTGGCGGTTGGGACTCATACCCTGATATTTTCCCCTCTTTATATTTGTGAACGGATGGTTTTATGAATCTTTTTTTTCGGATCGTAGACATTCAACTGAAAATTTTCGGAATATTCTCGTTTTCAATCTCGATGAGGAAAAGATAATGATAATATGAAATTAATAGAAGACAATTTATCCAACTGGAAATTTCAATTTTGATCTGCGTATCAGAGTACAGAATATTTTGCTATAATTGTAAATGTATATTTGTAGATTTGCGTTGTCAACCAACAACATTTACATCAATACGCTGTTCAAAACACACAAATACCGTTGAGCACTTGCACGAATGAGTGAGAATATGAATGCTTCACGGTAAGCTGATGCGAGCCATGGGCGCCGCCATATTGGCCTTGGCTGCTCTGCCGACCGCCTTTCGCTTTAACCCTGCTCCTCGCAATGCTATATAACGCCACACGCGATAGATGATAGATAGATATAAAGATAGATACCTAATAAGAGTTCCACTCTGGAAATCTCGAACTTTTTGCTTATTTCATGAATATAAAATATAATGTGATACAATATATTGTGACGAAAGGGTATATTTTCCAAATTATATATTCCGATATTACTATTACTATTATCATTGATAATGTTGTTAACATTATTGAGAACAATTCATTTCGTAACTGCAAACTGTCCTCGTTCGTAACGAAACATTTTTAAACATTTATTAAACATTTTCCAGCTTCTTGTGAGATTTTCTCTTCTCGTTTCTGGAGAATTGAGTAGAAGTTATAGAAAATTGTCTCAACATATTTGTAGTGAGGACAGATTTTGTGATCTGCCCCAAAATGTCACTGAGCTTGAAATTAAAAAAATTGCGAAATTTTTTCGATATTGAAAAAATTTTGCGAAGAGAAAAATATTTTAATTGTGTTGTGAACGGGAACAGATTCGTTCCCGAAACGTCCACCAAGATAAGTAGAGGTTTTATTCTTATCAAATATATTTGTATTTCCAAATTTTTCAAAAATAAGGTGTCACTGACAAATAGAGAATTTCTCTCTTAGGTATCTGAAGGTTTAATTTCAAGAGCAGTGACATTTTGGGGCAGATCACAAAATCTGTCCTTACTACAAATATATTGAAATAATTTTCAATACCTTCTACTCAATTTTTCAGAAATGGGTAGAGAAAATCCGACTGGAAGCTGGAAAATGAATGTACCACCTCCTCCAAAAACTTACAGACAGTATTTATCAAACATTTCATAAAACATAATCCACCACTAACATCGCTCTCTCATGGGACGATCATGTGAGGTCCATTGCGAATTCTGCTTCACAAAAACTTGGTTTTCTATTCCGTGCGAAGAGAAACTTCACATCCCAGCAACTGCTTATAATCTACAAAGCACAAACTCGACCTGTCCTAGAGTACTGTTTGGAGCTCAGCCCCAAAACATACGCTAAAGCTCTTAGATTCAAAATCAGAAGAGAGCTATTCGCCTAATTGATGATACAGCACTCACCAAATCATCGAGCTCTTGAAATCGTCGTAGAAAGTCGGCGATCTCTGCCTCTTTTATAGATACTTCCACGGTCGGTGCTCAACGGAAATATCATCTATTATGCCACCACGCGCGATTCCTAGTAGACAAACCAGACGAGCTCAAGCCGGTCACCCCTACACTGTCAGGCTCGAGACCTGTCGAACATCGCTTTACCAAGCATCATTCATCAATAGAACGGCAAAGTTGTGGAATTCTTCGCCTAGTGAAGTCATTCCTGATGCTTACAACCTACAAACTTTCAAGAAAAATTCCAACACCTTCCTACTCTCCCGAAATTCCACCGCTGGCTAACACGATGTTCCTCGAACATCATAGGTTTCCCTTTCGTGTTGTCAACAGATGAAGAAAAATAATCCTCGTACCAAGGGAGGCTCTCGAGTTCTGGTTCCGAAGTGGACGGTTGCTTTTAGCATCGACATCTCCAATTCAGTATTTTCTAATGTAAGTACTCTTATTTAATTTGAGATTTGTCGACCCAATGACTCTTCAAGGATTCCTAAGATTGTATTTTCAATATTCAATCAATTTCAATTTGCTTTGTTTGTTTGCTATCAACAATATAAAAGTCACATTTGTGATGAAATAATGAAGCCACACATCCATTTTCTCATTGAAAACTCGTTTTTTCATAAATGGCGGTCATGTTATTTTCGAGACATATATGTGTATTTTTGGGATAGCAAAAGATCAATTATTCCTAAGAAAGTGACAAGCTACAAATTCGTTTCACATCCTGTTTATTATTTTTCAGGAATCTATGATCTTCTTCACACTACTCGAAGACTCGAGATCATTCGAAATATTATATTTTCTGACGAGAGATATTTATATTTTTTGAATACACCTCAAATACACTAAGAACTAAGAAAAGTATCAAAATCGAATTGAATTTTTGGCGAAGGCAACGGGACCTCAATCATATCCATTTAATTTTTCAATTAGTTGACAGAATTTGACCATCCCATACGTAAGAAACTTCCTTGGAAATTTCCCAATCCATTTGTGAAAATCGCTATTTCCAAAATATTTCCGAACATACACCTATATATTCCTGACGTGTAGTCTTCATTCAACTCACAAATAGAGATTATTTTTGTGTCCTGTCTGCTAGTATTAACTACAGAATACGCGTCCAATTTTCTTTGTATTTTATCGACTATTGAACTCATTGAAGTAGAATGTATGTTTTTTTTGTAGATCAGAAGTAGATGTCGTGCGCATTGTGTGAAGCTGAGTTTATATTGAACTGAATTATATTTTCTTTGTTACTTTGGGTCTCCGAACTGAGAATTTTCGATATTCACAACTTGATATCCATATCGATATGTATCAATATCGATGAATCGATATTTCTGCACACCCCTAGCTAACGTTATCGAATATATCTCTGATGCTTTGTTCGTCGTCTTTAATTATTTGTATGAACCATTCCAAGCAAGAGACGCTTTCTGAGATTTCATCCGTTGTCTACAACTTTTGCATCATTATAGGAAATTGACGTTATTTATCATCACGAGTAGACTGCTCAAAGATAAAGGTAAGCTCATCGATATTTATCGATTGTCTCCTGGTGAATCCGGAACTGTATAACAGTTAAAAATCGTGGTCCCTCGTAATTGGTGAAGGAACTTCTACTGATTAAAATATCATTCATTCGCACTCACTGTCGTTATACATTTAATACACGGTTGATATAAAGCTGCCACGAATAATTCCTCGATCAGAACTGATCAGATTAGCTTAAAAAGATCTTTGAATGAACGTCTTTGGAAATTATTCTTTTGCAATCCAAAAAAATAGTTAATTTCTCTCAGGTTAGTTGAAATTAAGTTTAACTTCCATTATCTAATTCCGATTTGCAAATAAATAGTGTGAAAATGCTTGAAACCCTCAACTTTACCGAAAAACGAACATTGAGAACACACATGTTATCATAACCTCAAAGAATATACCTATCTTCATCTTCATAAAATCACCTGAGAGTTTTCCATAGTTTCTTGAGGTTGCCCAGTATCAAGAGATTTGAAAACGGGATAAGGATAGGGGTAGGTGGAGTAAAAATATACAGGTTGTTTGAAAAAATGACATATCGTATGGGTTATTTCGAAAATGAGGAAGTTAGTTAGTTAGCAGTGTATAATTAACCTATATTATTTCAATCAGGATCTGATGGTTTACCTATACTTATATATCTTTCTTTGTGCCAAACAATTAGAGTGCAACTGTGTGAGGTCTTCTGAAAAATTCAATCATCAAATTAATCATTAGCGTTTCAATATCATGAGTTCAAAATCTTGAAATAAATATTGAATCAATGATTCACAAAGCGATTAATGGAATACTGTTGATTTATATCAACTTCGGAGGTAGCCCATTTGGCCTAATATTTTTTCATAATTCTTTCATAATGTTCGAAAGAGTTACATGGTTTATCTCCAAACTGGTCTTGATTTTCATTCGTTGATACTAGTTTCGATACGATTTATATTCAGGAGAATATTTCAAAAATAGGGTATTTCCATCTAACAAGAATTCAAAGAAAGATTTTCACGGTCGAGATGTGTCCCATGAAAATTTCAGATCTTGCGAGCTCGTTGCGAGAGTTGTTTGCTGATTTTTTTATGATGTTCCCACAGTTCAGTTCATGCTCCAAATTGGATTTGTTCTAGTTATAGATTAGTTATAGATGTTGTGATTACATCTCAACAATATAGATTATCACAGATAAAAATTATCCTGCTTGTCCTGAATGAATGAGACTATCTGTACAGTGTGTCTCAAATTGCTTGATTTCGTTAGTTTTTCTTATTACCAGAACAGGTAGAGAAAAACTGATATATCGATTTATTGCTCGATTTTCGTGAAACGTCGATTGGTGGAACCAGGTATTTGGATATCTCTAATCGTTTCCGAGATATAAACAAGAATTGACATTTCACCGATTTAGAAGAAATGCCATAAATTTTTCATTTGTGAACATTTCCTCAAGCAGTGAAAGCTTTTTGTGGCCACTTTTTGAGGTGGAATGAGGAGCATCTGCCAAAAAAAAATATATCAAATAGAAACCATAGCTGGCATTGACATGACATTTCTTCTCAACTGATTCCACGGAGTTTGACTGACTGGCATGAATGTTCTCTATAAATGTTGTACAACATTCTGATCCGACTGAAAAAGATGCGCTCACGGCCTTGATACACGAATAACTATTTTCGGAAAACCATGTAACACTCTCATCATAAGACTATGAGTTCCACCTTCCTTTTCATGCCTCGGCTGTATACGAAAAATGGATCTTCAAAGGTATCTATTTTGGCCCATAGAAAAAATATAATCTTTTTCCAACGTTCACTGACCCTCGAATAGAAACAAAAATAATTTGTGTAGTGTTTAATGTATTCTTGTCGTACACATAATATAATATACTCATCGAATAATAAAAATTGCGTGACGCAATAAAGTTCCTACGTAATATAATATATTTTTACATAAGTACGATATCTACACTGACTGTGGTGTGTATATTACTAAGACTATCAACTAGAACTTATTCAACGTTTTGCACTTGTTTCGAATGTGGAAAATAACCACGTGAACATCGTTACCGGACAAAAGCAACAGATATCACGTGGCGTTGGTGAACGTAATGTACAGTAATGAGGCGCCCTGTACAGATATCTACTGGCTTGTTCACGGAAAGCTTACTTTACACGATCATCGCGAACTATTCAGAAAAGAATTCTGAAGTTTGGCATCAAAGATAATAAACAATGGTGGATTCGATTGAAATAGTTTCGCCTCTAGTCACTTCGCAAGGCAAGCGGTTTGTCATTGAAAAATAAAAATCTTTAATTTTCGAATTTCTCAGCTTTTTCAAAACAATACGATTTCCTTCAGTAATAGCTTGAATGAGATGTTATTCATCCTACTAGACCAAATTTCTGAATCCTATTCTGAATAGTTTCCAATGAATGTGACAAGAAATCTTCACGTGAATTTCCCAGCTCTTATGTTCCTTGTGAATTGTATTCGTTCAATGGGGTATTATTATACTAAAATAATTCGATTAGTGATAACGTACTTTGTCTGAAAGTACGAGCCGACAATTTTTTTCGTTGTTTTCGTTTACAAGATAAAATGCTCTCGTCTTTGATAATGATAAAGATACTAGATAGGCATACCTGCGGCATTGTTCTACGAACTCTATCTCAGTATTCTTGCCATTGTTATTTTTCTATACAAAGCGACATATTAGTTTGTCCACAGGAAGCAGAATAAGAGACGCACAAAATCGAGTTCACTTGTCTTGACACACAGAATGTCCGTCCATAATTATCGAGCATACTATATATCAATATGCAAGAAAGCTGACCAACCCATATTCTCAAAATATGTGATAATGAATCAAAATGCATTATATAGGGTGTCCGGGAAAATGTGGGAAAACTCTCGGATTCAGATGGAAAATGAAAAAATTAGATCACATTTTCCTATTTTTTATTCTATAGGCGCTCTTTACGGAGACATCCTGTATGATAAATAACATCTTGTATGGACAAGGGTTAGAAAAACAAATTTCGGTAGCTTGAACCTCAAACTGAAAAACGATGATACTCTTTAACATGGAATAAACATAAAATAAACATAAAATAAACAGTTTCCGAGAAAAAATCGAAATCATGGTCCTCTTCATTTGAAATGAAATATTGATTTGTTCAATATTATTTTCGTCGGAAACGGTTCATTTTATCGACAAGAAACAAAAGTGATTTTTTTCAGTTCAAGGTTCAAGCTATCTAAATTCGATTCTTCTAAGGCCTTTATCATAAAGAGTTTTGAAAAATCTAGCATCAAAGATAAATCTCAGTCCATTCCTGATAAACTGAGAAAGTTGATTGTGTTTCGAGAACACTATATTTGGGTGATTTTGAAAAAAAAATATTGGAACCTGCAATATTATTTTCCAAGTTCTATCTGAATCCGAGAGATTTCCCAAATTTTCATGGACAACCTGTATAAGGTACTCTATTGAAGCAGTGAGATATTCCTAGGAAACGACTGCGCTTTCATCTGATCGCCATGAAAATTGCCCACTATAGTTTGCCTATCCAACTGCATCATATTCTTAATTCTTAATTTTTTCAGAAAAAAAAATGTGTAAAAAGATTTGTAAAAAATCTTTCTTCTCTATAATGAAAATCCAACTTTCTAGGCATTACTTTTCTGAATACTTGGCCAAAGACATACTCCCGAAGGGAACAGAAAAAGTATCACTTATTGTTTATACAGTGTGGACCAAGAGTCCGACGCCTCGTTGTTCAAACTTGTTCAAAATTAAACGTACAATCTAATAATGCAATGATATAGAGGGTGCCCTATTTAAAAAAAAATCAACTGCTAAATCGCAGCGCTTTCTTGAGACACTCTCTATAATCGAAACTCAAGAGATCTAATGGAACAAATGACGCATGTAACATTTCCATGTGGTATGTAAAAAGTTACAGGGGGCGCGACGAACTTTTGATCCTCACCGTATGTATACATCTAGATCTCTCTACCTGCCTTTCTCCTACAAACATTTCAACTGAAATTTCTAATGGCAGGTGGGTCGAGTCGATCTTTGGATTTGCTACACAACCACAGTCAACTCGATTATCAGCAAAGTTTATTCATTTCTTGAACTGTGATACAATTATAGATTGAGATTATTGGATTTATTTCACTGTTTTCATTTTATGGTCGAAATATCAAGTCCTAGTTATAATTTTCGCCATTTTTGGTGTGAAAATACTTTTTGTTGAGACAAGCTAGATGATATTATAGTGATTCAGTTTTCTGATCCGAGATACATATCAACATAGTTTTGAGCATCATTATCAAAAAATCAAATTATCAACAAATTATTTCGGAAATATAACAACCGTTCAACTTCAATAAAAATATTTCACTGCGAGCACTGAAGGTTGAAAAAATTATATTTCTTTTGAGAGACATCCAGGGTGAATGGATTTCAAGAGAAAATTAATTTTTTTATTTCAATATAAAATTGAAATTCTTTCGAAATACATCCATATTGAATGGATTTCAGAGTGTAGTTTAGAGGGTTGTGATACTCAAATGATTATTTATTATTGCTCTTCATTTCTGAACATCCTGTATGATACAACGGGTTTGAATGAAGTCCGCATTCATCTTCGAGAACTCAGATTTCATGCCTTATTAGCAAATCAGTGTTGCAATATCCCTAAAAATTCAAATTAATAAAGTGATACGTTATTTCGACTGTACAGTTATTTTACAAATAATTTAAAAAATCTACAAAACACCTTGTTATTTCATATACCTATATGTACAAAATCATATTGAATATACAAATTGCTGGAACATGTTGGAAACATAGAGAAAATTATGTGATAAAAAACAGTCGAGTAAGTACTGGAATGCTTCTACCTGGCAATATTGCACAACAAAATAAAATTACACTTTCTTGAGGAGGAGATGCTTCACAACACACTTGCTTGTAAATTGCGTGCAGTTACTCGATGTTGAGATTTAATTTTCGTTCAATATTTAGGCAGCTATCGATTTCATTATAGTACATAATGTCGTTGTATTCAACGTGGGATAATAAATGATTCACATCTTCGAAATGAAATGATTATAGAAGAGGAAGTTCGGGAGAATTGGTATATTCGAAAAGATATAAAAATACTGTTCATTCACGATGATGAATTCTTAACATTTGATCTTCAACTGCACTCATGATTTTTCTATAACAAGTTATTCATAATACCCGCTCACGGTAATGACGTTATCAGACGGAGGTGATCCACCCTGTATATTAGATTATGATTTGGAAAAATAGTGAATTGGAATCAAAAATCGACCTGTTTCGGATATTCCTAATTTTATTGTTTATTAGCTGATAATGAATTTATGAACACACTATATAAACTTTGTCGTTATTTTTGTGATGTTCCATGATTGAGCAAGTAAGGAATTAGGCTATCAACGAAAGAAATGAAAAAAAATCTAAGTAAAAGGATCTATTTCATAAATTGTCTCGATCATAAAAAATTATATTACAAAAATTTATTTTTTTTACAACCTTCATTCAGGTTTGAGGAATTCTGATCTTCCAACGAAAAATTTAAAGATGACTCGATATTGCAACATCCCTATCAATGCAGTGCGTTTTTATAGCAAAAACTCGAAAACGGCTCGACCGATTCGAATATTTTTTTGTGTTCTCTTCAATACAATGTTGGCTCAGAAAAATTAGGAAACTCAGACAAAACCCAAAGGAACAGTTGAAAAAATCGAAATTGCTAATTTTGTATGGCAAAATAGTGTTTTCGTAAAAAAAGGTAGTGGATGTTGAGAATGGATCTGGTTAAAGCGACCGAAAAATAGAACTCATTCGAATTACAAACGAGTTCCATTCAATAGCCTAAGAAATCTGACACGATGCGATATCATTGAATTGTAGTTGGAACGTTCAGTTACGACTAAAGCTGGATTTCTAAATTTGACGTTGAAGTTGCTGTCGAGGTTGCCGTTCAAAGTTGAAATATATAAAATGTAACTGTCAGTTATCGTTTGACGTTGAAGTGGACAGTTGGGGAAAAGTTGTTTGACGTTTACGGATAACCATGTTCCAACTTTTTGATGTTGACGTTGCCGTCAATCGTCAACCAATGAGATCGGTGATAGGAAGTCACGTGGCCTCTATATCATTATTCGTATGGTTATGATATTTTTGTTTATATTCATTAGAATACAATGGATCCATAAATTGAAGTCAGTTTCGAATGATATTTTTTCCCGAATAAAATAATTAATTTTTTCATTGTTGATTGTTGTCACCTCGATGTCACTATTTTGCAAAACCACAACGTCAAATCAACTTTAGGTGGTACGAAGTTCACCAGGTCAGAAAATATACTTCACGGTTTCTCGATCTCGATTATAAAAAAAATATTGTCAATCGCAATATTTCATACCGCCAAAAGTAGAATCCACCGCATCGAGTGCACGAAAAGCTCAACAGAAAAAATCATAAATCTCACACCCCTCTTGAAAACAGACAACCATGAGAAACCACCGAATAACCTTTTCCAGAAAAAAGAAAAATCGAGCACCCCGGAATGTACAGTACACAATCGTCTCCTAAACGGCCTCCCCACCCCCATCATCCGCCTGATGTCCCCGTCAGAACATCCCCGCCGAGCCGTCCCCCCCGTCGCCGGCCGCCTCGCGACGCCGCTGCAGATTGTTCGCGTTCGCGTCGCATTCGCTCAGCTGCGCGTGCATCATCAAGCTGCGGCCCATCAGCTTCGCCGAGTGTTCTTGCGCTTTAGCGCGCAGACACGCGATCGAGTTGTTCCGGAAGGCTTCGGGATCGTCCGCGCTCGCGCCGGGCGGCGGGGGCGTGGCCTGCGCCGGGCCGCCGGAGGCGACGCGCGCCGGCCGGCCGGAAGCGTCGCCGGCGTCGGTGCGCATCGAGGCGGCGTCGTCGCGGTCGCTGCCCGAGTCGTCCTTGAGGTGCTCGGCAGCTTCTATGGACTTCCGGTGCATTCCTGGAACGAGAGAGAGGGGGGGTTAGAAGCTCCGGTGGAGGTGGGGTTGCTGTTTCCGGTCACATGAGGTTTGTTCGTGTTCAACATTTTCGGAACAGTCCTAGGATTGCGCAAAACTAGATGCGTGTCAAATTCAATCCAAGATAGTTCTATGACAGTCCGGAAAACACGAAAACGAAAACGCGTTTCATCTCCTCTTTGATCATGATATGATCTTCTTCTTAGTAGGTTCGAGTTCACTTAGGTTATGATGTTCGAAACTTTGTCTTTTTTCTGAAACCCAGACGATATTTTACGATCATCATTTCACCATTTTCATTCATTAGTATAATCCATTAGCTTATGAAGAATAATTCCATCTGATGTTCGGTAGTTTGGTCACCAATTAAAGTAATAAATATTGAGAAATATCATCATTACTACACTGTTTCAAGACTCAATAATAATTTACAAAGTGACAGATTGAGGTTTGAGGTTAACAAAACGATCAACACACGAATCAAGAAGAATAACGTTCGCATGCGCTTTCGAAATAGTTGACACAAACGTCATTAACAGTTCTTATATAGGCTCGTATTCATTTGAAGCGATTTCAAACTGTCCCGAACCATCACGAAGTAAATCCACTAGAACGAAAACACGAAAACCTGTGGAATACGAAACAGTCCTGAGAAAACGCGAACAATTTTGTGAAACTGCGCATGCTTGTGTCGGTTTCGAACCCTTTATTTAGTGAACGCGAACAAACCTATAAATTTCGGTCCGGTGCAGACAGAGATTTGTCAACGTTCTTGATGAGATGACGTACCGAATAATTTTTCGCAAATAAAAATACGAAAATTACTGGACATGGGTAGAGAGAACATTTTTCTGCATCTATCAAAGATTTTCACTTTTTTGGTAGTTTGTGTGCCTGAAGGGTATAAATTATGGATATTGAAATAATATTTCATTACTTTGAGGAGAATTTAAATTCACTATTCGGAGACTGTGGTTGAATACACAAATAAAATAGTATATTATATAACTAGGCTGAGAAGTGAGCTATATAATAGCATTTTCAACCGAGGTATATAAAATATTTTTCCACTACTAACACCTACTACTGAAATATCAGCATGTTTCAATAATTCCGATTTTCATTTCCACTGAAGGCGAGATGCCATTCAGTATATAACTAAAATATAAACATGAACATAGACTATAGATGCGTTTTGACACGAAGGTTCAAGGAATCAGAATCATAATATCGATACTGATAAATATTGCATAAATTTCGCAGTCTTGTCCATATTTATTTGACGTTTCGGTATCAGTATCTACGTGTGTACTCTTCATAAATATCATCGACGCTATTGGCAGTTCATTATTTACCTAGGTAAGAAAATTGTAACTTCTCATTAGAGGAATTCGTTGAATAATGATGATTTTTAAGGTTTGTAGGGGAAAAATATTATACCCAAAAATCATAATAATATTTTTAAAAAACTCAAAACGTATTTCGGCAACTGAGTTACCATCTTCAGTAGTACTAAAATTTAAAAAAGATTAGCGGCTCCTTGATATCATTCAAGATATTCCCCATAAATTACCATCGGACAAATGTTTATACGAACAAAAATGCTTATTTTTATGTGCCCTCTCACCCTTTGAAGTTAGTCGGTGTCTTTTCAAGACACCCTGTATGCAGACAGGGTGTCAATTTGAAAATGAACAGCGCTCAATCATAGACTAGACTCAATATTTCTCTAACTGAAGAACTACGTCATTCCACATATCAAGGAGAACAACTTATAAGGTAAGTAGGAATTTTTTGTTGCAATATATTTAACCCCTTTCTTTCACAGAGAAAACACTATCATTGAATTCAATGAGGAGTCCTTGTTCAAATCAATCTCACAACTTTAATCACCTCAATTAGTTTTTCTCGATTGAACTGTGTTCCTTGAAAGAAAACAATTGTGACAGGTACTTTTACTAGATAGGGATGGTCTTTTTGATGCGGAGAACCATCAACCATTCGTGAGAGGTGAAACCGTAAACATATCAGTGCCGCCATATCTGACGCCAATTTAAAAAAGCTTTCTAACGAAAAGATTTGAACTGGTATTATATAAATACGAGCGTCCAGAGGATTTGGCACCCCGATCACAGATTAAACAACTAGCGCCATCGAGCGCAAATTCATAAAAGCTTCACTGCATTTGCTTCTCAACTTCCGCTAGAAGGAACAGAATTACAGTTCGTGGCTGGAGAATTGTTCGAGAGAGGGCGCAAGGAGGAGCTTATTGGAAAATATGAAAATTGGCAACAGGTTTAATATGATGGATAGATTTTTCTGTGAGAGTTAGGGAAATACAGAGGAGTGAAGAGTGACTGAAAGAATTTCTGGATTTCATTCTTATCGTTTCCAAAAACCACCGTGCAATATTTCGAACTTGAAAAACTTGCTCCAAAGGGAGAGAAAGTGGATCTTTGACAGGGACACCAGTTTTTCTCTCAGTTATTTCCGAAACTGATCTTCATGACTGAATATAGTGAAATTCCATGCAGACTTTTGTTCTCCAATTATTATTTTTATTTTGAAAATGAAAATTTTTCGTGCCTTTACCTACATATACATATAAGTTGGTTAATCTCACCTGAATAAATTTAAAGGTACATCCTTAACAATAATACAATGAGATTTTAGAGCACTGAATAGAATTGAATGATTGATTTCTATTTCATGAATGATATAAAATCTGGAAGAAAAAGCTGAGTTGAATTTTGAATATTCCTTTCCATGAAAACACCACATATCTTGAATTCAAAATTCGAATATATTTGGTCAATATTTCATTACTTTAGATCTTTTGATTTGTTACATTTCGCATTATTCATACAAAAATACATCATTGATCATTGATGAAATAAGCTTTTGTATATATTATTGTTCAGAGAGAATGAAAAATCGCGGTTCTTGCTATATAATGACAATATTTCCATCAGACTAATGTTAAAAAGTAATGCTGAATAGAAACGGTTTTCTTTGATCATCTGAAAAGCTTTTTAGCAGCTTCTAGAAGAATAAATGTGTAGGTAACTAGAAAATGATGAGGGATGAGAAACAAAGAATCTTCAGAAAAGTATAGTGACAACATACAATGTAGCCGTATACATATCAGCAATCTACCATTAGTTATGTCTTCAAAATGAATATTAAATGATATATAGCGGTGATAATCGAAGTTCATTCGAGCACAATATGCTCATTTCAGTGGAAAAACTTCTAACCAAAAATTCAAAAATATCGAATTCAATACAAGGAAAATTGAAATGATCGAACTTCCCAAGAGTTGATGATATTCGATCATAGAATTTCGAAGTACGAATCAAAACTTTTCCTTGTGTAATATATACTATACAATAACAATTATGCCGACGAATATAATTATATATGTGTGTTTTCACAATATTATTTTGAATTTGAATGAATGATTTTTAGTATTTTTCCATAGAATCCTGGGAAAAGTTCTATGTTTGCAATACTGATTACGAAATAAATCTATGTTCAGTAACCATAGACACACGTGATGCGCAAAGCTTTGAGGTATATAGGTATTCATTTATGATTATAAACAAAAAACTACTAGTTTACTTTTTTTATGTCAAGTTGAAATTACAAAATCAAGAATAACATTAGAAGGTGAAACTGAATAAGTACACTATATATTTTTTTTTTTTTTTTATCTGTGGACAACACGAAAGGGAAACCTATGATGTTCGAGGAACATCGTGTTAGCCAGCGGTGGAATTTTGGGAAAGAAGGAAGGTGTTGGAATTTTTCTTGAATGTTTGGAGGTTGTAAGCATCAGGAAAGACTTCACTAGGCAAAGAATTCCACAACTTTGCCGTTCTATTGATGAATGATGCTTGGTATAGCGATGTTCGACAGGTCTCGAGCCTGACAGTGTAGGGGTGACCAGCTTGAGCTCGTCTGGTTTGTCTACTAGGAATCGCGCGTGGTGCATGAATTATTACTGATATTTATATATTTATTTATTTATGTGTGTATATGAAACTCATTCAAACTTTTTACTGGTGTATTGTTATTGTGGTGTATTATTGGTGTATTGTTACTATTGTTATTGATTTATGTAGTCTAATTGTTATAATATTGAGATCGTTGAAATTTTTCTACATTTATTCCTTTTATCACCAAACTTCTGAACAATAATGGATTTTGGATATAGAAAGAAATGTAAGCAATTTATGGATGACCTGAAGCAACAATTCCATAATTTATATAACCTTATGCAACTAGGTGACAACAAATAGTGCAAAAAACTGCAATTTGTTGGGTAGAGTGTAGCTTGGGGTGAGATTCATACCAATACCAACAAATTAAGTTCTAAGCCTATGGAATGATATTCATCATGTTCATGATATGAGTTTAATTGCCGTGTTAAGCAAAGCCAACAGCAAAAAAGAGCAAAAAAGATTTGAAAATTGTAACCACCGCCTAGCGGCCTGAAGAATAGGAAGAATATTTGGTAGGTTTTTGGAAAAACCTCTCAGGGACACCCTGTATGAATACTAGAAGAGAAATATGATATGAAAAGATCATATATGCATACATAATTTTGTTTTAGTTTTTTTTTTTTATCTGTGGACAACACGAAAGGGAAACCTATGATGTTCGAGGAACATCGTGTTAGCCAGCGGTGGAATTTTGGGAGAGTAAGAAGGTGTTGGAATTTTTCTTGAAAGTTTGGAGGTTTTAAGCACCAGGAGAGAAATCACGACCTTTCTACGATGATCTAGAGAGGTCAATGATTTGGTGAGTGTTGTATCATCGACTAGGCGAATAGCTCTCTTCTGAATTGAATCTTAGAGCTTAAGCGTATGTTTGGGGGCTGAGCTCCAAACATGTGAACAGAACTCCAGGACAGGTCGAATTTGTGCTTTGTAGATCATAAGCAGTTGCTGGGATGTGAAGTATCTCTTCGCACGGAAAAGAATAAATACGAATGGAAATACGAATAAAAATATCTGGATACATACCAGTCGATTTCTGAATGAGAGCTACGGAAGCGTAGAATAAGGACCAATATTATTTCGTTTTCATTTTCTACTTGAACTCGGAGTTCCAACTCGGAATATTACTAAATTCCAAGACACGACTCGGAGTTTTAAATATAACATTCCGAATTACAGCTCGGAATTTAGTAAAATCCAGAGTTGCAACTCGGAATATTGAAATTCCGAGTTACATTTCGGAATTGAGTAAAATTCTGAGCTGCAAACTCGGAATTCATTGATATTCCGAGTTGCAACTCGGAATTTCATTGAATTCCGAGTTGCAACTCAGGATTTTACTCAATTCGAAGTTGCAACCCGGAATTTAGGCGAAGAATAAAAATAAAATAATATTGGCCCTTCTACGCTTCCGTAGAAAGCAACTCTAGGTGATTCAAAATAAATTATTTGATGGAAGAAGTTCAAGAATATAGAGGAAAAAAACGATAGACTTGAAAGATTAATCACGAGAACGATTTAAAGTCAATGTCAGCTCGAAGGTTAGGTTAGGTTAGTGTACGTTAGGTTTGGTTAGGTTAGTGTACGTTAGGTTTGGTTAGGTTAGGTTAGGTTAGGTTAGGTTAGGTTAGGTTAGGTTAGGTTAGGTTAGGTTAGGTTGGGTTAGGTTAGGTTAGGTTAGGTTAGGTTAGGTTGGGTTAGCCTCATAATGACGTGACGTAAGCCGTATCACCAACAGCCAATCAAAACGGTGACAATGCATTGTCGCCACTGCCTCGTGCAAATTCGCTGCAGGAAGATGAAGTAGTTAAATCAGAAAATTCAGAAAATTCAGAAAACTACCGTATTGTGACCCAGTTGCATGAGAGAGAATCTAAGGTACTGACATTACCTAACAGCCAGGGGGCGACGCTCTCGTTCTCCTTGGCGCTCTTGAGGATGGTTTCGGGCAAAGGCAGGGAGTGCCTCACCATAGCGCCGTACAGCCCGTACTCTGCCATGATGGTGCTTCTGCCCCAGCACTTTTCCGTTTTCCGCCATTTCGCTCGCCTGTTCTGGAACCACACCTGCAATCAGAGTATCATAGTTAGGGGTGGGAAAACTTATCGATATATCGATAATATCATCGATGAAATCAAAATTATCGATATTATCGATATTATCAGAAATATCAGTGTTCCATTTGAAATGTGGAAGATCAGTCAGCCGGTGAAGCCAGAAATACTGAAACAATTACTGTCTAAATATTCTTTTTGAACAGGCTATCAAACCTATCAAATTCCATTCCTATAGTTTCTATAATTTCGATAATATCGATAGTATCGATAATATCGATAATATCGATAATATCGATGATAGCGATAATATCGATAAATCGATAATATCGGTAATATCGATAAACCCATAATATCGATACATTATGATTATCGATAATCGATATTTCAAAACTGTTATCGCCCACCCCTAATCATACTAACAAAATTCCGAATACTTTCGGAGATATCCGAAAGAAATCGGAATTTCATAAAACCATTTTAATTTTTTCCTGGCGATATTCGAATAAATCGATCGACAATAATAATAACACTTTATCATGGCCACTCTTCGTTTTCAAACTTTAAATCAGACGTTTCGTCTTCCAAAAACCATCGTCAACTTTTTTTCGTGATTATATACACTAATTATTTGAATACTCAAGGGTTTTATTTAGTTCATTCAGTAGATAACCCAAAAACTTTGAGCTGCCACGAATTTCGATCATCGAATGTTTCGATAACAAGAACTGACAGTTTTTCAAAATGTTCAATCCGAAACCGTCAATTTCTCTATATATGGATAATGTTAGATATTACTAGCAGAATTCCATCGATTGTTGCCGAAATAATTCGAAACACAATGTATATTGCTCTTTCGCATTTAGTCGAATAGAATCGAATGATTGATCTCCAGAATACATCACTATGTCAATCAAAGATGACAAACATATTATGATGTTCAGATTGGTAATGCTTCACAATTTCTGATTTTTTTGTCAGAGAATGCTTCGGTTTGATTATCAGTACTAAATAGTATACAGGGCGATGCAGATAATGAATCAATTCTTCTCAAAGGAATTGGCAACAATCTTGATATTCGGAGCGATCAGTTGTTGATGAATGATATACAATTTTAGTGGGATATGCATTTGATATGTGTAGAGTTGAATGGAATTTCGAGTGCGCTTATCTGTGACATCATGACATGATATCATCAAATTCCATGTTAATTAACTGCAAACACATACATACGTGTACCTATAGCACGTATCGGATAAGTCGATTTTTGGTTTGAATTATTTGTTTTTTCGAATTATAATCGAATATACAGGATGAACCACCTACGTGTGATGATGTCATCACAATTTTCTTCAAATGGAACCGCTCTTCTTTTCAATTTCCGGATTGTCCTTGCTGAGCTGATTTCAAAAATGTATGATACGTCAAATTGGTACAGCGTGGACCAAAATCCTGAAAACAGTTACGTAGTTATGCATTTATTGTGATACACTACCAAAAAACAAACTCACATAAAGCTGTCAGATACAATGTTAAAAATGATGCAGGGTGTTCTTGAAAGTTTATTGTGTTGGTTTTGTAACAATACGTAATTCAATTCAATGTGTTCATAACGTTCACTCTTTATTTATTACTTCTTAAGTTAACTGAAATTCTTGCTTTTTTGCCCACTCTGTAACAATTTGAACCAACGTCAATTGATTGAACTGTGGCAAAAAATTATACAATTTTGGAATCAGCTCAGCAAGGGCAATCCAGAAATTGAAAAATGGAGGGAGAGGGGTTCCATTTAAAAAGAAATGGGGATGACGCCATCACACGAAGGTGGTTCACCTTGTATATTAAAAAATTATTTGAAAAAATAGTAAATTGGAATCAGAAATCGACCTGTTTCGAGACTTTCTAATTTTATTGTTTATTTAGAGAATAACGAATTTATGCGTTGATTTATGGACGCACTGTATGCCTTCCATGTGAATGATAATCTTCAGGAACGAAAAGAGAAAATCCCTAGAAGAGTCAGAAAAATCGATTCGGTTTGAAAATGATGCAACATTCGAATTTGGGGTTTCTCAACGATGACTTTAGCGAAGACGCAAAAATAAAAAAAAAAAAAAATCACCGGCCGAATCACGGCCCCATGAAGTTTGCGTTCGACTCCCAACTTCCAGTGCCGTAATCTTGTCGCGTTGATGGAGTTAATACAAACAAGAACTGTCTACCGTTAGCGGAGTTCCGAACCGTTCCCATTGAACGAGTTAATTTCTAATTTAATTTGATAATTGATTCTGTAACAGTGCTCGGCGGGAGCTAATCGCTTCCATTGTATCCCGGAATTACACCTTTACAAAAGCGCGGAGTTTCGGTCCTCGCCCCGCCCCCTTCAGTCTGCTATTGACGTTTATTTCATTATTGCATTTTGTCGTTTCTCGTCGTCGTGTGCGTGTTTCTGATGAGTTTTGTGTGCGTTGTAATTATTTAATGTAGTCCGTTTGTCGACGAAAATTGAATGATTCGACGTTCAATTTCGGCTTTTATGTTCAATTTGCGATTTACATGTTGGGGCGGAGTGCTGTCGGCAGCGTCCATGGCCTCCTTCGATCGGCTAAAGGCGATATCAGGTGGAGAAAATCCTGCTCGCTTATAAAATAGACAAATTGCAAATACTCGATATACATCAGGGTTTAGGAATTTTCGATGTTCGCATTCATACGAAAATTTGGAACGTCATATAAGCCAACATAAACAATCGTTAAGAAATATCGCCAGGGCGTAGCAAGTCCGGTTGAGCCGGAAGTGGACACAAATTTCCTCATTTTAAAAATACCACCCTATATTTTGTTACATTTTTGAAATCTACTCATTTTGAAAAAAAATGTATGAAATGTTCCTCTAGTAATTTCCGACCGTTTACGAATTATTACGACTTTTGTGGAAAATTTTGAGTTTGCTCTAGCATCTTTGAAAATACAGTCTGTAAGTTTTGCGAGGAGGTGATACAATCATTTTCCAGCCTTTTGTGGGATTTTCTCTCCTCGTTTCTAAAAAATAGAGTAGAAGTTTTTAAAAATTATTTCAATATATTTGTAGTGAGGACAGATTTTGTGATCTGCCCCAAAATGTCACTGCGCTTGAAATTAAACCTTTAGATACCTAAAAGAGGAATTCTCTATTTGTCAGTGACTCCTTGTTTTTGGAAAATTTGGAAATACAAATATATTTAATACTATTTATCTTGGTGGACGTTTCGGGATCAAATCTGCTCCCGTTCTCAACACAATTAAAACACTTTTCTTCGTAAAATTTTTTCAATGTGCAGTCAGTTTTGACACTGAAAAGTGACAATTTGGTAGATGGAGGAATTCTGGTTACAAGGTGTTTTCATCAATTGATATTGAATTTTCCATTTTCATATTCAATTTTCAGAAGTGGGTGCCAAGTTCTATCTATATCAATAACTGAATAAGAAGCAATATCATTGTCTCCGTTCCAATATATCGAAATGATTTTCAATTACTCCTACTTTATTTTTTAGAAACGAGGAGAGAAAATCGCACAAAAGGCTGGATGATCTTCGCAAATGCTTGTCTTCACTATTTTCGAAGTGTAGTACATTTTGAATCTCTACCAGAGCTAGATATCAGGATGATCTTAGAAGATAGATTGGGAATTTCACCAAATCTTATACAGTGAGGTCAAACATATCTTGTCAATAGGATGTTTTTGAAAGCGCCGAAAGTTATTTCTTTCAAATCGAACGTCCTGTATATTAAAAAATAACTGAATACATGATTGGATTCCTTCTTCAACTGATATAAGGTGTCCTTCACCTAACTCCTAAGGTTATCGTGTTGTAAGGGTTTCTTTATAAAAATGTTATAAGAATTTGAATTGTATGATTGATTTATTGTGTGACAGAGTGAGCTGAAACAAAGATTTTCATCTGTCTGATGGACATGGAGGTGGCCTCATAGATCCCCAGATCTAACCCCACATTATTTTTATCTAAATGGGGCCATATAAAAAATCAACTCTACGATCGGCCAGTTGACTGTCGTGAAGAACTCGAGGAGGAAGTCAGAAACAGTTTTAGGGAATCATAGGAATTGATCAAATTAGATCGAAATCGTCAACTCAAGAAGCTGAATAAGGAAGGATCGCGTAGTGTTTGAACTGTGATAGACTTGCTCGAATTATTCAACTATTTCATTATTATTTCGTTACTCTTTTAACTTGTCTATTTTTCAGTTATTATCTCAACAAGTGAGGATTGTTTCAAGTAGTTTCTGTTCCGAAATAACGGGTATACTACGTATAAAGTTTGATGAAAATGCATGCAGTTGCAAAAATTTCACGACGAAAGTCAACCATCATTTGGGATATTTCAACAATTAAACTTTGTATGTGTTTTGTTCGTAATTTGATGCTTCTTGTCATGAAATTAGATTTTAAATTTTGTTTCCAGTCGTGCCACAAAGGCTGACATGATTGTACCATAAGTATCATTGAGGTAACCCTCTGTAACGAACGCAAACTAATTTGATGAAAATAAGCCCGTTGTTACTTCCAACAAACGTACCTAGTTTCAACAAAGTCTTTTGAGTGATTCATGAAAAACCGATTTTTCATTCCGCCTTTTCCTCTAGAGCCCCTATATCATCCAATGAGGCCAGAGGTGCAAGGCGAAGACAGGTTGATGCTTTAAATGAGGATCTGACAAGAATTCTGAAATGGGGATCTGAGAGTCTAGTACTGTTCAATGCAACTAAAACTCAAGCTTGTATGTTCACCAAGAAGGCTGATCACACAATGCCCAATTTGATGATGTCGGGTACCACTGCGTTCCTATGAAGTCGTCGATATCCATGCTGGGTGTCACCACCAACATCGCTCTCTCATGGGACGATCATGTGAGGTCCATTGCGAAAACTGTTTCACAAAAACTCGGTTTTCTTTTCCGTGCGAAGAGATATTCACATCCCAGCAACTGCTTATGATCTACAAAATACAAATTCGACCTGTCCTGGAGTACTGTTCACATGTTTGGAGCTCAGCCCCCAAACATACGCTTAAGCTCTTAGATTCAATTCAGAAGAGAGCTATTCGCCTAGTCGATGATACAACACTCACCAAATCATTGACCTCTCTAGATCATCGTAGAAAGGTCGGCGATCTTTGCCTTTTTTATAGGTACTTTCACGGTCGGTGCTCAACGGAAATATCAGCTATTATGCCACCACGCGCGATTCCTAGTAGACAAACCAGACGAGCTCAAGCTGGTCACCCCTACACTGCCAGGCTCGAGACCTGTCGAACATCGCTATACCAAGCATCATTCATCAATAGAACGGCGAACTTGTGGAATTCTTTGCCTAGTGAAGTCTTTCCTGATGCTCACAACCTCCGAACTTTCAAGAAAAATTCCAACACCTTCCTTCTTTCCCAAAATTCCACTGCTGGCTAACACGATGTTCCTCGAACATCATAGGTTTCCCTTTCGTGTTGTCCAAAGATAAAAAAAAAAAAACTTTGGACACGCCGCTACTCGAAAACGGAGCTAGGTAGAACACATCACGTTTATATGAACTTTTTCTCCTAAAATATCACCACCTGAATTTATTAACATCATCTATGTTACATCGTGCATAATAGGGAATTATAAGAATTCTGCTGTGCGAAAATATGTAAGTTGACGGACTTGTTTCCAAATAATAATCACTTCCTAACTACTCGGCATGATCCCATCGAAGTTCTGCTCGCCCCTTTCAGATCTCCAACCCCCAATAAAATAGTCTGCAACTATCAGAATCAATATGGAATATATCGTGTGACAAAATCCCGAACAATAAAATAATGATTAGCAAACAAATGTGTCGAATCTCTCTGTCTCTCGAGAGTCATTATTATTTCATTTTTTGGGGTGGGCAAGCATATGAATAAACCGGCAGATAAACTGGGAGCCCTGAGAATGTTTCTCATTACGGAACGCGTGGCGCCCCCTGCTGAGAGGAAAAGATGAGGCTGCTGGTCGAAAAAATAATGAGTTTGTAGTCCTCCGAATTACCTTCGATCCTCAGTCCCTTCTAGAAAACATTGATGACTCTCGATGTGCTTTTCACGATCCTTCGAAATTCTTCCTGAAAGCTTTTATACCCCTACCGTATTTTTTTTATTTCACATATTACAAAAACATTTGGAATGAATAAGTTGTAGGGTTTCATTCGATCTCCTTAGTGGTTCAAATTGTATTTATACAGAGTGTCTCAAGACAGCGCAGCGATAATGAAGTTCAATTTTTCATGTAGGACACCCTGTACATTGATGCATTATTAGATTGTATGTGGAGTGTCGAACAAGTTCGATGGAGGGTTCACTGAAGCACGAAAATTAATAGTCCTGGAATTATGAACACTTGAAAATTGTTATTTCAACAACAAACGTAACAAATGTAACGATTTCCTCACTGAACTGGTGCAAAGGTAGACGAAATAACAGTTTTCAAAAGTTCCAAATTCCAAAACAATTAAGCCTTCATCGAAATTCAACGTAGAATCTAATAATGCAATAATATAAAAGGTGCCCTTTTTAAAAAAAAATGAACTACTTTATCGCTGCGCTTTCTTGAGACACTCTGTATGAATGGAACTTGAACCATTGAAGAGATCGAATGAAACCCTACACCTTATGCATTCAACATTTTTTTGTAATATGTAAAATAAAGAAGTTACGGGAAGGTGACTGACTTTTGGTCCTCACTCTATAAAAGTACCAATATTCATCGCATGAGAAATTGCACCTACAGGGTGAACCAATAGTGTGGCAAATGCTGTGCTCTGCTTTTCAGATGAAAGAACATTTTTGTACAATGGTCAAAAAAACATCTCTGCATTTCTATTAATGCGTAAATCAAATGTACTTTCCTGATATTCCGAAAACAAGATATACCTAATTAACACAAAGAAATCATCGTTGAGCTAGAATACATCAAAGAATAAATTCTCTCAAAGTTCTCCTGTCCGCCCACACTTATATTATTATAATGGCGTCAAGAAAATCATCATACCTAACTCATCATAATTTACAATAGATAAAAATATTCAGTCTGATGTATACTTAGCAGCAGTCAATGAAAGATGAAAAGATACACAAGTCATCATCATGCATGATAGGTATCTACCACAGAACTCGAAGAACCTACCATATACGTATTTCCGACCCTATTGTACACATAGTGCAATTTGATTGATATAATTTATAATTTGACGTCGATACATTTCAATGTTTTTATAAAAATTTCTAAAGATCAAGCTATTAAGTTGATTGTTGGTTTCCATCTTGAGAAGAAATGAACAATATAAGCTTGTACAATAACTTTCAGACGTGTGGGTCATATAGAATGTAACTAAATCTTTGATATTTATTCTTATATTTATTTATTTATTTATTCTTTTATTTACACTGTTATACAGAAAAATTTCCAATTACAGAACAGGACAAAACAGAACAAAACATATAATTCTGACAATAGAAAAAAAACTAGTTATATTATCCACATGGTCTTCAAAAGACAGCTCTGGGTCAAAGATAACTCCAAGATCCTTGAAATTAGATGGTCTGTCTAGAGAATAACTATCTATCTGATAGTCAAATACGACTGGGTCGGATCTCAATGTGAATGACATTACACAACATTAAGCAGGGTTTAACGTTAACGTATTACGAGTGCACCATTGACTTACTTGATTTAGATTTTCTGACAGTTTCTCACAATCAGACATATTAATGATAGGAGAGAAATTGTTTAGATCATCAGCATAGAGTAAAAAGTTCAGATCGATCATGTCACCAATATCATTAATGAAGATATTAAACAGCAGTGGACCAAGGTTGGATCCCTGCGGGAAACCTGATTTGGCAAGGTATTCGTTAGACTTAAATCCATTCGACTGCACATATTGCATACGATTGGACAGATATGATTTGAATAATTCAATATCGAGTAGCCTACTCGATAAGCCAAAATTCGAGAGTTTTTGTAACATTAAGTTATGGTCAAGTCTATCAAATGCTCTGGTCATATCCATGTGAATAACGTCTGTCTGAGTTCTGTCATCAATGTTTTCTGCTAAGTGCTGTGTAATGAGGGTGAGGTTTGTTGTTGTGGATCGACCTTTTACAAAACCGTGCTGTTGATCTAGAATAGAATTGCTGACGTGTTGATACAGAACTCCTTGTAACAATATTTCAAAAACCTTGCAAAAATTGCATATAATTGAAATCGGTCTGTAGTTTTTTATATCTGTTCACGTGCCTTATATGATATCTAGAGAGAATATCTATTCGCTCGTATAGTCTTTCTTGCTAATACTATAATTCTGATTGCTATATATTGGTACTATCATGGATTTATCGTTATCATTCTATAGTGATTTAGTAAATATATAGTCGAACTATGGGTTGATTTTCAATTTCATCAGATTGGCACCCCAAAATTCACATCGCATGAAAATTGCATGTGCTTCAGTCAGTTAAGCCAAATGACTATTCCATGAAGTGTTCTTCGTGACTATAATGAGAATGAACTTATAGTACTGTATCTCTGAAACCACTCTAAAGGTCCATTTTTCAGCTTTTCATGGGATTTTCTCTCCTCGTTTCTAAAAAATAGAGTAGAAGTTATTAAAAATTATTTCAATATGTAGTAAGGACAGATTTGGGATCTGCCCCAAAATGTCACTGCGCTTGAAATTGAACCTTTAAATACCTAAAAGAGAAATTCTCTATTGGTCAGTGACACCTTGTTTTTGAAAAAATTTGGAAATACAAATATATTCAATAAGAATAAAACCTCTAATTATCTTGGTGGACGTTTCGGGAACGAATCTGCTCCCGTCGAAACATTTTGCGAAGAGGAAAATATTTTAATTGTGTTGAGAACTCTATAGGTATTCCAAACTAGTCCTCATTCAGTGGAACCGAATAATCGGGAATTTAGGTCGGCCACTTCTTATATGATATGCCAATTTTGAGCCATGAACATACTAAATCACTTTTACTATCTCCGTCTGGAACAATTTGAGTCGCAGCTATGGCCACCTAGAATACCTTTAGGAAAATAGAATGTCAGATATAAAATATCTGTGGGAAAATGTTAACACGTATCAGTAGCAGTTACTGATAGACACTTAGCTTTCGTGGCGTATTGGTTGGTAAATATTGCGTTACAAGATAACAATGTGTAAACCTATACTCTTGTATTCCGCAGTCTTTGAAGAGCGTAACGTGATGTTGGGGCTTATACTTCAATTTGTACGTCAATTTGTCCATCATGTGAAACCACATCTGCGATAAGAGCAATTGATAATATAGTTAGATATAACGAAGGTCGTACATATTTGAATCGGAGTTGTCGAAACTCCAGACTCCAGATATTCACACTATCTAGTTAACTTCTATACCTCCAAATTTGGACTAGTTATTTAATTCTGTGATCTACAGAAATTCCAATTGTATGTTGCAAATATCACCTACTTCATTCATGTTTCACTCATTGATAACTCTTCAATGTCTCATGAATTCGTATTATACTTCCCTTCTAAGGGATATTCTCACTGAAATCGATATAAAAGTTCAATGACTAGTGAAGAAGAAGAAGAAGAAGAAGAAAAATCTTCATCAACTCCACAAAGACCTTACATGAAGGTATAGAGCATGTCAAACATTTGAAAGTTTTATAAATGATTCATATTATAAATAAATTATGCGTCATTTACATATTAAAAATAAAAATAAAATGGCCATATACACATACATATATATATAAATTGAGAGGTTTTCAATCTACTTAAAACAAATGTCAGAATAATTTGACAAACTGATGTGACAGATAAGTGTTTCAGAGTGAGGTGCAATAAATTAAAAACATTTTTTTTAAATTTGCATTTGACATTGGACAAAACATTTAGAATATCACAGATCGAAAAATTTAAAGTGATTTCCCAACCCAATGTAGGAACCATTCTAATCAAAGGAACTCATTCAGGTTGTAATATGCTTTGCAGAGTAGCATAGATTCTAATTTTGTTTTTAAAGCTTTTGTTTTTAGGGTTTTCAAGTGCATGGGTACTTTGTTCCATTTTTTTTTATTGAAAACTCAACATTTTTCTGAATATATGTGTATCTGGGTATGTAAGATATCAATGTGCCTGTTGTTCTTGTATTATAAGGATGTTCATATATTACTCGTTTCAAATAGATCATAATTTTTCTCTATAAACATTGTTGCTTCTAAGATGTATATACACACTGTAGTTAGTATTTTCTTGTCAATAAAAATATTTTCACAACTCTCTCTTTGTTTCAAATGAAATATATTTCCGATGCATCTCTTTTGCAGAATTAAAATTCGTTGAGAGTGAACTGAGTTTCCCCAGAATATTATTCCATAGCTAATTCTTGACTGTACGTGAGCGTGATATGCCATTATTGCGGTATTTTCATTAATATTGGATGAAATAATTTTCAGAGCATAACTGTACCTTGATGGGATAAGAATCTTTTTTCCTTCGACTTCGTATTAGCGAGTCTGTTTAACGTTTATGAAATTGCCGTACCATTTTGAGATTGATATCATGTGAAATCTGTAAGTGAATAAAAAAAAATGGATATCAATCGTGATTTTTCATGTTCAAACACCTTACAGGACGTTTCGGTGATTTCCGTTGATCTAGATTTCAACAAAAGAAGTGTTTTGCATTTATAGTTCCGACAAGTGTCAGAGTTACAATGGCTGTCAACTAGCATGGCTATACAAATTGGGTAATTATTGCAATTGGACAACCCCTATGAATGCGAAAAGTGAGTCTCCTCTGTTTCATAGCGAATAAAGTCGACGAAAAAATGTTGTCACCAACTCGTATATTGAATAGCAATTCGGCTTCATTAATACACTAGTTTTTCAAATAACTATTCCACCACTAGCCATAGAACCTGCCATCATCTATTCCTTTCAAAAAGCGTGACGGACTTTTCTTCACCAATGTAGTTTTTCACATTTTAAGGAGTATAGTTCATAAACTTGGAGCTTCAAAAGCGTATGACACAGAGCACAAAACATCAGAACAACAGGCAACTGCAGGGTTATTGACAGGCACGATGTACAGTTGGCAGGGTGGCGCCTATATTGCGCTATAAACGAGCTTACTGACAGCGCACGGTGATTGTGGTGACAAGAAAGAGAGTGCTACTGCTACCAACATTTCGAACAGTGAAATGTTGGAATTTCGTAGAAACATAATGTTTGAAATATATTGCTAGTGGTGGAAAACATTCAATATACACCTTGGTAGTATAAATATTCTTCCTCTTTTGACACCATTTGATTCTGAATTGGTGGAACAAAAAATGTAGATCCACATGTCCTCTTATATTATGCTCAAATCATGCACATCAGGAGAACCGATAGTGTCCATTTGTTAATTCAGACTCATTCTTTGTCGTGATTCAATCGATCTATTTTTGGGCAATTCTTAAATTTCCTCATTGAACTTGCACACACGTGATAAGAGCAATGTTATATAAAAATTTTTGAGAGATCCTTCAGTGCTTCTCGGTATTATCTTCTTGAAACTGATTCTGAGCATCAGTATCGATTTTGTCCTGTCTCGCGTACGAAAACGCTTCTGATTCGCTACTTCCAGCAATAATTTTGAATTAAAGCACTAAATGTGCCATTTATATACAATCCTCGGCAGTCTAAACCGAGTCGCGTCATCTTATTTTCGGCGTCTTAACGCTACCCGCCATTCTACGAGCTCACATTTGTAATTTGCATGCGTTGAATGAAGTGCAAAACTTCGCTCTGGAAGGTTGTTTTCGGAGTTGTTTGGGTCGTTTTATTGAAATTATCCACTCGGAGACTTGTTTTCGTAGACTGATACTATTAATGTATTTGTTGTACAGTATCAAATTTCCATGCTGGCCAGCCAGAAGAAGTTTGATATTATGTCACACCATGTTTCATGAATGATTCTATAGATATTAGGAATAAGAAAGATTTTCCACTTAGGGGTCATTTCATGATTCATGATGATCAATTACAAACCTATATAACTTTTATCTTGACGGTGAGATCAAATTTGTCACTAGCAATCTTTTTGAAATATCTCATTTGTCAGTCTGTAGGCGAATAATATGGAATAACATTATGTTTATACCAAGAGGAAATCCGCCAATCTGACTACAATTGCGTATATTTCAGTCTTATACGACCTAAATTAGAGTTTGGTGCAGAAATATGGTTTATTCATACTGAATATCACACAAAATTATACAACTTCCAAGAAAGACAAAATAAATTGTTGGGATTCCTTCGATTCAAGAATTATAATGTACGAGCCGGAAAATAGACAAACTCTTGACTTTTCTGCACAAATTGATCAACAATGAAATCAACTCATCTGAAGAACCTCCGATGTACCATCAAGAAAAACACAAACACACCCAATTGCGATTAGCAAACCAATCTTTAATAATGCCATATTGAATCCAGATTGGACAGTGTCACAAAATATGTTCAGAACCATCATTTTCAACCACATCATAAATCTCTCTGTACAAGAATATTCACTTAATTACATTTACATCTGCAACATGATTTTTGAGTATGTACAGGGTGTAGGTGGAAATGTAAGAAATATGATTCAGGTAGAACTTGCAGAAACAAGATTGCAAGTTCTTATAAATTGTTTTCCTATAGATCTTCCTTACTTAGACATGAACCCCTGAAAGGAAGCCGCTGGAAATCGTTCTGTCTTGAATAACTTTTGAAGGAAGAAGGGACACTAGTGAGGACCCCTCAAAAAATTAATTTGGATAGTTTGAAACATTGAAATAAAAAACGTACTCCTGTTTAGTGTCAATAAAATAAACCGTTTCCGAGGAAAATAATGATGAACAAATATATTATTTCTAATGAAAAACACCATGATTTCAATTTTTTTTCTCGAAAACTCTACATTTTATCGACAATAAACAAAGGAACCTTTTTCAATTTGAGGTTCAAACTACTGATAATTTTTTTTCAGCCCTTCTCATACAGTATGTTATTCATCATACAGGATGTCTCCGTAAAGAGGACCTATAGGAAAAAAAGATAGGAACTTGTCATATTATTTTTTCAGGTTCCATCTGAATCTGAGAGATTTCCAATATTTTCCCAAGCACCCTGTACATTAATTCAACTGAAACTGAATACAATTTTACATACCTCATCATCAGGTTGAATATACTATCACGGCTTCAGTTTCTTCATAAATACAAATTCGACTGAATGAATATAATGATTAGAATTTCATATTATTTGTTATCTAATGCCTTATTATAATTATTCAGTTCGAAACCTGTCGCAAACGTTCGAAAATGGCTACGCGCCCTGTAAATCAAAAGTTCGCACGTTATCGTATGATCAATGGTTGCAAAAAACGCCGGCGCGTCAAGCGCTTCAAAGGAGTGAGCGGACTCATCAGGATATCTATGAACGATGCCTATGTATGATAATGGTGACGCACGACACTGTTGCCATTTCTTCCAGCATAACAGGAGAACGTGGCTTCCCCTACACCGCTCATGTTTCGGTGCTCAGTGGACCGTCGATGCTCAACAAATTGCTAATGGTAGTATCAATCTAATAACAGGAGAAATAAAACACTCAAAAACTACTAATCCAATTTGCTAATTGAATCAGTCGGTAGTCGCTAGCGCTGCTCCATAATTCACCAGTTTACAAATCGAACGAATTCATTATTCCGACGTCAAATTTCGTGTTAAATGGAAAAAGTAATCAAATCAAAACCGAACCGGTATATTAAACACCCCGCGTCATTATATCGCATACAATGTTACGTACGGGATGTTGTTGTGGGGTCGCTGAATATATAAGGATTGTGCAATGATGTGGGCGATATAGGGGATCTCCACCCCAAGATTCGCATAATTATATCTGAGGAAAGTTGAAAATGAATATCGATGATGAGTAATAAACAGAAATTCAAAGAGAAAATTCCAAAGCCCTCAAATTGAACATGTTATCTTACTAAGGGCAAGTTTGTCAAGATTCAAATTTATCCGCTAAGTATATGTATCCAAAAGATATAAGTACCCTAATTGATTTAAAACTTCTCAACCACTAGTATGTAAACAGACAGGTGAGGTATGTAGGCAATAGTGATGAATAAACATAATGGACCTGATTGGTTTGTTTTCACCGACCAATAGGAAGTTTGTTCATGATGACAATGTTTTATAATCTCTGGAAATATTGGTGGCTGTTTCAAGTAATATTATCGTTCAGCATAAATATATATTTCATATATCATATATCATAACATAAGATAGGATGGAGAATAAGGAGAGTGGATGATTTCGAAAAGTGGGATGACCATGATTTTCTGGAACTGATTGAGGGTTAACTTGAATTTCGAACCGATAGGTAATCAATTACTTCACAAAAATAGGAGTATCATCAAGCTTTTCATGCTTCAATTTTTAGAAATAACTATATTCGACCCATGGACCAGCTCCTTACACTCAGATTATATGCAACAGAAGAATGTTTGGTAGTTTTGTGTCATCTTCTACCCACTGCCGGATAAGAGTTATCTTTTCATCGATAAATCCTTTTTTTTTATGATAACTGACAGTTAGGTCATGCTATTGGACAAGGCATAAGGACCATCTTTGATATTGTTGAAGAATCATATATCTTACAGGGTACAAAGAGTCGAAATAGGAAACCAACTGAGTGAACCAATTACTGTTAGACTAAGTGTTCCTCAAGGAACCGCATTGGGTCCAATCCTATTTCTTATTCACATAAATAGTTTTAGCTCTATGAATAATTTCGAAGGCCACCTCATATCATATATCATATTTATATACAGCATTTGTTTTTGAAAGTGAACATTGGAATGAGGTTATAGAGCAGTTCCGAATTTATTCAGGTATGGCTCAGCTACAATCTCTTGACTCAGGATATAACAAAGTTTGTTACATTCTCCTTAGTACGATACATTAGCTACCATAATTCGTTAGTTATGGAAACATGATACATTGGATACCAAATAATATCAGAACTAGTTTTCATGAACATTTTTTTTTGCTATGTAACCAACGTTTTTCTTCTTGATGAAACGTATTATAAGGCGCCGTATTTGCCGATTTCGATTCTTTCCTTCAGTTCCAAAGTCTCTCATAACATGGAATATTTCGGCCATAAGGGTGAAGCAGAATATCCCTCAGAAAGTTTTGCGAAATTCGCCAACAACACCGTTCCTTCTCCACCGTGAACATGTACTTTGTTTCGTCACCCACAAAACTGCCGATATTCTTTTTCGAAATGGATTTTAGATTTGTCCGGAAGCAAGTTCAACGTTATAGTGTTGGCTGTAGCTGATATATCGTCAGGATTATCTTGCATTTTGAAATGCCAAAATGAAATGACATGAAACCTTGTTGCTTTTAGTTTTCGCAACGCCGTTGTCAATGATACGATAAAGCTTTGAATGTAACTCGATTGTTAGTCCACTCTCGGCTGACGCCTAGTCACCTAGCAACGTCCTCGACTATTATAAATCGCATAATACCGTTTGAGAACGTTCCTAAATATTTCTGTAGGATCTATATATGATCAAACCATAATCAAATCAAAACCGAACGGGACTACTGAACACCGCGCGCCATTGCCAACATTATAGGATGTTATTATAACGTAATATTCACACATTGGCACAATGGTCACGTGCCGATAGGGAGCGTCGCAAGGGGGCGTCGGCGTCGCTTCGGCAGAAACGACGCCGGTCGCTGCGTTAACGAACTGTGAAGACGCGTGTACAAACAACGTCCAATTACTTTGCGGTATCATTATATTGTATTCAGTCGCGAAGTTTTTTCCTCCAGAGATTGGCTGAGTTGTTAATTCTTACATTTTTTTTTCTTTATCTGTTGACAACACGAAAGGGAAACCTATAATGTTCGAGGAACATCGTGTTAGCCAGCGGTGGAATTTTGGGAAAGAAGGAAGGTGTTGGAATTTTTCTTGAAAGTTTGGAGGTTGTAAGCATCAGGAAAGACTTCACTAGACAAAGAATTCCACAACTTTGTCGTTCTATTGATGAATGATGCTTTGTATAGCGATTTTCGACAGGTCTCGAGCCTGACAGTGTAGGAGTGACCAGCCTGAGCTCGTCTGGTTTGTCTACTAGGAATCGCAAGTGGTGGCATAATAGATGATATTTCCGTTGAGCAGCGACCGTGGAAGTATCTATAAAGAAGGCAGAGATCACCGACCTTTCTACGATGATCTAGACAGGTTAATGATTTGGTGAGTGTTGTATCATCGACTAGGCGAATAGCTCTCTTCTGAATTGAATCGAAGAGCTTTAGCGTATGTTTGGGGGCTGAGCTCCAAACATGTGAACAGTACTCCATGACAGGTCGAATTTGTGCTTTGTAGATCATGAGCAGTTGCTGGGATGTGAAGTATCTCTTCGCACGGAATAGAAAACCAAGTTTTTGTGAAGCAGTCCCATATAGGACTAATGTAATTTTATCTGACGGATTGGAAATACTGTCTGTAAGTTCTTCGAGGAGGTGGTACATTCATTTTTCAGCTTTTGATGGGATTTTCTCTCCTCGTTTCTAAAAAAATAGAGTAGAAGTTATTGAAAATTATTGCAATATATTTGTAGGAAGGACAGATTTAGGATCTGTCCCAAAATGTCACTGCGCTTGAAATTAAACCTTTAGATACCTAAAAGAGAAATTCTCTATTGGTCAGTGACACCTTGTTTTTGAAAAAATTTGGAAATACAAATATATTCAATAATAATAAAACCTCTACTTATCTTGGTGGACGTTTCGGGAACGAATCTGCTCCCGTTCTCAACACAATTGAAATATTTTTCTTCGTAAACTTTTTTCGATGTTTCCGATTTTGACACTGAAAAGTGACAATTTGGCAGACGGAGGAATTCTGGTTACAAGGTGTTTTCATTAATTGATATCGAATTTTCCATTTTCATATTCAAGTTTCAGAAGTGGATGACAAGTTCTATCTATATCAACTGAACAAGAAGCAATATTATTGTCTCCGTTCAGGAGAATGCAAGCAGACTCTTTGATTTTCCGTTTTTGGTTGTTGTCTTCTTTTCCTATGATCTTAATTTTACTCCAATCGGCCATATGTTGTCCATTCTCAGTAAGGATATGCTCAGCTAATTTTGACTTGTCAGTATATCTTATCTTTATATTGTTCTTATGTTCTTTCATCCTTACTGATAGAGGCCTGCTGGTTTCACCGGTATAATATTTTCCACAAACACATGGTATACTGTATATACAATTTTTTGATGACTGTTTTTCATTTCTCGGTATTGTATGAGTCAAAATCGATCTCATTGGATTTTCTTTCTTGAACACTGTTTTCACTCGAAACTTGTCACCAACACGTTTAATTTTGGGACAGATCCTAAATCTGTCCTTACTACAAATATATTGCAATAATTTTTAATAACTTCTACTCTATTTTTTAGAAACGAGGAGAGAAAATCCCATCAAAAGCTGAAAAATGGATTGGAAATGTTCAGAAGTGCCTCAATGAATATTACGTTTTCGGAACTGAAATCGCCATCTTCAGTATGTACAACATTTCACTGTCGAATAATATGATCAGTAGGTGTTGTTGAGAGATTGATTTCATAAACTGGCTCATTACATTTTTGCTTGACAATTGGAAAATTCCTGGAATAAAGAGGACATAAAATCTAATTGAATCATCATTCGCTTCGAGTCAAGCAAAGTCTCTGGATCGAGAATACATCAGCCATTTAGGAAGTTTTCCGTGTGAAATTGCGTGGAAAAGAAACAGCATAAACGGGCTGCATAAATGAACAATGATCGAGTATAATGGGGAGAAGACTGGAGCCGGGTATATAGAACGCGAGCGCCGTCTTGCGGAAAATACAAAAATAATCTAATTTATGAAGTTCCATCAACCAATATTTCATCGTTCTGTTGCCAGGATTTCTGCCAGTAATCTATTTTGGAGCCTTTGTTGCGTCGCTGAATAATGCCATAAGTTTCCTTGTTGATTGATAACGTTCAGTTTGCGGAAGACCGTATAAATCCTATTTATTCCCTACTCTCGATTTTTCCGGATCGGAGAGTGAGAGACAGGAATATTATGTGTGCGGTCGAAGAATATAACGACCATTCTTGTTGCCAGTTTGACGTTCAGGATAAATATCAATATGGAAGCCAACCCGCCAATTCACAAGGTTTCATCAGAAGAAATCAAATGGGAGCTATAGGAGCCTCAAAAGGGCACATTATCATGTATACATTCACAAAATCGTTTTTCTGAAACGAGCTGAAAATTAGGAAGGAAGTTACAAAAACTTCAATTTCAAGTGTTTCATTCCGTATCAAAGAACACGATTTTGTATCTGCCATGGCTATACAGAAACTGATGAATTCATGATTTAATTTTGAAGTTGATTAAACCTTTACTGTTTACCATTTGTTTTGCAACAAGAGTGACTTTCTTGTGAAGTACTTAGTTGAGTCTGAACAAGTTATTCTCAAAACTACTATCAACACATACAAATAAGTACCATAATACTTAAACGATAATTTTACAACAGGAATTCACTTACCAGAAAGACAACTACTACATACTATATACAACTAATCTATAGGTAGATATCTCTTCAGTAATTCGATGAGATCATGTATGCTAGAGTTACAATTCGGAGACTGTGGTTGAATACTCAAATACAAAATGAATATCAACCCGAAAAACCACAACAATATCTAAAAAAGTCTAACACGTATTTCGACAACTAAGTTGCCATCCTCAGTAGATCTGAAAAGTGAAAATGATTTTCGACTCCTTCAGAAATTACCATCACTTTGAAACCACAAGTTTTTTCAAACCACGAAACCCTCTAACGAACGTCCACCGTGTATATATTGATTAAGGCAAAGTATTCAGTCCTCTGAAGTGAATACAACGATGAGAAATGAAGCAGTGACTATGAGATAAAATTACAGTCATTACCACGTCAAATTGATTCCCGACAGGTGCTATAGATGTTTCCGGTAAGTCAATCGAAAACACAAACTGAAATTATCCTTCTATTATATCATTACGTGTCGAATATGATGAAAAGCGAGTACTAATTGGACGCTGTCTTGTTTATCATAAGGACGATTATTTCCTTCGTTTAGACCTTATGTTGGCCGTCCTGGCGAGGGTCCATTGTCGGAAGAATTGTTGAGTCATCGGTTTTTTTGTTTGTTAGTGGACAGATATCCGTCGAGATTCTGCTTCGTAATTTCAAAGGTTCGGTTCATACGAGTATTTAAACGGCCACCATATTTGATAAGCTCTCTGAAGTTAATAAGCTCGTTTTTCGAGATACCCAACTATACCCTCTAGGCACATACAGTGCTTCTCAAAAGTCCCTTTCCCCCTCTCATCTTTGGAACGATTATCCATAAACAAGTGAAATTTGGGAACTGGATATTAAAGGTGACAATATCAAAAGAACAATCATCCAATCAGGAGGGTACAGTAGCAATACATCTATTATTATAAATATGTTTAGTATATACTTCTACTGTACATTTTCAATTGTGCAGGAAGTTTTGGGATGTATATTATCTTTGATTATATACACTAATTGAATAATACTCCGAACAACAAACCCACTAGAAGGATCACAAAACAAATATTCTGATGCTAACATGAATTCCCAGAATAATCATAATATTAGTACCCAATCGTCGCCAGTGTTGTCATATCCAATCATCAAAAAGTGATGAATAGTCCATAATATTTAGAGTCCTTTATGAATTCATGTAGTTCAATGCACAAATATGATAATAAATTTGGGTCATGACGATTATGAATCAGTTCTGATTAATAGAAGATTGCTACATTATTCTCAGACCTAGCAATTTCACTTCTTGGGGGCTCGAGGACCAGCATGGGTATCGTGAATACTTTTTGCTCAACGTTGCAACACCGCAATTTGATATTGACAGTCGACGGCGATTATTGCTTTGTTTGGTATCTGTCATTATTTACATTTTGATTTATCGATATTATTCAACTTGTGTTCAGTTTTGTGTACTCAAAATTCATCAGAAACTCAGTTTATTTTCTGTTTTGGTGATTTAATATAATGGTGAGACGTTGTGAGGTGTGTTAAAGACAATTTGAACCGGCGATCAAAACGCGTCATTTCATAGGTGAGTTACCATTGTCGTATCATTCGAGATTTTGAAGCATTTTCCCAAATGGAATGGATGAAAATGAATTTAAATTGAATTGATTAGATTATATTGATTATACCCATAGGTCAGCTGCGACAGTGTCTTGTGGTGAAATATGTAGCACTGATGAATGCTTCCTTATTTGTAGTCAAAATATGCGAAGCTGCTGAAAAACCACTGAGAATAATGATGAACTCAATTAATATTTTTGATAAAAAATATAAGGATATTTCTATACTTCTTCTACACACAACAATTAGAAATTCACCGTTGACTGTTTTTGGAACTACTCAAACTAATTTGGAGAAATATTTCACTGTGACTTCATCATGAGGCAAATAAATTGAGAGATTCAACGGAAGTTAGAGTAAGAAGTATGTTAACAAAACCAATCCTATTCAGAAATCAATAAGTTATTTGTGTGATTATCCATGGTTGTTTTTCATTTCAGTCCTGTTTTGCATGAGAAACACTGCTATTTGCTACATCTTCACATGATTCATGATTTTATTGTTGATATAACATTTCGTCATAATACTTGTCAACACATATTCATTATCGATTTTCATCTATCTACATGAAATGAAATAATCAGACATCAATTTTTTGCGTCAAAATATATGAATTCTGCTCAAGATGAAAGATCCTTCATTTGCGACGATATCGTGAAATGATATAAACAAGTTTCATTTTCAGATTTGAAGATCATATTCGAATATGTAATCATATCTATTTGCCTTGAAAACGAGTTTTTCACTTTTTTGAAAATTATTTCCACTAGTAGGTACTGAACTTTGAAATCGTAAATATACTTACATGCACTCTCACTGATCGCCAAAGATATAAATGTTCATTATTGAAATTGAACGTTATTTATGATAAAGTTCAAGTAGACAACTGTATACTGAATAGTGAGTATATTGTTTCTTATGCCGTTGAGAATTAAACTTTTCTTGTGACGTGGCCATAATAAATTTATTGATAACAAGCAAGTTACAAAAATCACCATAGGATTGTATGTATTCGAATTTCTCGTAACAATGTGAAGGAAGTATAAAGATGTTCATTTTCCCACCAAGAAATGCTAAAAAGTACCACTGAAATTGTTACGGATTTTCAATTTGGTTTCATTATGAATCAATAATAAATTCGACCTCCTCTGACAACACGGCACTGGTGCTGGGATAATCAGCTCCTGCTATCCTTGTTTAGACAAAGATAGATACTATAGATGTTGCTTCCAAACAAACTGTATTGCCAGGGGTGTGGATTACTTATCTAGTCTGTTCAATGATCGAAGGAATAATATATAATTATTTGAATACTCAAGGATATTATGCACAAACTTGATTATTTTGATTCACGAATTTGTTAGACGCAATAATTTTTTCAGTAAATCAGGACACAATTTATGATTTCATCAATATATTATTATTATTATATATATTATTTTATTTCATTTCATTTTATTATGAACCTATAAATTTGAGTACGTGTTTTGTTTGTAACAACATCGAATAAGTATGGATACTGTCTGTAGGTAAATCAAAAAGGTGTTATATTCAGTTATGATATTGTTTCATCATGATATTAACATCATAGGAAAATAGGATGGCAACAAAAAAACCGAAAAATCTGCTTGCATCCTTCTCAAGTCACTGACAAATAGAGAATTTTTCTTTCAGGTACCTGAAGGTTGAATTCCAAAAGCAGTGACATTTTTATTTTGATATTTGATATTGATTTTTATTGTGATGATTATCATAATTGATAATTTTATTTTTAGGAACGTGGAGAAAGAATCCCAAAGAATTTGATATTGATTTTTATTGTGATGATTATCATAATTGATAATTTCATTTTTAGGAACGTTGAGAAAGAATCCCAAAGAATCTGGAAGAGCATCTGTGGATTTTAAAATAATTCAAAATCGATTGGTGCAGCTCCTCTATTAATAATTATGTATTTTCGAAATTATACAAGGCGAGTTGACTAAATGGGACCTTCTGATTGATTTAAAATCATACGAAATAATATTAAGTTATGCGGGTTATGCCACATTTGATCAAATCTCCAAAACTGAGTTTCAATGACTGAAGTTGCAAATCAAAAACACTGCCCCATATTTCTCACACCTAATCATCATCATTTCACTAGGTATATTTCAATAATCAATTGTATACCGAAAATAGATATCAGCCATTCAATATCGCGAGCTCTCCCAACCGAATACAATATCATTATAGTCACAACGAAATTAAATTGTGACGAGTTAATATTTTCTAAAATGGTCAAGTGGCAAACTGATGGACGTCTGAATGGATCTCTCGATCTCGAAGAGATCGAAGAATACGACCACGAAGGCGAAACGACAGCAGACAAATTTGAAGATTGAACAACAAGGAGAATATTCGATTGTGAATTTGAATAAACTATAGCCACCGCCTTCTTTCTCTCTCTCTTTCTCTCTCTCTCTCTCTCGATAGATATACAGGGTGTTACGGAAAAACCATATGAAGTATACAGGGTGTTTCTTGAAGACATGCTAATGTGGGGGATTCTTCGACTTATTTCAAGAAAATACTTCCTATGAACGCATGTCATAGAAGTATTAACTTTTGAGATACAAAGTGATGAAGTTTGGTAAAAAAAAAATATTTTTTCGATAATTGAGATAATGTTGCCGACCTCTTCATGTATGCATCAAGATGCATTTTATATATTCAGCCATCTAGAAATAGTATTCAAGTCTTTGGAACCTTCACTCAGAGATGTGCAATCAACTGATTTTCCTAAAAACGGTTTATGAAAAAACAAAGAAAAAATCAATTTCCATTGAATCATGGTTGGCTGCTATTTTTGAGATTTTTGCTGTGTGAAATATGCTTCAATCATTTTGGTTTTATATATATCCTTATTCTGAAAAAAATTCCCAGCTCAAATTTTTCTATGCTGTGATATGGATATCGAGATATGAAATAAACCATTCAGGTCATATGTGGGTGCCTAGAGATTCCCGATTTTCTGCATATATTTGGATTACTTCACATATATAAATGACGATTGGGACAAGAGCTTGGACACGTCGATTTATATTTTTGAGTACGCATTTTTCACAAAAAGATTAAATTATATAGAGTGTGTTATGTGACAGTGGCCAATACCAACTTTCTTATTTCAAATGGAACACCCTGTATTTTATTCCATTTCTAAATTCTCACTGAAGAGCTGATTTCATCGATACACCACACTTGTGGTCTAGCGGAAATGATTACAGAGATATAGGGTGTGAGATTTTTCAACGTTTTGAATTTTTTGTGTCGAAACTATGCATTATTGGTCGAAACGACTCACATGTCTCAATTTTCTATATACTATCTACTGACATTTCTTTGGGACAGATACAGGATGATCAATTTTTCTGAATTCTGCACCACACTATATTTTTTTTTTATTTACTGATTACAAACAGACTATGTCTAATAAAATGTATCAGTTATGGAGGTAGGTTAAAAGAATGGAATTAACTAAAGCTAAAACTAAGAACTATATACATCATACATTTGAGAGACTCTCAAGTCAATCACAATTAGTTTTACCAAGTTTAGTATTACATATTAAAATAACTAAAATAGTTGAATATATCACAGGTGAGAGAGAAGTGAAGTTTTGGAGATGGTCCAGATATCCATTTCACATATTTTTAAGAAGTTGTTGAAAGTTGTTGAGCAACTGTTGATAGGAGAACTCACAGTACATATTTTGAAAACAGTATTTTCGGATCTCAGTCTTATATCAGATACATTCATGTGAATATTCATCAATGAGTCAGGTACATTAATCAAATTATGTAAGATATCAAAAATAAACAAGATCTGAATTTTCTCACGCCGTTTACTCAAAGTCTCTATGTTGAAATCAATCCTTTGGTGTTCATATGATACTCGCATTGGATATACACCATATTTTTTTAAATGCATTGACCTCAGAAGTTTCATCTGAATCTTTTCAAGCATATTAGAATATAATTCTGTCTCAGGATTCCATATAATACAACAGTACTCCAACTTTGGTCTGATATGTGAGTTAAAAAGCATTATGCAAGTTTGATACTGAAAATCTTGACTGGATCTCATTAGGAAACCTAGTTTTCTATAGCACTCCCTGCTAAAGCATTTGACATGTTCATTGAATGAAAAATACCTTGTAAAAAGTACTCCCAGATCTTTGATTTCATCTAATATTTCCAGATCAACATCGTTGATGGTATAGTTTACAATGAATTCTTTTTTCCTTCTAGTATATGAGACTATTTTACATTTCGATTCATTTAGTGAAAGGTCATTATCATCGCAATACTTAGTGATCTCATTAATAATACATTGAAATGTTTTTGTATCCTCTACTGAGGTTACTTTCATAAAAACTTTTAAGTCATCTGCATATAGAAGAAATTTTGCATCTTTGAGGTAATCATCAATATCATTGACAAACATAACAAAGAGCAGCGGTCCCAAAATCGAGCCTTGGGGAACACCTGAGGTACTGATGAAGCTATCTGACTATTGTTTCAATCAAATGACAGTAGGTAGTGAATCGAAAGTAAGACAGAGACATGTAAGTCGTTTCGACCAATAATGCATAGTTTTGACACAAAAAAATTTGAAAAAGTTGAAAAATCTCGATTTTTCACACCTTATATCTCTGTAATCATTTCCGCTAGACCACAAGTGTGGTGTATCGATGAAATCAGCTTTTCAGTGAGAATTCAAGAATGGAATGAAATACAGGGTGTTCCATTTGAGATAAGAAAGTTGGTATTGGCCTCTGTCACATGACACACTCTATATAATTCAATTTTTTTGAAAAAAATGCGTATTCAAAAATACAAATCGACGTGTCCAAGCGTTTTTCCCAACACACCCTAATTTATTCGTTGTCGAATTTATTCCATTTGGCTGTTCCACACTGTATACACGTATATCATATTCATTATTTTCTCTGAAAACGAATGTTGTATCCATTATCAGTTCATCGGCCAACAACGAGCTATTTATTATGTTTATTTTAAAAATCCAAAAGAAACCCTCAATGCCTCAATCAACTATAATATATACCTAGTCGCAATGACTATTCATTTTTGGAATAGTAACGTCTCTATAACATAATTGCCATCGAATTGTTGATTTTAGGCCGCATATTTACCTTTCTTTCTGGAGTGCACTTCGAATAATAAGTGAACATGAATTAGCATTGAAGATTTAATCTGAATATGGACATGTTTGTATGGAACAAATAAGGGTTGCCTATATTTTGTGAGATGAAAATCACAATAATTGTTCAGTCAATATAATCATAGTCGAATTGAATTTGAATTACAACATATAAGGCCATCTTTGGTTTAATCTCCGATGTACAGCTATAATAACACCTCATTGGAGTTTGTTATGACAGTATGAAGAAATTTCTAGAATATGAGGACCCCACATTACGAAGTGAAGTTCAATTATTTTCCAGACGTCTTGAAAATCAATTGACAGACTAGGAAGTTCACATTCACAAGACTAGTTTGGAAAATGTTCCTTCACATGATTAGGTTGGAAAAACTGATCCTGACACAGGTAGAACATGATAGGAGCTGACATTTTGCAATCAACACTGCTTGTCAAACTCATAGCTTGCTTCTTTCTGTTGAAATTCGATATTGATATGAGAACTGGCGAAAAGTTATTTGCGCCTGAGAAAACTTTAGAAGTCGAAAAATACGGGGTTTTTTCATCAATATTGTGGGGAAATTCAGGGATAGAGGCCTTACTGAAAGATAAGAAAATAGTTCTCGAAAACTTTTTTATAAAGACTCGAAATATAAGGTAATTGAATTTTCCAAATGAAAAAAACAGACATTCTACAATTTTTGAGGAAACTTGAATATATATTGATTTCCTTGGAATCTAGTAGTTTTATGATGAATAAAATAATTCATCAAAGCTTTTTGTGGGATTTTCTCTCCTCGTTTCTAAAAAATAAAGTTGATAAAAATTCTTTCAATGTATTTGTATATATTAAGGACAGATTTTGTGATCTGCCCCAAAATGTCACTGCGCTTGTAATTAAACCTTTAGATACCTAAAAGAGAAATTCTCTATTTGTCGGTGACACCTTGTTTTTGAAAAATTTGGAAATACAAATATTTTCAATAAGAATGAAACCTCTAGTTATTTTGGTGGACGTTTCGGGAACGAATCTGCTCCCGTTCTCAACACAATTAAAATATTTTTCTTTGCAAAATTTTTTCAATGTGCAGTCGGTTTTGACACTGGAAAATGAATGTACCACCTCCTCGAAAAACTTACAGACAGTATTTAATTCATCTTAGGTTTCTATTCGCTTCGTTCAAGACCGTACTAGAAGAATTATTTTTAATTAATTATATTCTGAATACTATATTGGGAGAAATATTTATTATTTTCATCTCTGAAAAAGAGCAAGATACGTGAAAAACTGACCAGACGAAAAACTTGAATCACTCAAGCAATCTTGAATTACTAATCTTCGAAAAAAACAAAAACAACAGAGCTGGAGCTACTGGAATAATTCAACAATTCTGATGGCATCAGAAGTGTCTTATCATAGCATGTGATGAACCAAATTTGAAGAAAATCGAATGAAGTATTTCTCCATGAATTGGAAAAAACCGGAACTACCATCTCTCTCGAAAACTTTCGAAAAGTTTTTTTGGAAGAAAAAATATGAGAACCATTTCCTCACTTTTTAGCAATCTATACCTTTATTTTTATAAAATATTGATGAAAAACCCTGTATGTTAACGCAATAAAATTGTCTTCATCGTATAGGGGAACTTCTTATCGATTATAACTTTGAATTTCTCTACCCATGGATTATGGTTTCCAGATAAATATCCACTATCTCAAAAAGGTTTCCAGATAAATATCCACTATCTCAAAAAGATTTCAAAATTTTATCTTGTAGTTTTTTTTCTATTTTATATGCATGTTCAAAGATCTTCGTTTTCAATATAGGGCCAGGTGGTCGAGATGGTCAAGCGACATCATAGTAATCAAGAGGTCGTGGGTTCGATTCCTGGCTGGCCGTTGGATTTGATTATTTTTTTAGCCCCGTACAATTTATATTATGAAGTTCTACATAGAACTATCCCAAATGCAACAGTGGTTTGGATTCCACTTGTATAAACTGTAGATCCCCGTCTCCTTCACTCGCACAAGCCCTTCGGGTCTTCTGACGGTTGCTTCGGCAACTAAGGAGATGAGTTACAATGTCAATAACAGCAGGACACCCTGTATAGTTTGGCGCGAACTCAATAGGAAGTCGGGGCGAAAGGGCGATACGTCACCGGCATAGCAATTACCCATTATATGTCAGGAATTAGTCAATTAAGGAGGTTGAGTCGCTCTCCCAATTCGCGATCCAGAAATGCCTTCTGGATTATGGACGGAGCCACCAGTGGCAGTCGATGACTGTCACAATGGGGGTTGACCAGGGCCTACTCTGTCTTACCTGGCCAGAGCATCGACTAGCAGGGAGGAAATTGAGGCAGTGGAAATGGTGTCACTCTCGATGGATTGTTGATGTACCACGGAGAGGAAAAAGAAGGAGAGACAATATTTGAAGAGACCAGAATTCGCTAAGTGGTGAATCACTATTCGCTCTGATTCAAAAAAGATTGTTTGGGAAATATCCCATCATGTCAAAAGGAATTGACTCAATTCTTCTTGATTTACAGAAAGAATTCAACCATATGAAGACTCGTTATAGATTATAGATTCACTCATTTTTTTTGCAATATTGCCAATTATAAGAATCAATATTCAAATTCGAATGAAGTATAACCATTTCTGAGTTTTGACGCCTTTCACGCTAAACTAAAACATATTTTATCTAATCTCGTGTGGCTAAAATATGCTATTACCTCAATAAAAACAGGATACTTTCACAAAAATATTTATTTACATAATGGATGGATTAAAGAAGAATGAAGCATTTTTTCAAATGAAAAGAAAGGTTCCCAAAAGGTTTGGATAGATAGATACTCTATCCAAAATTGCGAAACTATTTTTTGAAACAAAAATTACACACATTTGCTTTTGCTTCCTCACTACCACAGCACAGTCTTCGTGTGCCCATCGGAAGCACATTGAACACTGTACCCAGGCTTCTCCATGTTGATCGGCTGGAAAATTTCCAGGGCAGAAAATATATGCTGCATTACCGTTCATTATGTATTTTACTGAAAAAAGAATAGTAGAAAAATTTTGAAGAAGATTCAAAACGGTACATGTAATTCGGTTCCTAATTTTGGTTACCCAATTTTAGGAACCTTTTCCTATCTACAATTAGGCATCTTTTATATTCTAGGTTATCTGATGAAAATCAAAAAGTCCATCGGAGTATTACTTATTTCAAACACGTTGGTTTATTCTACCATCATTCCAATGCATTTGTGCTAAATTACACTTTCCTACGCTAATAACTGACCTTTTTATAACTGTTCACACACGGAGAAACAAAAAACTGCTTGTCACAAATAAACATGGCGCCAAATGAACAGTCGAAATATGCGCTTCAAAAAGGATCATTTTATATTGGAGGCGCTTCGTTTTGTGGATTCAATTGATAAAACCGTCAACTGTGGATATATGCTGTCAGTGACTTTTTTTGTAGAAAATTTCATTGCCTTCGAATCGATACGATAAACTTTCAGTCCATCTCAGAGGGTTCATGCAGCGTTTATGTCTATAAAGGACAATTCGGGAATAAACGCGAAATCGTCGATACGGCAAAATTCGATTAGTTACAGATAGTGACTGCCATAGGAAATCTATCACAAAGTTCGCGTCGTGTGCTATTATTATAGCTGTGTCATTGAAAGTAACCAAGACACTTTCACCGCATGTCAGATTTTTGTATTGTTTCCCTTGATTCGTACGCCACTGGAAATATGTCATAGATCAGGAGAAGCGATGAATGCGGTGCAGTACGAAGTATTCGACTTTATTAGTTCTAATCTTTGTGACATAGAATGCATTCGATCGCCACCATAAAACTATACAGGGGGATTAATTAGAAAATATCTACAATGGAATATATAACAGTTTCGATAGCAAGTTCTACACGAGATTTCTGAAAGTTGATACGTAGATGTGTATTACACACCCTTTTCCACCATTATCCACATTTTGGAAACGTCACTGCGATCAAAAGTATTATAATAACTGTCAGTGGTATTGAGTTCAGAGTGAGGCAAGAAAAGAGTGAGGCAAAAAAATTGTAATGGTAAAAGTAGTTGTGGATGTGTCTGCAAACTGATCAGATCCATTAGATTAGATTCAACTTTTCGCTCGTTTATATTTATATTTCTTCCACAGTCAGCTGGTATGATCCAATTTTTCGTGATGAACAGTATCGCACTCAATCAGAACATGTAAAACACGAAACGAAATCTTCAGGTGCTCGTCTTCGAAGTTTGGTCTTCTTTTAAGTATGGTAGTTTGGATTGGTAACCCAGTTAGTGCTTTGAGAACAGGTTGATCGATTGAAGTTCTCGAGATCTTTGGCCTGTCGATGTCTTTGCAATTGTGTTATCATCGTTTATTTCACTTAGGTTCAGTTCTTCTTTCTTCTTGGAAATGAGAGATTCCAAGAAGTTTCCGAGCTGAGAAACTCATCCAGGCGTACCAACTCAATCGCTGCTTGACACTCATGGATCATATGAAAATTACCGGAATCTTCGTAGATACCATCATCAAACCGAGTATGATGTATGGCTACAATTATTATGTCTGGAAGAATTCGAAGGCTGAGCTATCAAGAAATAGACTCAAGGAGTAGAACGGACCAGAGTGGTAAAATGAAATAGTCATGGACGAAAAAGCCATTGACCATGAAGATAGTTGAAGAAGAATTACAAGAAGGTTTGATCAAATTTGATGAAGAGGGGAAGATCAGTTGAAGCTGCAAACAAAACACTGTAACGATGTACAAAACACTGATGGTGTTTGGTTCGTCTAAAATGCTAACGCGATTTTCCGCTTTGATGGCCTAATAGTTATGATACTCCTCAGAAGATGGTGGCAGTTTTACAGGTTTCTGCACAAATAGTTGACGTTTTGAGATGGTAATTAAATAGTTCGCTCTAAAATTGAGAGGTAACTACTTCTGAATCAACATTTTTATAACACTGATTGTGCAATTATCAATAATACTGATTATGTTTTCCATGTCGCCATCTAACAACTGACACTCGAGTGATTTTCCGCTATATCGAATGAAAAGCTGTTATCAAGTTAGAGTTCTGGTCGAAGAAATTAGATAGGCAAATAGGCAGAATAGCTCCACCAGTGTTCTGTACATCGTTGGCAGGACTGACAAAATCAGCCAAAGCAGATCAGATTTCCTATAGTCCTATTAACAGTATCAAATGACTTGAATGTGCCTCCCAAGTGGCTCTAAGATTACCAATTACTACGAGAGACTGAATCGACGTAGTGATAAACTATGTGAACCATGTCTCGAAGAAATCATTGAAGATGCATCAAATCCAATCGCCATACATAAATCATTTCGATAATGTTCCGGTAGATTTCATCTCAACAGAAAGCTACTGGGTAAACTAACTCATTTATATTTGAGCACTCTTTCAGTGAAGCATTTCGATAATGTTCCGGTAGATTTCATCTCAACAAAAAGCTACTGGGTAAACTAACTCATTTATGTTTGAGCAGTCCTTCAATGAAGCATTTCGATAATGTTCAGGTAGATTTCATCTCAACAGAAAGCTACTGGGTAAACTAACTCATTTATATTTGAGCACTCTTTCAGTGAAGCATTTCGATAATGTTCCGGTAGATTTCATCTCAACAGAAAGCTACTGGGTTAACTAACTCATTTATGTTTGAGCAGTCTTTCAATGAAGCATTTCGATAATGTTCAGGTAGATTTCATCTCAACAGAAAGGTACTGGGTAAACTAACCCATTTATACTTGAGCAGTCCTTCAATGAAGCATTTCGATAATGTTCAGGTAGATTTCATCTCAACAGAAAGCTACTGGGTAAACTAACTCATTTATATTTGAGCACTCTTTCAGTGAAGCATTTCGATAATGTTTCGGTAGATTTCATCTCAACAGAAAGCTACTGGGTAAACTAACTCATTTATATTTGAGCAGTCCTTCAATGAAGCATTTCGATAATGTTCAGGTAGATTTCATCTCAACAGAAAGCTACTGGGTAAACTAACTCATTTATACTTGAGCAGTCCTTCAATGAAGCATTTCGATAATGTTCAGGTAGATTTCATCTCAACAGAAAGCTACTGGGTAAACTAACTCATTTATACTTGAGCAGTCCTTCAATGAAGCATTTCGATAATGTTCAGGTAGATTTCATCTCAACAGAAAGCTACTGGGTAAACTAACTCATTTATATTTGAGCACTCTTTCAGTGAAGCATTTCGATAATGTTTCGGTAGATTTCATCTCAACAGAAAGCTACTGGGTAAACTAACTCATTTATATTTGAGCACTCTTTCAGTGAAGCATTTCGATAATGTTCCGGTAGATTTCATCTCAACAGAAAGCTACTGGGTTAACTAACTCATTTATGTTTAAGCAGTCTTTCAATGAAGCATTTCGATAATGTTCAGGTAGATTTCATCTCAACAGAAAGGTACTGGGTAAACTAACCCATTTATACTTGAGCAGTCTTTCAATGAAGCATTTCGATAATGTTCAGGTAGATTTCATCTCAACAGAAAGGTACTGGGTAAACTAACCCATTTATACTTGAGCAGTCTTTCAATGAAGCATTTCGCTAATGTTCAGGTAGATTTCATCGCAACAGAAAGCTACTGGCTGAACTAACTCATTTATATTTGAGCAGTCTTTCAATGTTCACACCTCAATCAATACGCATGTGCAGTCACTCTTATCCTACCTAATACCCAAGGCTGATAGTATAAATATAATCCATCTGGCTGATTCGGCATCAGATTCCAATAATATATTACAACCGCCCGAGTTAATTTGCTCGGCATCCGAAGTGATAAATAAAGAGGAGCCCTTCGGGTTGCCAACATCCGCAATACTTGACTAATGCCCTTGTCGAGATAGTACTCGCGTGTCGGGCCAATTCACCCTCAGGTTAGGGTACAGGGCAGTCAGGACGATTGTCTAGCTGGACGACTGGCTGAACGGGGCTGGAATGTGTCCCAGGAATGTGTTCGGCAGGACGGCGAGAAGGGTTGCAGGATAGCACGGGGTGAATCATTCGGGTTGCCATCGATTTTTCTATCGAGTTTCTCGATTATGAACATGACAGAAGTTGTGAGGGAAATACCCAGGCTATAATCCGAGAAGAAAGAGCAAAGAGGAGAAGGAAAGAGAGTTATCTTACCGTATTTATGAATGAATTAGTAATAATAGTAATATTGACCCTGATACGCCCTAATGAATGAACACGGAACAAATTCTCTGCTAGGGCGTACAAGATCCCATTGGCTGATGTGTGTCACGTGATAAATGTCATGTCAAGTTCAACACAGAATGATATCTACCTCGAAGGCTCATTTTCAAGAAGATAACAAGCGTTTTACGCAACTAATTCTGATTGGTGTTTATATTGTGATTTGTCGCGTGCATTCATCTGAAGCCAATCCCAACAAGGTTCCATGAAAATCCAACAAGACTTCGTGAATGCGTCTTAATGTTGTTTTGTTTTTGCATTTCTGTCAATCTGTGTCATATGATTGAAAATTAGTTTTATGAATAATGGACATTAATTTAATATTTGAGTGAATTGCCTGTATAAAGGCTAGCAAATTCCTTAACCCACTCGATAATGAGGTTGAAGAAAGAACACCTTTTCACATATTAATGGGAAAGGTCTGAAGCGAAATGAACTGAGAAATCATTTCCTGATGATTTTATTGAAGAAACGAACAATTTATGAATAGCCAGGTTCCAGAGGAGGAGGTTCCTGATCGTAGTAAAATTTAGAGGTCAGCCGTCATAAAGTTCCCGCCTTTGAGAAATATCCTTCTGTGTAAACCCCTCTTCTGTGGCAATACAATGGACAAGGCAATAGTTATTATATAAGAATTATCAGGTCCTCATGCTCCATATACCGCTTCTTTCAGTAACGATTAGTGCTTTCTTCTGATTGGTACAACACTAATCCTCTTTGAGATGCAATCGACATTAGCTGGAGGCTGATTGGTTTGTGTTGGCACATAGATAATTGATCCTTTTGTTTTGAGCACGAGAACGAAATAAGCCCCAATGTGATACTGGACGATATATCATACTTCTGATGTACTGTACTGTGAAAGTTGAATTTGAAACTAAGACGAGTGCAGAACTCGACCACGAAAGTTCTGGCTCTCGATCGGTTGTTAACAGAGCCGGATTTAGAGTTTTTTTCTTATCTGTTGACAACACAAAAGGGAAACATTTAATGTTCGAGGATCATCGTGTTAGCCAGATGTAGGATTTTGGGAAAGAAGGAAGGTGTTGGAATTTTTCTTGAAAGTTCGGAGGTTGTGAGCATCAGGAAAGACTTTACGAGGCAAAGAATTCCACAACTTTGCCGTTCTATTGATGAACGATGCTTGGTATAGCAATGTTCGACAGGTCTCGAGCCTGACAGTGTAGGGGTGACCAGCCTGAGCTCGTCTGGTTTGTCTACTAGGAATCGCGCGTGGTGGCATAATAGATGATATTTCCGTTGAGCACTGACCGTGAAAGTTTCTATAAAAATGGCAGAGATCGCCGACTTTGTACGATGATTTCGAGAGGTCAATGATTTGGTGAGTTTTGTATCATCGACTAGGCGAATATAGCTCTCTTCTGAATTGAATCTAAGAGCTTTAGCGTATGTTTGGGGGCTGAGCTCCAAACAAGTGAATAGTACTCCAGAACAGGTCAAATTCGTGCTTTGTAGATCACAAGCAGTTGTTGGGTTGTGACGGATCTCTGCGCACGGAGAAGAAAACCAAGTTTTTGTGAAGCAGTTTTCGCAACGGACCTCACCTGTTCGTCCCATGAGAGAGCGCTGTTGGTGGTGATGAAGTTGATAAGGCACTAAGCTATTTGAGATATGAGGCCCTCATGAGTCCAGATATTATATTTCAGCGTCAAACAAGATTTTCGGATACCTAGAGTGTTGAACTGATCTTCTTGATCTTTGACTTGAAATCATTTTCATTCATAACGCACTTGAAATTTCAAACTCTGGCAAGAGAAATAAATTCCTTTTAAAGCCTGAGGAAAGTCTTTGATGACATCATGAAATGATAAACAGCGTGGTTGGTCACTTTCTATGCACTCGAGACTGACCATAATTCATCATGAATCATTATGTTTTTCTGAATTTATAGTTCTTATCCTTATCAGCTGAGAGAGGAGTCTTTCTCCAGGGCAATAATTTGCAACCATCACACTAGGGAACGATCTCAAAATTGCTTCTATAACATCAGACAGTCTTCCCTTTGGTTTTTCTTCAAAGTGATCGAACGTATCCCTGGAAACTTCAATGAAACTAAATGGCGACTGAGCCATCTTGAGGTATTTTTCACAAAGAGCACACCGTATATCATTTAATATTCCTTAATTTAATTGTTTTCGAAATAGTAACGTTCGACATTTCGGTTGAAAGTACGATTAAACTACGCCGTACGTCAAAAACTGTCATTTTAACATCTCCGAATTTTGTTCATATACCAGGTGGTTCGAAAATTAGTAGGAAGGAACGGACTTTGGACGGACACATGAAAATTGCTCGTTCGGACATATTTTTTCGCCCCCACCCGAGAAAGTGGAGCTTGCTTAGCTTACACTCAAATCCTGCGCTGGCTGTTAAGCTGATCAGAACGAGGCAGAGCAGAGCCGACGGAATCATTCACTCGATCATTGCTAATCTCCTGGCCGAGAAATTAGAGCGGGATTTCAGGTCGACGAAAGCACGGAACGGATAATCAATTAGACCTATAATTCCATTTCCGAAATTGGTGAGTAACGTTGCGTGTCCAGAGAAGATATTGGGGAACTTTGGTCGAACTTGGAACGTCGGAATTGATATCGACTTGACCGACAATTCGAAGCACTCGTCTCGGTTTTCTTATTAACTTTTCTGAGGAGGTGCAGAATGTTCGTTTCTATAGTTTGCTATGTTATTTCTTCTTCATTTTCAATGTGATTGTGATTGTGAGGTTATGTAATGAACTATAGATTCAGAAATTGAATGGTCCAGTATAATTACGATTATTGATATGTGTCTGTTCTGAAGCTGTAAATTGTGACCATTGAAAATGAAATAATAGCACTACAAGGAATTGCACCAACATTTTAGAAGTGCAAGAAAAACGTCAAAATATACGGGGGGTAACCTAAATGATCTCATTAATTCCATCAGGGGGCGATTCCTTGTCATATTTCATGGAAAAAGTTCACATAAACGTGTGTCCTAACTTGTTCTGTTTCCTAATAACGAGGTATCAAAGTGTTACTATGAAATAGGGTTTTTGATAATAACTCAGAAGTCTTCACACCGATTTTAATTGAACTAGGTTTGTTTGTAAGCAGTAACAAGGGGCTCATCTTTGTCATGAAACTAGCCCAATAAACACAGATACGTCAAAGAAACGTTGATTATTTCAAGTAACGCCACTATAAATATATGTTGAAAAAACGGCAAAATGTCGTTATGCAATACGTTTAATTCTGGTTTCATTGTAACATTACCCCTCCACGTTGATTCAAAGTTATTTACACGTTGCAAACATCCTTACTGTAATGTAAATTCTACTGAAATACAACGTTATGGTTCGGTTTCAACGTAACTCTACTCTTTCACGGTTTCTCAGCGTTTTTTATATGTTTTCATTCCACTTCGATATAACGATGTAATTTGGTTTCGAAGTAACGTTGTTGAGATACGAATTCTAAACGTTGATGTTGGTAATATGATATCACTGGAATTCACCGTAGAGTTTCAGTATTCAGGAAACGGTGATATTCAAGAACGTTGCCGAGATACGAATCCTAAACGTTGATGTTGGCACTGTGAAACTACTGAAATTCAACGTACACGGAAAAAAATGAGTTAGAACGACGGTCCTATAAACCTATATCATATATCAGTAATATGAAATTTCAATATTCTCTATACAATGTTTCACTGAATCAGAACCCCTTTCAGATACTGATAAAAAATCAAATCTTACTAGAAATCGCCGTTCAAAGACAGATTCACAGCATATGTATTTAAAAATGCATCGTATACGCATTATATGCTCTGACCTACTGGAAATTTCATATACTCCTTATATTCTCATCATATGAACGAAAGATTCTCAGCGACTTGAAATGATCTTCCGTTGTCCTAGAACAGAATCCTTTCTGAAGTTTTTCTCACCGGAAACGAACGAATATTGTCGATGATAATTTATTTCAAGTCTATATATTAGCCGGCGTCCGCCTTCTCATGTCTCATTTAGTCATTTGTATTGTGCCGTGTGTGTTGTGAGGGTTGGAATTCGTGATACTGCACATCGTCATTTCTGAAAATTCTTTCCTATACATTTCGAGCGTCGAAAATGGAAAACTTCTTGAGACAACTACATTTAGAAGAAGAATACATTCAACGTTTCTTAGGTGAGTACAGCAAAACATATTTTCATGAATTATCTTGTACCTATTAGGTTGATTTTCAATTGATAAAAATAGCCACTTAAGCTACGCCTCCTTCAGTCAGATTTTCACAAGTCTGAACCTGAACCGGCATCATTCGGTTGCTATGCGAACGGTACTGAGGGTAGAGGAGAACAAAAAAAAACACCTTCCGAGTCCATACGTAGGTAGGTATACCTCAATCGTCAATACACGATGTAAAGATATAGTGAAACCACTGATGTGTTTTGTTTCTTCAAAACGCTGACGGCAGAAGATGGCGTCATTTTTCTAGATTGTTCCACAAATAGTTGGTGTTATTCATAGACTTATTAATAATACCTACATCTTGTGATTTTGTTTCCATTTAAACTAATAACATGTGAGTATTAGTTTCACCAGTTTTCTCTACAACGTGATTCAATATGAGATGAAATACAAATGATGTACCTAGTCATGCACGCGTTTCGAATTTGATTTTCGTTTAGATCTGGAATGCACTGGAATGACTTCCACCGAATGAAAACAATAAATACGTTATTTGCAATTATGCAAGCAATTAGCAAATAATATTTAGCTCTGCTCAGAAAAATGCTTTCAATTCAATGTCGATTTCCAGAATAGTCTTCATTAAAACATTCAATCACCCTGTATAATGAACATTATTCAAAGACGACTGTGGCTCATTTTCAGTATCCCACCTATTCTCTTATTATTTTTTTTGCAGATGAGGGAATCGATATTGAGTCTGTCAAATTGCTCGATCAAGACAACTTGAAAATATTGATACCAAAGATCGGACCTCGTCTTAAATTTCAAAGAGCACTCGCTCTCAATTTAGGAGGCGAAATTGTGAGTTTTTGTTGTGAAATTGTACCATTGTGATCTTGACACAGAATGAGTACTCTCTTCTATACAGGGTCTCCCTCCGAGAACTGCATCGATCAATATATGGAGAACCATATTTGAAAATTTGAAAATTTGGTGGCATACTACTGTTGATGGGGGCAATTCGGCTAAAATATTTTCAATATGCTGCCATTTTCGGTTTTACCGGAAGTTGATATCAACTTGCTTATTTCAAATAGGACACCCTATATCATTTATTTCATATTCTAGGCAAATTTTATGTATAATGTCGTTTTCGACCTATTTAGAATTTCATGTCAAAAATGACCTTTGCAGGCCTAAACATAACTAACAGTTTCTGCCATATGAAATCTTCTATTAGTCGATTGGGGATTGTCTCCTTATAGAAGGAGATCTACTTTAATGTACTGTGTTGATATTTTGATAATAAATAAATACAGGGTGATCAGAAACTAATACTTACTATTAATTTGGAAAAATCGTTGAATGTCAATTTCTTTCAAATGGAAACTATTTTTTATAATTTCGCATCATTCAGCATCAAAAATTAGGGTAACTGTACAATATTGTCTATTCCAAAAATCGTGAATAAAATATCCTCAAGTATTTCTATACCTTTCAACAACCTTGTTACTGAATTATTCATTTTATCCATGATCTATTGTTATGTTACATCATCATATTTAAGAACCGAAAACGATCCCCAATGAGCACCAAACGCGCATCTTGGCCCCATCAAGATACTCTGTATACAGTATGTTACTAAATATTTTGTACATACTCTAAGACTGCATGTGGAAATTTCTTATTCATGTTGTCTACATATGGCTTATTATTATACCTTAAATTTAAAAAATTTATGAGTGTACGGCACTCTACATTTTTAAGTAGCTTCTGTAATTTTATTTTTCTGAGTCTCATGAAATCGAAACAGATTAGTGGTGAAAACTGCATATCAAAAATGGAAATTTCAAAAAGTTTGATAAAAAGTCTCAAGGGTGATAGATATTGAGTTTTTCATAAAAAAATCTCAGGTTTTTGTCTAACCACTTTGAAAACAGGACTTTTTCTGACATTCCGTGACTTTCCCTTCAAAATTGACCAATTTGAAACAAACCTTGTGTAAAATATTTAGTAACGTCCTGTATACAGAATGAATCATGCCATCTGACAGTTTTTGAAATGGGACCTCAGACGGGAACTGACTGAAGACAGAAATATTTTGCAGATTTCATCCCCCAGTATTGAACAAGTTTCAATCATCGAATCTGCAGAAACTGAGGACGAAACATATTCTTTTTCTGCCGGCTCAGATTTTGAGGCCATTCTTGATACATCTATACCAATTGATCATTTACCCTGCCTGGATCCACCTTCTACTTCAACACCTATATCAGTAGGTAAAAAACCTGAAAGTACAAAGTATTCACCAAACTCTCCCATCAGGAATCCAGAAGGGAGTAAGAGAAAGAGAGAGTTACTTTTTCCCAAGGTAGGGAATTTCAGAATACCTAGAACAAAATATATTAATATAATTATATAAGATGGACTGCACGCATCAACTATTGAAACATCTCATCAAACATGTTTAATTGTTTGTAGGGTTTGGAAGAATACTTGAAGTCATCCATTGATGGCAGATTCGTACTTTCGTTTAAGTCGAATTTGGGTTATCATAGTAGTCTCCCAAGAAAGAAACTTTGTAAAGAAATCGTCAATCGATTTCTACAGATAGAACATGTAGATGAGTGAGTATTTTTTCAATTATTACCTCTTTTCAATTGACTAATTTACATTCAAATGAACCTCATGTTTATTGCCTAATTATTTTTAGTGTCGCCAAACACACTTGGATGTTCGAGGAAGCCTCTGTTGAAATAATAAGATTATTCCCAAATGAGCAAAAAGAAACTTATTACATTCCATACAAAAAAAAATCTGCAACCAGTCCAAAAAAGGCACCTAAAGGACGATTGTGGTCAAGGTATCACAATGTGAGAAATTTGTTGAGGATTTCGGAGAACACAGCAAGCAAATCTAAAGGAAATAACTCAAGTCTTCCTTCTCTAATACAAGCACCACAAGATGGTAAATTTAAATCAATGATAAAAACTGCCAACTTGATATTCCTCCAATTCCAGTGATGGGAATATAAACTTATCTTCTTTATATTTTCAGGAACAAATAAAGATCAATCTCAGGACATGAACAACTACGAATTACTACATACAGTTTCAGAACCAAAAACTAGAGTCTTAGAGCTGTGGGAAGCATCTTTCGAATTCCGAAAAATCCATTTCAAGAATCTTTCAATTGAAGATATTTTCAGTGAAGTACCTGCACTGAAAAATGGTGTAGGATCAGAATTAGTAAGTTCCCTCATGTTGATATTTTATTTCTGGTGACTTGATATTCTGTCTTTTCTTGACTAATTGACTAATTTTGTAGATTAATTCTGATTTCAATGAGATATTCCCTGAAAAAATTGATCACATGTACTTGAAATGGCCTAAATTATCCAACGCAATATTGAAAGAAGCTGATCACAGAAAAGTCAAAGCCGTAGAGTACTCTGCCGATGTTGGTGAGTTTTTTATATATTTTTATTTGGCATGATTTTTAAGATCACTATTCTATTTATAATTGGTGGTGTGAAAGAAATGATATTTGGCAGAAATAAAATCTTAATTTCTTACAGATCCGTCCATTGTAGCATTACTCACATTGCCATACCTGATACCTCCAGTTACTCTCAAAAGAAGCAAGGGATTCAATTGGAGACCCAGCAGGAGTGAAATCCAAGAAAGTTTTTTTTTTCACGTGGATGTAAGTTGATAGTTTTTCTCGATATTGTGAGCATAGTAATTGAAGAGAAAAATTGAATATATATAACATAACTACAGTGCGCGGCTCAATAATGGAACAAATTAATTTTCAAGCAAACAATTCATTCTAGACAGAAATCCTGAAACAGGTCGATTTCAATTTTGATTGTTGATTTTTTTAATAATGTGCGAAAATGATATCACCAGTTTTAACAGTAGTAGCAAATTCTCAAACTTAAACAAAAGAAAATTTTTGTTTAATCCGTAAAAATAATAATTGACTGACTGAATACAGTATTGAAAGACCTCCCAAATGAGGTACTACAAGACCCACATTTCAATTTGAAAAAATCAACTGATGACGTCATCATTTTCGCACATTATCAAAAATCGGTATTTGAAATTGAAAATCGACCTCTCTCAGGATTTTTGTCCAGAACGAATTGTTTGCATAATGATTAATTTAATCAATAATTCATCCGCGCACTGTATAATATCTCAACTTGCATAAGCTCTTCCAGGGCATCTGAGGGTTTCTTTGGCAACTGAAAAGATGAGCTAATTACAGTAACAAATAACAAAGCAATATTAAAAAAAATTCAATTCATTCATTTTTGTTTCAGAAAATTGAAGACTTGCAAGAGATAATTGAACGCCGGAAACAAAAACTGACCTGGACAAACTCCACTCTCCAGCCATTCGGTCTTGCTGTAGGGCCATTGAATATGGTTACAGAGTTTCGAGTATATGTGGGTGATGTTGTGTACAAATTTGACTCATTACTCCGTGCATTTGAAATATTATTCAAAGCCTTCCATGCCTTGAATATCAAGTACCCCATAGAATCTCAACATGTGTGGTATTTCATAGAGTCAATGATTTATGACATGAAGTGTCGAAATAGTTCGGCAGCCGCACTAATATCTGATTTGAAACCTCATTTATATCCAGTATGAAAAATTAGGTCAGGTATGACATATATATAGCTCATAAACACAAAAATGCCGATATGTTCGTACTGTTCTGAAAATTTTGATAATTTCAAATATTTACTAACACATCTCAAACTAATACACAACTGTAGTGAAATCCAAAAATATCAGTGCATTGAGAATAATTGTTTTAGGAACTTTCCAAATTTGAATTCATTCAGAAAACATTTGAAAATTCATGAGTTAATTGAAGTCCCCAGTTGTAGTAGAAATGAAGTTGCTGAAAATGTTTTTCTTGAAAATCATAATGAAAATTCTTCGAGCCTTGAAGAACGTCAAGAATTAAACATAGAAAATCAAATTCAGTGTGGAATCATTGACTTGGATACTAACTATCATGAACTTCAAAAGTTAGTAGACACCTCGAAAACAACATATTATTGTAGACTTTATGGCAATACGACTTTCAATAGAAAAGATGTACAAAATATTTTAGATAATACTAAAAATCTATATGAAGAACCACTTCAACTTATTCATCATTCAATGCTTGATTTCGCTGATAAATATAATTTTGCTTCGGATCATATAGAAACAATCAACCTCATGTTCAACTCTGTGTTGAATATTTTTCAGGATACTAATTCGGATTATAGGCGTTTGAAATGTTTGGAAAGATGTAAATTCTATATTAACCCTTTAGAAATTCTTATTGCGGAAGATATCCAGCGCAATAAACTGAATAATGAAGCAATTAAACATGTCGCACATTTGATTCCTCTGGGTGATGTTTTGAAGAATTTTTTTCAACTACCAGATATTTTACAAATTACTCTATCATATATGAAAGATTTAACTTCGAGTATTTCGAAAAATAAAATAATTCATTTTTTTCAAACTCCTTTTTGGCAGAACAAGATCAAAAATGTTCATCTGGGTGAAAATGAATATGTTCTTCCCATAGTATTTTATTATGATGACTATGAAGTTGGCAATCCTCTAGGGTCACATGCAACTGTGCATAAACTTGGCGCCATTTATTATTTTTTGCCAACAATTCCTCCAGCTTTCAGAGCATCTTTGAACAACATATTTATAGCTTTACTCTTCCATACAAACGATCTTAAATCATATGGAACCGATAAGGTTTTATCTAGACTCATTGCAGAAATACAAAATTTAGAGGATGAAGGAATTGAAATAAATGAATCAGGAAAAAAAACGAAACTGTACTTTGTTGTGCCTTTTGTTTTAGGAGATAATTTAGGAATTCATACAATGCTAGGTTTCACAGAGAGTTTTTCTGCAACTTATTGTTGCAGATTTTGTAAATGCTCCAAGCCTGAAATGAAGTATTTAACAAAGGAAAAAAAATCCGTTCTAAGGACAGAACAAAATTATAGGGAAGATTTAGAAACTAACAATATGTCTACTACTGGAATCAAATCACCATCTGTGTGGAGTAATATAAGATCTTTCTCTGTGACAGAAAACTTAGCTGTTGACATATTGCATGATTTATTTGAAGGTGTTGTACTTTTTGATATAACTCTTCTTTTACATCAATTCATTTTGGTAGATAATTATTTCACTGTAGAAGTATTGAATTGCGAAATTCAGTCTTGTAAATTTGGTGAAAACGTATCTAATAAACCTAATCTTTTCTCGAATGAACATATTAAGAAGAAAACGTTGAAAATGAGTGCCTCTGAATGTAGGACATTTATATTGTATGCTGGATTATTGATTGGCAGTTACATTCCTGAAAATAATAAATACTGGTCATTGTTTATTGTACTGAGGAAAATATTGTCTATCGTATTGTCAAAAAGTATATGTGAATCTGATTGTGAATTGTTGAAAACCTATGTTTCCCAACATCATGAAAAATATATCAAGCTATTTGGTGAAAATTTAAAGCCCAAGCATCATCATCTAACTCACTATCCAAGAATTTTACAAACAGTTGGACCTGTTGATTTTTTATCAACTTTCCGTTTCGAATCAAAACATAGACAGAGTAAATTAGCTGCGAATGTTGTATCTTCGAGAAAAAATATTACTAAAACTTTAACAATAAAGCATCAGCTACAATTGGCAGACATATTTTTTACTGGGATAGGGTTTGATGACAAAATTGATTATTCTGAGAAATGTTCGTCTGGTAATATTTTTGAAATACTTTTTCAATGCCAAGACTTTGGTCGACCCGATATAATGAAAACTTTTTCTAAAGCAGTCATATTGAATAAAGTAGTTTTCCGTAACACCAAATATATGGTGAATCAAGTAATACAGGTAACTAACAAAGGCAATCCACAATTTGCAATGATTCAAAAGATTCTTGTTAATGATTCCAAAGAAATATGCTTCATTACTGTCGAATTGGAATCATCATTTCATGAACATTTCAGTAGTTTCAGAGTCAGAGAAACAAGAAACATAATATGTTTGTTACATTCAGAATTGTTTTTCTATAAACCAATAACCATATTTAATCATAGTGATGGAAATAAATATATAACAGTGTTCTGAAGTACCTGCTTGATTGAGTTTTGAGTTTGAGAGCTAATATGAGTCAGTATGAGTTTACATTACACACTCATTAAATAAAGTAATGAAAAGTTGTAAAAATTGACTTCTGAGTGTCCAAATAGTCTGAAGAAAATAATACTGCAGCGGAATAAAGTGTATTTTTTCTTAATGAAACATCATGGTTTTTTATGTTACCATTTTTTTAATTTGGAAGTGATATTATTCGGTCTGATAAGTATAAAGTAAAAAACGTGCAATATTGAGGAATCAAATACAGGATGTTCCATTGAAAAAGTATGAATTATCGGAATTGAATTTGGATAATTTGAATTTAATTTCGGATACTCATATTCATGAAGTTCATGGTTGAGTTATGAAAATTCTCCCGCCTCCCCAGAGAAAATGGTATTACCTGAATGACATTTACAATACCTCAGATTCGATAGTTATGATACCTGATTTTCGAACAATTAGTATTCTAGTGGCCCATGAGACTGTTTATGATTATGTTGAACAAGAGAAATGTATTCCTACTATTTTGGGTGTTTCACGGTGAATGTTAGATATATCGTGGGAACTATTTACCAGTATTATTCTGAAATTTTGGCAATGAACATCAGATTTAGATTTTAAAATAGTTTTGAGAGTGTACCTAGTGTTATTTCGAATGGGACACTCTGTTTTCTCATACTTTCGCAGTGATCTTTCGAGTATTTCTCCTCAGTAAGCCTTTACACCCATCCTAAACTCTTCTCGAGAACGAGAACACCGCATGTTCAAGAAGAAGTGAGGTATAGATTACATCGAATCGTGTCCACTGCGAGAATTTCAATATAGGAAATATTTCCAGAAATTCTTGAGATATATCTAAAAGTACCATGCGAGGTACAATCCAACGAGAAACACCCAGGTATTACTGATAATGTGTTAGACATTGTTTGTATGTTAAATCTATGGCTTTGTTCTTCAAAATCCTTTTTTTTATGTAGAAAAGAAATTGTGTTTTCATCATTTATTTGAAGAGAAGATTGATTTATTTGAGGTCTTTTAGTTTAAGCATTGTTATATACATATACCTATATATTTGTTATTATTTCTGATCCATTATTAATAATGCAGATTGAGGATTGCTTCAATGAACTGAGTTCATTCAATAAATATTTTTCGAGAACAAATGATTTTTTATCACATTCATCCAATATATCTATGTTTACTTACCTTTATTCGTTTATACAGAGTGAGTTGGGGAGAACGGATCGAACTCTAGGTGTATAGATTCTACACATACGAAAATATTTGAAAAAGCATCAAATTTCCAGGTGTATAAAAAAAAGGTTTTCAATACCTTAAAAAAACATTTTGCAGCTTTGTTGTTAACTTCAGTGGCACAAAAAAAGTTGATAAGTTTTCAAATTATTTCCATGTGTAGAATATAGATTGTTAGATTTTGGCCATTCCTTCAGATTCACCTGGTATATGATCAATGTCTCTAGCCTCATATGATGAGATCACTAGCTTTATATGACAAGATTTCTAGTTTCATATGACGAGACTACAAGGTTCATATGACGAGGCTACTAGATTCATATGACGAGGCTACTAGATTCATATGACGAGGCTACTATTTTCATATGACGAGGCTTCTAGATTCATATGATGAGAGCATAAGCTTTATATGACAAGGTCATAAGCTTCATATGACAAGATTTGTAGCTTAGTATGACGAGATTACTGCCTTCATCTAATCGGTATACTGGGTTCAGAACAACAGCTAACTAATATTCAAACCTTGGGTACCTAATTTTGAACGACTAGATTCTCATTTTCACATGCCCGGGTTACTACATTGCTGGAACGGAGTTTTTATCTTTATACGACAAGAGCATCTGATCCTGTAGGACCGGTTATTTAGGAATATATGAAAGTACTTCAGTTCTGAGATACCAAAGCACATTTGGAACAGGTGACCCGCGTCGGATAATTTCAGAAGTGCGTTCTTCTGTCACGCCGAGTATATGCTATTCAGCTAGTGAGTATATGAATTTCGTATACTAGGTATCGGATTTTTTTTCCGTGTAGAATTTCAGTATTTAGGTAACATTGATATTTTTCAGAACGTTAGTGAGATACGAATTCTAAACGTTGATGTTTGTATAATAATCCCTCGAATTCAACGTAGAATTTTAGTATTAAGTAACGTTGATTATCTTAGTCGTTACAGAGATACGAATTCTAAACGTTTATATTGGTACTGTAATATCACTTAAATGCAACGTAGAATTCCAGTTTTTGGTTAACGTTTATAATTTCTGTAGAATCAACGATTATTATCAGTATCTTTCCATTTCCATTAGTATCGTTCTATCAACGTTTCGAAAATGGATATACAGTACGTTTAATATACGTTACCAGTTCCAATATTTGTTCCGGGTGATCCACTTCCATTTGTGACACCTCTTTGTATTGTAAATTTGAAAATAACCGAGATCATGAGAATAGGTGCTGATGGAACCTGAATAATTATTTGGGTTACACTGAGACATCTTGATTTCGCGTAGAGTTGTACCTAGTATGGATTTCTGGATGAGAAAGACCGGCACAAAAATAATGTTCCATAACATTTATTGAAAAATAATGATAATATAAAAACATAAAGATAAAATGAATCTTGTATAAAAATAAAAAACGAACTGAGATTCTATAAATATAAAAACAACAGACTTGATGGTCACTTGATGGTAAACATGATTCATATATATATATATATATATATATATATATATATATATATATGAGAATTCCAATGAATTATATTTTTTTTCTGCTTAGATTTGATAGCATCATTCATGCGTTTCTTAGCAAACTCAACCAGTCTTTGGTTGCCATCTGGCTGTCAGTTGCAGCTCCAAACTCCCTCTTGACAGCAACTGCAAAAATGATTCGATATAATTATTAGGAAATATCGCAAATGAGAAATAACCATACCATAAATTAGTTTTATCACATTTGTATTTTTGAAAGCCTTCTTATCTTTACCTCTCTAGTTGAAGAGAGAAGCTAGCTCATTGGTTAGAATGAATCTCAAAATTCTCCTAGTCTGATCTTCCGGAGGATTGCCACCAATTGACTTCAATCTTGTCATCTGAAATTTCAGCTGATTAAATATATATATCAATTTTGATGAAATGTTGTGAAGATGATTTTGTGTTATTTCAGGATTACAGGATATAGTACATACAGGGTGTCCTTCCGGGAACTGCATCGATCAATATATGGAGAACTATATGACTAGGGCGAATTTGAAAATTTGTTAGCATACTACTGTTGATGGGGGCAATCCGGCTGGAAAATTTACAAGATTTCCGGTCATACCGGAAGTTGGCATCAACTTCCTTGTATTATTCACACCCTATATTTCATTTCATATTCAGATTCAACGAAGAATTCTAGGAAAATTTCATGTATAATGTCCTATACCTAAGTCTGGCCGTTAACGAAATATTTTGAATATTATGCAGAAAATGACGTTTGTAGGTGCAAACATAATTATTAATTTCTACTATTTGATATCTTTTCGGTTGAGGTTGGTGTCCTTGTAGAAGGAGATCTACTTCAGTGTACTTTGTCAAAATTCCGAAAATAAATACAGGGTGATCAGAAACTACTAGAAGTCATTTTTTTTTAACGAGCCGGCATGATTATTTACATCAATGACATTCCGTGACACTCGATTATTTCTAACAAAAGCACGAGTGCCATGGCCAACTGAGAATAAATAAACTCAAAAATGGAAAAGAAAAATGTTTTCGCCCAATATTTCGAGAACTACAAGCTTTTGGAATAGACAATCTCATACAAAGTCACCCTCATTTTCGATGCTGAATGATATGGAGTTATAAAAATAGGGGGTTTCAATTTGAAAAAAAAAAGACTTTCAACGATTATTCCAAAGTAATTTCCAATGATAGTTTCTGATCACCCTGTTTTTATTTATAATCAAAATATCAACAGAGTACACTGGAGCTGATCTTCGTCTACAAACAAACCAACCTCAATCAAACAATTGGAGATATTGAATAGGAAAAATTGATAGTTATGTTCAGGCCTGCAAACGTCATTTTTGACATGGAATTCAAAATTTTCGAGAACTGCTGGACGTAGATGTAGGACATTATATATACATGAAATTATATTTAAAATTATAATTGAAATTAGTTTGAATAAGTTGATATCAACTTCCGGTACAACCATGAAGTGTAACTCTGAATTTTAAAATTCGCCCTATTTTTTTCCATCTATTCAGCGATGCAGTTCCCTTATGGACACCCTGTGTAGTTATTTTGAAGCAATACTAACCATGAATTTTTCATGCTCGGGCTGTTCAATAAGATCTTCGAACTTCTAATCCAAACCTACTCATATGAATCAGCCTGTATTTTTTCACCAATCATTTCAACGTTTCATCTATCCATTTTCAACGTGTTTGATTATACATATACCATCCATCTACGTTTCATCAACGTATTAGAAGTGGATAGTGAACGATTATTCTCTTTCTCAGACATTGTGTAACAGAAAATGGTGACTATGATGAGTATACATATAATAATCAATCTAGGTATATATAGATTTGTGCGAGCTGGAATACCGTATGAGAGTTTCTGGAACATAAGATGAGACAGTCAAATGAGTAAGTTGAATGAGTAAAAATGCCTAACACACTGTAGAATTAAACAAGGTAGAGAGGTACTTACCAATACTATTCTATGAGTACCTATCATGTTGAATGTCCCAGATGAATCAGACACATGCACAAGATAACCTCTTGAAAAAAGAAGAAGTGCCTAGCAAGTAGCAACTAGCAACATACATCAAGCAGACTGATATCGTTAATGGCGGTGCAATGCAGTGGCCGGGTTAACCGTAACCCCCCTCCTTCTCACCGTGTACCGTGCTGCGTTGCCAAGCAGAATTGAATTCGCCGGGAATATTCATGGAGTTGAAAGTTTCTCAATGAGTGCAAAAAATATTGTTTTCGGAGTTATAATCATAGGCCTCATATCTTCAACGACAAATATTCTCAATCAACGGGAGATAAAAGTAGACATATAGGACATTCTGAAATCATTGTATTCGAGGCACGAAATACACTTGGCAATCAGGTTCAAAATCAGGTTGCGAAAACGTTTCGTAACTACCTGGGTACTACGAATTCAATATATTACACTGTTATATTTACATCGACAGGCTCCAGGAACGTATTACTTCTATTATTTCCAGAAATTATCTACTTTTATTCAACGTAGGTATATCTATAAAGACCTATAAAGTAAAAAGATCAAATCTGGATGTTTGATTATGAAGTACCTAGGTACCTGTGGATTGTTTCCATCCAGTAGAAAACTTACCTAATTGTTGGAAGAAAGCTCAAAATACACGTCTCCAGACTAATAATAATCGAGTATCAACTTTTGAAATCCACTATGAGAAAACGTTGAAGTGGGGTGGTCTGTCGAACAGATTCTGAACTTTGCTGTGAACCGGTTGAATACCTAGGTAGGTATATATTGGAGACATGCAGCCAAATGAAAAATCCACGGAAGATTATATATTGGTTAGACTCTTTTCAATATCCAGTTTTGATTAAAACATTTCCTATGGTTAAACTCTTTCACTGGGTGGTCAAAGGTACAGGTTGATGAACAGTGTCATAGTCAACGTTAATGTCATGTTATTTATTCCTCCTTGAATATACGCTGATAAAGTACCTACAATGAGGACATGTCACATACTCGTAGCTACAGAAACGGATCGAACACGTTATTTCCGAACGTTGAAAACTAAGGTTACTGAAACGTAGAATCCTTGAGTATTCAAATAATATTGTATATAATCAAAGGTGGAATATAGGTTGCTCAAATATTTTGGTTGATAAACAGTGTCACTTGCATAATGGTAGCTACAGAGACGAGTTGAATCATATACATTCATGAAGAGTGTCTGATATGTAGTTGTCATTCAATAATTCATTCAACGGCGTTGACATGTAATATCATAATGTTCAATAAAAGTTGGAAAAAAACAGTTATTGAAACGTAGAATTTTGGTTACTAAAAAATTCGAGCTGATGAACAGTGTTATCATCGAAGTTTATGTAAGGTTTTAAAATCGTAGCTACAGAGACAAGTGTAATCATATACGTTGATGAAGGTCAAGTGCATGATGTAGTTGTTATAGAATAGTTCTTTCAACGGATTGAACATTTCATGACATTTAATGAACGTTGAAAAACATTATAAAAACATAGAGTATGTGTTCATCACAGATTCGGGTTGGTGATTATGGTCATATTCAACGTTAATATTATGTTTTCCATTTCCTATTGAGTATACGTTGAGAAAAACACTATACGAACCCGTTGAATAAATCATGTAATTGATATTGAATAATTCAATGAACGTATCGAACACGTGAATTCATAACGTTCAATAAACGTTGAAAAAAAGCAGTTATTGAAACGAAGAATGAAGATTGCTCAAAGATTCGGATTGTTGAAGATTGTCATATTCGAAGTTTATGTAACGTTGTTGAATCCTGATTGAATATACGTTGCGAAAGCACGACGAGGACACGTTTTGAAATCGTAGCTACAGAAACGAGTAGAATCATATACGTTCATGAAGGTCAACTGCATGATGTAGTTGTTACATGATAATTTATTCAACGAATCGGATACGTTATTTCATAACGTTGGGTGAACTTTGAGAAAAGAAAGTTATTGAAACGTAGAATATAGGTAGCTCATATATTAGGGAGATGATTAATGTCATATTCAACGTTGATGTGATGTTTTTCAATCCCAACTGAATATACGTTGAGATAGCACGATAAGGACACGTTTCAAAGTCGTGGCTACAGCGACGAGTTGAATCATACACGTTAATTATAGGTAGAATCAACGTTTGGTTGAATTATGGTTCGGAAAGTGACGTTGCAAAATTCAACGAGTAACGTTACATCAACGGCTGCCACTATATATAAACGTATATTACACGTGTGTGTGTTTATTGGGAGTTTACGGATTGAAATTCCAGTGTCGTCACAGAGGGTCACCTCAATGATATTTATGATAAAATCTCAATTTGATGTAAAGAAGCATCTCATTACGAATGGAACACACACGAATTCTAATGAAAATTTCCGAAAAAAATAATTGAGAAATTGAAAAAGAAATTGAGGAAAAACCGATTTTTTTAACTTTGGACACCCCATTATTCGCAAACGTAGCAAGTTTATGTGAACTTCTTTTCATTAAATCAACAAGGAATCACCACCTGAAATCAATTACATCAATAAAGTTACACCCTGTACATTGAACAGTTAATATAGCTGAATTTGTATATCCATAACCACTTAATTGAAATGGATAATAATGACAGTTCGATTTAATGTTATACTGCAACTCAATCCTTTTTTTTAATGTGAATGATAAAACCAGCAAATGTGAGATCTTTCTTGATGTCTCGTGATTTACAGTTATATTTAGTGGATATTAAGCACCAAGAACATGGTATACCAGGTGACACAGGAGACATTTATAGCAGATTGTAGATTTTTTATTCAAAGATGATCAATGAAAAGTCTTTATTTGAACCTAAGGACAATTTTTTCCAATCAACTGTTTGACCTCGAGTAACCCCAACTTTTTTTATTTGCATTGATAATCTCTCTCAAGCCATGTGTAACAGATTGATATTCGTTCTTTGATCAGCCACTCACTCGCATTTTATTACCTTATATTTGGATTTCAAAGCCTACGAAGCATTGAACTATCCTAAACAATCAAACAGGCTATATCTTCATTGAGATCTATATAAGTATAGAGAACTGAAAGTATTCGTTAGGAAACATTTTCGTGAAGTAACGTCATCTCCGTTATTTTCAATAGGACACCTTGTATTTCACGAAAATTTTGGATTCCCGAAGTGATCTTTTCGCGAGCTTCATATTTTCCATCGTTTTCTATTCTGAATTTGAGTAACGAAGACTATAGGGCAACAATTAATTGTCTCCGAAGCCTAATATATTGTTTGCACCCTTCTCAGAGCTTTTCGAAAATTTGATCACTACTACAATAAAAAGTACGATATCTTGAAGTCGGCACAAAATTTGAATAGTTGTAGATGAAATATACAGTAGGGGTGGGCGATAACGGTTTCGAAATATCGATTTTCGATAATCATACAGTATCGATATTATTGACTTATCGATATTATCGACTTATCGATAACATCGACTTATCGATATTCGATATCGATATCGATAATACTGTACCTCGAATCTCGATTGACCGACCCTCCGAGTGTCTATTTTCCTCCCCTTCACCCCCAAACAATCGACCACCACAAATACCAGTGTTCAGTCGTCCGAGTTCAAAGAAATCGATGCATTATCTATCCCCATAATCCATTCATTACCCGGCAAACTGGTAACTGTTGTAAATTAATTTCGAAGTAATGCCCTAATGACTAGTCCAAATCCCCGAAAGGGTTTTCCACCCTCGAAACATTACCGAACTGTTAATGTATATATACGTACTCTCTCCCCTCTTTGGATTTGTTTCACAGGACATTCAATACGGAAGATTCGACTTTTTCGAACAGTAGAATTGTCTAGCTATATATACAGGGTGTTTAAAAAAAGTGGCCCCGTTACTAGGATACGTAGAGCACTGCAAAATAAGTTGGGTTTGCTCAGTAAAAAAAATCCGTGACGGCACCCGTACTCAAGATTATTGAAAGAAACTGTTCTGCACATATTTTAATATTATGTCGAAACTATTGGCAACATTGTAATGAAGTTTTGTATGAATATGTTTCTTGGTGAATGTTTTTTTTTTCATTTCTGACTCTCACAGAGGGAGCTAGTTACACTGTTCGTACCGAGTAGTTTTGAACATAACTTTTTCGAGGTTTTTGATCCTCGACCTTCATAAAAAAATAGATAATATTTAATTGAATCATATACGTTCCTTTGTTGCAAAGCTAGACGAATCGATAGCTCTTTTTTTATGCTCGTTTCAATGCTCCCAATAAGTTGATGGGGCAAGGCTGCATCTAGTAGAGGAAGGTCGTCCAATTTTGGATATTATTTTTCATTGAACTTTTTTTGTTTGAAAACAACATATTTCTTTCCTTCTTTTGTGGCGAAAATATGCTATATTACCACAATAAAAACAAGATCCGTTCACAAAAATATTTAATTCAACCCTAAAGAACATAATAAATGGCATAACAGTAAAATAAAACATTTTGTCAAATGAAAAAAAGGTTTCCAGAATTGGAGACCATATCCAAAATCAGATACACTATCCAAAATTGCGACTAATTTTCGAAACAAAAATCACACACATTTGCTTTTGCTTCCTCACTACCACAGCACAGTCTTCGTGTGCCCATCGGAAGCACATTGAACACTGTACCCAGGCTTCTCCATGTTGATAGGATGGAAAATTTCCAGGGCAGAAAATATATGCTGCATTACCGTTCATCATGAATTTTACTAAAAAAAGAATAGTACAAAAATATTGAAGAAGATTCAAAATGGTACATGTAATTCGGGTCCTAATTTTGGATACCAAATTTTAGGAACCTATTCCTAACTGGAATTAGGCATCCTATGTATTCTAGGTTATCTGATTGAAATCAAGAAGTCCATTGGAGTATTACTTATTTCAAACACGTTGGATTATTCTACCATAATTCAAATGCATCTGTGCCAAATTACACTTTCCTACGCTAATTAATCACCTTTTTATAACTGTTTACACGCGGAGCAACAAAAAACTGGTTGTCACCAAAAAACACATTGTTTCACGGCGCCACCTAGAACTGAACAATCGAACTGAACAGTATATCGGAGGCGCTTCCTTTTGTGGATTCAATCGAATAGAACTGTAACCGGATGTCCAGAAAATGCAGTAACAGGCAACTACCAAAAATTAGGCGACATTCCTCTATAGAATATTTAATAAGTTTCATATATTTGGCTTGCACACTCTCAGGTAAACACCGTTACCGCTTGACATTAGAATGACGTATGACGTTATGGTCTTCAACTCATATATGTATTAACTACGAATATTGATAATAACTCCGAACAAGAAGGATCACAAAACAAATATTCTGATGCTAACATGAATTCCCAGAATTATCATAATATTAGTACCCAATCGTCGCCAGTGTTGTCATATCCAATCATCAAAAAGTGATAATAGTCCTTTATGAATTCATGTAGTTCAATGCACAAATATAATAATAAATTTGGGTCATGACGATTATGAATCAGTTCTGATTAATAGAAGATTGCTTCATTATTCTGAGACTCAGCAATTTCACTTTCTTGAGGGCTCGAGGACCAGCATGGGTATCGTGAATTCTTTTTGCTCAACGTTGCAACACCGCAATTTGATATTGACAGTCGACAGCGATTATTGCTTTGTTTGATATCGGTCATTATTTACGTTTTGATTTATCGATATTATTCAACTTGTGTTCAGTTTTGTGTGCTCAGAATTCATCAGAAACTCAGTTTATTTCCTGTTTTGGTGATTTGATATAATGGTGCGACGTTGTGAGATGTGTTAAAGACAATTTGAACCGGCGATCAAAACACGTATCATTCGAGATTTTGAAGCATTTTCCCAAATGGAATGGATAAAAATGAATTTAAATTGAATTGATTAGATTATATTGATCATACCCATACCCAGCTGCGACAGTGTCTTGTGGTAAAGAATGTAGCACTGATAAATGCTTCCTTATTTGTAGTCAAAATATGCGAAGCTGCTGAAAATGATGAACTCAATTAATATTTTTGATAAAAAATATAAGGATATTTCTATACTTCTTGTACACACAACAATGAGAAATTTACCGTTGAAGGTTTTTGGAACTAGTCAAACTAATTTGGAGAAATATTTCACTGTAAGACTTCAGCATGAGGCAAATAAATTGAAAGATTCAACGGAAGTTAGAGTAAGAAGTATGTTAACAAAAACAATCCTATTCAAAAATCAATAAATTATTTGTGTGATTATTCATGGTTGTTTTTCATTTCAGTCCTGTTTTGAATAAGAAACACTGCTATTTGCTACACATCTTCACATGATTCATGATTTCATTGTTGATATAACATTTCGTCATAATACTTGTCAACACATATTCATTATCGATTTTCATCTATCTACATGAAATTAAATAATCAGACATCAAGTTTTTGCGTCAAAATATATGAATTCTGCTCAAGATGAAACCTCCTTCATTTTTGACGATATCGTGAAATGAAATAAACAAGTTTCATATTCAGATTTGAAAATTACATTCAAATATGCAATCATATCTATTCGCCTTGAAAACGAGTTTTTCACTTTGAAATCGTAAATATACTTACATGCACTGTCACTGATCGCCAAAGATATAAATGTTCATTATTGAAATTGAACGTTATTCATGATAAAGTATAAGTAGACAACTGTATACTGAATATTAAGTATATTGTTTCATATGGCGTTGAGAATTGAACTTTTCTTGTGACGTGGCCATAATAAGTTTATTGATTACAAGCAAGTTACAAAAATCACCATAGGATTGTATATATTCGGATTTCTCGTAACAATGTGAAGGAAGTATAAAGATGTTCATTTTCCCACCAAGAAATGCTGAAAAGTACCACTGAAATCGTTACGGATTTTCAATTTGGTTTCATCATGAATTAATAATAAATTCGACCCCCTCTGACAACACGGCACTGGTGCTGGGAGAATCAGCTCCTGCTATCCTTGTTTAGACAAAGATGGATACTATAGATGTTGCTTCCAAACAAACTGTATTGCCAGGGGTGTGGACTACTTATCTAGTCTGTTCAATGATCGAAGGATAATAAGGACAGCCTATCTGATGTCAAAAAAAAAGAGTGCAATTGGCAAGGATTTATTTATGCGCATGCGCCAAAATGAAAGTGGAAGATGACAGACTCTCTTAGTGTTGTTTCACTCTTACGCCTGTCGTTGCTACTCAAATTGGGAATGATCGTGCGTCGTGTCTTATACCTAATACTTTTTGTGCAGCGCAATTATCCAAACAACCAGATTCTTTGGACTGTCGCCTTGTCTATGTTTAAGAATTGAATATTTTTATTACCTGTAATTAGCGTTGGTGATTGTTTTTTTTTTCGGTTCTGGATTATTCAGTGTTTGTGTTTAGACGTTAGTTTATAATTGTTGTTGTTGTTGTTTGTGGTATTCGTAGTTTAAGTTTGTTTGTAACTTTTCACAAAATGTCCGCAAAAAACGTACATATTTGTTTTCTCTGCGACTCCAAGAGCTCCAATTCATATCATCGGTAAGAAATTTATCACACGGATATGTGCTGCTTCCATGATGAATGTTCATTTACATCATTTCAATACTGAGGATATCTTATATTTCTACCGAGATTTCTACCATTTTTTAAATATCGATTGCTCCATTCTATATTCAATCTGAAAAAACGTACCTGTATAACCAGATCACTCTATATCAAAGCTAAGTATATGTTATGTTGTCTACCATCAATATATATACATATTCAAATATATATTTTCCAAATAACATGATTATTTACAGAGAAAATCTTAGATGAGGATGATCTAAGGAGGAAATAGATAAGTAGTACAAACATTACCTGTAAACTGAAGAGATTGACACATTACACGTGAAGTTTCAAAATTTGAATTTTGCGCATGCGCCCTCGATCATCGTTGCCAATTAGACAAGGAAAGACGTATATAATGAAGCATCACTTTTCTAACATTGCTCTTATGGCGTTTGGTCAATATTGTAGTTAATACATATATGGTTCAACTATATAGAAAGGAAAAATCCTATACCTTTTCACGTATAGATCGGATCGGCCAATTCAGTCAGCAAAGACGCTTTTTCTTCTTCTTCGAATGAGCCTTACCTATGTCTTATTCACTCCACGACGTGAGATTGAAGAGAGAAGACATGTTTTGCTAGACGAAAATCATCTAGGAGGCGCGCGAATTCTGAAATTGCTGTAGATTGCCGCCAAGAAGTCGGTTGAACGCAAGTGCAAAGACTCGGCTTTACGCGTAACTGTATTCCTTGTATCATGAAGCGTAACGAAGTGCGTTCAAGTAGTCACTCTATCGAACACGCTTCGCCCCTCTACCGACCAGAGGCGCTCGACTCGACCCTTGCCATTGGCCAATCAGCGTGCCGCCTCTAATGGCTGCCGGATGAGCAGCGCAGGATGAACGATTGTGTGCTTGGAAGATGTGCGAGTCCCAAAAAAAAAATTGATATACATTTGGCGGCTATCAAAAAAAATTCGGAAACTTAGACTGCTAAGCACGGAATGATTTGGGAGCGAGTGACACATGTATTGATGTATATACTATTTTTAGTAATAGTTAGTAATAGGTAGTAATAGTTTAGTTTAGTAGTAGTTAGTAATAAAGTACCTCAAAGAGATAATTTCTGTCTGTCCACCTGTCTACTGGTCTAGACGCCAAGCAAGTTTATATCAGATGACTAATTATGGATGAAATGCAATGAAAGTACTTGATTGCTCGGTTACCGAAAATTCATACCACATATGGACAAAATGATTTCCTCAGCCAACAAGATGTATGGGTTCTTGGTGAGGCAAAGTAGAGATTTCAGGAATACTCAAGCAATGACCACAATATATTATAGTTATGTGAGAAGTAAACTAGAATATGGTGCACTAATATGGTACCCTGTGCATGCCACTCATGTTGCCAATATTGAACGCGTCCAGAGACGATTTTTGAAACATCTAGTTTATAAAACAAGCGGAAATTACCCTGAAAGAGGAATTGGCTATTCAGTTCTTCTGGATCAATTCAATTTTGTATCATTGAGCACACGAAAATTATATGTCACTATAAAATTCCTTCACAAATTAATCAGTGATCATATAATTCGTGAGGATTTGTTGTCCAAAATTGATTTTTTAGTACCTCGCGTCAATTCTAGACATCACTCCTTTTCCTCCTTTTTATTGTGTCAATTACCGCACCAATGTATTACGGAAGTCTCCAATTGTTATTATGTGCCAAAATTTCAATGCAATCTGCCAACATTGTGACATTTTTTCATGTAGTGTGAATGACATTTATGAGGCGGTTGTGAGAGTGGCTCCATAATGTTCCTATAGACGAGTGAATTATTACTATTAATTACTATTGAACATAATTTAGTACGTAGCTATTCTATTATCTGTATTATTGTTTTATTCTTTCCTAGCGTTTCCTGTGATTGGGTGTTTCTACCTGTTGGAAATAAAGAGCTATCTATCTATCTATCTATCTATCTATCTACCTATGAACAATCTGAAAAAAATCTTTGTGAATTATAACTGTACCAATGTCGCTTCTGTCATTCTGTCATTGACATTGTGTTCTGTGTCGCACACGATTATTAAGTGACTTTCTTGGTGCTGAATCGTATTTCCCATCACGTGCGTTCTTCAAGTTGTGAAGCAGTCTTTGCATGTAGTGCAACTTTTCACCAGATCATAATATCGTAACTGTAGTGGGCCTCATTTAGCGAATGAAAGTATAAAAACATAACTTCTCTTCATAACAGCAACGCGTATTTCCCTCCAAAACCCACATGCCACTTCATAAGTCAACAGTCAGCTGTCAACGGTCAATAACGGCGGGATATTCAAATTCAAAACGGATATCTACAAAACCGAAGATATATAATTTCAGAGTGGTTCCTGATATGAATTTCTTGTATGAATGTATATAATATGTTGGTGTGTGAACTCAATGGATTCAATGAAGTAGAATTATGTCAATATCAATAAAGATACTATAACGTTCTCTGCTCTGACTTTTATTCGGTATGTACAATTCTGAGATGTCAAGTGTTATAGGCACGGCAGCTCTGTTGTTTCGGAGCAGGTCGTGGATTCTAAGAGTTGTGGGGCCTTATTTGCCAGGCGCCACCTAGTTTTTCACTCAGTAGAAAACTAAGAAAATATTCAAAGTTGAATAAACAAATGTACCATCTGATTAATGAAACACCATATAACTGTACCAGATTTATTTCTCGCTGTGGAAGGTCGATGTTTACAAAAATTAGTTTAATTTGGGGTGAATACCTAATAGGTACTTGAACAACTCAGCAGAAACCAAGCTAGCGCTGGGCCAACAAATATAAAAGTACCAGGTGGTAGTTAAATGATTTGTTATTACTAATAAATGCTCCCACTAGAGTTCAGTTCGAAGCTGAACAAAAAAATAAATTTCTAGTGTTAAATGTAAATCGTGCAGTACAAAAAATATGGGTTCTAAATGACCTTTAATTCCCCTTCCATATAGGCCTATACTTCTGGTTCACAGAAACGTTCCCGTATCAGATGTACAAGTTGAAGTTAAATGGGATCTTCAGTGTTTCAAACACTGATCATGTAGTTACGAGTGGTAGAATTTAACGAAAATTCTTGATGATATATCACTGGACCATCAGGTATAAATAATCAGTTGGATCTGACCTTATGAATCCAGGCGTGGAGGTAGTGATGCTCTGTTCCTCTCAATGACGGGACTCCAACTATTGCGGCTGCTGGTACAGTTAAAAAAATTAAATGCTCATGAGGCCTACAGGAACTCCATGATGAGGGCTCCAAAGACCCAGGAGACAACTTTGACCGACGCCATCACTAGGTGGTGTCCCAAAAAAAGACTGCCAAACTGCATACACTTCTCGGCATGTAGATATATGTCCCTAACTGGCCAGCAGATCTAAATGGTAATAAACATCTACCTGAAGAATCTATCTTTTGATTGCTCAGAAACTCTTACCTTCCAAAAGGAATGACCAGTTATCAAACCAAAACAAAATGGGTGTTGTACCCCACAACGGATCAGCAGAAAATGTGCTCCAAGGAGCTTCAACACGTTTTCCCCAACAAGAAGCAGGATATGACATTTTGCAGTCTTTGTTTCCTGTGCGATATAAAAATAAAACCGTCCATAAAAACTGTTTTAAATGGGAAAATCTTCACTGCGCAGGTACTGTTGGTACCCTATGTCAAAAGTAGTGAGCACCATATCGAGAATGGTCTTTTTGCCACACCGTACTTTGCCCGCTATGACAAAGACAGAAAGACATTTGTATCAGGCCAATAACTAAAAGACAATAGTTTCGCTAAGAAAAAGGAGAAGAAGTATAACCTCACTTGTTACTTATCTGATTTGACGTCTCCGAACAGAAATACGAATGTAAACAAAAACCATCAAGTGCAAGTTCCTGAGGAATTGTAAAAATGATATGAAAATGTTTCTGAACATTAATTCCTAGCAGGGAAGAAAAAAAGGTAATTGTACCCCTCGTACATCTACCCGTCAATCACTTGATATCTCTTCGAGGTTACTTCAATAAGACATCAATGAGGAACAGAACACCACTCCTGCGTGAACACTAGATTCACAGGATTACTAAGACAGAGTAACTCACACTAAGGAAAACATATGTGCTCTCTTGTTCGCCGCATGAAAAGTCCAAACCTACCACAGGCCCACTCAATTCACATACCATAAACAGAATGTGAAATGTGCAGTCACATTATCTTTGGTCGCCCTACTAATATCACGATATACTGAGTGTTGCCTTTGATTAACTAAATAACAAACCCATATGATGGTAGCAAAAAGGTAAAATTACACGTTACATTCCTTCGATTGGATGTAAGCTATCGAAGAGACAAGACCACACTCAAGAAACTGTCTGGTTAGTAAGGCACAACCATATGATCTTGTTATCCTTACGATGTTTCATCGTTACAAGTACCAGAATATTGTTATGGTTACCATAAAAAAAACTGTTACAGTAACGAGAAAATCTGGTTGTGCCTAACTAACTAGGACTTTTGTTAGGGGAACTTGCGTGTGAACCTGTGCGTGAGAAAATGAATGGAAATTACCAAAAAATACAATTTTTTGTACCCTGAGGTGAAGGCATTCAAGAATTACATTGTTGCCATATCATCTATGCATTAACTAGTTGGGTGCGTGATTGGCAATAAGGCACTAGTCTAGAAGGTTAATTTCCTTCATGGTTCATTTCAGATTTGTGTATTTCCGTTATCAATGAATTGTCTTCAAAATTCTATAGTTTGTTTTATCCTCATCATGTTTTGGTGAGTACATAATATATATAGAATACAGTCAAAAACGTTCAATTTTCCATATTAACATCTATAATTGATGTAACAATTCAATAATAACGTCTAATCTCAGGACCGAATTCCATACTTCAAACCTGATGGAGATCAGGAGACAGATAACATTGGTCGGGATATGCTACAAGCTTCATAACAAAAACTACTACAACTGCTCATACCTCAAATCTCTCCTGAGAGTGAGAAAAGACTTACTCAATTCTTTCAGTTTATTTTCTAGCTTCTGTTCTCAGTTTCGACCCAGTTCCCAGCATATTTTTTTAGTAACTTGTATAACCATTTATCATAAATATTTCCCGAAATGGTGAACCGTAGTGAAATGTGAATCTATCAGCTTCGTCAAAAAAATATCCTTAGATTAATTGTGTATCTCATGTTCGAGAGAAATAAATAAATAAAAATTCCTCCATGAATGATGATCCCCTCACAATATACGTAGGTATGTTGGTGGACTCAAAAGTCACCTCAGTCCAATCACCTCCTCCTTCGCCCACCCCCTTCAAACACCTTGAGAGCCGCTCCTTAACGATTTCCCGTCGAGCGTAAAGATTAAGTCTCGTCAACAATTTGCATGCTATATAGCTCGGCGTCTTAATTGAATTAGGGGCTCGCGTAAAGACATAGAGGTCGCCCGAGTCGCGTCGGCTTGTATACGGACGAACGAACTCGGCAGGAATTTTACTAACGAAGTAATTATGTAGCTGCTAATAGAGGGCTATGAAGTTGTGCAAGAGTTTTGTTCTGACATTCGGTTGTTTAGCTCAGGAATAATGAGGTAACTTGAACGGCAGATCAGGTGGACTGGCGTACACACCGACCAGTTTTTGGCGTTTCGTTCGGTTTTTGGTCACCAACGGGTTACATACGATTCTACATACGAATCTGGATTCATTGAATTGGCGAAGGTTCCTCGAAAGTTTCAAGAAAATCAGCTAGAAAAGACTCCTCTCTGGACCTGGGGAGACCTGTCATTGTTCGATAACGTCAGAACAAGTCAGTGTGCAACTTTTGAAAATTGACGAGGCAATTTAATGCCATCGCACTCCAGTGAGGCATTATGCTTGCAGAATTCGAACGTTAACTCGATAGGGAATCAAATATAAGAAAAAAGAAATACAAAACAGAATCCTGCGGGAAAAAGAATGTATGCATGTGCTGAAGAAAGTGATCGATAGTATATGTGCTTCTAGTGAAATGTCCACGTTTGGTAATTTTGCACTTATCATGCGATGGGTTTTTTTCGATTTTTTGGTACATACGTATTTTGACCTCAGGAACCCGAATTTCACAATGAAAACGTGTGCAAACTCATATTTTTCCAGATATTCCAGGAAAAAGTATGAAAATTACCCTTTTTGTTTCGGCCTGTTTTGGGTAGGCACCATAGCCATTGGAAGTTTCATTTCTCACAAAGATACTCTTTATATCTCCTTATACATTCTAGAAGCTGAGAAGAAGGAGAAACATCCTCTAAGAAGTTTAATTCATCGTCTTTAGCATCTTTGATGAATCCTTCTTTCATATGGACGGCGCTGTCAAATGTGCATCTGTGATATTTTGACTCACAGAACTAGTGATTATCACATAGATTCTCATTTGACAGCACCGTCCATATATAAAGAATGCTAGATCCACCTTCCTTCAACATGCTAAAGAACGTTGATATAACTAATTCGAAGATGTTTTTCCTTCTTTTCGAATCTTGAATGTTCAAGGAATGTATAAAAAGTATCCTGTGTGAGAAAAAAAACTCCATGCCTACCCAAAACGAGCCGAAGGAAGAAGGTTAATTTTCATACTTTTTCTTGGAATATCTCGGAAAATATAAGTTTGCGCACGTTCTTATTGTGAAATTTGGATTGCTGAGGTCGAAATACGTGAGTACCAAAAAAAAATCGAAAAAAAACCCATCGCATGATAAGTGCAAAATTACCGTAACTTTTGTGAGGAAGTGAAAATAAATTGAAAATAGAATATTGACGAATGTGTAGAAGAAATTTCGAAAAGTGGGGTTACATACCCTTCAGGTACCTATACAAGAAAATCCATGAAAACATCATCAAATCTACATACATTGTGAAGATTACAGGAACATATTGAAGTATTTGAATGATTGTGGAAAATCCAACCCAGGTCAAGATTGTTCTAGATTGCATATCAAGCAACCAGTAGAAATCATTCAATGTGACGTGACATTGACGACATTTCACTTCAAAATCAAAATAATTTCACATAGAATCACAAAACTATGAGTTGAAAGAATCGCAATATTTCTTTCCATGGCTTCCAAAATAGATATGATATTGTTAATATCTAATGAGAATACATAAAAATCAGAAGTATACCTCTGAACTGATGTTTTCCTCTAGTACCTCTTCGGAGTGTTGTTTCAGGGTCGATGCAGTAGATAAACAAAGAGTATAAGTGAGGAAATATACCGTCACTATGCCTAACTGCGAACTCGTTTTTCTAGGAGTAATATAGTGGCAATGTACACTGCAATATAGGTAGTGCTGGTCCTTCTTCCTCAACCCAGTCTACTCTTCAAATATTCCATGCTTCTAAAAAGTAGGGTTATTCATGATGGGTGGTTGAGGTATGGAGAAATATATATGGTACGGAAATATGAGAAAGAAATCCATGAAATATAAAAGAGTGGAATCAATCGACTCTTGATGAAGAAAACTGACTGTTTGAGTTATATAATGACCACAAGTGGTCACAAAACACAAGAACCGTTCGACAATTTTCAATGGCATCATCTCCAAATTAACTCATATTTCAGGGAACAAATCTCCCCTATATAAGAAAGACTTCTACATCAAAAAGTTAGTGCCATGTTTTATTCAAATGCACGCCCGACAAATTGCACTAACAAACCTGTCAATTAGGTTTTTCCTTTTCTTTGATTTTTTCCAACCGGTGGTAGTTACAACATGCTCTTGTGCATAATATCAAAGGGGGATCGAGAGCTCGCATACATGGAAGCGCCATTTTGATTCTCTGAAAATATTTTTGATGGATTACGACATCTTGAAAATTGCGAACAGTCTGTCTTAATCTGATACCGTTCCAAACAGGTTTCAATAAATTTGCCTCGAATCCGTTATCATCTCGTAACCGTAGGACAAAACACTGGTTTAAAAAAAATATTCATTTGACAACTCCACAATCTCTCTGAACCAATACATGAATACATAATTAGAAACCGATGACACATTATCATTATTAGTTCTTCTTCCCTATACAAGATGATACCTTGAAAGATATTATGAATAACCTCCTTGCAATATCATATCATTTTTGGTAAGTGGAATACATCCATCGGTTGCTTTAGTTCCGATAAGTAAAACACTATATCCTTCTCGATACCAATCTTATTGAAGCTGATAGCAAGCACGAAATTGACACTTAACTGATTCAACAGAAAGAAGTCTACAAGTTAGGCTACGTCGAGAGCGATTCCAGATGTGTCACATAAGAGATTTCGTGATGTTTCAGTCTATTCTCAATGCCAATAGAAGGCACCAATCAAGGTCGTCGATAATTTTTTTTTCATCAGGTGAGGGGCAACAGAGAAAATAATTTTGCAAAACTCATTTTTGTTTTTGTTTTCTCTCGTGTATAGACATTGGGAAGAGCATTTTCATATGCTAAAAGAGAAACTTGATATTCAAAAAAGAAAATACAAATATATTTTCCTTTGAAGTGATCTTTCGAAAGAAGTATATGAAAATGAAATATAGGTATATTCTTATAGGTATATGAATCTAAGTTGCACAACCAAACAACCTCACAAGTCGAATTATGGAAGTGAAAGATCTACATCATCAATATTTACATTGCGAGGAATCGCGCGTGGTGGCATAATAGATGACATTTCCGTTGAGCACCGACGGTGGAAGTATTTATAAAAAAGGCAGAGATCGCCGACCTTTCTACGATGTTCTAGAGTGGTCAATGATTTGGTGAGTGTTGTATCATCGACTAGGCGGATAGCTCTCTTCTGAATTGAATCTAAGAGCTTTAGCGTATGTTTGGGGGCTGATCTCCAAACATTTGAACAGTACTCCAGGACAGGCCGAATTCGTGCTTTGTAGATCATAAGCATCAGTTGCTGGGATGTGAAGTATCTCTTGGAATGGAACACCATGAAACTGTGAAGCAGTTTTCGCAATGGACCTCACATAATCGTCCCATGAGAGAGCACTGTTGGTGGTGACACCCAACATGGATATTGACGACCTCATAGGAACAGCTTATACCCGACATCATCAAATTGGGCATTGTGTGATCAGCCTTCTTGGTGAACATACAAGCTTGAGTTTCAGTTGCATTGAACTGTACTAGATTCTCAGATCCCCATTTCAGCATTCTTGTCAGATCCTCATTTAAAGCATCAACCTGTCTTCGCCTTGCACCTCTGGCCTCATTGGATGATATAGGGGCTCTAGAGGAAAAGGCGGAATGAAGTGTACTATCATCCGCAAAGCTATGAACTGGGCTGGAGGTCACATCCAACAAATCATTGAGGTGGAGCAAGAACAAAGTTGGTACCAAGACAGAGCCTTGTGGAACACCAGTATTGATCTTCATTGTATCAGACGAGACCCCGTCTACCACCACGCAAGGAAACTCGATAGTAGACGACTCAGTCGTTTCAGTGTTGAAAAACTGCGTTCGTCTGTTTCAACAGAAACAATATATTTTCAAGAGTTTCCTTGAATTGTTAGAATATAATATGCACCTATCGAAGTTATTCAATTTTTAATGTTTGCACTTTGGCCCAAAAAAGTTGGTTGAATTGTTAGCAGAGTAGGATCAACCTGCATGCTAATATCATTGGAGGCGTTGTTATTCTTGCAGATAGGTGTTCGATTTTTTCGCTGAGATCCTATTTCTCGATATGAACTACCCCCATTACTATCCTCCCTTATCGACGCCCTTAGCAGCAATCTACATCGGAAGAATATGACAGTCGATTGTGCATGAAATATAGCAGCTTCCATCACATTTCTCTTCGTCATGTCTCGATTTTTCGAAGCAGTCCCGAGAATAGGCAAGATAACAGGAATTTCAAGACGGTGCATGGAAAAATACATTCAATATCGATCAAACAAATTGGTGTGTAGGACCAATATACCTACGGTTGTAACAGAAACCATGGTATCGATTCTCGAAATTAGTTTATGTCGGTACAATCGGCCACTGTAGAATATCGCAAAGCTCGATCCATCCGCAAACGAAATCCATTTTCCGGCAAAATTATCCAATTATAAACTGGCGCACCACTCTGCTACATGTCGCATTCACTGTGTTTCTGCTGTCGAAAACATGCCTCGTTTTTCCACCCCACGAACCCATACAGGTCTGGCTTCCAGGCACGCATTTTCATACCCTCAAACTAATAAAAATACGCTTTTCCACCGGAAACGATCTCAGCTTTGGAATCCTTTAGAATTTTTTTGGAATGTTATTTCATGATCACTTGAATTGTTTCATTGGGAGTACAATCAGTTGGTGTTATCTCGAAAGGCTGTGCAGATAAACCTCATTGTATTTATCGTATGGTCAATGATTCTGATGCAAAGTTGCTAGAAACAAAATATACAGGGTGACATAGAAAAATAATAGACATAAAATAAGAAAAAAAGTTCCTATGAACACGGGTCCGTAAGGCCTTCGGTTAAAAGATACGGGGTGTTGAATTCTATTTATTTTTTTATTTATTTTTTTTTTATTTATTAATTGTTAATTGTTTTTGTGCTTTTTGAATAATTTGCGTGCATTGTCGGCTTTAAGATGCATTTGTACTGTTTAGCGACTTGGACAAAGTATAAAAGAAGGGATAACAAATTTTTCCAGTCTAAAATGATATACAGTATATAACAAAAAAGTTACGACCGATTCAATAGGGATGGAACCCTGTATGTAGCGCCCTCTATCAGTAATCTCAAAACTAAGATCATATTTGAATTCAGCATGATAAAAAAACTCCTGTCTACCACATTTTATCCATTTCTTGCGTCTCTGTGACTAGAGATATTGAAAAGAAACATGAAAATTTTAAAATTCAACACCCCGTATCTTTTAACCGAAGGCCTTGCGGACCAGTGTTGATAGGAAATTGTTTTCTTATTTTAGTGTCCTAATGTGTGGCACTCTGCAATGTACTTTTTTCTATATCACTCTGTATATCACGCTCATCGAGCATTACCTATATGAAAATCAAATAGGCTATATCTGTCATCAAGATATCATTGCAATTCTAAAGTTGAGGACGTTTTCGATGGAGTATTGATTTTTGCCGATATGACTTTGACAACCGCGGTTTGATTATATGCTATCATTCAATCCAAATTGTCAGTCAATAAGTAGCGATCTCTCTTTTTCTGATACTCTAAGACTTTATGTGTAATATATTTCCCATTTTTCGTACCAAGATATAACTTTGGAACATTCTTTGAACATCGGAATTTCCTTTGAACTTCTATATCAACTCTTGCACTGTGGTTGATGACTCTTTTGGACTCAAAAACACTGTTTCATCAGCAAATCCAATGATATAGGTTTTATTATAAGGAGTACAAGAGATACTGTCTGTAAGTTCTTCGAGGAGGTGGTACATTCATTTTTCAGCTTTTGAGGGGATTTTCTCTCCTCGTTTCTAAAAAATAGAGTAGAAGTCATTAAAAATTATTGCAATATATTTGGGACAGATTTAGGATCTGTCCCAAAATGTCACTGCGCTTGAAATTAAACCTTTAGATACCTAAAAGAGAAATTCTCTATTGGTCAGTGACACCTTGTTTTTGAAAAAAATTGGAAATACAAATATATCTAATAATAATAAAACCTCTACTTATCTTGGTGGACGTAATTGAAATATTTTTCTTCGTAAACTTTTTTCGATGTTTCCGATTTTGACACTGAAAAGTGACAATTTGGCAGACGGAGGAATTCTGGTTACAAGGTGTTTTCATTAATTGATATCGAATTTTCCATTTTCATATTCAAGTTTCAGAAGTGGATGCCAAGTTCTATCTATATCAACTGAACAAGAAGCAATATTATTGTCTCCGTTCAGGAGAATGCAAAAATCAAAGAGTCTGCTTGCATTCTCCTGAACGGAGACAATAATATTGCTTCTTGTTCAGTTGATATAGATAGAACTTGGCATCCACTTCTGAAACTTGAATATGAAAATGGAAAATTCGATATCAATTAATGAAAACACCTTGTAACCAGAATTCCTCCGTCTGCCAAATTGTCACTTTTCAGTGTCAAAATCGGAAACATCGAAAAAAGTTTACGAAGAAAAATATTTCAATTGTGTTGAGAACGGGAGCAGATTCGTTCCCGAAACTTCCACCAAGATAAGTAGAGGTTTTATTATTATTAGATATATTTGTATTTCCAAATTTTTTCAAAAACAAGGTGTCACTGACCAATAGAGAATTTCTCTTTTAGGTATCTAAAGGTTTAATTTCAAGCGCAGTGACATTTTGGGACAGATCCTAAATCTGTCCTTACTACAAATATATTGCAATAATTTTTAATAACTTCTACTCTATTGTTTTAGAAACGAGGAGAGAAAATCCCATCAAAAGCTGAAAAATGAGAGTACAAGAGAGTTCAAGAATATAAATACAATTATAACACTGTTTAACGCTTATGTGAGGTCTAAACTGGAATATGGTATCCAATTCACAATTGCCACATACATCATATTGATGCCGTTCAAAAGAAAATATTGAAATATTTGTCTTTCAAGGTCCCAGGAGTATATCCTCAGAGAGGAACTGATTATTCTATTCTTCTGAATGAATTTAATGTAATATCTCTGAATACACGGCGAGTTTTTGTAACGATCTCTTTCCTTCACGAAATGCTACATAATAAGATCTCGTGTGCCCCCCTTTTACAAAATCATCAACTTTCACACTCCACGCCTGAGTAGAACAAATAACAATCTCAAAGCACCTGTGTCAATAATTTGTAACAATTTCAATTCAATTTGTGATATGTGCGATATTAATGATAGTTCTCTAAGTTATATTTTGAAATGTATTCTCACTAGAACCTTTCAACTGTGATTTTTTTTGTGATATTTCTATTTTTTGTCTTCTTGATTTAGATCATTTAGTTAGTACCCTGTTTTGTACACTTTTATCAATACCTTTGTACATTTCCAGTAATTGGGTGTATACCTGTTGGAAATAAAGTGCTATCTATCTATCTATCTAGAAGATAAATGATGTGAACTAGTTAAGTAAAATAAAGTCATAACCAAATTGTAATAAAATATAATGGAAATATGACACCAAAGAATATACCAATATTTGTTGGCGACACTGAGAAATCTGGAAACTCATAATAATCTGATTTTTATCGATCTATGCCAGTTCCTGCGAATTTGGTTGGAAACTCGGCTGAAAGTTTTTGCAGTTTTTTCGCCCACGCCATGTCATGTTTATCAAGGTTGGCCAATAAGTATACGAGTAGCTCCACCACCTATACTCACTCATTGAGTCGGATCTGTATTTTCCATACGAGGCAGGGCTCCGAATAAACTTTTTCCTTTTTCGTTTTTCCTCCAGGTCTGTGAAGAGGCGAACGATTGATCTGCCGGCAGCAATTTGCTGCCACTGTGGGCGCTCACAGGAATATATAAATTGACAACGTATTGAAGAAAAACTAGTTTTCCTGTCGTTATTTCGCGGAATCGTTCATCTGCAACTGTCAGCTGAATCATATGATCAATGCCGAAAAGGAATTGCCACTTTATCCGTTGTCGAACTCTCAAATAAATTCAATCTCGATCGTTTTTTGTTCGACGCCAACTGTGGAAAGAATTACATTTCCAATCTGATGAAACGATAGAGCATCTCTAGTGTTTCCTGAACACAAAAAATCACGGCGGATGCGAGATAACCCACTAGTAAATCAATACAGGGATATATTCAAGTCCATACAAATTTTGATCTAGCTTCTTTATAGTTTGGCAGTTATTTTTTGTACTTTACAAAATGTGTGAATATGAATGAATATGAGTTATAGGCAATAAGGTCCACCATCAAATTTTTATTTTCAACTTATAACTTGTTATTTCTATCATATTCTTTGAAATGCGTTGAATTATGTTTCATGTTAGTGTTTATTTGCACTGACTTTGAGGAGTAGAAGGAGTTCAAATATAACAATTTTTCACTCTGAAGAAGCACATTTTTAGCCTGTTGTGGTGATGATGCATCTCTCGTGTTTCTAAAACACAAAGTGCTACAGAGGAGATTGCTTGCTAGCAAATATACAGGGTTGTTATCAATTTGCATTCTATATGCATAAAGATCTCGTGAACGGTAAGAAAAATAGCGTGTTTCGAAAATCAGTTATAAATGCTATCTAGCTTCTGTATAATTCTGAAGGTTACCGAGACAACTCTTGGCACTTCACCAAATATGTGAATAGTAATGATATATGATCTATCAACTTTTTATTTCCGAATAGGAACCTCTATTTTTTTTAAATGCATTGAATCATGTTTCATATTGGCGTATTACTTCCATTGAGATCAAGAACTTCAAAATTATAGAGGTCAACTCAAGAATTGAAATTTTCTTCGTGTGAAAAATACTAGTCACAAAATCAAAAATTTCTAAACTTTGATACTTAGACGCGTTGTGAAAGCTAGCATAGAAACAACTGTTTTCGAACGTGATTAGTAGGTATTCGGTTGGCAAACGTGATCACGAAAACATTGAGTTTCGATCATTTTCGTGACACAGAAGTTTACATAGAGACCAACTGGTCACAAAAATAATACTTTGGAATCGGAATTTTTTCCCTCAAACAACGTGTATGCATTTGCAAATAGGAATAAGCGAATATGGTTGAAGGATATTGAACAGAAAGTAATCGACTTCATTGGTTCCCAGTGAGAATTTGTTACCGATTACGTGGTCAGATTTCCATTTATTTTGATGTATGAGTATTTGTTTTGGAAACGGAAATGGTTTCAACATCCGTGACTCATGATGCGGCTTTCAATTTCCATTCCCAAGTATTCGGTCGGTCAACTGCACTTTGGAAAAATTCCAGAAATTAAAACTTCAGAATTTTGCGGAAAATTCCACACATGGGATTTTTAACCAATCAGTACGTGTATTTCTGTCAGATCACCATAGCAACGGATGGATTTTATCAGGAATTTTTTCCTGGTGGGTACCCAACAGCGAATTATACTGGACATTTTTTTGACGTTTATAATGACAGAATATTTTTTTTGACAATCTAATTTCCATTTGTTTTCACACATAATAATTTTGAATAATTTCAACAAAAAGCTTGAATGTTTTCTAAATTCGTGGACCATTATGATTGATGTTCATATTAAAAACACAATTATTGTATACTATGGCAGGTTGATTCGAAGTTGCTTGCTCTTGATTTAGAGATTCTTGGACTGTCTTTGCAGAATTCGAAGCAGACCTCATTGCGTCAATTATATCCTGATGATGACCCGAGTCAATTTGCAGATATGGTTTTATGGAGTGACTGTTACCAAGCCCTGTAATTTTAACTAATTGCTGTTCTCCAATTCTGTTTTGCAAGAACTTGATAAAGACGAAAATTGATGTTGTTGGAAACACATTTTTGGTGTGGAATTTACTTACTGAATACCACACGAGGTCAAATTAAATCCGGAAATTTTTTCTCGCTCATGAATAATTTCAGAAAATTCATGAGTTAGAAAAAAATTTCCGGAAATAATTTGACCTCTAGTGGTATCACTAGTGACAATTCTCAAATGCTAACATACTTATCAACCATTTTTTTTCAAATCTTAGGTAAGTCACTCTGGATGTTTGTTGATGTCAATTGATGTTGATATTGAGGATGAAAATAACTTCGAGACACTCACCTGTATCCTATCCTCTGGCAGGTCAGTCTTGAGACTGAGCATCTCTCTAGCATAGACGTCAGGGTAGTGGGCGTCCTTGAAGGCCTTCTCCAGTTCCTCCAACTGATAGCTCGTGAAAATCGTCCTGCCACATACCCACCAAGGGTAGTTAATTGTTACGCACAGGGTCACCTAACCTAACTTTTTCCCAGGATACGATTTCACACTGAACTTCGGACATTATTTTAGATTTCAACAAATAGGATTCGTCTCCTTTGATTAGAGAACGTAAAATTTTCGTCCTACAAATTTTAATTACTCTCGATCATCATGCAGAACATTTGAACATAATATGACAGTTAGGAAGATGTCACTGATCCTTAACTCAAGGAGCGCTTTATTAAAAACATTGTCATGCGTCGAAATACGTAACTACCAAACAAAATTTTAGAAAAAAAAAACCCACCGCATGATAATCAGAATAATTCGAATATTAATGAGTACTATGAATGATTCTTACTGAACTTCGAAATAACGTAATGTCCTTGACAAGAAACAGAATGAAAAATGTGCCACCTGTTATATTCCTTAGACATCTGAATAAAAATAATGTATGTGCCCTTTTTTGATCATTCGAGTTTTGAACATTTCTTTTTCTATAATTACTAGACAAAACAATTGATCTCACCAAAAACTGAAGATGTTAATATGATTCATAATATGAATCAAACAACTATGAGACGTATGGATATATGACAATATGATGTCTTGCATGATCAGCTTGATATTTCCAGGATAAGAAAATGGACTTTTGAAAGATATTTTTCACCTGAATAATGATTTCGTTTCCGAGGTTTTCATACAGGAAGTATGGCAGACATTTTTCGGCAACATATTTTTTAATTGTTGTTCGGGTCCTCGTCTAGTTATGAAATTTCAACTGAAGGGTTGGGAATTGGATCTAGAAAACTATTGTAGAATTTAATTTTTCTATGAATATAATTTGAGCAATTCTTCTCCTTATGAATTCTCATATCTTCGGGATTTATTCCGGGTAGTCCATCGTGAATTGACTTCGTGAAATTAGGTAAACGATTCCGAGATAAGTAGAATGTTGATCAATATTTGTCGGGGGTTCTGAGTGCGAATATCGTTCAATTGAACAAGGTGATTTACCTAAGAATGCGAAGAATCAATGGGTTGTCTTCACTTAATGAAGTGTAAACTAAGTAAAATTAGAAAAAATATTATAAGAAAAAAAAATACATTAGGCAATGTACGCCCAATAATGGGAGACGTTGTGGGGACGTGGTCAGATTTCCCCTTATTTTGAGGTATATCTTGTTGCTTATGATGCAGTTGGCAACATCGGAAGTATAGTGCATAGTGCATCAGTCTGTATTTTTACAGGGAGAATGTTTCGGTGCTTAGTGGTTCATTATCATGAGATTTCACGTTGGAAAAATTCCATAAATTTACTTCTCATACCATAATGATTCACCATTATTTCCTTCGCATTCTTAGTTTAGTTGAATCACCTTACATATTTTAATAGAAAATAAATGAGATCTCTGACTGGAGTAAGTAGTTACCTATGTCGCCTTTTCTTCTTTTTCTTCTTATTGAAACCACCTAATCCATCGGATATTGAAAAGTCTTTGGTATTATCTAGTTGACCTGCAAACAAGAAGAAAGAGTCACATTTTCATGTAAATAATATAATCATATCTTTCAAATTTCATTTCATACAGTATGCGGTAGTTCTCCAGAAAACACGTTTATGAAAATAATCGGCTAGTGATGGAAAGTAACGCTTTTTTCCCTTTCATCACTATTTGTCATTTTGTAGTTAGAACGATGTACATCTAAGAAGTGCTTTTTGTGTTTTTTAAATCCTGTCCTATCCAACATTACATAAAGAATCATTTATTTCAATGTCAGTTCCTTGATCTCTCAGTGAAATGCATACCTTTTTTCGTTTTCATTAGGCCACCCTATATACAAAGATAATAAGATATCGAAGGAAACTGCAATCAGAACTAATTTGTTTATTCATTTATATCTACGCCACTCAACAGAACCCATTATCAGAGTGGAAATATCAACAGAAATTCTAGTAAATACACAAATGAAGCATTCACTTTCAAGTAAAAGGTAGAAGGAAAAGGTTTTGCTTCAATTCGTGTTCATAATCTCTACTTTTCCCTTCCAAGGAAATGCTTCGGATAACTGAAGTGAAAGGAAGTGAAAGGTACAAGTTGAGACTTGTCCAAGTTGAGCGTGTCCAATCAATGCGTATGTGTTCTGCGACAGCATTAGTTTTATGCTTGAAACTGTTCTCAAATGGATTGAGCTGAATTGGATCCTTTTGATTCATTTCTGTTGTCAATGTATAAATTCAAAATGTCAACATCCCCGATAGTTGTTCTCTTTGGCCTGCATGATTTTCTGTATTTGGGAAACGTATCCATTCGCCGCTATGTTTTACAACATCCGCAATTCTGCTCTGGAATCCAGTGTTCTACTAATACTATTAATTATTGTATTCTATTAGTAATAGACTCAACTGATCGCTTTTATATCAGATGTAACACGTGTTAAACACACGTTTCGAATTCCTAACTTCACAAAAATAACTATTCATGCAATGCATCCATCACACGCTATATTTTAACACTCAATACAATGATAACCGACTCATCCATTGATATCTTTCGACCCTCAACGTCCTTTAAAAAAATTGAAGGAACTTCTCGTATCGATGTTGATTAATATGATGAATTGAATTGAACTGCTCATGTTCATATGTTTTTCATTTTTTTCTCATCTAAGTGATTATTTTTTATTTCTTTCTTGTAACTTTAATTGATATAAATTACATGAATTTATGATTGCATGTGCGATATTTTTGATTTCTCATCGTAAACTATATATGTTACTCATAAAAATCCTTGTGTTCAGTATAAGGTTGCTATTGCATGATCGAAATGGGATTCTTGATACAATTCTCATATATGCTTGATTCGATAATATGTTGATCAAACGGAATCATCTCCAATTCAAATTGAATAAATGATAATATCGAATCAATTACATATCTCTTTGAACTGAGTGATTCAAATCTATCTTTCCAAAACTATAAGTATCGAACGGATCATTTATCGAATCACTTTGAACATATGGTGATATCAATTCAACTTCAACACAGGATCGATTCAAACAACTGATTTTGCTCGATTCAAGAATATATAGTAATCAAATACGTTCTTTCTCACTTCCAGCTGATAATCATGATGAACTGAATTATAATACGCGAATGGAATGAAATATGTGGATTATGTTAGATCAGTATCAGAAATTATTGACCTGAGAATTTCGGATGAGTTTGAAAACCGATTCTGAGCTACATTTGTGAATATAACTACTAGATTCTACTTGGATATGGAGGTCAAAGGTATGCAGAAATGAAACATTATTTGTTCTTGGAAATTCAACAACTTCCATATCCTGAGTGTATCGAGTGAATTATTTCATTCATTTGGGTACTTATATAATTGACAATCATATTTCAGCATAAAGTGGATAGTGAATATATTGAGTATACCTAAAAGAATCTTACTTTATCTTTATGGGTAAATGAGCCGTAATTTGATATGTATATAAGAATAAAAGAACCCACTTCATTAGATCTACATGAAATGTCGATAATTTTTTTTTATCAGTATTACAATAATTCAGAAAAGAATGAGGAAATCAAACGTAAATTCGGTACATTGGTTTGAAATACTTATATTACCATCATGATACTAGTCAATAGATGGCTCTGTTTACAAATACCAATTGGACGACGGTGCCAAGATATTAAATATTGGGATGGATACACCATAAACAAGCGAAATGATATTTTTCTTTGATGACAATTTTAGTTTGTTCAATGGATTCTCATGTTCAGAGTAGGCCAAGAGAGGTAATTACGGGTTTTCGGATTAATTCTCCGATAGAATGACACATTGTGTCAATCCAATGATGAGCAAATTTCATCCAACCGTTTACCAAAGTTGATTCAACAAAATATTCACTTCATTGATTCGAACGTTTGTATGAATCCAAACAAAAGATTGTCTTGATATGATCATGAATTCGTTTGATTCAAACATTTTTCACACTGGGATTAACGAAATAAACACTTATAGATGAATGATTGCATCAAATTGATAGATACATGTTGTTGATGTGACATAGAATGTGGTCGATTCAAAGATTTTCCACATTCCGATCAACAAAATAATGAATTGGATCGAATCAATTTCTGCTTTGAAAGAAAACGTAATGTGGTTGGTTAGACATGAAATATTGTTCACCCAAAGAATATTTAGTTGACTAAAACCTTGAATTCGCTCTTGAAACAAGATCAAATGTTACTCGTTTCAACATTATATTTTGTGGTGCACTTTTATTTGGTTGATCGAAGTAAATATTGCTTGAATCAACGAATTCTTTTTCCGTGCGGCTGGGACATTTTTTAGACAAAAAAAAAACACGAAATATGTTTTTATGAACTGTTTTTCTTATTTCGACCCAAAAAATATGACCTCGACGTTTCGTGCGATATCAATGTTAATTCGCTAGTTCCTCTCGAACCAAATCGTCATTTCTCCTTCGCGAAAACAAAAGAGTCGCGGGGTGTGAAATCCACTCGGATGGGGCTCATAGAGGTGGTATGGAGGTGCGAACCTGCGCAAGGCCCACCTTTCAGGACGCCCGTCGGCGGCGAAGGGTTAACCAAGGTGTGAAAACATCGGCATCATGGTCGACTGTTCCATTGTCTGCTATCGAATTTCGAGTGCGAATGTATATGGAGATCTCTTACGCCTTTCGAGATTATCAATGTTTGTGTATTCGCCTTTTGTGACGGGGTTTCGCGTTGTTTTTCTTTTCTTTTCGTCCACACAGCGCTGCTCCACTGTGTTTTTTGCAAGACATGCAGAGAATAACCTAGTGGGTTATCATGCCATCAGCGGATGTTGACATGAGATAGGCGTATCGAAAGAATTAACGAAAATCCCATTACTATTTTCATGATCATCTTTGTTTTTTCGTAAATATGCGGTAATACTTGGAGACTTAATTGATTCAACTAGTTGTTTTGTTGGACACTTGATGACCCAACTCTACTACAATTCAAACTGTATTGTATCTCTTGTAATTTACGAAATGTTCGAATCTGAATTACCCTGTGTGTATTACCCTTCACCTTGCTAAAATTATCAATCACTTCATTTGGTTTCATGTCTTCAGTAACAGAAACTATAAATTTTGATAGCCGAAGTTTCGGAAGTTCATTTTGTCATCATCAGGGCACTGAAAGATGCGAAGATACACGTGATGGTTTCGAGAAAATTAAAACAATAATCACAGCATGACAGTGAATCAAAGGAGAACAAATCAATAAGTTTTAATTTTTCATCACTTGCAGGTATCTACTGATATTGAGATAATCACATGAAATACAACTCCCTGCATTTGACAGATCAATGAAAGATGTGGTAATCGAGGTTTTCGAAAATTCCGAGTGGGTATGGAAAGGTCTTGAAGATACAATCCGTCCGCCGTCAATCATGTTGAGATTGTTAGACCGTGCTTATCAGATCTGATGGCAGTGAAATTATTAGTATCCGAACTTGGGAACAACTAATTTGACCCCAGTTTCGAAATGCGGGTCGGGACACTCATATAGCGTTGCTGATGAATTACCATGGGGTCATTAGTACATTTCATGCTGACCTAGATTACCCGTTCTGTTATCGGCCAAGCCCTTTTGGATGTTATAGGAAACCATAGGCTAAATGTGTTTGATCGGTGCTGCTGCAAATATTTCCTTGAGCAATTTCCTTATTATGCTTACGAAAATGTTTCAGTGGAAACTATTATTATTATCATTAGGGTCCATATTTTTGACAAACTAATACAAACAGAATGGCAGACAAATACTTTCCAAAGCCTGTTAGGAAATGTACAGTGTGGCTGTTGATCATTTTGATTGATTGATTGATGATCGATTTTGTGGAAATGGGCCGAATTTGGCAAAATTGAAGATGACTTCATGAAATTGATCAGAGTATTTATTCCTTTGATCAATCGATTACTACTGTTGATCAGAAAAACGAAATGATCATGATAATTATTTTTTCATCTACATAGTTTTATTGTTTTCTGATTGACATACAAACATGTTCCTACAGGGTACATCGAAGGAATGATAATAATAATAATGATGATGAATCATCTATTTTCTTTTTATAATACTCAATACAAATATGATATAAGAATAGTGAGTCAAACATCTAAGATGATAAAAATTTTCCTACAATTTACATTTTTCTGAGTAAAGAAGTTCTAAGCCTCTTTTTGCTGAAATGGATTATTCACTATTGTTTATAGCGCCAAGTGAATGAATTGAATATTTTGGTACCAATATAGTTTGGAGCAAGAGAGGTAGTTTTATATTTTGCTATAGGCACATGGAGAAATAGATTTCTGCTTCTTTCATCTTGTTATTCGGAAAGTAGCCCATGTCACTATAGGGCAACAGGAAAGTGAATCTCACTTGTGTGGAAATATTGGAAAAAACAAAGTAGTGTGGAAATATTAGAAAAAAAGCACGCTTACACAGTAAATGATGAATGTAATGATATTTCAGATGGATTTTGCATTGATTGAGTTCCTTCTTCGAGATGTGTGTTTGGTAATGTGGCCATCATCTCCCCCCTTTTATGATTTTGATCACTGTGGATATTGAAGATTCACTAGATTATTCAAGAAATGCTCAGGAAACTTATATGAAACATTCATGTCAATGACAAAAACCGCAACAACATTGACGTTGATTCGTTTGAGTGAAGTTGGTTACCAAAGATTTGTAGCTGGAATATCCGGAATTCATAGGCGCACACATTTATCATCGGGTTTCCTTTCCTGACTGGTGTATCTTGGATTGCCTGGTAGCTATATATCGATAATTAGCGAGACTTTGAATAACTTTCGTGAAGTTTCAATAAATGACCATGGACAGTGGGTGAAGCTCGTGATAATAATGATAACGATTCAAATATTTATGGTCGTAGAAAAAATAGTGGACATAACTCGTCGTCGTGCTGAATATCATTTCGAAACTCGTGCGAAATAAGTCACTTTTCACACTTGTTGTGTAATATACTATTGTCTCTGGATATTCGTCGGCCCATTAGCGCGATGAAGAGAATTCCCATCGAAAACGAATTTTCCATTTTACATCATCGAGGCGTTAAAATGTTCCCGTGTCGGGGCCCATGCTGCCCCCCGGGAAGCCGCGCAGGGGCCGCCTCTGCCCCCTGGGACGCCGCTCCACTCCGGCATAATTGAATTTTCGAACCGGTAGCTCATTGGGCAGGAGATTGCCCCCAACGCGCCCCACTATGATTAGTTATTTTCAATTCGTTTCAGTTCCTCCCGCATTTCGACATATGGGTAATTTTAAACTTCGATAAACTTCGATTTCTATTGCCGCGATTCAAATTGCTTTTTAGATTAGAGAGGAATTAGGTTGCGTTTCTATAGCCTACCTTATCGATAGAAGGATCTGATAGAGACCTCTTGAATGAAGGCACAACAGGAGATACACAAAAAAAAAGTGAGAGTTGTAAAATACAACTCATGTACGGTGGTGTGATTCATCATACTTTTATAATGTGAAAATTCAAAGTTTTCGTGAAGCGAATGATTCGAAAGAGTTGATTGAACGAATATCTATACCTACCACGATCGAAAACGTTTTTCAAAGTTTACAGTATTTTCTTCAAAAGTTCGCCAACCGATTTTATTCACCAAGAAAATTTCAATTGGATATGGATTTCTATTTGAGAAGTTATATCAAGTTGAGAGAGCGCAAATATATGATATAGTGGCTTTTGCTGACAGCTAGAAAGTTCGGAATCAAATTGGCTGTGACTCAGCCTTTACCTTTATCACGTATCAGCAGTCACCGACATTCCCGCAAGGTCGATGTTTTTATTTCGAACCTGCTTTCCCCAATAACTATATCGTAACTGTATCATTTTTCTGGCAATCATAGTATTCAGAGCAATCCTAGTGAATTATAATTTCCCAAATAACGAGAATGAAACTTGCAAAGAAGCGCCACTAATCAGCGGAACCACATAACCTTCATATTTTCTTTGAACTCCTTTCCACGTACGGATACCCTAATGTTGGCAACTGCCTCAGAAAAAAACAAAATGCAAAATACAAGGGTAAAAGATTTGCTGATTCGTTCGATAATCCCATCAAAAAACGATATGAAAAGAGTTGCATTATCAGATAGCACGAAAATAAGACCAGAAATAGGATACTATCCCTTTGAATGTAGAGAATTTTTTGAACTGAAGATAGTGAAGATGAAAATTTTGAGTGCGGTACTGGTGTTCTTGTTTAGGCCTTGAAAACGAGTTATTACCATCATCTTGCCACAGTCAATGAAAAGGTTTCGCAACTTGCAGTTGGCAATCTTCTGATAAGTAAGAATATGGTAAGCGTGAAGATCGTATTCACCAATACACCTGAGTTCTTTTATCACTCGACTCTTTCACTCTGTTCACGTTCTTCGCGATGATAAATATCACTTTTTTTGTTTTTCAAAGTCAGTCCCAAGCCTTATTGAAAAAATATAGATGTAGTTTGGTTGCACCGCGTTCAACAGCTTTGTCAATATGAACGGAGCCATGGGCTCCGCATTGCTAAATAGTATACAATAATTGCAATTCATTTTCGAATTCACAGTATTCGAACTTCTTCCGAATGTCTAAGTATAGTAATCCATACGTAATGATCATAAAGGTTGTTAAATACTGCCTCTATCAGTAAGGATGAAAGAGCATAAGAACAATATAAAGAAAAGATATACTAACAAATCAAAATTATCTGAACATATCCTTACTGAAAATGGACAACATATGCCCGATTGGGGTGATATTAGGATCATAGGAAAAGAAAACAACAACCAAAAACGGAAAATCAAAGAGTCTGCTTGCATTCTCCTGAACGAAGACAATAATATTGCTTCTTGTTCAGTTGATATAGATAGAACTTGGCATCCACTTCTGAAACTTGAATATGAAAATGGAAAATTCGATATCAATTAATGAAAACACCTTGTAACCAGAATTCCTCCGTCTGCCAAATTGTCACTTTTCAGTGTCAAAATCGGAAACATTGAAAAAAGTTTACGAAGAGAAAAATATTTCAATTGTGTTGAGAACGGGAGCAGATTCGTTCCCGAAACGTCCACCAAGATAAGTAGAGGTTTTATTCTTATTAAATATATTTGTATTTCCAAATTTTTTCAAAAACAAGGTGTCACTGACCAATAGAGAATTTCTCTTTTAGGTATCTAAAGGTTTAATTTCAAGCGCATTGACATTTTGGGGCAGATCCTAAATCTGTCCTTACTACAAATATATTGCAATAATTTTTAATAACTTCTACTCTATTTTTCAGAAACGAGGAGAGAAAATCCCATGAAAAACTGAAAAATAAAGGTTGTTGCCTCGAAAAAATCTGGCTCTTTGTTCACCCCTTTATGGGTTCCCCTTGAATCGAGAATTCCTGCATGAATTTCTATTATTTATCTAAAATTCATATACCAACAATGTAATTCAGTATAGAAAAAAACTTTAACCAATCTAGAATAAGTTTCTCAAGAACGAAAAAAAAAATAGGCACTTTGATGGACCCACACGATGACTTCACAACGTTTGCGTGATTGATTCAGGAAGAGGAACCTCGTATGCAATCGTAAAACCAGGTGTGAAACGGTGAGGCGTTTTCGTCTTTGAGAGAAAAAAAAACACGTGCACAGAATAATGCCTACGTGGGAGAAAAATAAACCGCACTGCAGTGACATAAAACTAAGCGATGTTAACTCGTCGCTGCAATGAAATGCATGAGTATTTCATGTTTCGGTTCCCGAGGACGTGCATTTTGCGACGTTTTCCGCCACTTTCCATCCGACCGGAGTCTGAATTATATATTCTGATAATACGTCTAGACGCTCTACTTCCTCGATAGTTTCCTTTATATTCCAACAAGAACAAGAGGATGTTGTACAAAAATGCATCACTGCTAGCTCTGTGGACATTTTTGGCACAGACTGGTTGTTTATGATCGATACTTTATTCAACAATTCTTCACGAATCGACTTTTATGATGTGAATCTGACGAATGTAATAATTTGTTGTTTTGGAACTGAGTTCTATGTCGAATCCCTTTGAAGTTGAAGCCAAGTGAGATTGATAAAAATTCAGGGTGATTTATATAAGAATGCGAATGAACAAATGGTGTATCACCATAGCATCAAAGAAAGTACCTGCTAAATTGCAAAGCATTCCGAGGAGATTTAAAAAATATTTTTCACAGTGAATCATGAAAGGATACAGACTGATGCATTCTACTTTGCGAGACTTCCCGGTGTTGCCAACTGCATCATAGGCAACAAGAAATAGGGTCTGACCATCAAAATAAAGAGAAGACCAATTTAATAAAATCAATCACTCTCTTTGTTCACTACTCATATTTTCCAATGTGCAATTGAATTGCATAGTTTATTTACGTGATCAGTTATTGATTGATAGTGTTTCCATATGAATTTTTGCATTGTACTAGTGACGAAAATTCCATGTTTTCGGGAATTATTCAAAGAAATTGGCCGAACAAATATCTATTGTATCAGCTAGCTTCTACAACGCGTGTATCAAAGATAATGATTTTTTTATTCAGTAAATACGTTAGTATAGTTCGCCAACATATTTCAACTACTATGACAATTTGGAAATGGATTTCTGTTTGTGGAGTCAAACAGTTTGTGTGATGTATGATATAGTGACTTTTGCTCGAAGTTAGAAAGTGACAAGGTTTGAAATCGAATTCGATGTAAATTAACCGTACACGCACACATATATACGTAATATACCTATATCACGTATCAGCAGTCGCCGAAATTCCCGCAAGATCAATGCTCCTTTCATGGGCCTGAATTTGCTAATAATCATAACGTTGATTCTTTATCCCTTTGCCATCATAATTTTTCCCAATTTTACTTAACCTACACTTCATTCGTTGGGAACAACTGAATGAGTTATGGCATTTTTTGGTAAGTCAACCTGTATACGAAGACGATACTTTATACAAAATATATTAGATGTTCATGATGAGTAATAATTACTATTCACCTAACGTATTTTCCTTTCATAACTGCAAATGAATCTGATAAGACATTCTGATTTGGATGTCTTAACAATCCAATTTCATTTCAGAATTGTGCACTTGCACTCAATTTATTATCGCATACAAACTAAACCATTAAAAACATTTAAATCAATCTAATCGCTTCCCCGTCCACATAATTGATCTTTATTTGTTTTCGTATAATGCAATTCATTATGTGAGTAAATGTGAACATGTTAGCAAGTGTATTACATTCCCTAAGCGACCCTAATCGAGCGTTAAGTCGTCCTCTGGGGACGAGGGGGGTGCGTTTTCCCCCGAAACTGGTTCCTTTCGCCTTTCAGGATGTTAGCCACTCCAACACATGTCGAGATAATCGATTGGTTTCATACTTCGGTCCGTGAAGAATCGGTGTTGGAGGCTGTATAATTAATAGTCCATACGTCGAATGGACAAGAGCAAAAAGTTGTTAGCTATACCCTTGAGTATTCAATTAGTTTATATAATCAAAGGCTATACCTAAAACAACCCTGATCGTAGAAGTTGTCAATATCGATATTTTCGCTATAAGATCAAAGTGGTTATGAACTTCTGAAATAAGACGTTTATTCAAGTCAACCAAACTTCATAACATCACCATCAGAACTATTTTATTCATTTTCCAATCAGTATATCTATCGAATGGAAAGGTCCCAGTTATCTAGGCAAAAGGACTAGCTCCCTTATTTGTATAGAAAATATTCTTAAAATCCGGAAAAATCATCACATGGCACGATCTTCTGAGAATTTGGATTCCAAAACAAAAAAACACATATATGGTGGTTGAGAATACGTAGTTGATGATTGTTTCTATTGAATGTAGAATAACAGTAGATGGGTAATGAGAAATGATATTGCGGTCTTGTATATGAATCTGAAATGAGCAATACGGATTCCAGACAATCAAAAAGAAGACAGATGAATTTATTGCCGATTATGCATCAATTCCAAAGTGCCAACCCCCTAAAAGTAATAATACTTGTGGTGGCAATTGATCGAACGAAAAAAAAAAACAAAAATTCAATAAGACACAGAAATAAATTCAAGGAAAATCAAAAACATATCACCTCAGTGAATGAATATTGTGATATTGTATTGCAGGCAGTTTCTAGGAAATATTCCGATACTTTCCTTGAATATTACGTACAAGTACTTGCATGCATTTTGAATTCTGTAGAGTTTGAGAATTGATTGGAGAGTCATTGATGCAATGACTATCAATGCTGGTATTCCACAAGGATCAGTCTTGGCACCAATAGTGCTTTTGCTCCACATAAACGATGATAGTACACATCATATCAGCTATAATAAGGCCAGAGGTACCTAATGCAAGACGGAGAGAGGTCGAAACTAAGAAATACAAATATGTCAAGAACTTTGAAGTAGGACCTGGAAATCGAGGAGAATTCAATCTTTTGAACAATCTGAATCAGCAAATTTGGAATATTTTATTCAATATTTTGATCAAATATGTGAAGTATTTATAGAGAGAAATCTCTGGTCCAATTATCTTGAACAAATATGTTGATTCCTAAAAGTTCGAATCAAAAGAGACGAATCTGCACTTCCATCTCGCAATAAGACTTTAAATTATCGATATCTTTGCAAAAATGAGATGTTCATAAGATTAGTGAATGTAAAAATTATCGCCCTCACCTGCAGCTTTTCAAAGAACAGCTGCTGGATTTCATGATTTCCAGAATCATTGAAATGTCAATTCGCACATTGATCTGAAGAAAGCTGTCCGTCCACATTTTATTTCCAATCACCCTATACCCTATCGTATATACACATGATTACTTCCAATCCGTCGAGAGGGAATAAGACATAATCACGTTATACACAGAGAAAACGATATCGATTTCATCGAAGAATCAAAAGACTGCCAGCTCGATCGAGGGTTCGCAAACCCTGACGGAAAAACTGTGGAATAAAGACGTGCCGAGAGAAATTAATACTTCTTTTTCGGTTCCTTCCGAACAAGAGGAGGGTTGTTTTCGACCGAGGGTGAAAACAAAAATGAGACGTTTAAAAAGGAGGAATTCGCGAATCCTGAGCCGCATATCTAACGCTTTTGGGCTAACAAGAAAAGGGGGTAATAAGATATTCTTGAAAAAGTCCCGTGCTTCTAATGAGGGGTCTGAATGAGGAGCAGGGATGGCACACCAATAGGAGCTGGTCATGCTCAAAAACATCTCCCATAGTAACTTTTCTCTTCATTACACATACCGATGGATATTATTCTTTCAACCTTTCAATGTATGAGGGGTTGGGATAAAGTATAGAACCAAGTAAATATCTTTCAAACGAGAAGGAAGATATTTATGAAAATCTGCAGGTAAGTGCAATGGAAGAAGATGCATCTGGTGTACATTTTTTTTGTTGATGATATACTTCCAGTTTTTTATCATTGAATAAATCACCATCCACGACAAAAATATTGCAGTGTATGTGTGTATGTATGTTTGTAGTATCATTTAGATTATGCAATTGAAGGTTGGGTTGCGATTTGTTATCTAACATTCCATCATCATTTGAACTTCGATCTTTGTTCATCATCGTGAGAAGATAAGCCAGTGCGTGGTCTGATTAGACTCGACTGTTGAGTCGTCAAGGAAAAGTACACATTCTGCACAGTTTCACCGAACTGTTATTGTTTGTCGAAACAACCCTCAGAAGCCCCGAACGGTTTGTGTGCGAGTGAAGGAAACGGGGATCTACAGTTTATACAAGTGGAAGCCAAACCACTGTGGCATTTGGGATAGTTCTATGTAGTAGTATCTAGGTGTTGGAATTTTTCTTGAATGTTTGGAGGTTGTAAGCATAAGGAAAGACTTCACTAGGCAAAGAATTCCACAACTTTGCCGTTCTATCGATGAATGATGCTTAGTATAGCGATGTTCGGCAGGTCTCGAGACTGGCAGTGTAGGGGTGACCAGCCTGAGCACGTCTGGTTTGTCTACGAGGAATCGCACGTGGTGGCATAATAGATGATATTTCCGTTGATCACCGACCGTATCTATATAAAAGCCAGAGATCGCCGACCTTTCTACGATGTTCTGGAGTGGTCGATGATTTGGTTAGTGTTGACTAGGCGAATAGCTGTCTTCTGAATTGAATCTAAGAGCTTCAGCGTATGTTTGGGATCTGACCTCCAAACATGTGAACAGTACTCCAGGACAGGTCGAATTTGTGCTTTGTAGATCATAAGCAGTTGCTGGGATGTGGAGTATCTCTTCGCACGGAAAAGAAAACCGAGTTTTTGTGAAGCAGTTTTCGCAATGGACCTCACATGATCGTCCCATGGGAGAGCACCGTTGGTGGTGACACCCAGCATGGATATTGACGACCTCATAGGAACAGTGGTACCCGACATAACCGAATTGGTGATTGTGTGATCAGCCTTCTTGGTGAACATACAAGATTGAGTTTTAGTTGCATTGAACTGTACTAGATTCCCAGATCCCCATTTCAGAATTCTTGTCAGATCCTCATTCAAAGCATCGACCTGTCTTCGCCTTGCACCTCTGGCCTCGTTGGATGATATAGGGGCTCTAGAGGAAAAGGCGGAATGAAGTGTACTATCATCCGCGAAGCGATGAACTGGGCTGGAGGTCACATTCAACAAATCATCAATGTGGAGCAAGAACAAAGTCGGTGCCAAGACAGAGCCTTGTGGAACACCAGCATTGATAGTCATTGTATCAAACGAGACCCCGTCTACCACCACGTAGAGTGATCTATCTGCAAGAAAACTTGATAGTAAAAGACACAGTTGGGGCGGCAAACCATATGACGGAAGTTTCGCTAGGAGGCCTTGATGCCAAACTCGGTCAAATGCTTTGGAGATATCCAAGGCTACAGCCAGAGACTCCCCATGTATCTCGATTGACACCTACCACTTATGTGTCACATAGGCAAGCAGATCTCCAGTTGACCTCTGGTGATGAAAGCCATATTGCCGGTCGATCACGATTCTTGAGCTCTCTAGATATCGGGTGAGCTCGATGTTGATCACTTTGGAGATCACAGATAGTAATTCTCTTCCAAAGTTAAATATGGTAAATATATTATTTTTATCCAAATGACTGTACCGTTGAAAAGGATGTTATTATTATTGAATAGAACCCATTTTTACTTAATAACAAATCGGCGTCGACATCTAACATGTAGCGCGAGTAACAAATCTCCGAAACGGAATAAGACAAAACGAACCGTAAGTAGAGAATTTAGGTCTGTAATATTGGTAATGCGGCCATAACATCCAATCAGCGGGATTTACGTTCACGAACGGAACCTCTAAATTTCCCTGCGGGCGTTCACCGAATCCAATTGTGTCAACATACTAGATTAACCCGATTGTTATTCGGGCCAGCTCAGCAAGATAGATTTGCACCGAATCCGGAATTATGGGCCGTTCGCGGAGGACGCAAACGGCCTCCGCTCTCCTAACAATATTATGTTTTCGGGTTGTTTTGTTCGACATCATGTGCGTGAGTTATTATTGAAGGGTGAGCTGGCTCTGTGGCGATAGTTTTCCGAATAATGTTCACCGATGTCGAAACTGAGGAAAACATACGATTAGATTGGTATCATCATCTTGAATTGTCATTCTTATATCTCAGAGACGAAGCAACACTGATAGTTCTCCAATTTTACCAAATATAGTTTGTAACAATATAAGAAAATTATGATATTATATGTAATAAGTTATATTATTATTATTATATTTGTTATATATAAATGATATGGTAAACATAGACATTGAAGGAATTATCACACTATTTGCAGACGATACTACTATCACATGGCACAATAAAGATGTGCATGCTCTACAAATGGCAATTAAAGCGGATCTTCGAGTCATCAGAGCCTGGTGCGATTTGAACTGTTTATCTATCAACTTCGAAAAAACAAATATGATTTCCTTCCTGAAAATATCTGTATAGATGATTTCTTGTTTCATAAAATTGATAAAAAAAATCTAGGTTTGAATGTTGACCATAATCTGAAATTCGACGCTCATATTATGACACTAGAAAAAAAATATCTTCCGGGTGTTTTGCAGTCAGAGTTGTCGCCAGCGAGTTAGGCTGCAAAATCGCTAGAAATGTTTACTTCTCGGTGGTCGAGACTCATCTAAGATACGGTATTGCTTTCTGGGGCAGCTTTTCCATATGATGTTTGCCCTACAGAAACGTGCGGTGAGGTATATTTTTAAAGTGGACGCTTTAACATCGTGTAAGACTTTATCTGTGAAGGGGAAGATTCTTATATTACCATGTCTTTTTATATTGGAAACCATGTGTCTAATTCATAAGCATCAGTGTCATTTATATAGACAACAAAATCCAGTCAATACAAGACTTCGTCAAATTCCCTTGCCTCTGCCGATATCAGAATTGGTAAAAAATTCTTTCATTTACAATGGAGGAAAGATGTTTAATCACCTTCCACTTTCTGTAAAAAAATAGGAGCCTTTGTACTATTCAGGAAAGCGGTTGGAGAATTTTTACTTTGTAGACCGTACTATGAGATTCGCGAACTTTTTGAGGAAAGAATTTGAGATGTTTTCTGATTTTATAAATGCCTATTCTCTTGTATTTCTATTGATTGACTATTATTTCATTTTAAGATTTTGATCTGTATTACCTTTGTATTGTTTGTCCTATTGGCACTAAGTTTTATATTTGCTTTGTCCATAAGATGTATCAATCTTTGACAATAAAGTATATTTGATTGATTGATCGATTGATTAAATATAAGAATATTTGTTACAATATAGGATATGGTGAATATGAGGGTTTTTCCTCGAACTTAACCACGCGACTATATCATGAAGTCACAGTTCACGTGAAGATGTCTCATTATTGACAATTTCACGATTGTTGTGGTTATTCTCATTAGTATATAAGCTACTTCGGTCACTGTATATTGCTTTGCTCATTGAATCATATCATCTCTTCGTCAACGATCTCATTCAATTCCTTATCAACATACTGGGTGGCCCAATGAAAACTAAACGAGGCAGATTACAAATGATTATAGTTCTCAGAAAGAAATACGCTCGCACCGGTCGATTTTCATTTCGAGGGGAAGATATTTTGTGCATGTTTTCAACTTCTTCACTCCAAACCCCTCGGAGGGGTGAGCTCCAACCCTCGAATCATTTTGAAGGTAATCGAGATCTCTTACCAACGCTTCCTTGGAATTCAATGCAGTAGTTCTCGAGAAAACACGGTTTTGAAAATAATCGGCTAGTGATGGAAAGTAACGCTTTTTTCCCTTTCATTACTATTCCTCATTTTTCAATAAGAACGATGTTCATCCAAGAAGTGCCTCATGTGTTTTTCTTTAAATCCTGTCCTATCGAACATTACATAAAGAATCATTTATTTTATTGTCAGTTCCATGATCTGTCAGCAAAAAGCATACGTTGTTTCGTTTTCATTGGGCCAACCTGTATTAGTTACTCAGAATGCTGGAAACACTGAAGAGAGATAGAAACAAACACAATTCCCATCTACCATGCACGAGTCAATATACATAAAACAATGAAGTCCCTCTTGTATGAGATATTTAGAGATTGAAGAATTATCTGCAATTATCGAGGATTCTAAATCGATTCTATGAGTTTAGGAGGAATCTGAGTATACATACAAGAAGATTAACTGCCAATTCTGGTGAAATTAAATCATTCATTGACTTCTTGGTTCCATTCAATTTAACTTCGAAATAATTCATCAAACTATCGTAGCGAACTAGGGTCTATTTGAAAAATGTCTTCAACATTAATCAATAGCTCACCTATCGAATGATATATCCTGTTTTTTTTTGGGGATCTATAAGTGCAGCCATAGGATGAACAGGACGACACCATTTCGTACAAATTTTAGAAATCCTTCCTTGACTTGATCTGCTGAACCGACTGAACCAACTAGGATTATTTACCAATTTTTAATATTCAAACAACAAAGCTGAGTCTCTTTTTTTAACACTCTTAATGGATCAATGAACTTTGCTATACAATAGATTTGAGTGAATAATCTCAGAGAAAGCTCATTTGAATATATTGTTATTGTTATGAAGGTTGTTCCCAAAAAAACCCTCAGAAGCCCGAAAACGGCTTGTGCTAGAAAAAGAGACAGCAAGGAGATATATAGGGTGTTATTTGAAAGAACGATCATTACTTTGAAGTGCTTTGATATACTGTAATATATTTGTCATTTGATTGTTGATCATATTCAATATTTTCAGTTATTTGGGTCACTGTATAAAACTGCTTCGTTCCTAGAACGCTTCATCTGTTTTCGTGTTGTAGCAAAAAAACCCAGAACGATAGAGATGAATAGTTTTACGGAGTGATTATTCTCCTGTCTTGTTGAATGTACCAGAATAAATGGAAATGTGGTTATTCCAGTGTTTTATTATGTGTCCAATATGTTACATATACGAAGATATCATAAGAATGTTCGCCTTCTGAGGCACTAAATAATCGTTCAGAACGCATCAAAAACACGTCCACCCCCTTCCCCATCGCCGACTTCCGCCCATCTGACCCTATAATAACGTTGCCATGATGATTCCTCTTCCCAATCTCCGAAATAATTACGTTTGGCTCGGCCGTTTTTATTGGCTGGCCAGGTATACGTACGCACCACTAGAACTCGGCGGAATGGAACAAAAGCAGAAGAAGAACAACGGAAACATGCCGATTTTGGGCCCCGTCGACCTTTCTAACCCTTTGACAGGGCGTTACGACTCTGTGTCCGTGTTGGATCACAAAAATCGTGAATCTATGGAGTCCATTCTACAGGGTGTAACTGAATAAGTGTAAAACATTCAAGGGAGTGATTCCTCATCGAAAAAAAGATTGGATATTTTATATAAAGAAACTTCATTGGAGCATCCCATGTTAACATACAGCCTCTTGAAGGGGGTACATAAAATTTGTTCTAACAATTTTTTTCACAAGCACTAAAACAGTAACAGTATTGAAATCAACCTGACATTCTTTACTACCAAAAAGACACTCAGCCAGTAATTCATTTGGTTTACCCCATGGTTGTTAGAGGTGGAAAACGCTACCCCTGAAATTTATTTCTAATGTAACTTTTTGCCTCATTATTTGTTTACCATTTGAAAATTTATTTCCGATAGCCTGTTTCATTCTGAACAAAAAATATCCCTTGAATTTTTTGCCAAAAATGAACCAGTTCACAGCAAAAAATTATTTTACGAACAACTCCATGAGATTCATCGTCATAAATGCAAACTGGATTTATTGTTATTTTGTAGTTATTACCTGCATTAAATGATTAAAGAGGGATGAACAAAACTAGTTCAATAATAACAAAACATACAACATGTAGAAATCATAGTAAATGTTCAATATGTCTTTTTTTCGATGAAGTATGACCTCTTCAAATGTTTTACACTTATTCAGTTACACCCAGTATTACTCGACGGGCTGTCAATGATTTTGTTGTTTAATCACAAGTGGAATCGAACAAGATGTGTTCATTAAATGTTGAACTCTTTATTAGTGGTCGCAGATGAGATAAGGACTTTGGATTCACGAATATTTACTTCATTCTCAGAGAACTTTCACCGACGTATCAAAAGGTATCATACAAAAAATAATCGATAATTTTCATAGTCTTCCTACATTATTTGTACGATAACTGCAAGATGTACAGTCATCTTCCGGAAGTGAGATGAAAACTCTTATACACCATCAGTTTCAGAAATGCTGTAGAAGTAGTTGACTATAAGATTTTAAGATTTATATTACTTTGGCAAAAATTCGTATGTCGTAAAAAACATATATTCAACATTAACAGACAACATATTTTCAATTTTTCCAGATATTTTTGGATATTTTTGGATTTTTGGATTTTCTCTCCTAGTTTCTAGAAATGAAAATAGAAGTTATAATAATTATCTCAATATATTTGTAGTGAGGACCGATTTGTGATCTGCCCCAAAATGACATTGCGATTGAAATTTAACCTTTAGCTACCTAAAGCTACCTAAAGAAAATCTCTATTTGTTCGTGACACCTTGTTTTTGAAAAATTTGGAAATTCAAATATATTTAATAAGAATAAAACCTCTACTTATCTTGGTGGACGTTTCGGGAACGAATCTGCTCCTGTTCTCAACACAATTAGAATATTTTTCTGTTCGCAAAATTTTTCAATATGCAGTCGGTTTTAACACTGAAAAGTGACAATTTGGTAGACGGAGGAATTCTGGTTACAAAGTGTTTTCATTAATTGATATTGAATTTTCCATCTGAAAATCAAAGAGTCTGCTTGCATTCTCCTGAACGGAGACAATAATATTGCTTCTTGTTGATATAGATAGAACTTGGCACCCACTTCTGAAAATTGAATATGGAAATGGAAAATTCAATATCAATTAATGAAAACACCATGTAACCAGAATTCCTTCGTCAACGAAACTGTCACTTTTCAGTGTCAAAACCGAAAACATATTGAAAAATTTTGTGAAGAGAAAAATATTTTATTTGTGTTGAGAACGGGAGCAGATTCGTTCCCGAAAGATGAGTGAAGGTTTTATTCTCATTAAACATATTTGTATCTCCAGATTTTTCAAAAACAAGGTGTCACTGACTAAAAGAGAATTTCTCGTTTAGGTATCTAAAGGTTTAATTTCAAGCGCAGTGACATTTTGGGGCAGATCACAAAATCTGTCCTTACTACAAATATATTGCAATAATTTTTAATAACTTCTACTCTATTCTTCAGAAACGACGAGAGAAAATCCCAGAAGAGGCTGAAAAATGAAGTTTCGCTATGTTTACATATTCAATATATTTAGGGTATTTCAGTTGGGTTCAATTATATTCACTCACTGACAAATCCCTAGTCGAGCCAGCTTCTCTATCATCCTCTGTACTATTCCCAACCCTTCGATCGGGCGTAGCCGACGATTCCGATCGAATAAATATAGGTGTAGGGAAGAGGAAAGACCGAGAAAGGTGAACGATGCGATCGGAGTGTACGGTTATTATCCGGATAAAAGGTAATGACAGGTTGGGCGGCTCGATGGGAGGTATGTTGACAGATGTTTACCGGGATAAATACAATTACTTACTTGCGACGGGCGTGGAGCTATCGGATCGAGAGGTTAAAAGGGTTGCCTGTGTAGGTATAGTCGCGCCGAAACATTATTTGAGAGTGCAACTGGAATCCTGCAGACGCCATATAGGTTTGGCGAAGTCGTAGTAGTACTAACTAGTGGTAGTTCATCAGCAAACTTCTGATAAATTGTTTACCAAAATACAATAATACATCTCATACACATACAGGCTGACTGACAAAAAACGCCTCAAACCATAGCGCCGCTATTTAATATCCAATTTTGAAAAACAAAGAAGCAATTGAAATGATATATCAGATACTACAAGGTGGCACTAACAATTTTTTTTTTGAATTTCAACTCTACCGACGGCGATTGTCAACTTTTTTTTTTCAAATGGAAACATATATTTTTCAATTTTTTTTCTGATAGAGATTTTTTTCTGAATACAATCATGTATAACAAGTTGATTTTCGCACAAAATTAGTTGACAATAATCAATTCTCCGCCGACAAGAAATGGGTCTTTTCATTACATTGTCTATCGAATCATTGAACGTAGAGTCCGTCACTTACACAAAGAAAGACATTACAATGTTAGAAAAAATAATGATCATTTGAAAACAAAATATCTTAGGAAACTACAAGTATTGCTCAAACTGGCCCCCGCCTTGTTGAACACATAGTTCACACCTTCTAATTACACCATGAGTTGCGTTCCACGACAAACTTCAATGATATGGAATATGGAACAAATGTCACACTGACAGCTCATGGCCATAGTTGATTCTGAGACATCTACTGCTACTTCAATGCCTCGATAGACAATGTAATGAAAAGACCCATTTCTTGTCGGCGGAGAATTGATTTTTGTCAACTGATTTTGTGCGAAAATCAACTTGTTATACATGATTGTATTCAGAAAAAAAATCTCTATCAGAAAAAAAATTCAAAAATATATGTTTCCATTTGAAAAAAAAAGTTGACAATCGCCGTCGTTAGGGTTGAAATTAAAAAAAAAATGGTTAGTGCCACCTTGTAGTATCTGATATATCAAAAGGTATCATACAAAAAATAATCGATAATTTCCATAGTCTTCCTACATTATCTGTACAATAGCTGCAAGATGTACAGTCATCTTCCGGAATTAGGATGAAAACTCTTATGAACCATCAGTTTCAGAGATGCTGTAGTAGAAGTAGTTCACTATAAGATTTTTTTGATTTATATTACTTTGGCACAAATTCGTATGTCGTAAAGAACATATATTCAACATTAACAAACAACATATTTTCAATTTTTCCAGATATTTTTGGATATTTTTGGATTTTTGGATTTTCTCTCCTAGTTCCTAGAAATAAAAGTTATAATAATTATCTCAATATATTTGTAGTGAGGACAGATTTGTGATTGACAATCGCCGTCGTTAGAGTTGAAATTTAAAAAAAAAATTGTTAGTGCCACCTTGTAGTATCTGATATATCCTTTCATTTGCTTCTTTGTTTTTCAAAATCGGATAACAAATATCGGTGCTATGGCTTGGGGCGTTTTTCGTCAGTCAGCCTGTATACACATACTATACGAATGAAAAATCACCAATCAATATTCATGTATCATTTCTTAATAAAAACTAGCTAAAATTTTTCTCTCACATATTTCTTCACATTTATTTTGAACTCCTTAAATATAAAAAATGACTGTGCTTTGTTGCTTCACCATTGCGACAAATTATTATACAGGGTGTTACAGAACTATGGCATCAAACTTTCAGGGGGTATTCAGTGCAACCGTAGAAAACAAAAGTGTCACTTCAGCCCTGAGACGAGTTGAAATTAAATGCATCTAATAGGATTTGATGCATTTAATTTTTGCCTTCTGTACATGATATCATCACAACAATCGTTCAAAATGTCTTCCTTCAACCTGAATACACCGATTTAAACGTCGCACATGATTTCGGCGGACTAATCAAACGTTTTCTACTGTTGCACTGAATAACCCCTAGAAGTTTGATCACATAGTTCTGTAACACCCTGTTTATTAGAAGCCGTTCTCATGTTATATTCATGGACTTGATGAAGCATCTCAATTTTCGGATATGAATAATATAATAATGAACACTAATCTGTGAACAGTCTTTAATCTCTAATTCTCTAATCGAATTTGTTGAATTATATCTATTCACCTTTAAAATAATTCTCATAACTCTATTATATCGTTTGTAACTACATGTCCTTCATTACAATGGTATACAATAGTAAGCAATATTCAAAGTTTTTACTTATACTGTTACTATGACAAAAAATGATAAGCTGTTGCTAATTCTATAAAAGTAATTTTACCTCTCACTAATTTTTTCAAGTGCATACCTGACATACTCGTTAAACTTCAATTTCTCATCAATTATCAAGCCCAGATATTGACATTCTGTAACATATTGCAATTCTTCATTGAATAATGTCAATTCAGTTATTGTTCCAAAGTCACTATACGCTCCAAATAACATTAGTGTTCACAAACTTTTGGAATTACCCTCTAACCATTTCCAAAATTCGATGAGCTCATTTCTATCTTATCGTAGACTTCATCTGATGAATTTCCAGGTATTGAAACCGTGTCATCCGCGAATATGTTCACAATTGGTCCCTCATCAAAGCTATGTATGCTATTTGATGCATGTGATGAATAAAATAGGCGATATTAGCGATATTCAACTCATGTGACAGACATATTTGTCGATTTTTACTTGTTGATAGCTTTCATTCAGGAAACGAACAGATCTAGTGACGTCAAAATCCGTGCCATTCGGCTGCCACCCTCGAACAGGGAGACGAACAAACAAAATTAATGCGAAAATTCCCCGTTTATTAGTACATACGTATCGACTTGTATGTCACGCTCAAAGTTTCTGGCAGAAATAACAATACTCTAGTAGAGAATAGGTATCCAGGGACTTCCTTACTTTCCTTCAAAACTTCTGGTTTGCTAGATCTCAGGAAGTTTTCGGAAATAAAATTCACTTACTCGGCGGTATCACTAAATCGAGTCTGTTCGGTGGAACAACATCTTGGTTTCGAATTTAATTGAAATCATATTTGTTATTTCAGAGATGTTCAGGGGTTTCTATAATTTGCCCAAACCTTCCTAATGAATTATTTCAGAGATTTCGAATAGTAAAAATTAAGATTATGATTTTCTTCAAAGGTTGATTAGTCTCTCCACTTTCCAAAGACATGACAGCAATTTCGCAATTTCTCTATATACGTCCTTTATCAAGACATTTAAACTGATGAAATGACTAATCCAGAAGTCATCCGAACAAAATAGGTCGTATAGATTCATCGTCCTCATCATTGGATTTTCATTTACCATTTTCCATTATTCCATTGAATTCCGCTCCAGCGGAAAATATATTAAAGTTCCAGCTTATCGAGTTAATCCCACTTTCCTCGTTATTCGAGAGATCTCTCTGATGAGTTCTTCTTGTCTGGAAACCGACATGAATGGTGAATCCAGAATGTTTTTGTCGCCACACTGTTACAATTCAAGATATTCGAATGCAGAGCTGATGGAAATTTGGGAAATCCGAGAGTTGCATACATTCATATTGAAAAGCTTTCAAATTAAATTTATCACTTACATGAATGGATATAGGAGATGAATTGATGCGGAGTTCTTCTTATAAAATCATTTAGTTTGAGTTCAACTGTAAGTCGGGGTAGGGGAAAGATGGTAAGTGATATCGATCCTCTATAGGAAAATACAGTAAAAGTAGAAACTTTGAGAAAGAGGTCGAAGACCAAATACCGAACCGAACCTGCAACCGACCAGTGAGTTGCAATTTTCAACTTGAAAATCCAATAGAATCAGAGCATCATTATATACAGGGTGAGTTGAAATGTGTACCGAGCTTTCTGGGGGTGATAGAACATTGAAAAATAAGTGTAGTTTGATGATTAAACTCATGGCCCAAAATGCATATTAAGGGAGATATATCCTTCCAAAGTTGATAAAATGAAAATAATTTCTCCGCATAACTTCTGAACGATGAAAGCCACCCGATTGAAATTTTGTGCATGAATGTATGTTGTCAAAATACATTTTTTCGTCACACTTCCACATTTCTGATATTGTTATAAAGGGTGTTTTCAGAGGGTGAGTCATGATTTTTTGTAGAAAACTTTTTTCCCTGTATTATTTTCGGTGAAAAAACAGGAGCATTCGATGGAGCGAAGAAAATTACATGAAAAATGTACTCTTATTCAAATACAAAAAATTGAGATATTTGAGTTTTTGTAGTTACATGATATCAGCAGATTGATTTTATTCATCGCGAGATTCAACGGTATAACGATATTTCAGCAGCATTTGCATTTCCGAAGCACTCGCCAAGCATTAGAAGCATATCAGTTTGTTCAGAGAACGAATAACTTGCCATATTTCTTAAAATCTCAGTTGATAATCGCAGTGATAAATGACACAGAAAAACCACACGAACAAATCGACTACAACAATGTTGACTCGAATGATCATGGCCTGCTAAAATATTGTTACCGATGAATCTCGCGATGAATAAAATCAATCTGCTGATATCATATAACTACAAAAACTCAAATATCTCACGAACGGCTCAATTTTTTGTATTTGAATAAGAGTACCTTTTTCATGTAATTTTCTTCGCTCCATCGAATGCTACTGTTTTTTCACCGAAAATAATACAGGGGAAAAAGTTTTCTAAAAATAATCATGACTCGCCCTCTGAAAACACCCTTTATAACAATATCAGAAATGTGGAAGTGTGACGAAAAAATGTATTTTGACAACATACATTCATGCAAGAAATTTCAATCGGGTGGCTTTCATCGTTATGCGGAGAAATTATTTTAATTTTATCAACTTTGGAAGGATATATCTCCCTTAATATGCATTTTGGGCCATGAGTTCAATCATCAAAATACACTTATTTTTCAATGTTCTATCACCCCCAGAAAGCTCGGTACACATTTTTGACTCACCCTGTATATATATCTTCCATAGAGGGTAATCTGTTCCTCAAAACACAAGACAGGAGAGGATGAGGCAATAGTGTTCCATCATGAAGAAACCTTCGAAGAGCCTGATAGAAAAAAAATAAAGAGAAATCAATACGGTGCTTCGACTCTTAACATGACAGAACTATATACCGTTATGGGAACCTGATACACATCGGGATCCCAGATTATTCTTTGCACATGATACTAGGAAGATGATGAGACAACGTGAAAAGGATTCAGCTCAGAAAACTATTGAATTTTGCCAAAGCTGTCAATACTACTAGCTGGATCCATCTAACCTGGGCCCGAAAGAAGAGAACTTACCATCATTGTAATTTATATTTTCTTTTTTCTGTAACTGAAATCATCGATGAAAGTAATGAAGACTTTTATTATCATTATTATTGTTATTATTATTCCTTCGTATGCTATTCTTCCATTTCTTCCAGGCGATGAAGTCGTCTACATGGTATAAAATGGTCCTTTTTGGGCCGGCGCTCTGAGATTGCATTTGAAGATTCCTTAACAGGGTATTATAAAATTGGAACTTCCGGTTCCATTGGCAATTACCTTTCCCGCTACAAATAAAGTGGAGTGGAGCCTCGCAGAGGGGAGAATGAATGGGGGAAAGCCGAATAATCATTCTTCGTCGATCCCCAACGTCATATTTTCGAGTCATAACCGGGTTTAGAGAAAATGGTATCGTCGCTAGGGCTCATTATATCCAGGGAGGGGATGCTGTATAACGGAAAATACATCCAGAGTTATCCAGGAAACCCTCTGGACCCCTATAAGCGAGGTGGATATTGGTCGTGGCGGCCATGTTGGTTTATTTATTGCACTGAAGAATATTTAACGTTTCCCTTGATCTTGAGAGTATAGTGTACCGAGATCTTACTATAAATTAGAGTAGGAAAACTCACTATAAATTGTCTGATATGATAGAGATTTTCTTTATGGAAAACAAAGTAGATAGTGCGTTTCAAAACATTGAGTGATATTTTTCTGAGGGTTTCTTGATGCAAATTCGTTTCCCTCTACATCACTAACCTTTCCTTTCAGATATCTAAACTATCTCTGATCACACACCCTGTATATGTGTGATGGATACAGTGTGTCCAGTCTACGATGCTTTTTCGCGACATATCAGTCGTGTTTTGAGAAGGAGTGTTCCGGTTTTCTAACCCTACTTTATTTCAAAGGAACAATGCAGTAAACATCAGAATTTTCACAGCCCTCCATGTTTTTGAGATACAGAGCGAAATTGAAAATTCTCACTATTCGAATCTGGCTATTTTATCGACAATAAACAAGAGTACCTTATTTTAGTTCAAAGTTCACCTATCAAATTTTTTCTCTCAGGCCTTCATCGTACAGGGTGTTGAAAGCATTAACGATGAAGAGAGGGTAAAGATAAAGATTTTGTTTCGAGGTCCCTATTTTAAAGGGTCCTTACTAGTGTCCTTCATATTATAGTGTCATTAAATTGAATTATATCAATTACTTTGAGATACATTCAAACAAAAAAAAATGATTTTCAGCTGCGTAAGGATTTCCTGTAGGAAAAAAAAATTGAAGGAACCTGTAATCCCATTTTTCCAACCTCTCTCAGAATTCTAGAGATTTCCCATGTTTTCCAAGACACACATGAACTTATAACGCATAATATAATAGTGGCGCACTCCTTTTATTTCCATAAACGTTAATTTCCAGCTATATGAAGCCATTTTTTTCGAATGGAACACCCTGTTTGTCTCTCTACAGTTCGATCAAGAGAAGATGAGGAAAATATAGGGTGTAACTGAGTAAGTGTAGAACATTCGAGGGGGTAATTCCTCATCGAAAAAAAGATAGGATCTTTCATATAAAGGAACTTCATTGGAGAATCCCATGTGAACATACAGCCCCTTGAAGGGGGTACATAAAATTTGCTTGACAATTTTGTTCACAAGTACTGAAGGATTTGGAGTATTGAAATCAACCTGACATTTTCTACTTCCAAAAAGACACTCAGCCAGTAATTCATTTGGTTTACCCCATGGTTGTTAGAGGTGGAAAACGCAACCCCTAAAATTTATTTCTGACGTAACTTTGTGACTCATCATTTGTTCACCATTTAAACATTTATTTCCGATAGCCTGTTTCATTCAAAAATTGTCACTTGAATTTTTTGCCCAAAATAAACCAGTTCGCAGCAAAAAATTATTTTACGAACAACTACATAGATTCATCATCATAAATGCAAACTCGATTTATTGTTATTTTGTAGTTACTAACTGCATTAAATGATTGAATTGGGATGAACAAGAGTAATTCAATAATCACCCCCTCAATGTTTTACACTTATTTGGTTACACCCTGTATAACAGTTGACCTTCTCAACACCGCTGCCTGAATCAAAAGTTTTAGAATTTGTTCTTCAAAAATCATTCTGTTCAAAATCTCAACAACAATACTGAAAAATGCTATTTTTTGTCGTCACTGATTTCTTGTTTCTGTTTTCATTTGGAAAAATATCAAAAAATACAAAAATATTTTCATTTTTTCCTGGAAAACTCGAGAAGAGCATGAGCCCCTGTAGATTCGATTAGATCGATGTAATGCTCTCCAAAATAGTACCTTTTTTATCCACTCAATCGTCTTCGAATGTCTTATGGTTCGGAATATAGCAATGTTAAGACATGATAAAAGAAACGACCTGCATATTATATTCAATAATTCTTGTTTGAAAGTTTCGAATAGTTATTTTTATCGGCTGCCTTACTAGAATAATGTTATTTCTGACATGAAAATATAGACATATACCCGCCACTGTCAAGCAAAAGCTCGGCCCCAGTTCATCGAGCAGTAAAATTTGGCGAAAGCGATGGTGTCAAAAATGATATATGGAAATGCATGGTTAACAAACCATAATTTTAATATATTATATTCGTTTACTTGAACAATCATCATTGCTTGAACAGAATTTTCCAATGATGAAAATATAACAAATAACTAAAGAATCAAAATAGTTTCAAAATGCAATCGCAACTCCAATACAGAACACATTGTGTTGTACAAAAAATTGAGCCGTTCGTGAGATATTTGAGTTTTTGTAGTTACATGATATCAGCAGATTGATTTTATTCATCGCCAGATTCATCGGTAACAATATTTTAGCAGGCCATGATGAATAATTTTGTTCTCAATTTTGACGTTCATGTCATCAACATTCGAGTCAACATTGTTGTAGTCGATTTGTTCGTGTGGTTTTTCTGTGTCATTCATCACTGCGATTATCAACTGAGATTTTAAGAAATATGGCAGGTTATTCGTTCTCTGAACAAACTGATATGCTTCTAATGCTTGGCGAGTGCTTCGGAAATGCAAATGCTGCTGAAATATCGTTATACCGATGAATCTCGCGATGAATAAAATCAATCTTCTGATATCATGTAACTACAAAAACTCAAATATCTCACGAACGGCTCAATTCTTCGTATTTGAATAGGAGTACCTTTTTCATGTAATTTTCTTCGCCCCATCGAATGCTCCTGTTTTTTCACCGAAAATACTTCAGGGAAAAAAGTTTTCTACAAAAAATCATGACTCACCCTCTATAAACACCCTTTATAACAATAATATCAGAAATGTGGAAGTGTGACGAAAAAATGTATTTTGACAACATACATTGATGCACAAAATTTCAATCGGGTGGCTTTCATCGTTCAGAAGTTATGCGGAGAAATTATTTTAATTTTATCAACTTTGGAAGGATTTATCTCCCTTAATATGCATTTCGGGCCATGAGTTTAATCATCAAACTACACTTATTTTTCAATGGTCTATCACCCCCAGAAAGCTCGGTACACATTTTTGACTCACCCTGTATATTCCGACTGAATGAACTATATTAAATGCACAATGTGGACATCATTCATATCGAAAAGTTATATTATCTGAACGGTTTTTCAAGAGACTGCATAGTTAGAAATCAAAGAGAATGAGACTTTTTTCGAGAAAAAATCATATTTTTTGATTTCCATATAGAGTCTGATCACCGTGAATTGTAACCCTCAACTCCTGCTCAGTCAGTTGACCCAAAAAAACGAATCCCTCCTCATACAATCTCTATACCTATATTTTTTCGTGTTCTGACGCCTTTATTTCTTTCGTTCTTTCGAAAGAGGATATTCGATATGTGCTATTTCGGAGTGGAGACGATAAGAGGAATAAAAACATTCCATTGAAGAAAATGTACCCTCGAGGAATTTTTATTGTTGGCTGTATAATGTGGGTGCCTTAGTTGGCCAAACATTCATTACGAATGAATGGGATTATTTTACACAACGTATAGAATTAGGATGCCGTTTGTTATTACATAATCATCAGCTGAATTAGAGTTTATGTCGACTAAATTTATCCTAGACCGTATATGCAAATCTATTATACGAGCATGTGGCAGCTAGGAGTAGTGGCTCATATATACAGGATGTGTAGAACACGCTGGAATAATATAATTAATAACTATGAAAAAAAAAATAGCCTGTATAAATGCCACTTTCTTTTCAAAAAAAGAGCGTTAGGTAAGTGTGTACATCCCGGACGGTTGCTGGAAAACTATATTTTCACAACTAATATGTTTCATAGTATCACAAAATCAGTTATATCTTGTTATATTTATAATTAGTTATATTCAGTGAGTACTCTCTTATTTGGATCACGCCGTATTCGTTTTCTCTAGAACAGAAAAGTTCTCATTGGACTTCCCCCATGATTTCAACATTGATTGAATCAAGGAATAGAAACTCACTAATAAAAATCATGATTGATGGGCTTTCTTGGCATACTGTGAAATATTTCTGTAGATGGTAAGGTTGTCATTAGACCAAACCTATATCATATAACAGTGTGGAACAGCCAAATGGAATAAATTCGACAACAAATGAATGAGGGTGTGTTTGGAAAAACGCTCCGACACGTTGATTTGTATTTTTGAATACGCTTTTCTTAAAAAAAATAAATTATAGAGAGTGTGTCATGTGACAGTGGCCAAGACCAACTTTCTCATTTCAAATGGAACACCCTGTATTCCATTCCATTTTTGAATTCTCACTGAAGAGCTGATTTCATCGATACACCACACTCGGGGTCTAGCGGAAATGATTACAGAGATATAGGGTGTGAAGAATCGAGATTTTTCAACGTAATGAATTTTTTGTGTCGAAACTATGCATTATTGGTCAAAACGACTTGCATGTCTCTATCTTAATTTTCGATATACTATCTGCTAACATTTCTTTGGGACAGATACAAGATGATCAATTTTCGGAATTCTGCACCACCCTATATTCGTTTCAATCAAATGACAGTAGGTAGTAAATCAAAAGTTGAGACAGGGACATGTGAGCCGTTTTGATCAATAATGCACATTTTTGACACAAAAAAATCCTTAAGTTGAAAAATCTCGACTTTTTACACCCTATATCTCTGTAATCATTTCCGCTAGACCACAAGTGTGGTGTATCGGTGAAATCAGCTCTTCAGTGAGAGAAAAATGGAATGAGATACAGGGTGTTCCATTCGAAATGAGAAAGTTGGTATTGTCACATGACACACTCTATATAATTTATTTTTTTTTTAAAAAATTAATTATCAAAAATACAAATCGACGTGTTCAAGCGTTTTTCCCAACACACCGTCATTTATTTGTTGTCGAATTCATTCCATTTCGCTGTTCCACACTGTATTTGGATACCTATATCATTATTTCACTGTTTTGTGATCACATGTCACATATCGAATCACCTATCAGTTGAATCTTTGTCTGATTTGTCAAGGCAAATAAGTCTTCTTCAGCGTTGAATGATTTCAGTGATAGAGACTGCAAATGTCATCCACAATAACCCTATAGTTACTTTAGTAATCATAGACATTTGTCGAGTGAGTAACCTAACTGTCCATAAATCTTGATTTGCAATTAATCTAAAATTTAGTCTTCAATTCATTTACTCACTTGAAGATAACTCACGGTCATGAGCGCTTTGTTATCGATATCAAATGAAAATCTAGGCACGAAATAGAAATTTCTTCCTCGCAAATCTGTCGAGTTATTCAATTCATCCTCACTCTCTTGTAATATTATTAAACCTAATATCTGCTTTCTTTTCAACATTAATTTCTGTCTCGATCAATATCACTTGAAAAAAACAAGTATATCATGAGGTTATAGACGATTGAATTTGACAGATCTTACACACTCGAACATTTTGACGAATATCCAATTCAGTGAAATATCCAGTCTTTACCCATTCTTCTGCAATCACAATGCTGAGCATCAAATTTGATCTCCCTGTATGAAGTAGCTTCACCCTACTACTGTCGTTCAATAATAAGGCATTACCACTCTTCTTCGTTGACTATGATTAACGACCTGGATATTTGGAAATATTCAAATCTGTATTTGAATATTTCATTGAATCAGGAGCGATCGAGATGAAAACTACCCCAATTCGTTGGACGAAAAGATATAAGTACATCAGCTTTATGCATGAATGAAGCAGCTAATTCGATAAATTGAATACTAACTCTCAATAAAACAATAATTGCAGACTGCTCTCTAGCTGAATTTAATGGTTCGTAAAATTTAAACTTGGAGGGTTTTTGAACAAAGCTTGGCATGTTTTAAAATCATCTATTGATATCATCAGCATAATCACAATTCATTCACTCACTGAAATATATCCAACATAAGCTGTTTTTGTCGTTTGTCTGATGAGTTTTCATGTAGATCTTCCAGAATCTTCCTAGGATTGAATCATTTCGAAAAGTCAATAACCAGGTGTATATTTTTAAAATCATGATAGAACATTCATTCTCCAGCTTTTCGTGGGATTTTCTCTCCTCGTTTCTGAAAAATAGAGTAGAAGTTATTGGAAATTATTTCAATTTATTTGTAGTAAGGACAGATTTTGTGATCTGCCCCAAAATGTCACTAAGCTTGAAATTGAACCTTTAGATACCTATAAGAGAAATTCTCTATTGGTCAGTGAGACCCTGTTTTTGAAAAATTTGGAAAGACAAATATATTTAATAAGAATAAAACCTCTACTTATCTTAGTGGACGTTTCGGGAACGAATCTGCTCCCGTTTTCAACACAATTAAAATATTTTTCTCTTCACAAAATTCGAAAACATATGGAAAAATTTTGCGAAGAGAAAAATATTTTAATTGTGTTGAGAACGGGAGCAGATTTGTTCCCGAAACGTCCACGAAGATAAGTAGAGGTTTTATTCTTATTAAATATATTTGTCTTTCCAAATTTTTCAAAAACAAGGTGTCACTGATCAATAGAGAATTTCTCTTTTAGGTATCTAAAGGTTTAATTTCAAGCGCAGTGACATTTTGGGGCAGATCACAAAATCTGTCCTCATTACAAATATACTGAAATAATTTTGAATAACTTCTACTTCAATTTTTAGAAACGAGAAGAGAAAATCCGACGAAAAGCTGGGAAATGAATGTACCACCTCCTCGAAGAACTTACAGACAGTATTTATGATAGAACATCTTTCATTTCAGCTGATGATATATATTATGTTCCATTCGGAAAATTACAATTCAATGTAACTTTCTCAATTTTTCATTCAACAGGTGAACAATTCGGATTCAAAGAGGTGCAAAGAGGTCCTGGATGTCTCCAAAGCTTCTCATATATAGAAACAAAGTTTCTCGCACGCTGACAATGCCATTTAGAGCCAACCCCCTCTAAGTTGAAATATTTTAACAAACGTAGAAAGCCCTTCATGAATCGCGGATGTTCGAGAGCTGCGAGAGTCTGACATAATTGGAAACCAAAGTGACAATTAGAGTCTCTATCTCTGTCCAATAACTTGATAATATTATAATTGGAGGATGGCTTCAGGCTCTGGAACACCTCCCCCCACTACTGCTACTGCTTGCCCTATCCCGAATCCATGGACGTGGAGATCTGGATTCCAAGGATTGTCAACAGGATATAGCCCGTCCAGGAGATGAACCAATCCGTCGGGTATTAGATTGGAAATAGTTTATTTGCCATTGACTTTCAAATTATTGAGGGAGTTTGGTCACATATTGTACACACGTTGTACTCCTGTACAGAAATCTGAACTTATGATTCAATTCAATTCAGAAGAGAGCTATTCGCCTAGTCGATGATACAACACTCACCAAATCATTGACCTCTCTAGATCATCGTAGAAAGGTCGGCGATCTTTGCCTTTTTTATTGGTACTTTCACGGTCGGTGCTCAACGGAAATATCATCTATAATGCCACCACGTGCGATTCCTAGTAGACAAACCAGACGTGCTCAGGCTGGTCACCCCTACACTGTCAGGCTGGAGACCTGTCGAACATCGCTATACCAAGCATCATTCATCAATAGGACGGCAAAGTTGTGGAATTCTTTGCATCGTAAAGTCTTTCCTGATGCTCACAACCTCCGAACTTTCAAGAAAAATTCCAACACCTTCCTTCTCTCCCGATATTCCACCGTTGGCTAACACGATGTTCCTCGAACATTATAGGTTTCCCTTTCTTGTTGTCCACAGATAAAAAAAAATGTCAGAGAAATAATTTTGTCATCACCTGTCTAATTATCAGCTCATGCCCTTCCAATGTTATAGATCAGAATATACCCATTAACATATTTCTCATCCACATATGCATAGAAGGTAATGATTGTCCAGTACTATTTGATTTTGTCTCATGGCTATAGTAGCTGTTGTTCATGAATGAAGAAATATGAGCAGCTAGTTTGTTTCCTTGCCCACGTATATATTATTTAAATGATAATATCATTGAATCCGGGGTATATTCCTCAGCATTGCATCAGATTTTTCAATTTTTTATACGATAATTGTCTTTGTCGATAAGACAGTTACGGTTTTCATATTACTTCCTACGTTTTTTGGAGATGTGAAGCGAAATTGAAGAGGCTCTCACCTCAATCACTTCCTTCACCTCGTTCATATCATGGTAATTGAACAAACGTTCATTTTCAGAAGAAAGTAGCTACAATTTTTTTCTCGAATGATGCTGGGTACATTCATCTCCAGTTCGAGCTCGAAGCAATCCAAATATCTACACTCTATACAATTCATTTTGAATTGAATTCGCCCATGAGAATGGAATTGATGTAGAATCAAACAAATATGCTGTAAACAAAATAACCTTCCTGAATTTCATAGTTGAATTTAGTGCGTTCAAACTCTATAGGTACTTTCATTTTTCAGCTTTTCATGAGATTTTCTCTCCTCGTTTTTAAAAAATAGAGTAGAAGTCATAAAAAATTTTTTCAATATATTTGTAGTGAGGACAGATTTGGGATCTGCCCCGAAATGTCACTGTGCTTGGAATTGAACCTTCAGATACCTAAAAGAGAAATTCTCTATTTGTCAGTGACACCGTGTTTTTGGAAAATTCGGAAATACAAATATATTTAATGAGAATAAAACCTCTACTTATCTTGGTGGACGTTTCGGAAACGAATCTGCTCCCGTTCTCAACACAATTGAAATATTTTTCTCTTCGTGAATTTTTTCAATGTTTCGATTTTGACACTGAAAAGTGACAATTTGGCAGACGGAGGAATTCTGGTTACAAGGTGTTTTCATTAATTGATATCGAATTTTCCATTTTCATATTCAATTTTCAGAAGTGGATGCCAAGTTCTATCTATATCAACTGAACAAGAAGCAATATTATTGTCTCCTGAACGGAGACAATATATTGTCTCCGTTATATTGGCTTGCCAAATTGTCACTTTTCGGTGTCAAAACCGAAAACATTGAAAAAATTTTACGAAGAGAAAAATATTTCAATTGTGTTGAGAACGGGAGCAGATTCGTTCCCGAAACGTCCACCAAGATAAGTAGAGGTTTTATTCTTATTAAATATATTTGTATTGCCAAATTTTTTCGAAAACAAGGTGTCACTGACCAATAGAGAATTTCTCTTTTAGGTATCTAAAGGTTTAATTTCAAGCGCAGTGACATTTTGGGGCAGATCCTAAAATCTGTCCTTACTACAAATATATTGAAATAATTTTTAATAACTTCTACTCTATTTTTGAGAAACGAGGAGAGAAAATCCCATGAAAAGCTGGAAAATGAATGTACCACCTCTTCGAAGAACTTACAGACAGTATCTATACGTACTTATGAAAATTCAATCTTACGGTACTATTTCACAGTATCAACTCGATTCTACGTCAATGTATTGTCACTTCCCTCAGGTCCGGTATATCTGCTCCCCAGAAAAAGTTAACGGGAATGAAGGAGATCCGCTTCTTTTTTACGAAAGATAATTACAAGTTTTTGGGTTCGTTGGATGTGCCAAACGAGGCGAAAATATATAATGATATAAAAATTGGATATTACGGTCTCTTTCACGGTTTGTTTCTGGGCGCACAGTTCTTTCTTTGTAAATACGGAAAAAAATTGACGGAGCGTGGCTCTATCTCCTTGATGCGAAATAATATAATTCAAAGGAAAAAGTGGGTCCTAGTAATAATGGTACTCGAAAATTGAATTTTCTCATTGGATCAGGCCATTCATGAGAGGAAATAGTAGTTTATTGTACATAACTCATAATAAACAGGTTGTTTCTCAGAAATTAAGGAAGATACGGAATTGTGTATACAAATGCCTGAGAAGGTCACCCAGATTCGAATTTATATAGAGATAGAAGCATACAGCTCAGGCTCAAACTAGAGGCATAAAATCATTTTGCTTATGAATTTTGGAATGATCTAGTTGGGTATGATCGTGTGGAAGTTCGTTCCTGCTGAGTATTTCATAGAATGGTTGCATATAATGAAGACAAATTCACCTCTATATCGATATTATTTCCAAATCGAGTGATTTCGATATCCTTCATGATTCATTTTTGTATTCATTATTCAGCTTTCTGTGGGATTTTCTTTCATCGTTTCTGAAAAATAAAGTAGAAGTTATTAAAAATTATTCCAATATATTTGTAGTGAGGACAGATTTTGTGATCTGTCCCAAAATGTCACTGCGCTTGAAATTAAACCTAAAAGTTCTATCTATATATCAACTGAACAAGAAGCAATATTATTGTCTCCGTTCAGGAGAATGCAAGCAGACTCTTTGATTTTCCGTTTTTGGTTGTTGTCTTCTTTTCCTATGATCTTAATATTACTCCAATCGACCATATAATACGTCCATTGAGATAAGTAGAAGTTTTATTCTCATTGGGAATATTTGAATTTCCAAATTTTCCATAAAAACAAGGTATCACTGACTAATAGAGAGTTTCTCTTTTAGGTATCTGAAGGTATAATCTCAAGCGCAGTGACATTTTGGGGCAGATCACAAAATCTGTCCTCAGTACAAATATTTTGAAATGATTTTCAATTACTTCTACTTTATTTTTTTTAGAAACGAGGAGAGAAAATCCCACAAAAAATTGGAAAATGAATGTACCACCTCCTCGAAAAACTTACAGACAGTATTTATTACTCAGTAGTTTTTTAATGATGATGGAATTATGAGATTCTCAATAACATTGATCGAAAGCCATGATGATTATCTGGCAAATTCAAAAAAACTGGTCATATTTTTCTACTGGCATTTGGTACATTATTATGAGCCTCGATTTCACTCATAACATTTCAGCTAGTATTTTCCTATTCCATTTTGCCTGAAAAAATGTTGAATTCGAAAATGTAATTCATAATTGTATGGGAACCCAGTTCGGACTCGTGTTTCCAGAAAGTTGGTGAAGAAACAAATTCTCCTCGAGGGAATTCCACCTCCCAATTCTGGTCTCCCATTTCTCTAGAGCAGAATTGAAATATAGTTATCGAAATGTTAACTGTCTTGGTAGATGAAAACCCCTGCATATCTAAAAAAGGAGTACAAAATGCTCGGTTCCAAGGTTAGTGGTGGATACTTCGTGAGCCTATATGAAACTTGTAGGTAAACCAGCTCAGAAAATTCCATACAATGAACCATCATTACATATTCCTTATGTTGAAGACTCTGAATGAAAGCAGTCATCTTCTTACTGAACATGTTCTCCACCATACTCAAAACGTCTCGATTATTCGACATCGCAATGAGAAAGCATTTTTTGGAGAAGAGCTACCTATGAGATGAAGAGGAGAATAATAATCCACGCATTGAATAAGGAAACATAATTGTTGGTCCTCGGGATAGTAGTTGGAAATATTAGTGAAATTTGGAAACAAGTTGAGGGTTCGTGTATGCCACTGGCTAACCTGAAGTTTACAGAACGAAAGCCATCCTTCAGCCTTCTCCTGAACTCAAAACTTCTCAATAATTCGACAGCGAAATGAGAAAAAGCCTCTTCTGGAGAAAAACTACCTTGGTGGAGAAATAATCCTGCACGCATCGACAAAAAAGACATCATGGTTGGTCCTCGGGATAGTATCATGGGAAATATTAGTGGAACAATGTATGCCACTGGCTAACCTGAAGTTTACAGAACGAAAGCCATCCTTCAGCCTCCTCCTGAACTCAAAACGTCTCAATGAGTCGACAGCGGAATGAGAAAAAGCCTCTTCTGGAGAAAAATTACCTTGGTAGAGAAATAATCCTGCACGCATCGACAAAAAGGACATCATGGTTGGTCCTCAGGATAGTATCATGGGAAATATTAGTGAAACAATGTATGCCACTGGCTAACCTGAAGTTTACAGAACGAAAGCCATCCTTCAGCCTCCTCCTGAACTCAAAACGTCTCAATAAGTCGACAGCGTAATGAGAAAAAGCCTCTTCTGGAGAAAAACTACCTTGGTAGAGAAATAATCCTGCACGCATCGACAAAAAGGACATCATGGTTGGTCCTCGGGATAGTATTATAGGAAATATTAGTGAAACAATGTATGCCACTGGCTAACCTGAAGTTTACAGAACGAAAGCCATCCTTCAGCCTCCTCCTGAACTCAAAACGTCTCCATAAGTCGACAGCGGAATGAGAAAAAGCCTCTTCTGGAGAAAAACTACCTTGGTAGAGAAATAATCCTGCACGTATTGACAAAAAGAACATCATGGTTGGTCCTCGGGATAGTATCATGGGAAATATTAGTGGAACAATGTATGCCACTGGCTAACCTGAAGTTTACAGAACGAAAGCCATCCTTCAACCTTCTCCTGAACTCAAAACGTCTCCATAAGTCGACAGCGGAATGAGAAAAAGCCTCTTCTGGAGAAAAACTACCTTGGTAGAGAAATAATCCTGCACGTATTGACAAAAAGAACATCATGGTTGGTCCTCGGGATAGTATTATGGGAAATATTAGTGAAACAATGTATGCCACTGGCTAACCTGAAGCTTACAGAACGAAAGCCATCCTTCAACCTCCTCCTGAACTCAAAACGTCTCCATAAGTCGACAGCGGAATGAGAAAAAGCCTCTTCTGGAGAAAAACTACCTTGGTAGAGAAATAATCCTGCACGTATTGACAAAAAGAACATCATGGTTGGTCCTCGGGATAGTATTATAGGAAATATTAGTGAAACAATGTATGCCACTGGCTAACCTGAAGTTTACAGAACGAAAGCCATCCTTCAGCCTCCTCCTGAACTCAAAACGTCTCCATAAGTCGACAGCGGAATGAGAAAAAGCCTCTTCTGGAGAAAAACTACCTTGGTAGAGAAATAATCCTGCACGTATTGACAAAAAGAACATCATGGTTGGTCCTCGGGATAGTATTATGGGAAATATTAGTGAAACAATGTATGCCACTGGCTAACCTGAAGCTTACAGAACGAAAGCCATCCTTCAACCTTCTCCTGAACTCAAAACGTCTCAATAAGTCGACAGCGGAATGAGAAAAAGCCTCTTCTGGAGAAAAACTACCTTGTTAGAGAAATAATCCTGCACGCATTGACAAAAATAACATCATGGTTGGTCCTCGGGATAGTATCATGGGAAATATTAGTGAAACAATGTATGCCACTGGCTAACCTGAAGTTTACAGAACGAAAGCCATCCTTCAACCTTCTCCTGAACTCAAAACGTCTCAATAAGTCGACAGCGGAATGAGAAAAAGCCTCTTCTGGAGAAAAACTACCTTGGTAGAGAAATAATCCTGCACGCATTGACAAAAAGAACAGCATGTATCATGGGAAATATTAGTGAAACAATGTATGCCACTGGCTAACCTGAAGTTTACAGAACGAAAGCCATCCTTCAGCCTTCTCCTGAACTCAAAACGTCTCAATAAGTCGACAGCGGAATGAGAAAAAACCTCTTTTGGAGAAAAACTACCTTGGTAGAGAAATAATCCTGCACGCATCGACAAAAAGGACATCATGGTTGGTCCTCAGGATAGTATCATGGGAAATATTAGTGGAACAATGTATGCCACTGGCTAACCTGAAGTTTACAGAACGAAAGCCAACCTTCTCCTGAACATGTCGATCTCCTCCATACCCAAACGTCTCAATTATTCAAGAGCGAGATAAGAAAGCCTTGGAGAGAGCGGGAAGACGACTGGGGACGCTGTAGTTATTGGCCACTCTGGGTGAAACAAACAACCATCAAGATTAGCAATAAGAATTCCTCTATTGATCCGGCTACTGCGCACATTCTCTCTATGCACACGCAGGCGACCCGCAACACACGGCGAGCTCTTTCGGGCTCTAAAAGTGACTCTAAAACAGCGCCATGTAAATTAATTACCACCCAATTCCAGTGGAGGCTCGTTCACAAAGAGAATCAGCCCTTTCGTCGTGCTCGTGGCTTCAGGGAGGTGGATGCTGAGAAAGGGTTTAAGCATTCATCGTGAAGACTTTCTCATGAACTGTTGTGAAAATCGTTCTATACTGTTGGGGGTTTCGCGATGATGGACCAGAAAGTATCTTCGGAGAGTGTTCCTGATATCTGAAATGGAATATATCAGTTTCTCATGACATGTACTCGGAAACGCTTTGCCTTCGAGAGAAAGATTGCCAAAAGAAATACAGAGTTTTCTGATGACTAATTCGTGAAATACAAGGAGGAGAAACATCTTCCCTTTCCCAAGATGATGCTTGGTAGAGCGAAGTTCGGCAAGTCGTTAGCCTGAAAACGTGGTAGTGGTGAAAGTGATATCCAGGTTCTCACAATTTTCCAGAAAGGTCGATGAATCCGAGAGTAGCTAGGCTGAATACAATCTAAGAGCTTCAGCGTATGTTTGGAAGCCGAACTCCTAACATACATGTTGAACAGTACTCCAGGACAGGTTGAATTTGCTTTTGGTAGATCGCGATCAGTTTCTGGGGTGTAAAGTACCTCTTCGCACAGAACAGAAAACCAAGTTTTTGTGGAGCCTTTTTTTGCAATGGACCTCACATGATCGTCCTATGAGAGAGCACTGTTGGTGGTGACACCCAGCATGGATATTGACGACTTCATGGGAACAGTGGTACCCGACATCAATCAAATTGGACATTGTGTGATCAGCCTTCTTGGTGAACATACAAGCTTGAGTTTTAGTTGCATTGAACTGTACTAGATTCTCAGATCCCCATTTCAGAATTCTTGTCAGATCCTCATTTGAAGCATCGACCTGTCTTCGTCTTGCACCTCTGGCCTCATTGGATGATATAAGGGCTCTAGAGGAAAAGGTGGAATGAAGTGCACCATCATTCGCAAACCTATGAACTGGGCTGGAGGTCACATTCAAAAAATCATTGATGTGGAGCAAGAACAAAATTGGTGCCAAGACATATCCTTGTGGAACACCAACATCGTTATTCATTCTATCATATGTGATTCTATCTACCACCACATAGAGTGAGTCATCTGCTTGGAAAGTCAATAGTAAACGACATAGAATAAAGATCATCTTGCTTTTTAAGTGAGATCCTATCAAGCAAGAAAGTGATGTCGCTTATTAAGCAAGAAAATCTTGTTGCTTGAGCAAGATGATCTTGCTTACTAAGCGGGAAAAAATGCATACTGGTCACCCAGGGCCTGCGTAGCATTCCATATTATCATAAGCTAATTCACTTCACTTCACTGAGAACTATCTTTGATATTCTTCCTGGTCAGTTTTATCTGATTCGAAATTGATCCACCAAAAGTCTCAATTGTTAAATAGGTGAAAACCAAAAATGTTGTGGGTTCCAGTCATTGCCTTGAACTATGTTAATTACATATTGTTTAAATTGTTTTCTATATTTCTACTCCACAAAAATGCACAAACGTTTGCAATGATTGAGCAGGATGATTGAGATGTATGACCTCAATCAATTTTAAGTTCTATTCTTTGAGTAAATTTGAATCTTATATCAATTGATTAATTCAAGTAAGTACATATTCTAATTTTCGAACAAACGATAATTACGGATGGATAGTTTGGAACTGATTGATGTAGTTGCTCAATTTATCGAAATTATACAAGATAACTCGACTGAATTGGTCGAGTCGAACTGCAGCATCTCGCTGATACTTCTCCATTTCTATTTTGCATATTCATTTTTGGGCTCATGTAAGTAATCCATATTTTTGTTGATATGCAAATGCTGAATGGGGCTTCATTGCTCCAGCTCTCCTTAAAGAAAGATCTTGGTGATCGTTCGGATTTGCATATTTGATCTCTAACAAAAATCCATTTGTATTTGTCCATCTCAAGAAGCAGGATAAGTTTATATAGAGTTCTCGAATCTTTTTACATGTTATAGACCTCAGCCAGTATGCATAGTTCGTTTGGTGATTCTAGTTTTGAAAGTATAGTGTAGAATACATGTTTTATACAGCGAACAGACTTTATGTTTGCAGAGATTGCCTCAATCACTTGGTGTTCCTTGTGATGTCTGACATGTCTTTACATTCATTGTATTTTTTTTACGAATTGATATAATATAATTATCGATACCATGATATATATTGGTAGATAATAGTTGCTGATATTATCGATAGAGGTGAATGAATTATGAATGGTGCCGAAATCTCAGGCAATAGAAGAACACCGAACGGAAATTCGTAATTCGATACGAAATCTGAGCAATCCTGGCGCCATTACCGACTTTGCCGGTGTGAGTCGTTACTTTTGGCTGTCATAACATTGCTAATGAGGGTCTGTCAAGCTGTTGTTTCTTCTCAACTAGCGGCTAATTTGAACCAAACGATTTTTGAATAGGGTCTGAGCCAGGCCGACCAAAAGACAAGATACAGAATGAACGAAGACGTGATACATTTGCTTCGAGCGAAGTTTCACGGAAGTGACGGACAAACAAATGATTGATATTATATTAGTCTTCCACCTTGAACTAAGAACAGTATTTTAGCTGATTTTTCGTTCTAACTAGCTACTATTTTCTTCTAGGAAAACAATAATTAAAACATTAAAATCAATCGGAAAGCAATTATAAAATGGGTATCATGTCCTCAGAACTCATAGGCACTTATTTCAAATCGTGAAAAATGAAAGATAGGTTTCAAATACAAGTTGGAGAAACTTGCTGCGTATTTAAAGTTTTGCGCAATGAAAATATTGATAAGATTCCTCGGAATGTCAACAGGTGGAGTCATCAGAGAACTTGAGGACATTGTACACTTCGAGTAGACCGAATTTCACAGATAATTATTATCATCAAATCACCTATGAAGATGTATAAGTGTGGATATATGCAGCCACATTTAACAATTATCAAGTAACATTTATCAATAAAGAATTAGCATGTAACAAGTAACATTACCGTTTATGCAGATCAAATTCCCGAGTAGAAATGAATGATACATATAGACGCACAAGTCAGTCCCAAGCCTTCAAATTCCTTATTATCTTCAACGAAACTCGAACGAGATCGACTGAGCATAGTATCATCCAGATATATTTTATGAAATGATTTTCTACTATAAAATAATCTAACCTATGAAAAGTAAGGTTAGATTCAGCATCTCTCAGACAATGTCTGACCAATCACAAGGTTTCTCTACCAGTCTTAGAACCAATTAGCGGTCATCTAGGTACTAGAAGAAAACCTGGTTCAATAGAAGTAAAAGGTTAAAAGTTGGCCATCTTCTTACTTGTTACTTGTTGATTGATAATTGTTTATTGTCTGCATTAACACAGCCATTGAAAACAAAAAGTTTAACTCATAATTGTCAATTCTCAATTGATGAATGTTACTTGATCATTGATGAATGTGGCTGCATAAATCCACACTAACCTAAATTCTTCGTAATCTTACCTGATAAACATGAACCTGGTCCTGAGGAACTGAAGGAATTCTTGAATTGAGCTAGACCTGAAACAGAACAATAATAATTATCTACCTACTGAAATATGTGAAAAAGTATCAAGATCAATCAACCACATGGAAATCTCCACATGCAAAATAGAAGCTAGAGTGAACTAAAACTGCTTAAAGTACTGTCATAGTTCAGGAAATATCTGTTATGTATATTGTGTAAACTTTGTTATTGTCCATAGAAGAGTGACTCACAAATAACTGTGATCTAATTGTCATCCTCAGAAAGTGAAGTTCGTAGATGAAAGAACAGAAGAGCTTGTAGCCTTCTCCACAATACATACATTGACATTAAAATAAATGATTCTTTATGTATGTTGGATAGGACAGGATTGAAAAAAAAATCCATAAGGCACTTATTAGATGAACATCGTTCTATCTACAAAATGAGAAATAGTGATGGAAGGGAAAAAAACGTTACTTTTCATCACTAGCCGATTATTTTCATGAACGTGTTTTCTCGAGAACTACTGCATCGAATTCCAAAAACCAGGAAGCGTTGGTAAGAGATTTCGATTACCTTCAAAATGATGTATCACTTGACCCATTATCCCATTTGAGATTCAAGGGTTGGAGCTCAACCCTCCGAGGGGTTTGAAGTGAAAAATTGAAAACATGCGCAAAATGTCTGCCCCTCCAAATAAAAATCGACCGGCTCGAGCGTTTTTTTCTGAGAGCTCAAATCGGCCTTGTTTCGTGTTCATTGGGCCACTCAGTATATTCCAAAGAGTAAGTTATCAACTCATGAGATTATATGTATGGCATCATCATTCGTTATTCTATTTGAGACTGATGATGGACATATAGATGAATTCGAGTTTTTCTACTCTCCTCATGAAATGAAGGACTCGAAAATTTTCCTCATTTCGGAGAAGATGACACCACCATCTAATTTGCTTTTAGTAGGTACCTTATTGATATACTGAACGAAACATAACCAAACATTGTGCCCCGCTAATGAACGAAGAGGTTGATGTGACACATAAAAACATATATAACTACCTACGACATAGTAATGAGACGAATCCATTATTTGCATCTCGTAATTGTCCCTAATTAGCCCTAATTAGTAACATACTTTGTATGGGTTCAATCATGAAAAAGGAGCGAAAAAACAGGGAGTGCGAGATTAAATATCCTACCTCGTGCGAATATATTGGGAGATGATAATCTGTACAAAAATTTTATGCGTTTATCGAGGAACATCGTGTTAGCCAGCGGTAGAACTTTGGGAGAGAAACAAGGTGTTGGAATTCTTCTTGAAAGTTTGGAGGTTGTGAGCATCAGGAAAGATTTCACTAGACACAGTGTAGGGGTGACCAGCCTGAGCTCGTCTGGTTTTTCTACTGGGAATCGCACGTGGTGGCATAATAGATGATATTTCCGTTGTGCACCGACCGTGGAAGTACCTATAAAAAAGGCATAGATCGATGACCTTTCTACGATGTTATAGAGAGGTCAATGATTTGGTGAGTGTTGTATCATCGAATATTCAACAAACTGCATATTATTCATTTGTTGAACTGTGCTATTATTCTCGAGGTTGAAAACTGAACTTTGCTTACTGTGCTGAAAAAGCGGAATAATCTTTTCGTACGACAACCTGTTATTTAGAAAGTAGCTGATTTGACTATGGCAAAGGGAAAATCGCAAGTGAAAAGCACTAGTGTGGAAATATGTGAAAAAACGTTCACTTGCAGTGTACGTTGAATGTAATAATGATTCACCTGGAAATTTCCCTGCTGTGTTAACACATTTGTTACTTCAACCATCACCTCCTTCCTCTTCTGATTTTGATCCCTGTGGATATCATAAATCCACAACATTATTCAACTCAAATTGAGGAAAAAAAAACAACCGAAACATTACCATTCATAACAATAACAAACAACACAGTCGACGTTGACTGACACTCGGTTGAGTGAAGTTGGTCACCAAAGATGGGAACTGAAATATCTGGAGGTTGTCGAACTTATAACAATTCATAGGCGCACACATTTATTTTCATGAAATTGCCATAGGTATATTGTCACTACAACTACTATCGAAAGGTGAGGCGAAATTTTGAATAGCTTGTGGAATTTCAATGGACAATGAGTGGAACTTGGAACAATAATGATTCACATATTTATGGTCGTAGGAAAAATAGTGTGAATAACTTGTTGGAAAGTGTATTACATGCTCTCGCTATATTTCGGCATACGCCGCTACGCGGTTCGTGCGAAATATCACACTTTCCACACTATTTATATAATACACTTTACCGTCGCTCTTGCACAGAGAGAAGTTTTTGTGAACTCAACTTCTTCCCCGATTGACGATTCGACAAATGAATGATGTAGACAGACTTCCAATCAAAAAATCTATTCAATAGTATGAATAATCAAAGTCTTATTTCTAATAATATTAACTATCTTTTTAATCACTGATATTTTAATTTTATTAGTGAATTCAATCTCTAAAAAAACTTTCATAGACCGAGAAAAAAAATCACCATTTGAATGCGGATTTGACCCTAAATCCCCGACCCGATTACCCTTCTCATTACAATTCTTTTTAATTGCAGTTATTTTTCTTATTTTTGATGTAGAAATTACTCTATTACTCCCGATAATTTCAATGCTTAAATTGGTTAATATTTTCCAACATGATATAAAAAAGGAATAAATCATATCAACTTGTACTGAAATCAATTAACTAAATAAAAAGGATAAAAATCCTTAATTTTTTTTATCGGATAAATTTCTTTTTGTAACGAAATAATTTTGCCAATCAGTAATTTTACGAGAAAAACTGATGAAAATTACTGATGGAAAAATTTTGAGTTAAAAAGAAATTTATCCTTAAAAGAAAAGCTCTTGTGTTTTTTGGCAAGATAAATCAACGACTCATGTTGTAATGGTTTTGTATCAATTATCAACAATGCCCAAATGACTGACAGGGCAGACATTAAAGTGACGTAAGCATACTAGATGTGGACGCTTAAGAGGAACAGGCGTTTTTATCGGTGATAAAAAACAATGCACCTTCTTTATCGCTGTCAAAATGACAAAACAGTCGTCCTTAAATGATACATTTTATACAGGAGTTAATTTATCTATAATAAAATCTCAGATAATTTAATGAAACTGGTAAATACCTTTTTCAAGCTAAGTATATTAGCTTATCATAACGAAATCGGGGCAATGTACCTCGAACTCGAATTCAAAAAAACCTACGATTCGTCTTGTTTATTACACAACATTCATTGCCTGAATAGTTCGATTGTGCGGTACTGTGAATCCGACAAAAAAAGATCGAATTTCACCCGGAACAGAGCGACCCGAAACGATCGCGATCGCATTTTGTGCAGCTTCCGCATTTCCATTATTCCGTTTACCTACATGTGCACACGTTAAGTAGCTGTCACGTGACGTGACGACGTAGCCCGAAGCGCACAACCTGAGACGACCGACGAGTTGCGAGGTCCCCATTCGGGAATAATGGCCCGTGAGGGCTTTCGTGGACCGTATCTTCATCTTCTTTGACAAATTGGACGAGATACAAGAGCGGAGCACGTGCATTTTCCTATAGGAGCACATAAAATTTTATTAGAGACAAAAACTAATCTTCTCACCACGTTTTCAATATGTTTGTCCAACAGAATTGGGTTAATCACAAGCACAAGCACAAATTATCTGTTACCATCGAAATTTTCATTGAGCAGAGTTTTTTATTTTTAAAATTACACTTTTTTTTATTTATTTGAAATAGGAATCCTAATACACAGGTTTAAAATATAAATATAACAATTTTACTTAACTAAGATCATACAAACAGTTGAAGTACATGAATAATATGAATATACACAGACATATACACGAAGGCAAGTATATATACATTAACAAACACGACAATATCTATAAATGAAATAAAATTAAATCGATTCACGTTCTTTATGAATATATTTCAGCAATTCTATCCTGAATTTTTGGGATAATGAGATGGATTTCAGTGTAAAGGGCGAATCCTTAAATTGGACAAAGCCTTTATGAAATATGGTGCTCATTGAACTTCTGTAGTTTTTTCGACTTTTGCTGTTTCGAGTTATATAATTATAAATGTCTTTATTAAAGGTAATTGTAGTTTGCAGATATGTTGGGGTCATTGAATTCAGCATTTTATAAATAAAAATCATAGAGCATGATCATGGTTGATCATCATCGAATTATGGATTAGAACTTCGTTTGTATCCATAATTGAGTCAATTGGGGTAACATATTCCTTCAGCACTTCCGCTTTATAATAGTGAATGATGATATTTATGATCAGATATCAGATTTGAGATCGGTGAGTTATATATTGATACCTATATCAATGTGAATCAAACTTTTTAGCTGGTTATTAAAAGCACGTAGACAAATATTAAGTAGTTTGTTATTGAATGCTTCAGACCATTGCAAATTGGAATTTCAAGATGTGCCTCAAGTTGAAGTGTCATCAACTTTAACCATAACAAATAAACATTCAAGCTTCAAAGATAACCCCACTTTTTGACCATTCGTAATGAATTTGTAGTTTTTGTAACTCTAACAATAAAAATCGTTCCAAAGTATGAAAATATTATGACCCAAGCTGCATAACCTTCTTGAGACCATAACGTACGTCTATGCCTGTAGTCGTTCGGATTTCGTTCCGGATCGATTTGAAAATGTTTTGACCGAAAGAGATTGGGCTTTTGTGAATGTGGGAGCTCGGATTTTTCGGATAATAGACCATATTCAAGTCTTTATGTCAGAACGAATGTAATCCTATATTCCAGAACGACCGGTTTACGGTTCGCTTTGTTGACGCACAATGTGCGAGTCAAAACATTTAATTTTATTGAGTTCCGAAGAGATTATTTGGACGGAGAGATTTATCTGCCTTTCCTGGTTAACTTATGGTTTACAACCTAATGATAAGCGAGAGCAGTGCATCTACAAATATTGATTCAATTGACCACATTTGATGAGAGCGGCTGCAAAAAAAATAACTAGTATGCTGTCGCCAGTGTTCTTCTTCACAGTTCCCGCACTATAATTCATTTGTCATTCTTGTCATAATCATGTTTAATGGAATGGTTCTGATCAGTGTATCGGTATAAATGTTGTTGTTTGACAACTCAAATCTACTCTTCCTACCTACCTACTCTAATACACAGATTGAAATTGAAATTTATAGTTGGATTTCTTGTCTTTTATTGATTCCAAATTATCATTACCATTACGATTCGAAAAAAAATCCCACTTGCATCGCATAGTTTGATAAAACCACACAATGTTCTTTTTTGGAAAATCTCTGTGACCTGTGCCATTTTTGGAGGATTATTTCACCATTCTTTACACGTCTCACATCCATGATTTAATGTGTGATTTCTTGATGATCAGTCAGTCAGTCAGATTGACCCGAGGTTGATCTGTGGTTCAGTAAAATTCTGAAATCTTTACTGGACGGGTAGATAGCAAGTAAGCCTTGAGTCATGTAAAGAGAGTTTCCTATTAAGTCCAAACAAGTTTGAGTGATGTTCTTTATCTTGTGTTGAATTTCGATAGGAGAATGCAAATGATAACGGAACACTATAGCCGTTTGATATTTCACCGAACTGATGAACTAACTTCCAGCTTGAAATACGTCGAAAAACTGTTTTTTTTTTAAGACAGTTGTCTCAAAACAGGGTATCCCAATTCAATAAGGACATTGGAGAGCTACTGTTTCAATCAAATTTCTCAAATTCCATTGAGTCAAAATGAAAGAGACTTGAGTTTAGTGTGAAAATGGTCCTGATGCTGTATATAAAGTCGATTAGTCGCAAAAATAATTAGACACTTGATTTGATGCCAAATAATCTCTACTTGATATGCAACAAGTGCACCAACTTTTCATAAATAGTAATCAAACCAACTAAATTCGACGATTATGGAAAGTCTACTCCTTTTCAATGCGTGAAGTGACTTTTCTACACTGCACAAAGTCATCTTTAATCAATGTTATCTAGTATCCGAGGAGTGGGGTACTGTAATACTATAAAAGCGTATTAACACAGAGCACAAAACATCAGAACAACAGGCAACTGCGGGGTTATTGACAGGCACGATGTAGAGTTGGCAGGGTGGCGCCTATATTGCGCTATAAACGAGCTTACTGACAGCGCACGGTGATTGTGGAAGAGAGTGCTACTGCTACCAACATTTCGTACAGGAAAATATAAATATTTATGCTTTCATACTAGTTGAAGTAGTCGAGTTTCGTAGAACTCTAATGATTGAAATATATTGCTAGTGGAGGAAAAAATTCAATGAACACCTTGGTAGTGGAGAATATTATTACCACGTGACCTCACATTACTCGGTTAGGCCTGAGGATGTAATTTTGATCCTTGGGCAATGATGATATTCTTTATAACGTGCGAATAACTATTTTTGTACGATGAACATTCCTTTTCATATTCGATTATATCAAAAGTGCACACAGCTAAACATCTGAATCATGGTGAAGATTCTGAAGCCAAGATATCTCATCATAACTTGTGTTGACGATATGTTTCACTATGGTCCTACCTCTAACTCTATCTCTGAAGCTGTTCACATATACAGGGTGTTATAGAGCTATGGGATGAAACTTCTAGTGGTTATTCAGAGCAACAGTAGAAGACATTTGAGTAGTGGGTCTCATGTCCGGAAAAGTGTCACTACGGCCCTAAGACGCGTTAAAATTTAGAAATACTTGCCTGAATAGGATTTGATGCATTTAATGTTTGTTGTTGTTTATTGTTACATGTCCCCACAGGAAAAAATCTAGCGACTTTAAATCGGGTGACCTAGGAGGCCAATAAGAAACTGCTCCATCTCTGGCAATCCAACGGTGCCCAAACCGCTGATTTTTTCTTTTGTGAAGTCTTTGGTCTAGGATCAAATTTTCAGTCAAGTCCGCCGAAATCATGTGAGAGGTTCAAATCGGTGTATTCAGGTTGGAGGAAGACATTTTGAACAATTGTTGTGATTATATCATGTACAAAAGGCTAGAATTGAATGCATCAAATCCTATTTAGGAAATTCATCTTCTTTCTAAATTTCAACGCGTCTTAGAGCCGTAGTGACACTTTTGCAGACATGGGACTCAAATGTTTTCTACTGTTGCACTGAATAACCCCTGGAAGTTTGATCCCACGGTTCTGTAACACCCTGTATAGGAGCTGTGGGTTCTCTGAGTTCGTGAAAGCTTTTTCAACGATAGAATTTCTGCCACGAATAAAATTCGTCGTGTGTACGAACTAATAAATAAAATGAACCAATTTATCAGTCGTTTCGTCGAGTGGGCAAATGAAGAAAACTGCGAACTCCGAGAGAAGGATTGAGCCATTCGTGGGATTAAGGACGGCGTAAACTCAATTACGTCAAAAATGCGAAGAATTTGAACTTCTTAATTAAATGCAGTTTTCGCCGCGCAGAACATCATCCCACTTGGTCGAGATGAATAAGTTTAATTAAATCCTGGTGTTTTATTATGTGTCCCTGTCTCCGTCGTCTGTGTGTGCTTCGCGTGACTTGCCTTCGAAGGGGCTGCTCTATTTTCTTTCTTTTTTTTTGTGTGCGCTGCTGCTTCCCGAAATGTGTGTAATTAAGGTGCTAGAATGACAGTTTTTCGCCCATGCTGGACTGACTATAAATAAGTGAGGGTGCGCTGGGAAAAACGCTTGGACACGTCGATTTGTATTTTTGAACACGCATTTTTTTCAAAAAAATTAAATAATATAGAGTGTGTCATGTGACAGTGGCCAATACCAACTTTCTTATTTCAAATGGAACACCCTGTATTTCATTCCATTTTTGAATTCTCACTGAAGAGCAGATTTCATCAATACACCCACACTGGGGGTCTAATAGCGGAAATGATCACAGAGATATATAGGGTGTGAAAAATCGAGATTTTTCAACTTTGGGAATTTTTTTGTGTCGAAACTATTCATTATTGGTCTTAACGGCTTACATTTCCCTGTCTCAACTTTCGATCTACTACCTACTGTCATTTGATTGAAACTGATATAGGGTGGTGCAGAATTCAGAAAATTGATCATCCTGTATCTGTATCTGTTCCACACTGTATGGCTGTGTAACAGGATATTCTGCGGTGGATTCGTTTGGAAAATGTTACTAATTAAAAGTTCGGCTCGGACATAGACTTATTATCCTGGCTCGGGCATAGGCACGAGTAGCAAAAAGGGTGAAATTGAAAATGAGAATCATCAGTTGTGCAGATGAGGGGATCCAGCTCTTTTCGTATACTTGAAACCGACGATACTACCAATGACCAAACTCTGATTATTCATTCCATTCTTCCTCTAATGAGAATCTTCAATAAGATATACGGCCATCCTTCCTAATCTCCAGCTCCGCACTGAGATAATTGGCAACGTCGCATCAAGACATAAGTCATTCATTTGTGATTGAACTCGTACTAGGTATACCTATACCAAAAATGACAAAGGATAATGTGATATTTATCAACATTTACTCAAACAAGAGGTTTCATTTATTTTCTTAGATGTAATGAAAACTGTCAACTCCGATTTCTCGTGTGACATTCAACTTCACAATCAGGAAGTGTATATAATACTTTTTTAATTGTTATTCAAATACATCTTGCCTTTTGAGAGTATTGAATAGTTGAATTTTTAAAGTGAAACTTTTTTACTCTGTCGAACGAGAAATCGATCGGTGGGTCGATCTTGTCCGTAAGACCGACCGTTCCGGAGATATGGAGCGTCAAATTGAAAATAGTGCGATTTTTGGTAAAAAAAAAAGCGAGATTACACAGTTATCTAGACGAATTTATCAATTTCGATCTGGGATTCCCTTCCTTCGGGTCCCAATTAGTGGTTGTTAATTTTTTCAGATTTTTAAAATAATAATTAGGAAATTCGAAATTCCCAAGATACTTTTATCTGGTAAATATGTATACCTTGAAACTTCTGACATAAACAAAATTCTGCATTTTCTGATCGAATCGGTTGGGATTCTGCGATCTACATAAAAATCGAACGAGAAATCGATCGGTGGGTCGATCTTGTCCGTAAGACCGACCGTTCCGGAGATATTGAGCGTCAAAGTGAATATATAGTGCGATTTTTTGCACAAAAAGCACTTAGGAGCGAGATTACTCCGTTATCGAGAAGAATTCATCTATTTCGATCTCAGATTCTATATATTCTATACTTTTATCTGGTGAATATGCACCTTGAAACTTTTGACATGAACAAAATTCTGCATTTTCTGATCGAATCGGTTGGGATTCTGCGATCTACATAAAAATCGAACGAGAAATCGATCGGTGGGTCAATCTTGTCCGTAAGACCGACCGTTCCGGAGATATTGAGCGTCAAAGTGAATATAGTGCGATTTTTTGCACAAAAAGCACTTAGGAGCGAGATTACTCCGTTATCGAGAAGAATTCATCTATTTCGATCTCAGATTCTATATATTCTATACTTTTATCTGGTGAATATGCACCTTGAAACTTTTGACATGAACAAAATTCTGCATTTTCTGATCGAATCGGTTGGGATTCTGCGATCTACATAAAAATCGAACGAGAAATCGATCGGTGGGTCAATCTTGTCCGTAAGACCGACCGTTCCGGAGATATTGAGCGTCAAAGTGAATATAGTGCGATTTTTTGCACAAAAAGCACTTAGGAGCGAGATTACTCCGTTATCGAGAAGAATTCATCTATTTCGATCTCAGATTCTATATATTCTATACTTTTATCTGGTGAATATGCACCTTGAAACTTTTGACATGAACAAAATTCTGCATTTTCTGATCGAATCGGTTGGGATTCTGCGATCTACATAAAAATCGAACGAGAAATCGATCGGTGGGTCAATCTTGTCCGTAAGACCGACCGTTCCGGAGATATTGAGCGTCAAAGTGAATATAGTGCGATTTTTTGCACAAAAAGCACTTAGGAGCGAGATTACTCCGTTATCGAGAAGAATTCATCTATTTCGATCTCAGATTCTATATATTCTATACTTTTATCTGGTGAATATGCACCTTGAAACTTTTGACATGAACAAAATTCTGCATTTTCTGATCGAATCGGTTGGGATTCTGCGATCTACATAAAAATCGAACGAGAAATCGATCGGTGGGTTGATCTAGTCCGTAAAATAGTGCGATTTCTGACAAAAAATGCACTCAAGACCGAGATTACTCGTAATTTTGCGATTCACATTCCATATTGCCTTCACTGAAAAGTCTTATATTTCTCAACATTCTGCTTCCGCATATTGAATGCCAAGTCCGTTGATATTTTTACTAGAACGCTCTTGAACGTCTTTTCGTCCAGGTAAAATCCTTTGCCCTGGCAAAAATCCATAAACTCTCGCCATATCAAGTACTGTCTAAAGCGCGACGGCTTATTTTTCACTTTTTGAAATATCTCTGACATTTATTAGTATTTATTATTGTTTACTGGCGTCTAGCGAGACGGTTTCCATTTTGATTTGAAACCATGCCAGCCACTGGAATGAGTTGTAGAGTTTCGCCTACTTGATTTTGTTTCAATACCTTACTGAGGCTTCTCAAGTTCGAAACTAGATGGCGCACCTATGCTGTTCTCGATGGTTACATGGAATCTCTGGGAAATGCGATTCGAATTTGAAATTCAACACGAAAGCAAGATTTGAACCATCAGCTATCGATTACTGTCAGATATCTGTCATCATCAGTTGAAGGAGATCTGACTTTACAAGTCCGACGATCGTAATGCCATCTTTATTCGAGCGGTGCGTGGACTGAGTAAGGTCTACATGTTGTGGGAAGAAACATATGGAGAGTTGTTTCACCATCTTAGATCCACCTTGTTTGAAACCGTGTTAATTGTCATGGCGACGGGATGTTTTCGCAGTGCAATCCGAAAAAAAGTTGCATATAACCACACAATGTTTCAATTTTCAATATTACTGTTCAATACTCGATATTGAAATACTCGTTCCAGATATTGCCCAGCTCCGCTTTAATAGAAACTGTTTCTCAAAACAGCGATTGACCAGTTCTCGCTGTCGAAAGAAATTAATCCCACACAACACTCGCCCATCACTCTGTAGGTAGATCGACTGTGCACGAGATGAAGATCCCGAATCAGATGGCCACAAAAGGGTGTGTGTGTGTTTTCACTTATCCTTGCACTTGGTACAAATTGGAGTACAATAAGCAGGCACTTCAGACTGCTCGGTTCCGTTCGATCCCATTGAATAGGATGACATCGGACACCTGACCTGACCTGCCTCTCCCATATTATATCTTTCTCCTTCACGACTGGAGTGCTTCTTTTCGACGACATCCATATAATGGCACAGCTTTCCTCCACCCGTTCCCAAGAGTAAACGCCAATTCGGAACGGTGTGTTCGAAAATTCAATTTCACGTCGATGTACGGAATTCGTTTGAGAGCGTATCTCAATTTGAGGAAGTTTGAGGCCATGGTTCGAACATTTACTCTACTAATCTGGCTCACCGACTGATGTTGGAGAAGATGCCTGTTGCAGAAAATTTGATTTACTTCCGCGTGGTGAAGTTTTGTTTGATGACATGTACTCGTATATTATTCGAGTTGTAGGGAGTGGAGGTGGATCAACTTGACTCAAGTGAAAGTAACGTTTGAATAGATTATAAACTGTCGAACAACTGGTGTTCACCAGTAACCCTATTGGAATCAGTCAGCTATGCGGAATTTCGCCTTGGCTTCAATTTTATAGCTTTCATGAAAGATTAATTTCTCAATTGAATTTTGGCCAACTTCCTTAATTTTTGATTTAAGGTGGATTTATGCACAACGTCTTATCTTTCTCTTTCATTAACATTTATGTTATGTTTAAGGACTTTTTTACCTTTATGCACATACTTTAATTAATTGAACCCATTGTGATATCAGTCGCTTCCGTACTTAGTCTGATATGAATATTTGTATTTTGATAGTTCATGATAATGAAGTCAATCTCAAATAACAAGGTTTTAACTGTCTTACATTATTGCTTTCACTGATGTTCAGTTATTTCGTCAATGAGAGTTTCAAACGTGTCAAGGCAAGGGAAAAAATATTGACCACAATTGACGCAAAAAAGAAATTATCAATGATAGATTGCGCATATCGCATTCAGTTTTTCGCTAAAAGATCGAAGCTTATTACCTCTTTATTGAAGTATAGTGAAAGATTGAATTTGGATGTATAAATGGTTACACGGAAATAGAAAGTTTATAATGAATATGTTAATGAAAGAGATGATACAAATAAAAGGAAAATGCTATGAACATAAGTTTTAATTTCATTTTCAATTCGTCAGATTCTTGCATGAACACTCCCACTGCAACACACGGATTCATCTTATGTTCTACATCTTTATTTTATTTATGCTAACGTAAATTCACTTTGAGAGTGAGCGTTTTCAACGTTTTTGCAGAAGTGAGCAAAATTTGTCTATTCCTTCAATTCCGTTCATCTTGCAAATACGCATAGTTTTGAAGATAAGAGAGGAGAACTGGAAAAAAGGCGGGAATTTCAAGGTTTCTTGTTTTTTTCGCATAACCAACCACACATTTTCCCAGAAAACATCAACCCTTCATACTATTCTCTACCCCTTTCAACATTACAACGCTACCGAACGTTGCTTTTCCCAACTACAACTAATTAATTATAGCAGAGTCGCAGTTAATTACCAGCGCGCTTTCCACCCTTGCCCCCCGCTCTTCTCCCCATTCTTGGTGGTGTAAATTACCCTGTGGCAAGTTGCAAAAATGCGAGTTGAATCACGTTCATTCCTGCAACTTTGAAGTTCAACATGCAGAAGGCAGATAGGTGGGTTTTCCCGTATGTTTTCGCACCCCACCCATAGGGCTAGTTTGAAAAAAATTGTGAAGCCATCTGAAGTTACATCTGATAGGTAAACAACGAAAATGGCGACAGGTCCTGTCATTCCCGATTGCCCCGTGAGCATAGCTAACTATAGTTTTAGTGCAAACGGTGGATAAAATAAACCACATCTATATATTTTTTGAATCAGAAAAGAAACAGCTCTCTTCAGATGAGGAATAATATACAGGGTGTTCCATTGAAAAACAATGACATACACAGTATAAAATTTGAGTATAATTTTTACACCTTAGAGTAGTACAAACATTTGTCACCGAATGGTGTTAACTGTTACACCATTGACAGTGGTCAGTCTGAAAAACTCCGTTTTATATGATTCAACACCTGCCCAAAGACATTTACAATATTGGACACCGCTAGTGTTCAACATTGAATCCGCCAGTGGTTGAGACAACACCGTAGAGAGCGAATAAAAACTAAGACGCGTCTCTCGTGGTTCCGGTTAACAGTGAATCCAGTCCCTCCAACAGTCCCTTTGAAGTCGGAGGTCGTACGCGTCCTTATCTATCTAGACCTGTACATCTGTACAAGCCTGTCGAATTACCAATAAGATTCCCATTTATACTCGAATTTTCGGTCGTCGGTAAATCGCCAATATCTCTGGTGACAGGTTAGTGTGTTTTACCTTGAATCAATTCAATAGTGCAGTGTGATAAGTATAATGTTATAATTCGATGTTATTGAAAAAGCTCAACTGTCATTTTTGTACATCTTTCCGATGTAAAACGTAATATTTTATTCATGTTCTGTTCAGATAGCATTTTCTACTGTTGTAAGAAGTGTTATTTATGTTTTTAGTTCCTATGTTGTACCTGTATGTTTGTTTTTGAAAGGAGGCATAATGACAGGTTCCATTTGAATTTGTATATTTTTTTATCATCGGTCAGATGGAATGTTTTTCGTTGTTTATCATTGGAGAATAAATACTTATTTATAATCTCCATGTTTTTTTTCTCACTATACTGCAACTGGATACAGATACCTCAAAATTATTCTGAAACATAAAATGATATATAAAAAAAAGAACACATTTTTTATACAGTTTATTTCATATATTTTTCACCAGAATTCATTCCGAATATAACTGTCAAAAGAAACTCCAATAATTTTTACAGAAGTTGTGTTTTCTGATTCTTGTATCAAGATAGAGATAATTTGTTTATAACTCTGAAGGTTATTCTACATGTATTATCATTGACAGGTCCCTATGAGTTATTTTCGAAAACTACAAAATTTCCACGAAAAAACAAACAACAAATGTTGTTTTTCATATCATGTGGAATGAAAGTACCCATTGAATTCGACCGATTATCGGTGCGAAATTAACCACTTAGATATTTCAACACTCAATTTGGTGTAGAAATCTTTTGATAATTATCGGTGTAAAATATCTGGAGTAAAATAATTCCATATTTCATGGTGAGAGATCCACCATTTTTAATGGTTGTATACTCTTTTTAGTGTCAAGAATTCATACCCTGTGTAGTGAAATTAAACATTAAATGGTGAAGAAATAGCACCATTAGGTGTTCTGTATACACCCATGAAAGAGTTTTTTTACACCTCTCGGAAGTCAAATTGACACCATCGTAGACAAATATCAACAACTACCGGTGTGAAATATATTCACCATCACAGTGTCAATTGAACACTGCACCTACGTTGTTAAATCGACACAAAAATGGTGTGTATGGATATAGACACCGCCGGGTGTTATTTTGGTGTCAAATATCCCGTCGATTTTCTACTGTGTATCGAGATGTGACATTTGCCAGATCAATTTTGAATTTTTGACAAGAAATTCTGATGGGTCAGAAGGAATATGAAATTCTTGTGATTTTAATTTTTTGATAACTTTCGGAATATCCCTGTAAATGGGGTGCAAAAATATACGGGAAAAATTGTAAATATTCCTATATTATCTCATGATAATTGTGTGCACATATAGTTTCCCAGATATCCAAGAAAAATTTCAGTGATTAGTATGCAGGGTGTCACTTCACTAAAATGCATTAGTCGACACATGCATGGAAAATTGAAAGTAGGACAAACTTAAACAATCATTTGTGTACTAGTCTAACTCAGACAAATCTATGCTTAGATTCTCTTAGATTTTATATACAATGGCAACAATGGCCACGAATTCCATCTATTGAAATTAATCCGAAGGATCTTTCACTGTGGTCGCACAGGATATGGGGCTGTTTTCGAAGTTGCAATTCCCACACATAATTACAGACAACGATTTTTTTTTGGCTTGTTTCTTCGGGTTTTCTTCGTCTTTCAGTTTTTTTTACCGGACTGACGCAAGTAGCTCCATTTTTATTATATCTGATAACAGAGAAACGACCAAAAGACATTCTTCATTCACTTAAAAATTGCTTTGTATATATTTTTTCGAAATTTGGTACACCACCATTAATTTTAGATTTTCATATGAATTTTTGGGTCCCAAAATATAATATTACTAGTTCAATCAGTTGTCGAATTATTATTCCTCATTGAAGAAAACTCAACTAAAATACGGGAATTTCGGAAGTATTTTGTGAATTTTCATGCCAAGCAACGTGCTTCGAGAATTATCATAGAATTTGTTCGATCATTGACGTTCTTGGGTGTTCTTGAATTATCAACAATAACATATATATATATATATATATAACAGTTATAGGAAGATCATGATGATCAATGGACCTAGATTCAGACTGGCAATAATGGTACCAAAACCTTAGATGGAATGAGGAATAGTTCCAGTAATTGGAAGTGATTGAAAAATTCCAGGATGATCTTATCCAACATGAAAGAAATCAGGGAAACTTAGCAATGCGTTGCATTTCGTTGCTTTGCTTGCTATCTATAACCAACAGAACATGAACAATATCAGCTAGAGCTCAAAACTAGGAAAATTAGGATGAAGGAAAGTATTTGAATTCTTCTAACGAAAGCTCGACATTCACTGGGAGTGTGACCTGTAGTCGTTGCTATAGTAGCTGGCACTGAACTTCATATTGTTGGCTGGTACCTCGTGATTCAATTTATCATTTACTCGTGTTCGGAAACATTAACAATAGTGTTGTAGGTGCTGGAATGAAGAAAAATTCCATGCACAGTCTAGATTAGCCTCTGTAATGAAGTGATCCACAACAACCCTGAGTAATGTTTCCCTCTCCGTGAACCCTTCGATTAAATGCAACATTATCGTACAATGGTCGGAATGCGAAGCGTTTCTTGCCCGTATACAATCCAAGTTGGCTTTGAAACCTCCTAGATGTGGAACTCGGAGAACTACAATAAGCCTGAATTACTTCCAAGGCTCACTTAATTTGGAATTTCATTTCGCATTTCGGCTGGCTCTCACAAATCACGAAGAGGGCAATTTTCGTGATGAACTTAAGCACCGATGATACTCATACCTTCTACGAGGAGGGGGGATGAATTCAGGATATTGCTCCTTCAACCACGCATGTGCTTTGAGTGAACCTTTTCTGATCTGATCTGCAGTGAAAATGGTAGAGGAAAACTGAATGATGACAACAACATGGTTTCATACGAGAGAAGCGACAATGGTCAGCATTTTGGATTAGCTAATACGACATACGCCAGACCCCATTAGGAGGCAAATTTCCTGAGAGTTTACATTGAGATTACTTCGATCTCGTGATCAATCCTTCAAGCATATCGTGTTTTTTCAATATTCTTGAACTTTCATACGAAGATTCATTTCGAATACTGTCTGTAAGTGTTTCGAGGAGGTGGTACATTCATTTTCCAGCTATTCGTGGGACTTTCTCTCCTCGTTGAAGAAAATTTACGAAGAAAAATATTTTAATAGGTATCTGGAGGTTCAATTTCAAGCGCAGTGACTATTTTGGGCAGATCACAAAATCTGTCTTCCCTACAAATATATTGAAATAATTTTCAATAACTTCTACTTTATTTTTCAGAAACGATGAAAGAAAATCCCACAAAAAGCTTGAGCTTGCTTCGGTTTTTATATTCGTATTTTCAACTTGAGAATGATAATGTGTGCATATTACCACCATAGTTTATATCGTATTTCTCTTCTAGTATTGATACGTGAGATGTGGGCTGTTTTGATTAAGCCAAAATAGTTTATTATATACCTAGGGTGAAAAGTGAGCTATTATATAGCAAGGATAAATTTGAGATCACTAGATGGTGATGACTATTCCATTTTGTGCCATGAATATTGACAATATGTATGGCACTCGGTATGGCATATCCATGATATTTTGCAGGTTTTCTTCATGAAGCATTGATAATATTGAGAATTCGAGAAGCCTTGTGTGGACTGGATTACTCAATGAGCAGGCACCATGTAAAACAACGAAGGCACAATAGACCTTGGCAGTGCCCGAATGAAAAACGTGTGAAAAGCTCATCAGTCACACTTCGTCAAGTGAGAGGGGAGTGAAGGTGGCATTTCCTGGGTTACCTATTCAATATCTTTGCGGCCGTTTAATTCTTTCAGACAACTGAATGCAGAGGCGTTTCGCACTTTTATACCTGCGCTCATAAGAAGTGTACTATAATAATAGGACCTACGAGGTGGTCGAAAAAAACCACCGATTCATAGTTCCTAATGAGAATCGAGAATATTCCGATAGTCGTTTCTCGAGCGTGGATTTGATGGACAACAAAATTGTGGATGATCTCCACTTGATGGAGGTTATGAAACGTTTCGTTACCTTTTGAAAAAGATTCATGTTCCGTGAAAACAGCCCTACCTATTTATACTGAACAATTTGATGTGTCTGATATTTATTATACATGAATGATCTATATAAATACCCGAGAGCAGTCAACAAATGTTGGAAAATTGATCTATTTCCTTCAATTAGGTGAAAGACACTTAATTCGATCGATTTGCATGAGATTTGACTTCATCGTCACCAGTATGAATGGGTTTTTCGATAATGCTGTATTGTGAATTCGAAAATGAAGCATGTGCGTTAACTTTCAGAACGAATGATGTTTCTTATGTTCTTCCATATTGGTATTTCTTACACAGGTGGTTTCAGCGGAAATTCGATAGGTCTGTACACTCTGACATAGTACCCAGAATTCGGACATGAAACTATATTACCAATTTTCGTTATCCTCAGCTTATAACTTGCAAATCAGAGTTAATTTTGATACTAAAGATAACAAGATAGATTCCACTCCACTTGATGGAGGTTATGAAACGTTTCGTTACCGTTTGAAAAAGATTCATGTTCCGTGAAAACAGCCCTACCTATTTATACTGAACAATTTAATGTGTCTGATATTTATTATACATGAATGATCTATATAAATACCCGAGAGCAGTCAACAAATGTTGGAAAATTGATCTATTTCCTTCAATTAGGTGAAAGACATTTAATTCGATCGATTTGCATGAGATTTGACTTCATCGTCACCAGTATGAATGGGTTTTTCGATAATGCTGTATTGTGAATTCGAAAATGAAGCATGTGCGTTAACTTTCAGAACGAATGATGTTTCTTATGTTCTTCCATATTGGTATTTCTTACACAGGTGGTTTCAGTGGAAATTCGATAGGTCTGTACACTCTGACATAGTACCCAGAATTCGGACATGAAACTATATTACCAATTTTCGTTATCCTCAGCTTATAACTTGCAAATCAGAGTTAATTTTGATACTAAAGATAACAAGATAGATTCCACTCCACTTGATGGAGGTTATGAAACGTTTCGTTACCGTTTGAAAAAGATTCATGTTCCGTGAAAACAGCCCTACCTATTTATACTGAACAATTTAATGTGTCTGATATGTATTATACATGAATGATCTATATAAATACCCGAGAGCTGTCAAATAATGTTGGAAAATTGATCTATTTCCTTCAATTAGGTGAAAGACACTTAATTCGATCGATTTGCATGAGATTTGACTTCATCGAATTTCTATGACATCAATAGTTGTCGATATTTTCACTTCAATCTGTCGAAGTTGTAGAAACATTATTCAAGTTAGCTCTAAATGCTAGCATACTAAATTTCATACCAATGTTGCTAGTAGTTTCGACATATTGTAAAAAATGTGTAATTTTTTTTTCAAGAACCTGTACCTTAAATATTTTGCAGTGTCTACGTATCCGAGCAACGGTTTCACCTTCCTTTAAAACACCCTGTACAGAGCTTCGAATATGAATACAAATTGCCACATCAAGAGATATATCAATCGATAATAATACCCACTCACGACGAAGAAGACGACAACGAATCTAAATTGGTAAGTGTGACAAGCTTGACAAGATAAAGGGAATGAATTGGATTAATCAATGGGCGAAATTCGAAGCGATTTGAATGTGTCGCGCCGGGTCGACAATCCTGGTACAATTTGAATCGAATGGTTGTAGATAGCCCTTCTGGAGGTTTATCATTAGTGTCTTTTTAGCCTGTCGCGACACAAAACACCCTGCTGGCACGCAGCTTTTGTACGGTCGTCACCAACGGATCATTTCCGTCTACAGCGGTGCCAAATTAGCGAAGCTCCAGAAATCCGTAGCCAACTGTATAATGAAAGAATCGACTAAATCAGGTATGGATTATCATGGGAGTACATAAAATCATTAACTAAACAATTTTTTTCTGCAGAAACTGACTTATGTAACGATTGGAACTTCCAAAAAACATATTCCTCATTTTGGTTGACAAAAAATGTTCGAATCGGATTGGGATAATCGAAATGAACTCTTCTAAAAGAAGTAATGAGAAATCATATCACCAGATGATATGAAACAGATTTTCCATATTTCAGATGTTAATTATACATCATATTCAAATACTTTCGGATTATGACCGTCTCCTCTCATTCTAGAGGTACGCTGTATTTTTTCAATTTCCACTAGTAATACCACTAGAGGTCAAATTATATTTTCAGAAAATTATTCATAATATTCATGAGCTCGAAGAAATTTCCGGATTTAATTTGACCTCGCGTGGTATTCAGTAAGAAAATTCCACACCAAAAATGTGTTTCCAAAAACATTAATTTTCGTCTTCATCAAGTTCTTGCAAGACAGAATTAGAGGACAGCAATTAATTAAAATAACAGGGCATGGTAGCAGTCACTCCATAAAACCATATCTGCAAATTGACTCGGGCCATCATCAGGATAAAATTGACGCAATGAGGTCTGCTTCAACTTCTGCAAAGACAGTCCAAGAATCTCTGAATCAAGAGCAAGCAACTTCGAATCAACCTGCCATAGTATACAATAATTGCGTTTTTAATATAAACATCAATCATAATGGTCCATGAATTTAGTAAACATTCAAGCTCTTTGTTGAAATTATTCAAAATTATTATGTGTGAAAACAAATAAAAATTAGATTGTCAAAAAAAATATTCTGTTATTATAAAAAGGAAAGGAAAAAATTTCCGATAAAATTCATCCGTTGCTATGGTGATCTGACAGAAATACACGTTCTGATTGGTTAAAAATCACATATGTGGAATTTTCAATGAAATTCCCTTGTAATATTATATTGAAGAATATGATCAGGCTGTGAAACCGTTTGTATACCTGATTTTATATTTGCTCACTTCAAAAACGACATTGCAAAATTACGAATGAATTCACTTCTTCATTCTTCAATTCAGTTTCAAAATAAATTCTCTCCATCATCTGCAATGAAACCCATAGGTATATCGTTGGCAAGGATCAAGATAATGAAGAAATCGAAAATTGGAAAATCTCTAGGTTGCCTTTCGAAATGAGAAGATTTAAGTCACTTCACACGTCCAGTCAAGCCAGATTCGATTGCTGTTCAGTTGAAATTGAGAATCTCTGTGAATAAAATCCGGAGGATCTGTTTTTTGAAAGAGCTGACCTATTTTATTGGAATCATGCACTATATTTCTGAAACTTCTAGAAGTGTGACAACACTGGCAGCGTCCCAAGATACGCGAATGCATTTCCAACCGAATGGTTTGCATTGAAATTCGGGAACGATTTGGGTAGTGATATTATTTGTACCGAGAAGAAAAAATTCATCGTGATGAATATGTGTCTTTCATCTGATGCAAAATAAATATGATTTCGAAAATCTTCACATAATTATTGATTCATTGACTTCTCAGTCATGTCTAGCTGAACGAATCTGCTGATATAAATAATGAAAATGCAAAGTTAATGCGAAAATTCCTCATTTATCACGACATACGTATCGACTATATCTATAAGTCGATACTATTACTCATAGTTTCTTCATGAAGTATGCTGACACTCAGAGAATTTCAATAGTAGAATTAATGAAAAAAGTATGTACAGATAACAATCATAAGATCCCTATTTGGTAGATCTTAAATTTTGTAAATATAACAGTAAACCTACTGTAAGTTGAAAGTATCCTATAGATACAATGATTTTTTTATTGGAATTACAGAATGACCATTGATATGTTTAATCGTAGATATTTGTGAATGTTACAGTTATAGTTGTTATCGACATGATATTATTATCAATATTTATATAATTATTTTGATGACGACATATACTGTCAGGTATAGAATATTCACAGTTTAGTGTTAACACAAGGTTACTGTTAAGCCTACAACTGGTTGATTGCAATCTCTCTTCATCAACATGACTTGTACTGTCTCCAGGACAGTTGTGATGCACATATAACAATCCTACTGGAGGTTTGATAATAGGTTACTGTTATGACAGTTCAAAGCTTCAGATATTCTGTCTTGATAATGAATGAGTTACTGTTGAGTTAACAATACGTTGCGACCACTTAACAGTGAGTATGTTATATACACAGGCTTTGATGTTTTCTATGTACTATGTATATATATGTTAAATGTAACACATTTAACATATATATTCATAATATTTACTATGGGCTCTTTGATTTTGAGGGATGTTGGTAATCAATTAAAAGGCCAAAAAGTCGATAAAATAATTTATTTCGCTTGTAAAATACATAGGTACATTCAGATGATGATGAGATGATGCGACTGTGATAATTTTTAATTCACACATTGTGAAATTGATAATCAGCAAAATATTCAGTTTGGTGAATTATCAAGATATTGAAAATAAGCATTCTCATCAACATTTTTGTCCCTAAACAAAATAATTCTTTCCACAAATAGAACAAAAAATCAAAAAAGCGACAACTGTGTTCATCACCCTCTTCCAGGAATATACTCACATTTTGGAATTACTTCATCCTGACAACAGAATTCTTTGAAAGAGAAATACATAATCATTCAAGGTGGAATACAAAAGTTTCGATTTCAACTTTATTCATGCTTCTTCCAATTATCATGCACGAATCCTGGGAATCAGTGATAGTGAATTTCAGATGCACTTTTCGTGAGCCAATTTTCACTGTCTTCTTCGATGTTGGCACGAAACAATGGCAGCATATTTTCCCTCTGAAATGTAGAACAGAATAGATATGTGTCACATACAGAATGTGGAAATCCCTAGAATTTGGAAAATTAAAAAAATCTGTAATTGGTAGAGCAAAACTTCCATCGTTCGAGAGAATGATGTTTTTTAATCCAATTAAAATAGATATTATTTGAATTCTCTCCGCTGCTTAAACATATGACATTCCGTCAGAAAATCCGTCAGAATATTCACTGTTTTTAGATTCATCTTCAACTAGGAATTTTCTATAGGTACATTACATATAGTACCTTAGTTCCACTAACGTTTGAATGAGTCTCACAAAGTCGTCAAATATTATCTATCCCTCCAACAAATCTGTGGTTCTTCACATTTTCGAATTCAGCAACACAAATGTTTCGAACGTGAACTGGTTACCTGTAAAGATGATTCAGTATTCAGTATGTATAAGATATTCTGATTATTTGCAATATAAATCTTGACTGGACTTCATGAAAGATAATTCGATAATGAATATGGATTCAAATATCACAACCCTGTCACATTATGTGAGTATGCTCAGTATGTTCAGCATTATTGAAATATAAGTGTGTAGGCACTTACCAATGCATTTCTTTGCTAATCGTCTCACTTGCAGAATTCCGTTTGTTTTGAATAATGTTTTCAGCTTTTTATATCCTATAATCTTGCTGATTTTCAGTTTTTTAGCCTTCCCAATCATTTCGCAACAGGAATGAACGCACACTCTGCCAGGGTAGCATACAAATACTCTGTTTCGGTACAATTCGGCTCCTCCCGCTCACAGTGGAATTGTTGATTAAACAGTGGTTTTATTGGGTATGAGATGGTATGATATAAAAGATATTATTGAGATTGAATGTAAAGGAGTGATTTTGTAAGCACAACAGTCAGTATCATCATTCTGAAGTTTATAACTTTGACGGTGATGTTTCTTCGAAATTATGATACATTGTTTGAATTATAGTATACCTGTATAGGGGCAACAACTTTCACTCTATGGAGCCAACACTGTATCTATTATATCTAATGTGTTACTATCGAATATATCAATGGTATTCTGTTAAATCAATCCGATGCATATCAATGTTTGATATGAGTTTCATATTCTGGCAATAAAAAAATACATTAAGTACGATAAAGTTCTGTACTCGCAATAGGAACTCATATGTTCCAGGAATAACATAAGCTGTTAGTATTACTAGAAAATTAAATGTAGTATGTATGATATATTCTCAGAATCGGACAGATATCATGTTATCACAACAAAAACCTGACTCTAATCTGTTTATAATCTGTTAATTCTGCACGGATAATTTTCTGAGTGGATGTATCATTAAATTATTGGCAAAATGATCGTGCTGAACGCTATTAAACAAAGACATTAAATGTTATTAAATCACATCTCCAACAATATCCGTGACCGTGTGAAATATCTATTTGTGATTGACTGGGTGGCCCAATGAAAACCCAACAAGGCCGATTTGACATAGTTATCGTTCCCAGAGAAAAAAAACGCTGGAACCGGTCTATTTTCATTTCGAGGGGAAAATATTTTGCGCATGTTTTCAACTTTTTCTCTTCTCACCTCGGAGGGGTGAGCTCCAACCCTTGAATCTCAAATTGGATAAAGGATCAAGTGATACATCATTTTGAAGGTAATCGAAATCTCTTACCAACGCTCCCTTGTTTTTGGAATTCAATGCAGTAGTTCTCGAGAAAACACTTTTATTGAAATAATCGGCTAGTGATGGAAATTAACGCTTTTTTCCCTCCCATCACTATTTCTCATTTTGTAGTTAGAACGATGTTCATCTAAGAAGTGCCTTATGTGTTTTTTTTAATACTGTCCTATTCAAGATTACATAAAGAATCATTCATTTTAATGTGAGTTCCTTGATCTCACAGTAAAATGCATACCTTGTTTCGTTCTCATTTCATGAGAACAACTATTTAATTTCTCATGTATTCATAACATATAATACCAGTCATTGTATATTTCGAGATTAATGTCGAACTCGTGCATTTTTTTTTCTGGCAATTCGGTATATAGCGTTGATAAATGCTATCCTGATCGGTTTATCACAAAATTAGAAGGTGCCAAATACCTATCCAGGATAATCACGTCACCAGTTTGAATGGGTTTTTCGATAATGCTGTATTGTGAATTCGAAAATGAAGCATGTGCGTTAACTTTCAGAACGAATTTCTTACACAGGTGGTTTCAGTTGAAATTCGATAGATCTGTACACTCTGACATAGTACCCACAGAATTCGGACATGAAACTATATTACCAATTTTCACTATCCTAAGCTTATAACTTGCAAATCAGAGTTAATTTTGATACTAAAGATAACAAGATAGATTCCGTAGGTTCCTGGATTACGAGGTCGAGAAGGTTTATTCCGAGACGCACTGTATACCAAACCGCTATCGCCATCGATCCTTCCCGCAAATACAGTGATGATCAGCAAAAAGCAGGGAGCTTTGCTAGCCAGCATCGGGCAGCGGAGGTTCGCGTGGGGGGGGGGGGGAGGGGGGAAAGGGACGATCGTGGAGAACCCTTGGACGCACAAAAGCGTCACACCACAAACTCGCATATAAAAGGGCTGGCTGGTTGGTTATAATACGCAACCCTCGTTGGCAATATGGGGGATCAAAATTCGATCCGACTGGAGAAGATTCTTGGTTGACACTTCATCTCCAGACACCTTCTTGGGGAGTCCTCAAACGCTACATGCGGTTTGAAATTAGAGAATAATGGGTTTGGTCGCGATCTAAATTATAAAAACAGTTCTAAGATTGTATAATACTAACAGAAAATCATTTATGGTTCATGCATCAAAGATTCCAAAATTTCATACGACAGTCCAGAAACAGTTCTCGCTAAGAGGACCATACTCCGTCGGAGCGAATCAGTTTTTTCCCGGAACTAGTTCCAATAAAATGAAAACACAAAACCTTCGACATATTCAAGAGTTTTGCATGATGCGAACACTTCGCATCTGTAAGTCTGATGAGTAACAAACCCAGCTATCGGATTACTACTGGATTCGAATCAACAATGAGGTTCAGCAAAAGAGGCTACGTCTAGAACTTGGATGTTCATCAGAGGTATCATAGTCAGACGAATGAAAATGGATCATCTCATATGATCTCTAATTTTTTTTGCCCGCCTCCTAAGTACCATCATAATAAATGTCACTCAATGTGAAGACCATGTGAAGGCCATCGCGATGACTGCTTCGAACCCCAGCATTTGCTTCCAGAGAGCTAATTCGACCTGTACTGTAGTACTATGTCCATGGTTCAGCTTCCAAACATACGCAGAAGCTCTTAGTTGATAATAATAATAATAATAATAATAATAATAATAATATTCATCACAATCAACTAAGCATACATTGAATTATAAGAAAAATATTTATGATGAAATGGTGAAGTGTCAGCTTAAGCTGATTTTAAACTTCACCAGAAGAGAAATAAAAGATAGAAAATAAAAAGAAGAAGGAAAAAAACAAACTCAACTTGAATGATGTAAACACATGTGAATATCAACTACATCGTGGTTATTATTGTAAGAATCGGTAAGCCGAGAAAGGTGGAACATATCAGTATCAATCAATTATCCGTGCAGTTTCTGAAAAAAAAGCTCTTTTAGTTTTTTTTTGAAGTTGAATAATGTATAATGACGGAAATTTGAATCCAGATTATTATACAACTTACAAGCACGATAGGAGAAGCTGCGGGTGAAATTTGCCGTGGAATACTTAGGTACGATGAGTAGGTCTCTTTTTCTAGTGTTCACTCTATTACTTTCTGATAGCACTAATTTTTGGTTCAAATATGTAGGGGTTCCTGTTTTAAGAACCTTGTGGATGAAGCAGTGTGAATTTAAGATGATATTCAGAATTCGCCTAGTCGGTAATAATAAACTCACAATTTTTTTTTCCTTTTCATCCAATGAGGCCAGAGGTGCAAGGCGAAGACAGGTTGATGCTTTAAATGAGGATCTGACAAGAATTCTGAAATGGGGATCTGAGAATCTAGTACTGTTCAATGCAACTAAAACTCAAGCTTGTATGTTCACCAAAAAGGCTGATCACACAATCACCAATTTGGTTATGTCGGGTACCACTTTTCCTATGAGGTCGTCAATATCCATGCTGGGTGTCACCACCAACAGTGCTCTCTCATGGGACGATCATGTGAGGTCCATTGCGAAAACTGCTTCACAAAAACTCGGTTTTCTTTTCCGTGCGAAGAGATACTTCACATCCCAGCAACTGCTTGTGATCTACAAAGCACAAATTCGACCTGTCCTGGAGTACTGTTCACATGTTTGGAGCTGAGCCCCCAAACATACGCTGAAGCTCTTAGATTCAATTCAGAAGAGAGCTATTCGCCTAGTCGATGACACAACACTCACCAAATCATTGACCTCTCTAGATCATCGTAGAAAGGTCGGCGATCTTTGCCTTTTTTATAGGTACTTTCACGGTCGGTGCTCAACGGAAATATCATCTATTATGCCACCACGCGCGATTCCTAGTAGACAAACCAGACGAGCTCAAGCTGGTCACCTCTACACTGTCAGGCTCGAGACCTGTCGAACATCGCTATACCAAGCATCATTCATCAATAGAACGGCAAAGTTGTGGAATTCTTTGCCTAGTGAAGTCTTTCCTGATGCTTACAACCTCCAAACATTCAAGAAAAATTCCAACACCTTCCTTCTTTCCCAAAATTCCACCGCTGGCTAACACGATGTTCCTCGAACATCATAGGTTTCCCTTTCGTGTTGTCCAAAGATAAAAAAAATAGCAGACCTGTCTAGACTTCTGTAGAAAGGTGGGCAATGTCTCACTCTTTTATAGATATTATCACGGTTACTGCTCAACGGAGATTTCGTCTATTATGACACCACGAGCGATTCCAGATGGACAAACCAGACGAGCTCAAGCTGGTAACACCTACATTGTCAGGGTCCAGACCTTCCGGACATCAATCAAGCATCAATAGAACGGCAAAGCTGTGGAATTCTTTGCCAAGTGAAATTTTTCCTGATCAGTGAACATTTTCGTTTCGTGTTGTCAAATATTTTTGACTCTGATACCTCACACATGATTAAGTATTCGTACAACTTTATCTCTTGTCGAAAAGAATTATCAACTCAGGAGGTTGAAAGACCTGCTGGTCGCTGGATCTGAACTACTCATGGTAATGTTCGATTCCATTCAATCAGGAGATCGAGTCAAAAATCCTAATCGAGTAATACAATCTCCGTAGTACCTGATATGCCGAGTAATACCATCAGTTCGAGCTGGATGGATGAGAGTGAAGCGATAGGAAACCGGATGAGGATCAATGGCTCATTACGGCGTGATCTGAACATCAATACTAATTGGTAATTTGATGTGGCCCTGATTAGACTGCCGAGCCGATCCCTCTCTCTCTCTCTCTCTCTCACTCTGTCTCTCCGGCCACCGTCTTCCGTTCCCGTACTGATCCCGCTCCATTTTAAATGGGATCGCATCTGATCCGGACTCCGGAAAGCTCCGGTTCATCGACGGCATTCGCAAATATCTGAATCCACAGGCGGAATGAGTTCGTCGCAAAAATCATCCAATCGACTTTCGATACGTTGTTTAAGCTAGCGGTGAAATTTTGTCTCGGGACTCAAGGATCAGGAAAGACTTCACTAGGCAGAGAATTTCGACAGGTCTCGAGCCCGACAATGAAGGGGTTGGTTAGCCTGCGTTCTTCTTAACTTTGTCTACCCGGAATCGCTTGTAGTGGAATAACATGCAAAATTTCAGCCGAAATTACCGAGACGTTCCTACGATTTTCTTTAGAGGTTGATGATTCAGCTCAGTATCGCCGACTAGGCGAATTGCTCTCTTCTGATTAGGATCTGAGAGCTTCAGCAGAGGTTTGGGAGCTGAACTCCAAATCTACTCCAAGACAGGTCGAATTTGCACTTTGTGGATTTTCAGATGCTGCTGGGGTTTATACCTCTTTGTGTGGAGCAGTTCTCGCAACGGACCTCACTTGGGCATTGTGTGATCAGCCTGTCGCTATTTAATGAACTATCGATGAGAGATACCAAAAGGAGAAACCACTCGTTTATTCATAAGTTGTACATCTAAAAATCTAACCCACACACAATCGCGATAATGAAGTGGAGAGATTATCTTGCAGACAAAACAATGATTAGTGAAAATATGTAACGTCGCAGGGAATAAGTTGTTTATATCTTTTCCAAGCAGTGATATAAGACCCACGTGAAAAAAAGGCAATTAGAAATGAAGAGGGACATTAACTGGGGGTGTATGGAAATGGAAAGTCTAGTGAAAATTCAAGGATTGAGAAGATAACGGCCATCAGAAGATGGCATCTACAGTAAATCTTTGAAATGGAATACATGAGAATACATTACATATTGGACATTTAAAAATGGGTAATTTTGCATTTATCATGCGATGGGGTTTTTTTCGATTTTTTTTCATGGTACTTACGTATTTGAACCTCACAAAAAGAACGTGCGTAAACTTCGGTATATTCCAGGAAAAAGTATGAAAATTAACCTCCTTGTTTCGGCCTGTTTTGGGTAGGCACCATAGCCATTCGAAGTTTCGTTTCTCACATAAGATACTATTTATATCTTCCTTATGCATTCTAGGAGCTTAAAAGAAGGAGAAACATCCTCTAAGAAGTTTAATTCATCGTCTTTATCATCTTTGATGAATCCTCCTTTCATATGGACGATGCTGTCAAATGTGCATCTGTGATATTTCGACAGAACTAGTGATTCTGACGTGGATTCTTATTTGACAGCGCCGTCCATATGAATAATTCTGGATCCACCTTCCTCCAAGATGCTAAAGAACGTTGATTTAATTAATTCGAGGATGGTTTCCCTTTTTTTTGACTTCTTGAATGTTCAAGGAACGTAAAAAAAGTATCCTGTGTGAGAAAAGCAACTCCATGCCTACCCAAAACGAGCCGAAGAAAGAAGGTTGATTTTCATACTTTTTCCTGGAATATCTCGAAAAATATAAGTTGGCACACGTTTTCATTGTGAAATTCAGGCTCCTGAGGTCGAAATACGTAAGTACCGAGAAAAAAACCCATCGCATGATAAGTGCAGAATTACCAAATTGATTTTGCATCCTTAACTTTCGGGAAATGATTCAATCCACTACCCTCCTTCCTTCGAGATGCGTCTGGTAATGTTTCCATCATCTCCTCCCTTTCATGATCTTGATCTCTATGGATATTATAAATCCACTATATGATCCATAATCCATACTATTCGCTCGGTATTCCATGAGAAGACATCAACTTCGAACAGAACACTCTGTATGTAAACAGATTTCTTCAGTTTCTCTTGAATATGTAAGCATGCTTATGTTTTATATTGGGGGTTCCATCTTTTTCGGCCACGAGCATCAAGTGATACTAGAGATCGAAAAAAGAAGATTAAGTCAATATATGTGTTGACAAATGTGAGTCAGTCAGAAGAAACAGGGCAGTGGCGGATCGTCAAGGTCGGCAGTTTCCACCAACAAATATTCTCGAAATTTCATCGATAATACTGTCTGTAAATGTTGATCGAGGAGTATGTTCATTTTCCTAGATTTTTTTTGAGATTTTCATTGTGATTAAAATGGGAGCAGATTTGTTCCCGAAACGTCCAGTATATTAATATAAGTAGAAATCTTGATATTCATTAATCATATTTGTCTTCCATTTCACTGACAAATGAAGATTTCTCTTTTAGGTATCTCAAGGTTTAATTTCAAGCGCAGTGACATTTTGGGGCAGATCTTTGGAATAATTGATTATAGTTTTTCTAAGAATGAGGAGAGAAAATACCGAGAAATCTAGGAAAATCTATTGATAAAATTATTATTTTTTTTTTCATTCGTATCAGGTTCCTGTTGGTGTACACTGTATTTATATGAACACATAATATGCACAAAGGAATTGTAAGCAAAGAAAGATTGGAAGACTGGCAAGAAACAGCTATAGACGCTCTACATAAAAGAACAATATGAAGCCGTTAAACAATTTTCAAGTGTTCACACCAGCCTCGTTTGAATCGAGAATAACCAGGCGGTTACATGACTAGACACATTTTCGAACCGTAATTATGTCAAATTAGTAAAATAAGTGACGTGCGCACCTCGACGTCGTTTGTTAATTCTACCCTGTTTAAATAAACAGGAAACTGTAAGTGGATAATTATTGAATGGGTGCTATCTGGCTGGAATCTATAATCCAATGAAAATTATTTTTTTTTTTCATGTTTATCGAAAGTAATGAAGTTGATTTTGATAACGTGGATGCAGATACTGTTTCGGTGTATCGATTTCGTTTTCGGCAAAAGAAAATAACCTGACCTAATCTTCATACAGTCATGCATGAATATTGAAAATGATGTAAACATTGCACGAATTCGGAATCTGAACTAATTCAGATGAAAATCCTGGAAAACGATTATCACCAAGCTATATATTTGAAAAATCATTTTAATATACACTATGCATTCCACATAAAGCCATCTTTATATTGATGACAATAATGATTATTGAATCCTCATAACAAAAAGTATCGATGATTGGTGAGATTTCGGCATTCTTATTTCATCTTCATCATGTGAGAGTTTGGGGTATGATATAATCTTGTATTAGATCACGGGAAATATACAACAAGCTAAATCATTTTGCCTGTTCCTGTATCAACTCATTTGGACTGTTAATATTGATGTATCAATTTTTCGAATCTTATTTTGAACACTCATTTTTCATGATCATCACAAGATACATTCAACTCAAGAAGCGCCAGAGAAATCCTAATAACTTCTCACTATACTGTGGATATGTCCTTGTACTTGACTTGATGCTTTCATAATGGTGTATAAGGAAACTATAATGAATAATAAATAGGTAGGGCATGGTATCATTTCCAAATGCCTTATTTTGGCTGTAACCTTTCACAATCAGAAATCATTCGCAAGCTGTGATTATATAGCTGGGAATATGCACTCGATATAACATCAATTTTCGGTTATTATTTTTACATATGCACTATACGCAACTTCATTATCATCTTCCAAATCTCCTACACAAGATATATCACAATTTTGATGCTTCCATCATGAAATGACTCGGAATAATGAAACTTCATGAGGCATATTGTCACTTCAGATGTTTGATTTGAGCTATCGATTTTATATTTATTCCTCGAATTAAATCATTTTGAAATTTTCATTTTCACCCGATTAGAAATAAAACAATAATAATTATCCTTCATAACATTCCACGAGCACGCCAGAAATGATGAACCATCTGTGGCCGTGAACAAAATTTTTTATGGATTCTGGATATAGATTGGAGAATTATATAGATCATAATCAATATTCGAATACATCATCATTCAAGAAGAAGAACAACTATGGATGAAATAGGATTAATTTGGTTGAGCTACATTATGCTACATTATGATTTTCAGATGATCACTTTCAAAATTTTTGCGCTTCGGACAAATGCAAAACCTTTTCTCTCTTCACAACCAGGAAGGGTGATCTAACTTTTGATGAAAAAATTGATATCAGTTCTGTGTATGATCTCCAGAATTATTCCTACAAGATAGATCATAAAATTGAGATATTCCCCATGGTGGAATGACTGCTAGGAAGTAACAAATAGTACAGCTTACATCAATTCATAGGTTATTATTTTCCAGTTGAGAACCCTTGTTTCAGCTGTATCACAAGGGAGATCAGTCAGAGCTATGTTCCATCACAAACTTCTGAATCATCTGCAAGTCGCATTTGAAATTTGACTTGTTTCGCTACAGAACAGTGTTTCATCACACGTTCCATCATGTGATTGAATTGGGGCATTCTTAGGCTTCATCGAAAGAAAGGTCCATCAAGAAACATTGTTTAATCACGACGTTTTTGAATCATATAACTTGGATCTGAAATCCCCAGACTTCATCAAAGAAGAGAACTTTGTTTCAACGGAGTTTCAACACATTATTGCCTATTTGCCGGCGGTGGGTCATCTACAAAAATAAAAGGCACACGTAATATTGATCGAAGGATTGAGTTGCTGCAGGACAGTTTGTGATTTCATTCAAACGCGATAAGTTTGGAGTAAATCTGTGATTTCTGAGGAACACATGATCATGTGTTTTAGCATCCAATCTGTGCTTTCCTGACCACACCAACCGCTTATTCTTTTTGCTGCAGGACATGCAGTCTGTAATTTCATTCAAACGCGATAAGTTTGGAGTGAATCTGTGATTTCTGAGGAACATTCGCAATGCAGCTGTGATGAAGTACGTTTCGCTCAAAACTGTGTATGAAATGAGTGACATGATGATGTGTTTTAGCATCCAATCTGTGCTTTCCTAACCACACCGACCGCTTATTTTTTTTGCAACAGGACAGTCTGTGATTTCATTCAAACGCGATAAGTTTGGAGTGAATCTGTGATTTCTGAGGATCATTCGCAATGCAGCTGTGATGAAGCACATTTCGTTCAAAACTGTGTATGAATATTATTATCCGATGAAAAGAGTGACATGATGATGTGTTCAGCATCCAATCTGTGCTTTCCTAACCACACCGACCGCTTATTTTTTTTGCAACAGGACAGTCTGTGATTTCATTCAAACGCGATAAGTTTGGAGTGAATCTGTGATTTCTGAGGATCATTCGCAATGCAGCTGTGATGAAGCACATTTCGTTCAAAACTGTGTATGAATATTATTATCCGATGAAAAGAGTGACATGATGATGTGTTTCAGCATCCAATCTGTGCTTTCCTAACCACACCGACCGCTTATTTTTTTTGCAACAGGACAGTCTGTGATTTCATTCAAACGCGATAAGTTTGGAGTGAATCTGTGATTTCTGAGGATCATTCGCAATGCAGCTGTGATGAAGCACATTTCGTTCAAAACTGTGTATGAATATTATTATCCGATGAAAAGAGTGACATGATGATGTGTTCAGCATCCAATCTGTGCTTTCCTAACCACACCGACCGCTTATTTTTTTTGCAACAGGACAGTCTGTGATTTCATTCAAACGCGATAAGTTTGGAGTGAATCTGTGATTTCTGAGGATCATTCGCAATGCAGCTGTGATGAAGCACATTTCGTTCAAAACTGTGTATGAATATTATTATCCGATGAAAAGAGTGACATGATGATGTGTTCAGCATCCAATCTGTGCTTTCCTAACCACACCGACCGCTTATTTTTTTTGCAACAGGACAGTCTGTGATTTCATTCAAACGCGATAAGTTTGGAGTGAATCTGTGATTTCTGAGGATCATTCGCAATGCAGCTGTGATGAAGCACATTTCGTTCAAAACTGTGTATGAATATTATTATCCGATGAAAAGAGTGACATGATGATGTGTTCAGCATCCAATCTGTGCTTTCCTAACCACACCGACCGCTTATTTTTTTTGCAACAGGACAGTCTGTGATTTCATTCAAACGCGATAAGTTTGGAGTGAATCTGTGATTTCTGAGGATCATTCGCAATGCAGCTGTGATGAAGCACATTTCGTTCAAAACTGTGTATGAATATTATTATCCGATGAAAAGAGTGACATGATGATGTGTTTCAGCATCCAATCTGTGCTTTCCTAACCACACCGACCGCTTATTCTTTTTGCAACAGGACAGTCTGTGTTTTAATTAAAACGCGATAAGTTTGGAGCGATTCTGTGATTTCTGAGGAACATTCGCAATGCAGCTGTGATGAAGTACGTTTCGCTCAAAACTGTGTATGAAATGAGTGACATGATGATGTGTTTTAGCATCCAATCTGTGCTTTCCTAACCACACCGACCGCTTATTCTTTTTGCAACAGGACAGTCTGTGTTTTAATTAAAACGCGATAAGTTTGGAGCAAATCTGTGATTTCTGAGGAACATTCGCAATGCAGCTGTGATGAAGTACGTTTCGCTCAAAACTGTGTATGAAATGAGTGACATGGTGATGTGTTTTAGCATCCAATCTGTGCTTTCCTAACCACACCGACCTCTTATTCTTTTTGCTGCAGGATAGCCTGTGTTTTAATTAAAACGCGATAAGTTTGGAGCGAATCTGTGATTTCTGAGGAACATTCGCAATGCAACTGTGATGAAGTACGTTTCGCTCAAAACTGTGTATGAAATGAGTGACATGATGATGTGTTTTAGCATCCAATTTGTGCTTTCCTAACCACACCGACCGCTTATTCTTTTTGCTGCATGACATGCAGTCTGTGATTTCATTCAAACGCGATAAGTTTGGAGTAAATCTGTGATTCCTGAGGAACATTCGCAATGCAGCTGTGATGAAGCACGTTCCGTTCAAAACTCTCTATGAATTCGTGATAAACCATGCACCAGGACTCACCGGATCCTCCAGTTTGATGGGCGGCCAGACCCAAGACGGCTGCTGGCGAAGCCGCCCCATTGTTCATGCCTGCCGCCGCCGCTATGTTGTTGGGGAAAAAAGCTGCCGCCACAGCGGCTTGCGCGTTGAAATAGGCCATCCGGCTGGCCGCCATCGTCATGTGATGGTGGTTGAAGCCGTGATGGTCGGGGGGGAAACAAGACGTGGGCGCCTGCAAGTGCCTCTGGTGCGGATACATGTTGGGCGTGGGCGAGCGATGATGGGCGTCGCCGAGGCCCAGCAGTTCCTGGATGGCGAAGGGCGACCGCTGCGGCATCGTTTGCGAGGGCTTGTTCAGGATGCTGGGAGCCGTCACGTGGATAGTGCTCTCCATCAAGCCGTTCGCCGCGAAACCCTTGGTTTTATAGTCGCCGTCGACGGTTTCATTGTGCATGGTCGTCGGATATGTCGAGAAAACGGCTACCGGCGGGAACTGAACACGCACATGTCCACCACTAGAACTCTCCGTCGCGTCGCAAGAAACCTGCCTGGAAAACTGCTCGGCTACTCATACCGGAGCAGCATCAGCCTTCCCAAAATGCCTCTTGGGCGCGTTCTCAACGATTCGTTTATTAGTTAGTCGCCCACACCTTTACATGGCTGAATACGAGAGTAAACTGACTATTCCAATTTGGAGAAGCAGTCGTGTAGGTCTCTTTCGGTCGGAGATACTCCCTAATATTCCTGGTGAAAAGAACCCCTCGTCGTGGGCGTGTCTACGCGCCGACCAATCCGTCGGTGGAGCAGTCCGGCAGGCCGATAACGGCCATAATGATCCGGCTGGAAGGCGCAAGGTGGCGAGATCGGGTGGGATCGGGCGGGCTTCGAGAATTGAAAAGCTCGTTTGGCGTGCTCTTTATTGCCGTCGGATATACGGACGGGTTTCGCGTTCTCTACGTCACAATTACTGTCGAATAGTTAACGTGGGTAATTAGCGGTGATGTGTTCAATTATGATGATTGGATTCGATTAATTGGCTGGTCGATAGACGGCGTGCGAATTGGATTTTTCGATAGTCTAATTTGCAGTCGGATTTTGTTTATTGTTGTCAATTTGTTCGACGAGTAGGAATGTACCTAACCTACGGGACATAATATATACTTATACATCGGTTAATAAATAATTTTTGGTTCGTCATCAATAGTTGTAAATAGATGACAAGTAAAATAGTTTTCAGAAAATGTAGTCAAACTTGGAGATTATCCATTTGCTATTATGAGAACATAGACACAATCAAGGAAAACAAAACAGAATTTAATGATAAATGAAAAATTAATAATTTTCCTATAATCTTAAATTAGTATTCAACTTTGGTAAAAATAGTGACGGGACAATTTTGAAAGAATCATTTCAGAAGAAAAATCTGAATGGAGTTTCTAGATTTCACAAGAAAAAACTATTTTTTCGAAAAAGGCGAGTCTCTGAAAAAATTTGAAGGAACTAAGTGAATAAAATATTTTTTTGTTGCAAAATCAATCATTCTGTCAGAGTATATCAAACGCATGTAGAAAAATTTATAGTTTTCACCGGTAAAAATATTATCAACAATGATATCGGTTGACGTAATGGAACACCAATGATTTACTTGTTGATCTATATTGATGAACCTTTCCAATTATAAAGTGAATTCAGTGAAGTGAGTTCAAAAGTGTCCAGTGATATTATCATTATTATCAAAAGTGATATCCCTACTATTACAAAGACTCTGAACTGCCATCTTGAGAACACTTTTTTCTGATTAATAATAACCCTTCGATTTTCAGTTGCAACTGTAATAAAAACTATCAAAAAACTATCACAAATTACAGTTCACATAAATCTTTATACCTTCACCACTTTGCTATAATTGCAACCAAATGATATTGTTGCTGAGGTGAGATTTCGTCTGGAAGGGTAAGGTTAGGTTAGTCTATTAGAACCTAGTCTATGGACCTAAGTTTATTTACTCAGCACCTCATATACCTAACTAAATTCAAATACCGACCTTTCATGTATTTATATTCAGTGATATCAAGAAGTGCCTATATGAATACTTCAAATTTGGATTAGGTATATTCAGTAATCATCAAGAGTTCACAATTCATTGCACTGTTAGTTATATATACCAACCTATAACCAATGCAAAGTATAGGATTAAGTTGAGGTTATGTTGCATAATACTTGTCGACGGCTCCGAACTAGGTACCATTATGGATGACGTTCTTCCACATACCTATGGCCTCAAGGTATCCTATCAACTGAAGTAATCTTATCAACCAAAAAATATAATTAAGAAATATACAATGCAAGCACTGTGGATTGATTAACATTATTCAATCTGAGCTGAAAAACTGAGGAACAATGACCAATCGAAAGACCAAATACTACACCCTATTTATTTTCATTGCGCGTTGTTGTTGATGATTTTGTTCATCTTGACTTTGGAAAAAATATCATCAGAGAATCTGAAAAAACAGTGAGTTCGACAACAGTGCGAGAGTCATCACCAATTTATCATATAAATAAGATTTCTTTCTCCTGCAACAAATGCTAGAATATGTGTTTTCTTGAACAATTTTGAAATCATTCGTTCCCAAACTTCTCAACGAAAATAATATGTGGTCCTGTTTCAAAACCACATGTATTAGAAATCTGATGTTTGGAGGTATAAATAAAGTGATCGTCATGAAAATAAAGGAGGTACCGATTCCTTAAAAAAATAAAGGTATACTCTCAATATTCGAAAAATTATTAGCTTGGCGATATTGCAGATGCCATTGAATCGAACTCAATCAAGAACTATTCTGTGATAGTAATTTTTTTCTCGAGCTATGTCTGAATTATAATAATAATAATAATAATAATAATAATAAACGTCTTTATTATTTTCAATAAAAGCACAGAAACAAATAATTCAACTTGAACTCAAATACTTTTGAAAATAAAAGGCGGAGTTTATTTTCAGTTGAACATTACTGCACAACAAAAAATATTCTTCTAGAGACTGTAATGCCTATGTCAAGACTGTAGTTCCTTATTATTCATTCCTGGAATTCAAATTATCGTCAGTTCCAATTTCCATCGAATAAACACCGTAATCTTCCTCATAAGAAAAGGACCCTCAGATATTAATAAAGAGTGGGAATCCTTTGAAAACCAGCTACATCCTCAAATCGTCATTTTCATTCAATTTACCCCTATAGATATACTTAGATGTAAGTCGGAATAGATGCAATAATCCACATTGAGCATTTCAGAAGAAGTTGCTTGAGTGGAAATTGAGCGAGATTCACCGAAATATTAATTTAAATTCTGCGGCTATTCCAGAAAACGCTGAACGGAAAATAATTCCGTCATTATCGTATACTGATATAGTTCGGAGCAATTTCGAGCTTGATTTGATCGCTTTTACTTTCTGCAAAAGATGTTGATGTAGGCGAAAGTGGATTTGATTGAGGCACAAATGAGGGACTTATGTTTGTGTCAATTGAGCGCAGTAAATTCAGCAGAATTCATTCTCTACTTCTCAAAATTAAAAACAGAATCGAACCTATTATATGGAATTATATTATATTGGAATATGGGCTTATAATTAGGTATCGAGAAGTTTCATAGAATTCGAACCCACGCGAGTTTATGCATACAATTCTGCAGTTTATTTTATAAACGTTGATGTGTCCCAGGTGGTATTTTTTCATTCCGTCACAATGAATTCTGGAAAATGAGACATTCTCTCAACAGGATGTAAAACTCAGTTGAATACCACGATCACCAAAAAGTGGTCTCCATATAATAGTCGCAAAATGATAAGAAATCTGAAAGACACCAAATTTAATTATTTCTGGGATATTTCCGTGTATGATACCCGATAATCGAGAGAAATCACGGTTGCATAGCACTATAAGCAAAAGGATGACATTTTTCGAGTTTTGAAGATGGTTGACACATCCTAAGACATTGACACGTCGTATGGGACAACACCACAATAATATTTAAAAATACCTACATGATCTGTCCACATACAAAATCTGTCCTCACTACAAATATATTGAAATATTTTTTAATAACTTCTACTCCCACAAGAAGCTGGGAAATGAATGTACTACCTCCTCGAAAAATCGATGGGACACAGAGCTACCACTTGAAGAAGAGGTCGGAATAAGTTGATTGGATCAATTTATTCATGTGCCAAAATGTACCGTTTGTCCGTGAGAAGAGTTCGAAGTTCACATAAAAAACAAATTTTTGTATGCTGTTCAGAAATAAGTGAAACAAATTAGATTGACAGTAGTGTATTTCAGACGATCACTCTCCTTTTGGTTATCGAATAAACCTAAAAGAAATTGTAGAAGGGTTGAAACCACCCTCACCCTCTGACATTATTCTCCAGAACTTTTTTAGGGGTAGTAATACGGTTCTCAATTTTTTTGAGCTTGAACACTGATCAATTATCTTCATTTTATTACTGTTGTGAGAATTTCGTGCACCGCATAGTTTCGAAGGAAAAAAATGTTCTCTCAAATAATGTGCTACCAAATATTCCTAGTACAACGAAATTTATTAAGAGAAATCCATATATGTAGCAGCTAAAATAACAACATCAATTAAAGAATAATAAATGGTTGATAACGGTATACTGGTAGTAATAACAAAATTGAAGAATTTATTGAAACATTTAGAGACAACGTCAACAACAAATTCGAATGATAATAAATTTGTCGCCTGTCAGCAGAGAGAACAGTTATAAAATGAAAATAATTGATCAGTCATCAAGCTTAAAAAAATTGAGAACCGTATTGCTACTCCTACAAAGTTCTGAAAAAAATGTCAGGGGATGAGGGTGGTTTTAACCCTTCTACAATTTCCCTCCGATTACCAAAAGGAGACTGACCCTGTGAAATACATTATTGTCGAATTTCATCAAATTTGTTTCACTCATTTCTGAACAGCGTACAAAAATGTGTTTTTCAATGTGAACTTCGAACTCTTCTCACGGACAAACGGTACATTTTGGCACAAATAAATTGGATCCAATCAACTTATTTCGACCTGTTTCACACGTGGTTGTTAGTATTTTTCTAGATATCCTCCAGAATTTACGATCACAATTGTTTTCTTTCCAAGCAAGTCCCTGCCGAAATATTTTCCTTCCCAATATTATTGTATATTATTATTATTTTATTATATTACATTCAAACTCTCACATGAACGAATTTTCATGGTATTGTCTTTTTCCGTGAGTACATTTTGTTGAGAAAATGTATTGGCATACCGATTCATAAATTCGATGTGATTTGAGTACTTGTACAGGATGATATCATATTATATACTTGAATTCATTCATTCGAATATAGATATGTCAAAAGATATCGGTGTTTCAGATTTGCGGGAATCCTGGTAAGCGTATCACAGGGTGGGTCAAATTGTGGCAAAGTTGCGCTATTTGATTCTCAACAAAATGCTGCCTAATTTGAAATAAAGGTCACTTCATGTCAGATGTCATTATCCACTTTTTCTCCCCTACAAAATGAGATTAATCTTCTGTGCTATACTGGTCTGGATTTTTTATTCCATTTTTCGATCTCTTCGATATGATATTGTACCCACAACAATCGATTAAATGAGTACTTCGATGAAAAAAGGTTCATTAGATAACAAGATATGTGAACATCTTTGTCTGACACGTTCTGTTTACTTTCACAAAATTGTCTTTGTTTTACAAATTAATCAGAAAAAGTGAGTATACTGCATTAGTTTGATTCGAATCATTATTTTGTCAGCAAACTAACAACTTTTTCTGATAACTAACTGATAATAAGCTAATAAAAAAGACATAACAAGATTATGTAGAGGTGAACAAAGAAAGATCCATTGAGAGACCCTGTAGGTAAAACGAATTGAAATAGGTAAACACATCGATTTCATACAGCAGATCTATTGATGCTTTGTAGTGCAAAACTTTCTCTCTTCCCTTGAGGGTGCAAACCTATTATATCAAAGCATTTCCTTTATTCATCAAGTATCATGTTTCGAATATTCTGCGATAAACGGAAGTTCCACGAAAAATCGATTGTTTTATTTCTTCTCAACCCCCAGCTAGTATCATTCTCCAATATAGAAGTTTCATCATACAGGGTTGACTCGAATATGCTCCCAAGGAATGTTGTTATACATCATGCGTTTTTCTAGAACTGATGGAAGCGAGACACCAAAAAGCAAAATAATACAAAACCTTTCTCAACCATTTCCTGATTATGACGGATAAATTTTATCTCAACAGTCTTGTAGAGTTCACATTTTCAGGGCGAGTTATGTTTACATGCATAGATTGTCACGATCGCATCAAAACATTCCGTATATATTAATGCAGAATTTCGCAACGTCTTCTACGACCAAAAATAGAACAAAAATTCGAATGAACGTCGGTAGTAAAATTGCTACTGAACCAACTAAGGCCTCCTGAAGGGGGCCCCTGAGGATGGTATTTCTCGAATATCTATGGAATGCCATGAGATTAAAAGATGCAGTTGTAGGCACAAGAAATGATGCCCAATGTAATGGTGGAGGCTAGGTTCAGTTGACAGTGTGTACTGACCACAAGCCTACAGCTTATCACATTTGCCTTCTGGCAAATTTCTAGTCAATGATCGCCTCGAGAGTTTCGGCATCAATATCATCACGAAATATGAAGGTTTCTTAAAAAAAATATCGAGTCCACTGAAAACCTTCGAACCATAATGAGTTCAATTTGTAAGAGGAAGCCTGTTGTAAAAAAAGTCGATATGAAGTCAGTTCGCTTCAGAACGAGAATCGAGTGAAAACAAGTGAATCCCCTGTATATCCACACCCCGTTTTTGAAAATATCTCTTTGGATCAACCGACATTCGGCGAATTTTTAGTGGAAACATTGTAGTAGCGGGGGTAGAGAAAGCTCGTCCAACTCAAGCAATAGGTGTGTATGTGATGTTTCGACAGACAGTTCATATGGTTCAGAACGTTTCATATGGCCTTCTGCAGAGCCTGGGAAAGAGTTGCTTGAAGTACCAGCAAGCAAAAATCAGTCTTCACGTTCACGATATATGTATCGATATAGTTTCTGAGCAAAACCAAGCAAAACTACTCATATAGAAGCTCTTCACAGTCACCGGATGTGTCGATTCGATATCCCACTGATCGAGGCCGCTGGTTTGAGTTCATTTTGAGTAACTCAAGCACTTGACAGATACGAAAAACGGATTACCATCCCGCATCGAATGAAATAAAACTAATATTCCATCGTCATCTGAAGGCAGTCATCAGATGTTACAGTGGATACTTTTCGACAGTTCTTCAGTTATTCTTCTTGGTGTTTGCTTCACCTGGAAAGAAAACCACCAATCTACAGCAGACGATTTGAAATCCAAAGAAATTCCTTCATGCGAGGAACCTTTCCTCTGCGACACAACATTGATCCAAGGAGAACTTCGCTTACAAGGACCTTGCTGTTACTGGCACTGTTACAGTATTTGCTTCAGGGTACGTGTTTCTTTGTCACGATAGCTCCAAATCCCTTCTATACGGCAACACTAATTTTGCTGATTTCATGACTGGCTAGAGAAACCGTTCTTGAAATTATTAGTGTTTTGCAAAGCTAGTTGATCTCAGACCTCGTCGTATAACAGTCAGTCTGCATACCCAACAATTCCAAGGAATGGTTCAACATAAACTCTCAAGTTCAATATACAGACTTCAACATCGATACCATGTTCTGCAGACTCCACAACATAATCCACCATCCTCACGAAGAAAAGTCCTCTCACAAAATGAATACACTCTCATAAAATGATCTCAAACTCGAACTACACTATACAAACTACAATTTTTTGCTGACGTGTACGAGAAAGGTGGACAAATAAGTCCAGGAGTAGCTTTCTTTTTCGAAAAATGTGCATCCCAAAATGTTATTCGTCATCGAAAGAGTTTCAAACGATTTTGTTCCTTGTTTGATATTACTAACCTGATGTGTATTCTGAGGATTTTCTGAATTTTCAGTGTGTATGATGTCGAATTATCGAGTATATATCATCGAAATATTCTTTCATAAAGTTCAGTTCTGATCAATCATCAACCAGAATCAATTGAATCAATGAAACTAATGAAGTTGTAAGGAGTTCCAATGTGGAGATATGACTTTGAAGTTTACTCAAAATATGTAGTTATAATCAACTGAAATGAAATAAGTTGACGATACTGAAGTGATGGGAAAGTATGAAACATTGAAAAATTCTCCTATTTTTCAATCCACCACCCCGGCCCAGTTTGCATTGTATATAGCCTCGGTTGTCTGGAAACCATGGCTTGTCTAAGGAATACATTGTTACCTAGTATATGCCCTAATACTTGGGATTCCTCTTCGTAATGAATATTGGATCTATGAGATGAAACAACTATTCATCTCCTTTTAGATCCGCCGGTAATGTTTGTTCAATAGGAAAGAATTGATTTGGTCTCCTTCATTTGTTCAAAATTATTTTCGATGTCAATTTTCTTCATTGCTCTGTATAGTTTCGAAATTATGCAGGATTTTGAAACTTTTCACAGGCCAGGTTAGTTTCATCTTCTAAAATCTATGTTTTTCTCAAGTAAAATGAGCCAGAGCCACTGCAAAATTCATCATAATCGATCGTGTCTGAAAGGGTTAAGCGAGTTCAAATCGCATACACTGTACAGGATGTTTCATTATTATTGTGAGGAAATCCCAAGGTAGATTCCTTGCTAGAGAATGAGGAAATAATCCTCATAAACTTTCTTCCAACGTAACGCGAAGTTTTGAAAGTAATCGAAATCTCTCACCAACGCTTCCTTGTTTTTGGAAATCAATGTAGTAGTTCTCGAGAAAACACGTTCATGAAAATAATCGGTTTGTGATGGAAAGTAACGCTTTTTTCCCTTTCATCTCTATTTCTCGTTTTGTAGTTAAGACGATGTTCATCTAAGAAGTGCCTTATGTGTTCTTTTTAAACCCTGTCCTATCCAACATTACATGAACAATCATTTATTTTGATTTCAGTTCCTTGATCTCTCAGTGAAATACATACCTTGTTACGTTCTCATTGGGCCACCCTGTACCCTTTTTGTTATTATCAAATTGGTCAAAATATTCATATTCAATATTCAATTCAATAGTCAATATTCGGAAAAATGCAGTTCAGTGTGCTATGATATGGCTGATATGAGAGATGGCAATATTTTGCATCAATATTAGGTTAAATAGTTTTCCAACAGGATATAAACCAGTTTCGTTTTCAAATAATTTTCAATATTGTATTATGCATATATCCTCTAGAACATGAACTGAAGTTTGACTGAGACCTCCCCAAATATGATATATTATCGCAATATTCCATATATTGCAAACAAACTCATCAAATTTCAACACAATCGAAAGAGAGGTACATTTTCAAAAATTATTGAATGTCCGTTTTTCACAAACCTAATGAAACACCCTGAATATTGTGGGTGTACCAATTAGTGACAATACGACTCAATAACGAAAAACAAGACAAGAAAAAGCTCTTTTCCCGACTCACCCAGTATATCTATCATCGAGCAAAGTAATCCGCAATTGGAAAAATTGCCCACCCCCCACCTCCCCACCCCACTAATTGAACCCCCACCCCGAAAGAAAAAACGAAATCGCAGACATGATGCACATTAAAATTCGCCGAAGCATAGAGCCATCTTTGAATATCAACCCTTCCAGCTTCACACAAAGTACTTTTCGAATAAGCGAGGTAAAAACAAAAGCGTGTGGGCAGGGATAATTAAAAATTCTCTCTCCGTAGTAGGCCATGCTCGGTTTCCATTGGGTCTCATTATGTTTTATATGGTGTCTTTTTCTGATGTATGTGGCGTGTGCCTATGGTTTTTCTCCATCATGGAATTGAAAGGGAATATTGGTTTTGCGGGTATTTTTCTGGGAGACGAATTCCTTGAGCCATGTTATGGCATATTGCTTCTTCGCAGATATACCTTGTGGCCCAGGAAAACGATTCAGAGTAGGCCAAACTCGATGGCGTATTTGAAGTATCTATGAACTGAGATAAACGAGCGCACATTGTGTTACAAATACAGTTAGGCAAAAGACGAACTCCGTTTCGCATTGGATTTTGCGTTAAAAAAAAGCACTTTGCGCACGTGTTAGGAACAATTTTTTTCCTGTGAGATAACACAAAAAAAATATAAATTAAACTCAAGAATTTTCATTCAACAATAGAGAAAGAACTCTAAAACAAGAACATTTCTTTGGGACAGATACATGATGATCAATTTTTTGAATTCTGCACCACCCTATATTTGTTTCAATCAGATGACTGTAGGTAGTAAATCGAAAGTTGAGACAGGGACATGTAAGCCGTTTTGACCAATAATGAATAGTTTCGACACAAAAAAATTCTCAAGTTGAAAAATCTCGATTTTTCACACCCTATATCTCTGTAATCATTTCCGCTGGACCCCAAGTGAGGTGTATCGATGAAATCAGCTTTCCAGTGAGAATTCAAGAATGGAATGAAATACAGGGTGTTCCATTTGAAATGAGAAAGTTGGTATTGGCCACTGTCACATGACACACTCAATATAATTAAATTTCTTTGAAAAAATTGCGTATTCAAAAATACAAATCGACGTGTCCAAGCGTTTTTCCCAACACACCCTCATTTCTTTGTTGTCGAATTCATTCCATTTGGCTGTTCCACACTGTATGTATTGTCGGGCATTATACTAATTATTAAACAAGAAAGAAATCATTTTCTAGATAGATTTGATAAATTGTATCATAATATACACTTCCAATATACGAACTAGGTATATAGTAATAGTTGTTTTTTATTGAAGAATACCCTGTATTTCTTGAGACAGTCAGTTAGAGCCTTCGATCATTGAACAGACTAGATAAGTAATCCACACCCCTGGCAATACAGTTTGTTTGGAAGCAACATCTATAGTATCTATCTTTGTCTAAACAAGGATAGCAGGAGCTGATTCTCCCAGCACCAGTGCCGTGTTGTCAGAGGGGGTCGAATTTATTATTAATTCATGATGTAACCAAATCGAAAATCCGTAACAATTTCAGTGGTACTTTTTAGCATTTCTTGGTGGGAAAATGAACATCTTTATACTTCCTTCACATTGTTACGAGAAATTCGAATACATACAATCCTATGGTGATTTTTGTAACTTGCTTGTAATCAATAAACTTATTATGACCACGTCACAAGAAAAGTTCAATTCTTAACGCCATATCAAACAATATACTCATATATATCAAACAATATATGAAGGAAGCATTTATAAGTGCTACATATTTTACCACAAGACACTGTCGCAGCTGACCTATGGGTATAATCAATATAATCTAATCAATTCAATTTGAATTCATTTTCATCCATTCCATTTGGGAAAATGCTTCAAAATCTCGAATGATACGACAATGGTAACTCACCTATGGAATGACGTGTTTTGATCGCCGGTTCAAATTGTCTTTAACACACCTCACAACGTCTCACCATTATATCAAATCACCAAAACAGAAAATAAACTGAGTTTATGATGAATTCTGAGTACACAAAACTGAACACAAGTTGAATAATATCGATAAATCAAAACGTAAATAATGACCGATACCAAACAAAGCAATAATCGCCGTCGACTGTCAATATCAAATTGCGGTGTTGCAACGTTGGGCAAAAAGTATTCACAATACCCATGCTGGTCCTCGAGCCCCCAAGAAAGTAAAATTGCTAAGTCTCATAATAATGTAGCAATCTTCTATCAATCAGAACTGATTCATAATCGTCATGACCCAAATTTATTATTATATTTATGCATTGAACTACATGAATTCATAAAGGACTTTAAATATTATGGACTATTCATCACTTTTTGATGATTGGATATGACAACACTGGCGACGATTGGGTACTAATATTATGATAATTCTGGGAATTCATGTTAGCATCAGAATATTTGTTTCGTGATCCTTCTAGTGGGTTTGTTGTTCGGAGGTTAGAGCATTTTAATGAGAATTCAACTCGATGTATACTGGTCACTTCGTAAGAAGATCTTTGGAAATTTTCTTGTTAAAGCTGTAGGAAATATATCAGACCTACAAGAACTTGGTGGATGGGTATTTCGAAGAGAGCGTGATCAAAAAAGTTTCCATTGGTCGTAAAATTCAAATCGGCAATGTTTCAAGCAGTGGATTAGCCACTGAGAAACAGCACGAAATCGAAAGGATGATCGAAGGATGATCGTGGTCGCTAAAGGCAAAGGTGTATCCATCAAATTCGAAAACTGTCCAAATATTGTTTTACATGTTCATGAAAACTAGTGTGGAACTAGTCATGAAAAATTGTGGTAACTAATTATGAGTAACTGAGGTTTTATGTAGGTTTTGGTACGTTCATGATGTTAATAATTATCAATGAGGATTTCATATAAAGATGTCTTAATCTCTAATCGTGATGATAAAGTATCAAAACTGTTGTTATTTTACTTCCAGTTCGATTCTTTTTCGCAGGCTATTCATTACGAAAGATACATATATAGTTCCGTTATGTGCATTGTACCTACCTTCCCAGTTCACAGTAATATGAAATAATTACCAAATAATGAGAAAATGACTTGATTATTCTCCATTGTTACCTGTACACTAAATTTCTGGTGCGACACGTTATGCCACAGTGATTCTGAATGTAATCAGAAATTTGTGACCAAATTGCTCAACTTACCGAAAATACTGTAATATTCCGCATTGAAGAGCGAGCTTCCTATGCAAGAGAAAAATAGGAATGTGAAGAACCACATAAGTGAAGTCGAAAAGTTGCATAATGAACATTTCAGGTACACTTCATTTGCGAAATACACAATCAACATTCCACTTTCCAGGACTGACTCTGCAAATATCTAGGTTTTCGCAGTTTAATACTCAATATTCTATGAACAAAATTATCAGCTGTTTCATCTATTTCAAAACCAATTGGATATACCTAATGTTTTCAAGAATATCAAGAATTAACATCAAAGAGTCTTCTTACAACCTTTGTAGCTAATGTACTCGAGTTCTGATAAGACGACAGTTCTGCATAATTTTCTAATTACCACACAAGTAACATTTAATACATCAATATTAATTTCCTATCTTAGTGTGCTGACTATTCCAGTTCCCTCCTATTAACCGGTGTATAGAGGAAATGAAGTTCTGTGAAAAACGTAAAATTTCAATTTGAGAACGGGAGCAGATTCGTTCCCGAAACGTCCACCAAGATAAGTAGAGGTTTCATTCTTATTGAATATATTTGTATTTCCAAATTTTTTAAAAACAAGGTGTCACTGACCAATAGAGAATTTCTCTTTTAGGTATCTAAAGGTTTAATTTCAAGCACAGTGACATTTTGGGACAGATCCTAAATCTGTCCTTACTACAAATATATTGCAATAATTTTTAATAACTTCTACTCTATTTTTTAGAAACGAGGAGAGAAAAATCCCATTAAAAGCTGAAAAATGAGTAGAATTTCACAATTCATCATCAAGTTCAGTTGATCAAAATCGTTTTTAGGACAGAACACATCCTTTCATTGTTGAAATGTTGTGTTGAATGTAATATTTCATAAAAATTCAAATAAAAATTGTGTTTAAATGTAGCTAAGTGGCTAGTTTTTTTTTTTCATCTGTGGACAACACGAAAGGGAAACCTATAATGTTCGAGGAACATCGTGTTAGCCAGCGGTGGAATTTTGATTTTTTTGGGAGAGAAGGAAGGTGTTGGAATTTTTATCGAAAGTTTCGAGGTTGTAAGCATCAGGAAAGACTTCACTAGGCAAAAAATTCACAATGACTTGTACATGACAAAAAAAACAATTTTTCCGGAAAATTACTTCTTGTGTTATTCATATTGATGAATCGAATTCAGTTACATTACATCGTGATTGAAAATTCATTTTCTTCAAATGGAAACCCTATGGGCCACCAACCTATATATCCCTCTGGAAAATACATTCAGGGAAAAAATTACTTCATTTTTCTATTTCGGTTCAGCAAAAAATTGTGAACATCCAAAAATATTTACAAGTTTCCTAAGTTTTCTTGCAGTTTAAATGTTTTTTCAACTTAGTAAGCTGTGGAAAACAATATAGCATATAATTTGAAATTGTTTCGAGCTGTAGGACTTGAATATGTGAAAATATACAGGGTGCTCCATTTGAAGAAAAAATCAAAGTTCATGATGGCATTACCAGAAATACCGGGAGTCCGCCATAATTGATTTTAATGTGATCAAATACTAAATAGTTGCTAACATAAATTCACGAGTGCATAAGTTACAGGGGTGGCCCAATACCCTGTGTCACCCGCAATAAAAATAGCACGTCAAATCGTGAATTCGATTACTTTAAAATGAAGTGTGTCTTAAATACGATGCACCATATTCAGATTTCGGAAACTACAAGAGATTGGGGGTCGGTAAGATTATCAAAGTTGTAAGGAATTTGATGATGAATTTGTATATCGTTTGGAGGTATAGAGAAAAACGGAAATTTTTTATCTCGGTGGCTTCTCAACTCAGCACTTTGACATCTGAAGACATTTTTCGGGCTCTTTCTATCAGTAGTATATTCGTATTTTATTCAGATTAAAAAATGTTTGTGGTATGAGCTATAACGTCATTTTGAATTTCGACAGATGAGACAGATGATACCTACGATGAGAAATAAAATTCTTATATTGAAATATAGGTAATATAAACGGTACAAGGCATATTCAACTTCAAACTGATTTAGAGACACGACGCTGTTTACCCAATTATTGACCCTCTCAATGGAAACTCAATTGGAAACATTTTCAGAACTTCTGGTTATGTAGCGAGACGCTTCCTAGCGGCACCAGTTCAAACTTTTCCGACCCTACGAAATACGTTCGAATGAAACTGCAGAAGTCTGTAGAAAATGCAGTTCTCTGCCGATTCTGCAGTAACCGCTTACTTATGGTTGGAAACTCGGATGGAAAAAGCGTTGCCAACATTTCCCTGGGTTTGTTGTTCGGAGATTATACCTAGTAGCGTAAGAAATAATTGACATGAGTTTTTCTTTATTCTAGGACATGAATTGAGGGTGATCAATGTAGCCATAGGATATCTCCGGAAGGTTTTCATAATGGACTCCTGGGATAGAAAAAATATTCGAGCCAACTCAAATCCATCCAATATGATCTGATGAGTCGGAATATGAGGCGTTAGTTTTTAGACCAAACAATAATTTCACGAATTGAAAGAATAGTAGCAGGATGTGACAAATTCTTATAATTTTTGGTATGACATGTCCTGTGAATATCAGTCAAGTTTTGAGATGATTTTGGTCTTCATCACCTAATTTTTAAGTCATTCAATTTATTCTTATTTAGATCGCTTGCGAATATTGGGCCTGGCCTGATTTGTTGATGCAATCAATCGGTCATACAGCTCAAATTCTCATAACGTGTTTATAAAGAAACACTTATAACACGAAAACTTTTGGAGTCATAGCTATATAGAAAAAATGACTATCAAAAACCTCAAAGACAAGATATTTTTGACCACACTGTATAAGATTCGATTAAATTCTTGTAGTCACTCCAAAGCTCATCATGAATCTGGTGACTCTTGTAGAGATTTGGAAGATTCAACTTCGAAAATTATAGTATTTTTAAAGATATTAATGCAATTTCAAAATTCTCAACAAAAATCGTAATAATTCGAAAACGGACGATAACGACTATATTGACATATCATATGATTTTTCAAAATAATATTCAACATATTGCCTTTGGAGAGTGTTCGATTTTTTCTATAAACTGATTCATTCACATATTATATACTTACGATTTTTGGTTTCCTGATGTAAAAAAAATGATGTCGATCAATGCAGTGAGAAAAATAGTGGCGGACTCTGATAATTTTTTTTTAGAATAGTGTACCAGTAAGTTTTAGAGAAGCGGAAGGCAAGAATAAAACAAGACCCATTAGGCAATGATTTTCGAAAATATGTCTGTTCAATTTTTAGAAATCTACCAAAGCATAAAATGATTTCTTTCATTAAAATGTTTACGATTCAACATATCATTTTCTTGAGGATCAATCTGACGTCGGATGTTGGTCGAGAAGCGTTTTGAAAATAATATATAGAGAACTTTGCGGGGGGGGGGAGGGCAGGAACCAGAGATATTTTACGTTCTCATTCAGATTTCAATACTTGAATTCAAAAAACACTTGAAATGCAATCAGAAATTATTTCAGACTCCTGTTGTAATCAGTACTTTTCAAAGAAATTCTGCAGACATTCATTATTTTCAGAGTTGATAGTTTCATTGACTGGGTCAAGAACCAGAAGCATTTGTCTTATTATTATCAAATTGTCTCTCCCAACATCCTTCCACTGGCTAACAGAATGTGAATCGAACATAAAAATTTTCCTTCCGTGTTGTTCAGAAATGAAAAAAAAATTAGAGTTACAAATAGAAATTATCTGAAACTGCGAGTTGGAGCTTTTGATATAATATTCCGAGTTGCACCTCGGAGTTCAGTAAATTAATTTGGAATTTTTGATAATCTCGGAATTGTGACTAGGAAATGTAGCGAAAAATTTAAATAAATGAATTTGGCACTTCTATGCTTTAGTTGGGAAGGGCTTCATTTCACTGTAAGAAAATTAAATCTGCTGCAGTAAGCGATATTTGTGGAAATAAGTTTATCTTCGATGCAGATCAGCTAAACTCGGTTCCCGAAAATTGACTCAACTTGTGATATCCGTGTCACCTTGTTATCTCTTCATACATACAGTGTGGAACAGGCAAATGGAAAATGTCGGGAAAAACGCTTGGACACGTCGATTTGTATTTTTGAATACGCATTTCTTTCAAGAAAATTGAATTATATAGAGTGTGTCATGTGACAGTGGTCAATACTTTCTTATTTCAAATGGAACACCCTGTATTTCATTCCGTTTTTGAATTCTCACTAAAGAGCTGATTTCATCGATACACCACACTTGGGGTCCAGCGGAAATGATCACAGAGATATAGGGTGTGAAAAATCGAGATTTTTCAACGTAATGAATTTTTTGTGTCGAACCTATGCATTATTGGTCGAAACGACTTACATGTCTTAATTTTCGATATACTATCTGCTAACATTTCTTTGGGACAGATACAGGATGATCAATTTTCTGAATTCTGCACTACCCTATATTTGTTTCAATCAGATGACAGTAGGTAGTAAATCAAAAGTTAGGACAGGGACATGTAAGCCGTTTTGACCAATAATAAATAGTTTCGATGCAAAAAAAATCCTAAAGTAGAAAAATCTCGATTTTTCACACCCTATATCTATGTAATCATTTCCGCTAGACCCCAAGTGTGGTGTATCGATGAAATCAGCTCTTCAGTGAGAATTTGAAAATGGAATGGAATACAGGGTGTTTCATTTGAAATGAGCTAGTTGATATTGGCCACTGTCACATGACACACTCTATATAATTTGATTTTTTGGAAAAAAATGCGTATTCAAAAATACAAATCGACGTGTCCGAGCGTTTTTTCCAACACACGCTCATTTATTTGTTGTCGAATTTATTCCATTTGGCTGTTCCACACTGTAAAGTACCTCAATGAATGTATATCGTGAAATATCGTGGGAAGATTCAGTTTCGAGAAACTTGCCAGACTGTCGTGTTTATTTTCCTATCATTGGACCTCGGCAATATCATCATCATTAATTCCTCATATCATAAGCTAACAATAACACGATTATTCCCAGGTAAAATAGATATTTCATGTAGGGATAATATTACTGTAACATACCAAATACTCGAGTGTTGTTAGTCCGGTCCAGAATCGATGTTTTGTAGGTATATTCTAAACGTCCACATCAGAAGAGAAACTTCCTTCATTCATTGTTGAAAATAGATATATTTGTCTTTCAAATTTCTTGACGAAAAATGTGTCACTACGAATAGAGAATTTCACTTTAAGAATAAGGTCCAATTTCAAGCGCAGTGATATATGAAAATATTATGGCTTCATGCTACATAATATGTTCATTGAAACTCCTATTTCCATTTCCAGAAAGGAGGAGAGAAAATCCCAAAAGTCTATAAAAATGTATAGTTTCTGCCTTGAAAACGGTATAATGATAATAAGAAATCATAAAATGTCTCCCAAAATCTCTCTCACCAAGATGAGTTTCGCAATAAAAAAGCCCTTTTGCGCCTAAAGAAATGCTGGGGATCGTGCCGATCGTGATGAAACGCGACATCAGCAGGCGTCCGACGGTCAACACGGCGTCGCGACGCGTGTCGCCGGCGTCCGTTGGCCGTGAGGCGCATCAGTCGACCATTAGCATTGTTACGTCGTTAGTTACTTGTTTCTGGGGCGAATTTCCAACACCCTCTCGAATTGATGCGACATTTTTCCTCGCCGCATCTTCGATGCTGGCTTCGAATCCGAAGGGATGATTTCGATCGGATTAATGAACCACTCGAGGATATAATGAGTCGGAAAAAGTTCAGCTCGATGTCAGAATTGGGTTTTCCAACGACCACCCAAAAAAATAGCGCTTCCAGCATTTTTTTTTTCATTTAGAAAGTAGCCCATTTTACTATGGCAACAGGAAAGTGAAACTCACTAGTGTGGAAATACTGGGAAAACCCAATAGTGTGGATATACGGGTTGGGATAAAGTTTGAAACCGAGTAAATATCTTTTAAACGAAAATAACCATACAAATGAGAATTTGCAGGTCAGTGCAATGGAACAAAATACATCTGATGTACTTTTTTTTTGTTAATAATATACTTCCAGTTCAACCGGAAATGCCATCAACTTCTTCGATTTGAATGGGACACCCTATATATTTCTACAGATTTTGAAAGAGCTTGTTATTTTGAGTTCATACATACTGAGTTTAGTGTAAAAAATGGTGAAAACGGGGGATATAGCACTTCAATCAACCTCTTTATAGTTTTTTGCATTAGAGCAAAAAACTATTCAGATAAACCAATTGATTCATTTTTCAGCATTTAATGGGATTTTCTCTCCTCGTTTCTAAAAAATAGAGTAGAAGTTATTAAAAATTATTGCCTTATATTTGTAGTAAGGACAGATTTAGGATCTGTCCACTTTTCAGTGTCAAAATCGGAAACATCGAAAAAGTTTACGAAGAAAAATATTTCAATTGTGTTGAGAACGGGAGCAGATTCGTTCCCGAAACGTCCACCAAGATAAGTAGAGGTTTTATTCTTATTAAATATATTTGTATTTCCAAATTTTTTCAAAAACAAGGTGTCACTGACAAATAGAGAATTTCTCTTTCAGGTATCTTAAGGTTTAATTTCAAGCGCTGTGACATTTTGGGACAGATCCTAAATCTGTCCTTACTACAAATATATTGCAATAATTTTTAATAACTTCTACTCTATTTTTTAGAAACGAGGAGAGAAAATTCCATTAGAAGCTGAAAAATGAATATACCACCTCCTCGAAGAACTTACAGACAGTATTAAACCAATTGATGTTGTTTGTATGCATAGTCATGAATAAACGAGTATTCTTTTGTTCTCCAAGTGTCAAATTCTAATTGACTGAAATAAATTTTACAATCGCCATAACCGATCATCATTGAAATTTCAATACGCTCTTTTTCACTCAATTGAATCATTCTTAATTGTACAATTTGTAAATCGTATGTTGTGGGAGATACTCCAATTTGTACGATCCTCCCTAAGATTTTTTCAATAGATTATTCTGTCAACAAAAAAAGAAAAAGTAGACTATAATTGTTGAATGTAACCTGGATATATCCAATGCCTTCATTCACAACATTTCTTATAATCGAATCTTTTCAGGAGAAAATATACATATGTCTTTTTCTATTTTATGTGTTTATCTTAACTGGAAACTACAAGTATTTTTCGATAAGAAAACTATAACCGGGTACTTTTCTCCAGATGAAAAAAAATGAAGAGTACAGATTGTTCCACAAAGTATCCAAAGCTTCGATGATCGAAATACCCAGAAACAATAAGATTCGCATCTTGAGAATTATTGATTTCCTCAGTGATTGTACTGAAAACAAAACAGGTAACTTTTCATCAAAATATTCAAAGGCTAAAAAGGAATCTCGAGCAAATCAATCGCAATGAATATGGTTGATATTCAATAGATAACTGATTATAAGAAAAGGAATGAAAATAACGATTGCGATGCGAGTCTCGAATCTTTTAATGACATATTATATATTCCCTTTGATGCCATCTCGAATTTTCAAACGTCCTATACTCCTCCAAAGAAAATTCATTATTTTTTTGTAGCGCGTATTGCTTACAGTCGACATGCAATTATTTACTCCAGAATATTATCATATTGCTTCTTTAGAGATAATTTCGATACTTGTGAATCTCAACTTCGAACGATAATGAAGAGAGGTGGACAATTCATCGAATCCAGATGGTTATTTATCCTGATAAATTAACTCCTGTATAAAATGTGTCATTCAAAGACGACTGTTCTGTCATTTTGACAGCGATAAAAAAGGTGCATCGTTTTTTATCACCGATAAAAACGCCTGTTCCTCTTAAGCGTCCGCACATCTAGTATGCTTAAGTCACTTTAATGTCTGCCCTGTCAGTTATTTGAGCATTGTTGATAATTGATACTAAACCATTACAACATGAGTCGTTAATTTATCTTGCCAAAAAACACTCGAGCTTTTCTTTCAGGGATAAATTTCTTTTCAACTCAAAATTTTTCCATCAGTAATTTTGCTCGAAAAACTGACATTTGACAAAATCACTCGATCTTCGGCCTCGCGATTTTGTCATGTCAGTTTTTCTCGTAAAATTACTGATTGGCAAAATTATTTCGTTACAATAAGAAATTTATCCGATAAAAAAAAGCTCTTGTGTTTTTACTGTTGATAATATTACTCTGATGGTTCAATTTAGCTTCAACGTTCAACCAATATTTGTTGGGATATTGAATATTGTATTTAGAATATTCTCCTGATCATAGTTGGTTAGGGCACTATATACTGAGAGATTATCCGAATGATTCTTATAGCAGGCATTTGATTATCATTCGGAAATTTGATTATACAGGGTGGCCCAATGAAAACGAAACGAGGTATGCATTTTACTGATATATCAAGGAACTGATCTTGAAATAAATTATTCTTTATGTAATTCTGGATAGGACAGGATTTAAAAAAAAAACACATGATTAGATTAACATCGTTCTAACTACAAAATGAGAAATATCGATGGAAGGGAAAAAAGCGTTACTTCCCATCACTAGCCTATTATTTTCATCAACGTGTTTTCTCGAGAATTACTGCATTGATTTCCAAAAACAAGGAAGCGTTGGTAAGAGACTTCGGTTACCTTCAAAATGATGTATCACTCGACATCTTATCCCATTTGAGATTCAAGGGTTGGAGCTGACCCTTCGGAGGGGTTTGAAGTGAAAAAGTTTAGAACAAGCGCAAAATATTTCCCCCTCGAAATAAAAATCGACCGGTTCGAGCGTTTTTTTTTTCCTGAGAACGATAACTATGTCAAATCGACCTTGTTTCGTTTTCATTTGGCCACCCAGTATGTAAGTTCTGAATTCAATAACTCTGGTTAGCTACGGTTGAAGGATTTTTGGAATCTACACTCACTGTCTATAACACATGAAGATTTTGTAACGAAAACTCTTGAATACCTTGAATAGAAAATTGGAAACTTTTTCTGCAATCAATGACCTCTAAACTCGTTGTATTCCTCTTGACTCCTCTGCAATTTATACGAAATGTTTTTCATGCGAAATGTTTTTTGTACAATGCTTTCGAATTTCAAAATCAGTTACCCAATGAATTCAGACTAACAGACAACTCGCTGTGTAACTTTAAAAAGCGATCGAAACTTATCCTGAAGAAAAGTCAGTTTTTGTTCTTTCGTTGAAAAATTCCGCTTCTGAATTCTGTAATGACTTTAGATGTATATATGTTATGTATCAATACAAAATTAGGTTCAAAACTATGGTGACGTTCTCTTCAGTTTTGTTCATCTCTTGATTTTTTTGTAGTAGATATTTGATTTGTAGGAGGAGTGTGATTTCAAAGAAGATGAAGAGTCTAGTATAGGATAAATAATTGTCATCTTCGGTCTGGAATGAACCAGAAACGGCCAGGGAACAAATTTCAACACAAGTTATTGAGAAGTGAAGTGTAGGAAAAGTCACAAATGAAAATCACTCAATTGCAACCTCTTTCATAATATGAAAAATCCGTGGCCTACTAGCAGAAATTCATCACAATGTAATAGGTCAGTATTTTTCAGAATATCAGAGGATCCAATCTGTAGAGTATTATACCTACATCATTTCGAATAGAATGCATCAGGGTGTACCATTGAAAAACATTATCAGTACGCCACTGGAATCAGAATTCTCTATCACACGCTAGTTCTACAGTATGTCTAATAACCACGTAGATAAAAAAGGGGTCCAAAAAATTCCCAAAATTGCCCTGCATTTTCTAAAAGAAAACAGTCCGATTGGACCATCTTGAGTTTCAAAAACAAGTAGTACAGGAACCTGGAAACCGGGAGGCTCTGCATGTACAATGTATATCATAAAGTTCTATATATACCACAGTGGTTCGGATTCCACGATTGAACTGTAGATCCTCGTCTCCTTCACCTGCACAAGACTATCGGGAACTTCTAAGGGTTCTCCTCCGGCAACTATAAGAAGATGATAAACAATAAAAATACGTAATAACAATACGCAAAACCTCGGACAAGCCGAATCAGGCATATCATTATTTCCACTAAAAAAATTGATGGAAAACGAGTCGGTTTTTCGCAAGTTCGAATCGGTTCTGATGCGAGCCGCGACACCTCTAACGAGCCTACCGCGATTCCGACACGATTTCATTCCATTTCCGAAACAAATGATCGTAATTTGATATAGGCGGCTCGACGTCGAAACGTCCAAATAATGCGAATTAGCGGCGTCGATTTGCGATTGCTGTTGATAAACGCGATACCGACAAGCTCGTATTACGCTCTAAATATACGGTGGAATTTACTTGCCGATTTTTTTTTTCATCTGTTGACAACACGATCCTACAATGTTCGAGGAATATCGTGTTAGCCAGCGGTGGAATTTTGGGAGAGTAGGAAGGTGTTGGAATTTTTCTTGAAAGTTTGGAGGTTGTAAGCATCAGGAAAGACTTCACGAGGCAAAGAATCCCACAACTTTGCCGTTCTATTGATGAATGATGCTTGGTATAGCGATGTTCGACAGGTCTCGAGCCTGACAGTGTAGAGGTGACCAGCCTGAGCTCGTCTAGTTTGTCTACTAGGAATCGCGCGTGGTGGCATAATAGATGATATTCTCGTTGAGCAACGACAATGGGAGTAACTATAAAAAAGGCAGAGATCGCCGACCTTTCTACGATGATCTAGAGAGGTCAATGATTTGGTTAGTGTTGTGTCATCGACTAGGCGAATAGCTCTCTTCTGAATTGAATCTAAGAGCTTTAGCGTATGTTTGGGGGCTGAGCTCCAAACATGTGAACAGTACTCCAGGACAGGTCGAATTTGTGCTTTGTAGATCATAAGCAGTTGCTGAGATGTGAAGTATCCCTTCGCACGGAATAGAAAACCGAGTTTTTGTGAAGCAGTTTTCGCAATGGACCTCACATGATCGTCCCATGAGAGAGCACTGTTGGTGGTGACACCCAGCATGGATATTGACGACCTCATAGGAACAGTGATACCCGACATCATCAAATTGGGCATTGTGTGATCAGCCTTCTTGGTGAACATACAAGCTTGAGTTTTAGCCGCATTGAACTCTACTAGATTCTCAGATCCCCATTTCAGAATTCTTGTCAGATCCTCATTTGAAGCATCGACCTGTCTTCGCCTTGCACCTCTGGCCTCATTGGATGATATAGGGGCTCTAGAGGAAAAGGCGGAATGAAGTGTACTATCATCCGCAAAGCTATGAACTGGGCTGGAGGTCACATTCAACAAATCATTGATGTGGAGCAAAAACAAAGTTGGTGCCAAGACAGAGCCTTGTGGAACACCAGCATTGATCGTCATTGTATCAGACGAGACCCCGTCTACCACCACGTAGAGTGATCTATCTGCAAGAAAACTCGATAGTAAAAGACACAGTTTCCTGAGTAAAACTTGATTTTACGTGAGGAAGGAAATTCCCAGAAATCTGAATTTGTTCAGAGTTGACAGGCTCGCTCCTATTGGAGTACAAACCACTTTTACAGAAGCTGCTGAGTTCATTCAGTCATCGGAATTAAAAAGTCTGGCCAATTTCGATTAGAGCAGGATTAACAGTCTTGGTGGATATAATATGGTCCTCTCATGAGCTGCTATAATCACTCGCAGACTTTGAGTTTTGTCAACTAATTAGTATTGCTTATATTTTCTTATCGTCTTATTAGTATAAGTCATGTCAGAGATTCAATTTGCTGTTGGTTACAAAATAACATGAAACAGGACATTTTTTCGTTCGTTCAGTACCGAATTTGAGAAAACCGATGCTCGAAGGATCTTCTCATTTCGTATACATTCTATTTTAATTCCAATCAGAGGTTGAGAGAAGGAATATACTAGATTGACAACTTTTTATCATCTTGCTTCTTCGATAAGTGTACTCTTATTGTATATAGAATAGCTGAAATTCGATCGTCACTTTTGAAATCTACAAAACAGAAAGAGAAGCAGGGTAGCCCTATACAGGCTGATTCACGGTAGATGGCACATTAGACGTTTCTAGTGAACAATACGACGGATCACTTGATCAAAATTTGATGAAGAGTATATTCCAAAAGTACATGCTATTATACCGTCTTCATTTCAAATTCAAAGTACAACTTTTTGATGAACCTTAATTCATTTTGAAAATACTCTCAAACGAGCTTTGTTTGAGGCCACATAGAAAAATAGCGAGCGAAATGATGATGATGATACAATCGACCCCCTTAAAGAATCGCCCTGTATTAGTATATAGGTATATGTATATGAACTCGAACGAGAAGTCGTTAGCTGAAACTCGGCGATGCCATTAAACGTGTATATCCTAACAAAACTCCCTCTGGAACACGAACTATCTAATCCAGATGTCAAATCAAACCAATTTGGAGATTTATATATATATAACGGGTCTCAATTATTGTTCTCGATATTCGATGAGTGGCGCGTGATAAACCGAATAATCTGAATAATGACTTCGAAAACCTCGCGCATAACAGTGCTTCGTTAAAACGACCTCTTTCTGAGATCAATCAGAGAGGTATCAGAAAAGAGTATACGCAGATGTCAAAACGTATTCTTCAGTGTCCGGAGGTCCGACGGTTTGATAATCAAACTTTGCAGGGCTGTTGGATTCAGGGCCGGTTTATCAATCACAAATTATCTGTGAGATAATGCCTAACTGTCAGTTATAATGAGAAGGTAAGTTTATCAATGACAGGATAAGTCTCATCTGGCAGTTAAACTACCAGATAAATATCTATGAGTTTCAACTGGTGGATAAGTAGATAACTAGAGGATAGCTCACGAAAATATCACAGAACGTGACACAAAAACGTCAGACGACAGACGATACACTTGTGGAAGTGTTGTTCATAGATAAACTTTAATGAAGTGTTGTTGTGTTTTGAATGTTTCGATGTAGTTTTTCAATATTTCTAATATTGCATGAAAATCATGGTCATCCCATTCCTCGAAATTATCGACTCTTTCCCTTACGATATAAGGCCTCCATTCGTGTTGAAGAACTTCCACAATATCCAAGTCTTCATCACTGTCGAATATGTAATCCTCCACAAAATCCATCTTCTATTCAAAAGTATATTGATCTGGAACTCGATAAACCGGCCCAGAACCAAACAAAACAACAGCAATACATATTTTCAAAGCTTATAAACGTTATAAAACATTGTCATTTTAAACAGACTTTCTATTGGTGGGTGGAAACAATCAACCAATCAAGTCCATTATATTTATTTATCACTATTGCCAACATGCCTCACCTGTCAGTTAACAAACAATTGGATAAAAAGTATTGGAAAAACCAAACTCAAACTATATCTGCAGGTTACTCATATCTGACGGGTACATAACTAGCAGATAAATCTGGAACTTGATAAACCGGCCCTCATTCAGGAATGGGGATGTACACACCTCTATTGAATTTTTTTGCTATTGGTACCCAAAAATATCGATTTCCTGGACTTCATATCCATGTGTAGTTAATAATTTGCATTTGAGAGATATCGCCTTCGAATTATTTCTCACGTTCTCGTCCAGGCCCTATTTTTCCATCCCTACACGAATCGAGGAAAAATCCTTCCAATTCCTCCACCGACTGTACCCATTAGAATACGAACGAATCCGCCTTTGTACGACCACCTCGTTCCGTCCTCCTCTTGCGTCACTAACCGACAAAAAAATCCACCAATTTACAAATGAGAGCCTGCCTCTCGCGGTGAGTGAACATTAAACATCGCACGGAGCTCTAGAAATAATAAATTAAAAGCAAAGAATCGTCGACCAATGGCGACGCAGAGCGTCGTCGAGTGTGCCTCAAACCGCCAATAGGGCCTTGTGCAAACCAAAAGGTTTACACGTTGTTTGTTGTACGGTTGTTTGTTGTTCGGTGACGGGCACCTTCGAGGGGACAGAAGTGTCAGGGTGAAAGAAACTCCCTTTCATAGGTAGTCGCATCTAGGTACAATGTATATACACACATCACGGATTGTGGAATCCATTTCCAAGGATTTACATAATATATCTACATTGTAGATTGGAAAACAGTATTCCATGATAGTCCAAATTTGTTTCTCTGCATATGTTTTGGCAATTTGAGACTCATTAATACACGTTTCTTAGGTGTTTTTGTTTTGGGTTTTTGAAAGATTGGTATACCTGCATGTAATGAACTTTATATATGAATGAATGATCACCAATTCACGCTGCAAAATCATCAAAATATAGGAAGAACAATTGTTTCAATTGAAATACTATTGAAAAAAATAGGCATATACGACTCGAGGCAGGTTATATGGTTAGGTTAGGTTAGTTTACGTTAGGTATGGTTAGGTTAGGTTAGGTTGGGTTAGGTTAGGTTAGGTAAGGTTAGGTTAGGTTAGGTTATGTTAGGTTAGGCTGGTATGGTAATTGTTTTCATAGTTGAGACTAACAACGAAGCTATGGATAATAATAGAATAGGTATCTGTAGAATCGGCTAATATTGTTTATTATTGGTAACACTGCTGCACGAAAACGCAAATGCAAGATTTGAACTATTAGCTATCAATAACTTACAGATATCTGTCATTATCGGTGAAAGCGAATTTGACTTCACAGGATCGACGATCGTATCGCCATCTATACACAAGCGCTGCGGCCTTAGTAAGGTTGTTTGACAGGTCTACATGTGCTAGGAATAAGAAACAGTTGAAGAGTTGGTTCACCATACTATATCCACCTTGGTTAGAAACAATCAAGTGTCACGGAAATGTCATTGTAAACAATCATTATTGTCAAAACCGACAACATATTGAAAACATTTTGCAAAGAGAAAAATATTTTAATTGTGTTGAGAACGGGAGCAGATTCGTTGCCGAAACGTCCACCAAGATAAGTAGAGGTTTTATTCTTATCGAATATGTTTGAATTTCCGAATTTTTCTAAAAACAAGGTGTTACTGACAAATAGAGAAATGCTCTTTTAAGTATCTAAAGGTTTAATTTCAAGCGCAGTGACATTTTGGGGCAGATCACAAAATCTGTCCTCACTAAAAACTTATTGAAATAATTTTAAATAACTTCTATACTATTTTTTAGAAACGAGGAGAGAAAATCCCACAAAAATCATGATAGCTCGTTCGAATTATCCAAATGAAAATTTCTTGAATATATTCATTGTTCATGATGAATCTAATACGATTTTCTCAAGAACATGCAAGAACACTGCCTTCTCTGCATGGGTACGACACTGGTCGCTCTCTATGATAGAAATATACGAATTTGAGAATTTTTGGAATACTTGACTCGTGTAGTAATTTATTGAACATTCTTTTACCAACACAGAAGATCTCCCTTCACTATTTACATCATTATATCTGTATCTGAATCATTATAATTGGTTGGTATTTCAAAAAAATTTGTTTTGAAAAATGAAACAAAATATCAGGTAGGTATGTATTATGTTAAAAAAAGTCCATTCCCATAATGCCTTTGTTCAATCTTCTCCTACCAAAATAATTCCATTCCCATCATCAATGCATGCACATCAGCAAAGTTCCTTCAAACCTCTTTGTCGACTCGAATTCGCGATTTTCTTTTCCTTCGAGGAAACCACACGACTTTTCCGCGTGCATCTCCTCTCTAACTCGACAATGACAAAATAGATCGAATCAAGGCCATAGCCTGCTGCTCGTGACTCGTAGGGTTTCCACAATGGCTCATCATTTTCCAGGAACTTTCCTGGAACTTTCGGCTCCGTGAGAGATTTTCGCCTCTCCGGCGGGCAGATTTAGGGACATCCTGCACGCGGTTCGAGTGTTTATCGAACTGTCGATAACCGAGAATGTCGCCGAAAGCATTTTTCCTTCGATACGACTTCGAACACTTATCCAATCTTCTCGGGCCCTTTACTAATATGATACAGGGTCGGCGAGAAGTGACGGTGGAATACGGGCGAAATGATTGTCTCCCGATGATGTGATCAACTCTTCGATCATTGAACAGACTAGATGAGTAATCCACAGCCCTGGCAATACAGTTTGTTTGGAAGCAACATCTATAGTATCTACCTTTCTCTAAACAAGGATAGCAGGAGCTGATTCTCCCAGCACCAGTGCCGTGTTGTCAGAGGGTTCATGATGAAACCAAATTGGAAATCCGTAACAATTTCAGTTGTACTTTTGAGCATTTCTTGGTGGGAAAATGAACATCCTTATACTTCCCTCACATTGTTACGAAACATTCGAATAAATACAATCCTATGGTGATTCTTGTAACTTGCTTGTAATCAATAAACCTATTATGACCACGTCACAAGAAAAGTTAAATTCTCAACGCCATATGAAACGATACTTACTATTCAGTATACAGTTGTCTACTTATTCTTTATCATAAATAACGTTCAATTTCGATAATGAACATTTATATCTTTGGCGATCAGTGACAGTGCATGTAAGTATATTTACGATTTCAAAGTTCAGTACCTACTAGTGAAATAATTTTCAAGAAAGTGAAAAACTTGTTTTCAAGGCAAATAGATATGATTGCATATTTGAATGTAATTTTCAAATCTGAAGATGAAACTTGTCTATATCATTTCACGATATCGTCAAAAATGAAGGAGGTTTCATCTTGAGCAGAATTCATATATTTTGACGCAGAAAAATTGATGTCTGATCATTTCATCTCATGTAGATAGATGAAAATCGATAATGAATATGTGTTGACAAGTATTATGACGAAATGTTATATCAACAATAAAATCATGAATCATGTGAAGATGTAGCAAATAGCAGTGTTTCTTATTTGAAACAGGACTGAAATGAAAAATAACCATGGATAATCACACAAATAATTTATTGATTTTTGAATAGGATTGGTTTTGTTAACATACTTCTTACTCTAACTTCCGTTGAATCTTTCAATTTATTTGTCTCATGATGAAGTCTTACAGTGAAATATTTCTCCAAATTAGTTTGACTAGTTCCAAAAACAGTCAACGGTAAATTTCTCATTGTTGTGTGTAGAAGAAGTATAGAAATATACTTATATTTTTTATAACAAATATTAATTGAGTTCATCATTATTGTCGGTGATTTTTCAGCAGCTTCGCATATTTTGACTACAATTAAGGAAGCATTTATCAGTGCTACATATTTCACCACAAGACACTGTCGCAGCTCACTTATGGGTATAATCAATATAATCTAATCAATTCAATTTAAATTCATTTTTATCCATTTCATTTGGGAAAATGCTTCAAAATCTCGAATGATACGACAATGGTAACTCGCCTATGAAATGACGTGTTCTGATCGCCGGTTCAAATTGTCTTTAACACACCTCACAACGTCTCACCATTATATGAAATCACCAAAACAGGAAATAAACTGAGTTTCTGATGAATTCTGAGTACACAAAACTGAACACAAGTTGAATAATATCGATAAACCAAAACGTAAATAATGACCGATACCAAACAAAGCAATAATCGCCGTCGACTGTCAATATCAAATTGCGGTGTTGCAACGTTGAGCAAAAAGTATTCACGATACCCATGCTGGTCCTCGAGCCCCCAAGCAAGTAAGAGTCTCAGAATAATTTAGCAGTCTTCTATTAATCGGAACTGATTCATAATCGTCATGACCCAAATTTATTATTATATTTTGTGCATTGAACTACATGAATTCATAAGGGACTCTGAATATTATGGACTATTCATCACTTTTTGATGATTGGATATGACAACACTGGCGACGATTGGGTACTAATATTATGATAATTCTGGGAATTCATGTTGGTATCAGAATATTTGTTTTGTGATCCTTCTAGTGGGTTTGTTGTTCGGAGGATCAACTCATCTTGATGTCGGTTCCCGAATTCTCGAACTGACGATTTTTGTTTTTTTTTTGTAGTGAGGGTCATTGACTATGTAACGAATTGGTGAAAATGCAAAACGAAAATGAACATGTTATACTTTGCCATGAAGTATTCTCCCAACGGAAGGTGGATTTATGCACGACGCTTCATCTTTACTCTTCTCTTTCATTAACTTTTATTTAATTCAACCTTTCGTTAGGGACTTTTTCACCTTTATGCACTACACTTTGATGAATTAAATCTCTACCTCGTCATGTGATACTAGTCGTTTACGTACTTAGCCCGATATGATTATTCGTGTTTTAATAGTTTATATCTTCGATCATTGAACAGACTAGATAAGTAATCCACACCCCTGGCAATACAGTTTGTTTGGAAGCAACATCTATAGTATCTATCTTTGTCTAAACAAGGATAGCAGGAGCTGATTCTCCCAGCACCAGTGCCGTGTTGTCAGAGAGGGTCGAATTTATTATTAATTCATGATGAAACCAAATCGAAAATCCGTAACAATTTCAGTGGTACTTTTTAACATTTCTTGTGGGAAAATGAACATCTTCATACTTCCTTCACATTGTTACGAGAAATTCCTATGGTGATTTTTGCAACTTGCTTGTAATCAGTAAACTTATTATGACCACGTCATAAGAAAAGTTCAATTCGCAACGCCATATCAAACAATATACTCATATATATATCAAACAATATATGAAGGAAGCATTTATAAGTGCTACATATTTTACCACAAGACACTGTCGCAGCTGACCTATGGGTATAATCAATATAATCTAATCAATTCAATTTGAATTCATTTTCATCCATTCCATTTGGGAAAATGCTTCAAAATCTCGAATGATACGACAATGGTAACTCACCTATGAAATGACGTGTTCTGATCGCCGGTTCAAATTGTCTTTAACACACCTCAAAACGTCTCACCATTATATCAAATCACCAAAACAGGAGATAAACTGAGTTTCTGATGAATTCTGAGTACACAAAACTGAACACAAGTTGAATGATATATCGATAAATCAAAACATAAATAATGACAGATACCAAACAAAGCAATAATCGCCGTCGACTGTCAATATCAAATTGCGGTGTTGCAACGTTGAGCAAAAAGTATTCACGATACCCATGCTGGTCCTCGAGCCCCCAAGAAAGTGAAATTGCTAAGTCTGAGAATAATGTAGCAATCTTCTATTAATCAGAACTGATTCATAATCGTCATGACCCAAATTTATTATTATATTTGTGCATTGAACTACATGAATTCATAAAGGACTTTAAATATTATGGACTATTCATCACTTTTTGATGATCGGATATGACAGCACTGGCGACGATTGGGTACTAATATTATGATAATTCTGGGAATTCATGTTAGCATCAGAATATTTGTTTTGTGATCCTTCTAGTGGGTTTGTTGTTCGTAGGTTTATATAGTGATACACTCAGACTGAAATAACAAGGTTTTCACTGTCTTACATTATTGCCCTCACAGGAGTTCAATTATTTTTTCAATGAGTTTTATTCCTTCCTAAATAAGTGGCAAAGTTAAAAAAAATCTAACCACAATTGATAAAAAGAAGAGGAAATTATCAATGACAGATTCGCGCATGCGCACATCGTATTTTACTTTAACTTTACGCTAAAAGATCGAAGTTGGTTATCTCGTAAATAAAGGATAGTGTGAAATTAAAGGATGGATGCATCATGAATGGTTACGTGGAAATAGATAGTTTTCAACATTTCAATGGATACGTTAATGACAGAGAAAATACTAATAAAAGAAAAAGCGCTGTGCATGAATCAGGCTTAAGATCATTAAATCCCTTTTGCGGGATTTTTATAATATGTAACTTTTTCACTAACGCACTATTTTCCGTGTGTTGATGAGCTCCATTAATGAACGATTTTTGGTTTGTCGTTTTCATCATCATATACAGGTTGTCCCTTAAGTGCTGGGACACGAAGCTACCACGTGTTGAAGAGGTCAAAATAACTTGATTGGGGCCAAATTATTAAAGTGCCAAAATGTACCGTTTGTCCGTGAGAATAGTTCAAAGTTTACATTAAAAAAACACATTTTTGGGAAACACATAAATATATACCAAAGGACTATCATTAGTCAGAGCAATCAAGTTTTTTTTTCCGCGTAGTGAATGGATATGTTGATTCTGATGGGTAGATAAAGACGTGTAAAATGTTTTCAGTATCAGTACCTTCCATCAATACGTCTTACATCAATGAATTATATGTGTCATTTGCCTTGTTCATGATAGACTGTCAGTTACTCACATTTCAGAAAAACAAGTTTTTCAAAATATTCAGCGTAAAATCGAAAAAGGAAAACTCATTTGCATCATCAAAATATGAAAATGTTGACTACATAGATAACTCATACTTATTGTGTTCTTTCGGTTCCATACATTTTATGAATAGCTGGAAATAAAGGGAACTGAAAATAGACCACGCTACGTTTCGTTTTCCTCATTAAAATTTCACTATGTCGCAGTGCACGGTCGAAAAGTATAGAAAACTATGCTTTCAAATTATTGTTCAACGTTTGCAATTATCTTCGCAATGCTGCTGTTCCACATTACGTCTCTATCCGACATGATTTTGCAAGGAAACTGTACCCGTCATAGGCGTCCATGAAAAGGAATCATATATATCCATCACGGTTTTGAGTGAATTGTATAAAGCCCAGTAAATACCGTTAGAGAATAGTAAATATATCATGTACATAAAGAGAATCATATAATTCCTATCATTACAAATTTCACAAGTTCTAGGCTGCGAATTACTTTTTTTTCATACAGGGTGAGTCCAAAATGTACCGAGCTTTCTGGGGGTGATAGAACATTGAAAAATAAGTGTAGTTTGATCATTAAACTCATGGCCCAAAATGCATATTGAGGGAGATATATCCTTCCAAAGTTGACAAAATTTAAATAATTTCTCCGCATAACTTCTGAACGATGAAAGCCACCCGATTGAAATTCTGTGCATGAATGTATGTTGTCAAAATACATTTTTTCGTCACACTTCCACATTTCTGATATTGTTATAAAGGGTGTTTTCAGAGGGTGAGTCATGATTTTTTGTAGAAAACTTTTTTCCCTGTATTATTTTCGGTGTAAAAACAGGAGCATTCGATGGAGCGAAGAAAATTACATGAAAAAGGTACTCTCATTGAGATATTTGAGTTTTTGTAGTTACATGATATCAGCAGATTGATTTTATTCATCGCGAGATGTTCTCAATTTTGACGTTCATGTCATCAACATTCGAGTCAACATTGTTGTAGTCGATTTGTTCGTGTGGTTTTTCTGTGTCATTTATCACTGCGATTATCAACTGAGATTTTAAGAAATATGGCAGGTTATTCGTTCTCTGAACAAACTGATATGCTTCTAATGCTTGGCGAGTGCTTCGGAAATGCAAATGCTGCTGAAATATCGTTATACCGATAAATCTCGCGAATAAGAGTACCTTTTTCATGTAATTTTCTTCGCTCCATCAAATGCTCCTGTTTTTTCACAAAAAATCATGACTCATCCTCTGAAAACACCCTTTATAACAATATCAGAAATGTGGAAGTGTGACGAAAAAATGTATTTTGACAACATACATTCATGCACAAAATTTCAATCGGGTGGCTTTCATCGTTCAGAAGTTATGCGGAGAAATTATAGGATATATCTCCCTTAATATGCATTTTGGGCCATGAGTTTAATCATCAAATTACACTTATTTTTCAATGCTCTATCACCCCCAGGAAGCTCGGTACACATTTTTGACTCACTCCGTATATTCATACAATATCTTTCGTGAAATCGTCCAAATTAATGAACTGGATAATGTTATTAAAAAAGTCACATCGTTGCTATATTTTGGCTGTTCATAAACAAACTCAAATATGTCTGACACTCATAAGAGTAACTAAGTAACTTTGCAACTATAAGTGGCCAACATGACGTTTCTAATATTCCAAATATATCACAGATTGTAAATGTGCGTAGTGAATTAATCCATTGATCAATCGATCATATATAGCACAGCATAATTCGTACACTAAATGTCATTTTAGTTAGGAAATAGTAAACAAAATATTCAATTTCTATATATGCATACAGGATATTTAGAGAAGATAGTGAATTCAAGATTGATTATTCTATTCTGATACAAAATACCTTTCAAAATTGGATGACTATATAAAAATTTCCAACAGCAGGAGAACATAGTGACTGAGGATTGAATCTGATGGTCTAAAATTAGTAAAAAGCCGAAAGCGAATATCGAGCCAATAGAATATTTGGGTCAGTGTATACTTTGATTCCAGTATAACATGAAAAATCAACATCCAAACTCTAAAGCATGAAACTATAATCCACAAAAATCTCTACGATCAGTTCCTGATTATATTACTTGCATCTAAAAAGCAAGAGCGAGACTTGCTATATCATAAGTGATTTTATTAAGCAATTTCAACATGACCAATCATTTCGCAGTGTTTATATTCAGCACTTTTTACATGAGCAACGAAGTTCCAAATTTTTTCCCATGATAATATTTGGTATAAATATGAAAAAATCGACGTCCAGAGACAGTGAACAGTATACAGGGTTGAGATAAAGTATGGAACCAAGTAATTCAAAATGAAAATTTGCAGGTGAGTGCAATGTTAATTCGATACTTCCAGTTTAACCGAAGATGCCATCAACTTCTTCAATTTAAATGGGACACCCTATATATTTTTACAGATTTCGAGAGAGCTTGTTATTCTGGATTCATACATAGTGAGTTTAGTGTAAAAAAATTGTACGAACGAGGAATATAGCACTTTAATCAACCTCCTTTGAGTTTTTTGCATTAGAGCAAAACACTATTTAGATGAACTATAATTGATGTTGTTTGGATTGATTGATTTTAATTATCGAAAATAGGCTTATAGGCCCATTTTTTATCGACGGAAACTTGATCGGTGACAAGTATTTGGATCTACTAAATAACGAATGGACAGTCCCCACAAAGAGTTTTGTTTCAACAAGATGAAGCACCTCCCCACTATGATAGACGGGTTAGGGATTTTCTGGATGCGAATCTTTCAAATCGATAGATTGGACGTATAGGATTCATAGAGTGGCCTGCTCGTTCTCCGGATCTTAGCCCGTTAGATTTTTTCTTTGGGGTTAACTAAAATCACATGTTCACGTTAGACGACCAACAAACTTACAGGAATCGAGACAAAGAAATATTGATGAATGTGAACTAAAACGTGGAGAAGTCTTGGAAAGAGTGACTCCACAAGAATTTGTTAATAGGATGGCATATTGTCAGCGAATAAACGGCGATCATTTTGAACATTTGAAGTGATTTTGTTTTTCATTATTCAAAAATAATGAAATGTACATTGTACAACTAACAGTGAGCTTTCCCTCGTTTTCACAATTTTTTACTTAACGAAACTCAGTATGTATGAATTCAAAGTAACAAGCTCTTTCAAAATCTGTAAAAATATATAGGGTGTCCCATTTAAATTGAAGAAGTTGATGGCATTTCCAGGTGAACCGGAAGTATATTATTAACAAAAAAATGTACATCAGATGTATCTTGTTCCATTACACTTACCTGCACATTTTCATGAATATCGTTCTTTTCGTTTAAAAGATATTTACTTGGTTCCATACTTTAACCCAACACTGTATAGTTCACAACAGACGTTCACAATACAGTACACAGCAGACACAGTTGATAGTCGAAGTGATGTCATTACAAATCTCTCTAGATGAAGAGAAAGTTCTGTTTTTGTTATCTTGCAATAATAAATAAAATAAAAACAATAAATAAAAATAAATAAAATGTGATTTAAAAATGATAAATTCAAAAGTCAAAACCTGATGTCAACAAACTCGCAACACTCGCACTCGCAAACATTTTGAACATCAAAATCGCTCAGTGTCTTTCATATTTTTCCAATGAAAGCTGGAAGAAGGTTTTTTTCCCGAACGTACTTTCAAACCACACATACATCACACACCTACATAATTATCCGGAATCATTATCATAGCCCGCAGTAATCAACTTCAACCCCTCTGCTATAGTTATTATACACATCAGGTATTCCTACCATTTTGTTGGCTTTCCTCCATTAATATTGTGGATTTAATGGCAGCCGCGTACATAATACAAGCCACGGCTTTTTAATCAACACACTCTCATGCATGTGATTTTTATACCTTTCAATTCCATCATTATCGGTTCAGGGGCAGATTCAGAAAGAATGAGACTAGCGCTTATTCCTCAAAACTCGATGCATTCGTTACAAAATCCTATTAAAGCTGAAAGATGTTGATATAGACCTTGACTGGATGATTTAGTGAAAGAATGCTCAAATCTCTTGATGGAGAGAAAAATATCTGCCAAGTTGTGGCTACAGCAGCCGGTGCTTTCTTGGTACTTTGGAGCGTAGAATATACATCATCAGATATCAGATCAGACCTGAAAGTTTCTTCAAGTGAATAAGTGTTCTTTAGGGAATGGAACTGGATCTTATTGGGTCGCATCTCGAGCCGTAATTAAACATGCTTCCCCTGGATTATTATTACTAATTCATCGGTATATCCATGACTTGATGACAATGAGCCTTTAGGGTTCAAAACATAGACAGAAGCCACAGAAAGAGAAATGGCATGAACATACTATATCCATCGCACGTCACATCCAGTATTTCGTCGATATCGCGACAGACACGCAGACAGACAATAACTGTTTACAGTTTTTGCTTGTTCCAAAACCAACCGCACCACACGAGGACGCTCTGAAAGACCCTCGGGCAGTAAGCATCAGTAGCAGGAAGGGCAACCGTGAAGGTCGAAAAGCTGTGCTTCCACAGTTAGGTCCACTGTCAAAGGTTTCAGAAAAAGATGACCACTCTAGGAGAAGTGGGGGTTGGAAGGCAACTCTTTGGGCAATTTTATCCAGCTGGAAGGTTGAAATTCTTCAAGGTGGGACTCACAAAAGGGAAAGAAACAGAGAAGGGGGGGGGGCGGCAATACCGTGGCGTATCCCAATTTTCATGGTAAAATGGTGATGATAACACCTATAGCCAGTTGGAAATTCCTAAATAATCCACTTAAAACCCTAGTTCAGAGCATATATTTACATGATTACATATCTCAAGATTGAAATGATGTAGAGAGGCTGTAGCATCCTCTTTGTGACTCAATTTTTCAATCGTCTTCTGATAAACACAAACATTTGCAAAACTGTCGTCATCTACTAAGTCTACTGATAAAAATGACATTATTGCGGAATATGGCACAATCAGTGATTTCACCCTTGTAGCATGTCAGGTCTAACGATGTTAGATATAATTTGACACTCTCGATAGTCATAACAAACAAGTTACATGACATTGAATCGAATGAACTCAACAATATCCTCTCTCCTGTTCAATCATTATCAATGGAAATCAGAACAAATAACATTTACATCATCACGATTACGATATCAGGAAACGCTCATCACAAAACACCCTTCAGCACATGAAAAGCGTCAGCAAACAAAGCTATCGTCTGAAATCTCACCTATTGAAATGAAAAATCAAATCAATAGCCAAGACATCGTTATAGATCCTATCGGAAATGAGACCAGACATTTGTGTACACACACAACACACGCAGTTTTTTATACCTTCTCGACCCCCCACATGTCCCCAACCCTAGAAGCAGTGACGTACTCTATTACTGTTAGTTGTCCATGTCAAAAAAACCCACTGAAGCAAAGTGTGTACAGAAAAAGAGTCGGGTGGTTATGAAATATTAGCTTGATTTGTTCTATAATCTTTGTCAGACCATCTAGAATTATATATTGTTACTTCGATATTGAATCTCATTTCGTCAGTCTTGAACTGCTTCAAAAGAAACCAACCCTGAGCAAATTTGGTGGGGAACATTTAATTTCTCTCAGTGATTGTGTAAACATATTGCTTCAACCATAAATTCTCTGTTATAAACCTGATGTCTCAATGAATTTTTCTTGTCGAAGAAAACACTCAGTTACCTTGCTAATCATTCAGCTGCCTAGGCAGGAAAATTGTTTTGTGCTGATTGATATTTGTCTGCAAATTCAGTATTATACTGTCAATCAGAGACAAATATTTTGCCTTCAGTATCACCAGCCCTCCACCTGCATGAAATATTCCTCCTATGAAATATTATCTTGATTTGTTCTATAATCTTTGTCAGACCATCTAGAATTATATATTGTTACTTCGATATTGAATCTCATTTCGTCAGTCTTGAACTGCTTCAAAAGAAACCAACCCTGAGCAAATTTGGTGGGGAACATTTAATTTCTCTCAGTGATTGTGTAAACATATTGTTTCAACCATAAATTCTCTGTTATAAACCTGATGTCTCAATGAATTTTTCTTGTCGAAGAAAACACTCAGTTACCTTGCTAATCATTCAGCTGCCTAGGCAGGAAAATTGTTTTGTGCTGATTGATATTTGTCTGCAAATTCAGTATTATACTGTCAATCAGAGACAAATATTTTGCCTTCAGTATCACCAGCCCTCCACCTGCATGAAATATTCCTCCTATGAAATATTATCTTGATTTGTTCTATAATCTTTGTCAGACCATCTAGAATTATATATTGTTACTTCGATATTGAATCTCATTTCGTCAGTCTTGAACTGCTTCAAAAGAAACCAACCCTGAGCAAATTTGGTGGGGAACATTTAATTTCTCTCAGTGATTGTGTAAACATATTGTTTCAACCATAAATTCTCTGTTATAAACCTGATGTCTCAATGAATTTTTCTTGTCGAAGAAAACACTCAGTTACCTTGCTAATCATTCAGCTGCCTAGGCAGGAAAATTGTTTTGTGCTGATTGATATTTGTCTGCAAATTCAGTATTGTACTGTCAATCAGAGACAAATATTTTGCCTTCAGTATCACCAGCCCTCCACCTGCATGAAATATTCCTCCTATGAAATATTATCTTGATTTGTTCTATAATCTTTGTCAGACCATCTAGAATTATATATTGTTACTTCGATAATGAATCTCATTTCGTCAGTCTTGAACTGCTTCAAAAGAAACCAACCCTGAGCAAATTTGGTGGGGAACATTTAATTTCTCTCACTGATTGTGTGAACATATTGCTTCAACCATAAATTTTCTGTCATAAACCTGATGTCTCAATGAATTTTTCTTGTCGAAGAAAACACTCAGTTACCTTGCTAATCATTCAGCTGCCTAGGCAGGAAAATTGTTTCGTGCTGATTGATATTTGTCTGCAAATTCGCAGTATTGTACTGTCAATCAGAGACAAATATTTTGCCTTCAGTGTCACCAGCCCTCCACCTGCCGCCTCTGCCAGGAAAGGTCTTCTGTTCCATCTTCTCTCATTACAATAATTGACGACGTGACTGTTTTGACAGCACGCCGTGAAAAAGGATTGATCAGATTGGATTTCACGGATTGAACCGAAAAACGATTCGTTTTGTTCGATGAAATGCGCTTTGTCTCGAATACCGGAAAGAGATTCATGCAAGTAGATTTTTTTTTGGTGATTTGTAGTCAATTTTCGTTAGGTTGGATTGATGTAACGGGCATTTGTTCGGTAATTTCGTGCACGATGGAATGGAAGCCATTTTGTCGTTGTGAATTATTATTGAATTGAATGGGTTCTGGTGTGACAGGAAGCGAAAGAATAATCGTTGAAGGAAATGATTAAATTCGCGTGGGAGACTCAGGGTGACCAATGGGAGAGCCATATTTTGGACAAAATGTTTTTGTCTGCTCTTTATTCGATAAACAATAATAGAAACTAGAACATGAATATCCAAGAGAATATATACGTTTTGCTATTGCTGTATTATTGTCAATTGTACAATTCACCGAACACATTTCACAATCAAAAATGCTTCTGAATTTTTGGCAGTTACCCTATTTAGTTAACTCATAATTGAATGCGAATATTTGAGGGTGATGGTGATTCCTCGTGGAGAATTGATAATAGTTTGATTTTTGAACTAAAGTCGAAGAATGTTCCGTTACCAAAATACCTCACTGAAAAAAAAAAATCCAATAGCCATGTAAGCATAATTCAACTCAAGGAATGATAATTGAGAGTATAGTTTGAACAATTACTTCCAAAACCTATAGTGTAATGTATTGGAAGTATATTGATTTATAGTTAAGGATAACATATATGGAAAATAGTATTATTTAAGTAGTAATTTCAATTTACTTATTTTGTACTTATTTTTTCAGGCAGTAAAAATGTTTGAATACGATTTCACTGTAAACATTGATTAATATTTTCAAGACAACGGTCGTTTGAAAGCGATTACTTATCGGGCCCAAAATGGGAAGATGTATTGGAATTATTTATTTTCAACGTATTTCAGACGATGTTAATTCACCTTCACAGTTGTACAAAAAATGTTTGTAATTCGTGAATAAAATGCGTTATTTCATGCCATCACACTCTCAATAAATAAAATGAAAAAACACTCATTTCACGCACTTAATACAAAAATAACTAAAATCCCACCAATAGATGATAACAGAGCACGCGTCAACTCAGGAACCATATCGAACACAAGAATTTCCTGCTGGTTAGATATTTATCTGAGCTCTTCAAGGTGATACACGGAAAAAAATGATTTGTTGATTCAAGCAATATTTACTTCGATCAACCAAATAAAAGTGTCATATATGCACGACAAAATATAATGTTGAAACGAGTAACATTTGATCTTGTTTCAAGAGCGAATTTGAGGATTCAATCAACTAAATATTCTTTGGATGAACAATGTATCATGTCCAACCAACTACATTATGTTTTATTTCAACGCAGAAATTGATTCGATCCTATTCATTATTTTGTTGATCGGAATGTGGAAAATGTTTGAATCGACCAAATTCTATGTCACATCAACAACACGTATCTACCAATTTGATACAATAATTCATCAATCCAAGTGATTATTTCGTTAATCCGAATCTGAAAAATGTTCGAATCAACCGAATTCATGATCATATCAAGACAATCTTTTGTTTGGATTCATTCATCACACTTTCGGATCAGTGAAGTGGATATTTTGTTGAATCAACTCTGGTAAACGGTTGGATGAAATTCGCTCATCATTGGATTGACAAAATGTGTCATTCGATCGGAGCATTATTCCGATTCAGTGTAATTACCTCTCTTGGTCTACTGAACATAGGAATCCATTGAACGAACTGAAACTGTCATCAAAGTAAGATATCATTTCGCTTGTGTATGGTGATTCCATCCCAATATTTAATATCTCGGCACCGTCCTCCAATTGGTATTTGTAAACAGAGCCATCTATTGACTATAGTATCATGGTGGTAATATATATATATATGTAGGTGTTTCAGTCTTTGCTGCAGAAACACCCGATTTTTTGTGCTGAGATTGATTTGCTCTTTGGCTATATAGTGCGAATATTTCATTGACAGTAATAGCAGTGACTGTTGTTCAATTTTCTTCTTTTTTTATTCTAGGAACACCCAAAACCTCAATACTTCTCTATCGAAAACCGCTTCTATATAAAAGAGAATAATCGGATAACCTCAATCTTCTTTTTTTTCTAGGAACACCCAAAACCTCAATACTTCTCTATCGAAAACCGCTTCTATATAAAAGAGAATAATCGGATAACCTCAATCGTCAGCCATTCTTCGAAACGAAACCGTCCGTAAAATTCGAAAACGATTCAATCTTAGATCTCCAGAGAGCCACAGGAATTCGTAATTTTCATCATTGCGTCTAACGAACCGCGAAAATTTCCCGCTCAAAAAGGAATTAACCGCCATTTTGTGGCGATAGAAAGCCAACGGCGTGAATGCCGCCGAGAAGTCTTTATCGTATTAAATATGGTAATGAATGATTTTGCGTAACGAGGCTATTACGTATTGTGCGGGGCGCGGATTTTCGTGTTCGAGGGGTGGTGTTTCACTTGGGGAGGAATCTCGCCCCTGAAGTAGGCGCAGCCATTTTTGTTCAGCTGTGCTGACTGCAACTTTTGTTTGTTGATGTATTTGAACAAAACGCTGGCGGGGTAATTTGCACTCTTGTTTGGGGCTTGACAACAGGGATGATTATGTGTTTCGTCTATGTTTTGTGACCCTCAATCATATGTAAATACATGATGGCCATACTTTTCGTTCGCTTTTAGAAATACTTAACACTGTCAGAGGGGTATTTGAAACTTACACACAGTTGGCCCATAGTGAGCGAAAGTAACGGTTTCCGAAGATATGTTGATTGCTTTCGCCTTTTAGATGATCATCTAATATAGATACCATGGATCATGAAAGGTACATGAAAGGTACCCATACATGGGCGCATCTTGACGATCACACATCATTGAAGTTTCCTCCTTTTGTGTCGATACTGGCGCGATGATGAGGCCTAATTGATGCTATCGAGATTTTCACACGCTAAATTTGTGGTTTCAATTCTGCACATTATACTCTCAAGCCCATTCATTGCAATTCAAACCCTACTCAATTCGCAAAAGGAAGTAAAAAAACTCTTTCTACGACCTCTAGTGTAAGTTGGTGATTACGATTACACACAGTCGGTCCAAAGTTTTATGTAATATGAGCAAAAGCACGGTTTCCAAAGATATGTTGATTCATTTCTGCTTTTACATGATCATTCAATATAGGTACCCATACATGGAGACCTCGACGATCACACATTGTTGTATCGATACTTGCTCGATTGGAATGTCCTGAATCGCTTATGTTACTATATGATCGTTCTAATTTCTTCTTGCAACCTCATTACGCTTTCTTACCATTTATATCTTTTAGTGAAATGTATTAGTGTACGGGTATCTTTTGTAACATGACATACATGACACTGATCTGGCAGTGAGGTTATTTAGTTACACTATCATCAGCTATACAAATTATATTCTTACCATGCATGATATCTATAAAATCGCTGTGTATATGTACCTAGATATAATAGTTCATATCATAGTTTACTTTTGGTATTTCAATTGTAGTATATAAATATATCATTGTTGATAACAATCATAACATTATGTGAGTCGATGTAGTTGTCAGATTTGACCATTAATGAATGAGTCTAATTTTGTAAAGACAAACCCTATATTATGCTTGGTGGCCGCTGTGGTTGAGAGTCTCTGATGGATTCAGGCATTTTTCTAGGTATCAGGTCTAGGTATCAGAGGTCTAGGTATCAGCATAGGTCAACATATACGTCAGGTATATCATACCTATCTGATTTGTCTCGGAAAAAAAAATATGGTTCGGGGGAATCAAAAGTACTTGATTGAATTGCGTATTCAAATCAACTTCGTTCTCGAAACACTAATAATTCCAATCCATGAAATTTCCTGAGATTCCCGATGATCTATGAGAAGACTATGAAAGTGTGATTTAATGAAGCGAAGTTGACGGTATATTTTCATCAATATATTTTGACGTCATTAAAGGCATATTATTTCTCCTTCGTTACTCTCCGTACCCATACGAAGTAATAGCTGGTAAGAACTATATACAAGGTGGCAAAAGGAAAAAAGAAAAAAGGTATTCATTTTACAGAGAGATCAAGGAACTCACATTAAAATGAATGATTCTTCAGGTGATGTTGGATAAGACAGGATTAAAAAAAAAACACATAAGGCACTTCTTAGATGAACATCGTTCTAACTACGAAATGAGAAATAGTGATTAAAAGGAAAAAAGCGTTACTTTCCATCACTAGCCGATTATTTTCATAAACGTGTTTTTTCGAGAACTACTGCATTGAATTCGAAAAACAATGAAGCGTTGGTAAGAGATTTCGATTACCTTCAAAATGATGTATCACTTGACGCCTTGGCCCATTTGAGAATCAAGGGTTGGAACTCACCCCTTCGAGCGATTTGAAGTGAAAAAGTTGAAAACATTCCCAAAATATTTCCCCCTCGAAATAAAAATCGACCAGTGCGACCGTTTTTTTTTTTCCTGAGAACAATAACTATGTCGAATCGACCTTGTTTCATTTTCACTGGGCCACCCAGTATATATATATTTATTGAATACGAATACAAAAACTGATTTCACACTGATTATGGCATGTTCAGCAAAAAAATTGTATTTCTTCATTCTCATGCACCCAAACTAGCTTCATGGCCTAAACAGTTTTTCTCTGAGGACTTCCTATACGTTTTTTGAATGATTAATCGAAATGTTCAATATTCATATCAGCAGAAAACAAACAGATACGTCAAAATCCGTGCCATTTTGCTGTCATCCTCAAGCAGATATGAACTGCTAGAGTAATCACTAGAAAGTATTGCGAAAATTCCTCATTTATCACGACATATGTGTATGTCATACTCATATAGTTTCTGAGAGAGATAACAATACTGTTGTATGAGCAAAACTGACAAGAAGCGTCGTTGTAATAAACATAAGAAGAGTGGAATTCACTTTAACCTCCGACCTGCCAAATACTCAGGCTGAATAATTATTTAACCGGTTTGAATAGGTTTCAACATGAAAACATTATCAATAAGGTGGTTGAATACTATCTGTTAGTTTTTCGAGGAGGTGGTACATTCATTTTCTAGCTTTTTGTGGGATTTCCTCTACTCGTTTCTAAAAATAGAGTAGAAGTTGATATAGAATTTATTTCAATATATTTGTAGTAAGGACAGATTTTGTGATCTGCCCCGAAATGTCACTGCACTCAGAATTAAACCTTTGGATACCTATAAAAGAGAAATTCTCTATTTGTCGGTGATATACACTTGTTATCAAAATGTTATCTGATTTTTCAATGAGGACATCTAAAGATTGTTACTGTTAGATTCGATTTCTAAAGTGAATTTGATTGTGGGTTGGATATTGTTTATATAATTTAGAAAATTATCTAGTTCCGCACGGTTATGTGGCCAAATAATGAAAATATCATCCACATATCTCCACCAATGAAGTCTTTGGTTGTTTATCTATTTGCTTGTATTCTCCTGAACGGAGACAATAATATTGCTTCTTGTTCAGTTTATATAGATAGAACTTGGCACCCACTTCTGAAACTTGAATATGAAAATGGAAAATTCGATATCAATGAATGAAAACACCTTGTAACCAGAATTCCTCCGTCTGCCAAATTGTCACTTTTCAGTGTCAAAATCGAAAACATTGAAAAAAATTTTACGAAGAGAAAAATATTTCAATTGTGTTGAGAACGGGAGCAGATTCATTTCCGAAACGTCCACCAAGATGAGTATAGAGGTTTTATTCTTATTAAATATATTTGTATTTCCAAATTCTTCAAGAACAAAGTATCACTGACAAATAGAAAATTTATCTTTTAGGTATCTGATGGTTTAATTTCAATCGCAGTGACTTTTTGGGGCAGATCACAAATTCTGTCCTCCAAATATATTGAAATAATTTTTAAAAATTTCTACTCTATTTTTCAGAAACGAGGAGAGAAAATCCCACAAAAAGCTGGAAAATGAAGGTGGTTGAAGCTGGAAAATCGATAGCTGTGTACACCCACATTGTCAACTTCCTTATAACATCCCTCAGGAATGTCAACAAGGAATTGGCAAAAATTTGAAATTCTGACGGCACCCATTTCCGAATCAAATATATCATCTACTCATGTTCTGAAAAGCTTTGTCACCGAATGGTAATAACGTTAGAACGGTGGTCTGAGTTTTCAATTCGAGGCATAAAATTAGGTTATACATTTTTTTAACGAGGAAAAGCTCCTATATTTCCATGTGTCGTAATCAAATGCCATCGTAACCAAATAAAGTCATCAACTTCCTTCTTGCGTGAAGCACATCGAATATTTCTCTCATTCCAGCGTGAGGTTGTAGACATCACTCGAAGCCTCAAAGGAAGTACACAATTATGTGTTAATCTCCACTTTTTTTGTGAAATTACACCCTCAACCGAGACTTTCTGGTGCCCAAGGACAGTCTTCAACAGGTATTCGCAGGAGCTCAAAGGATAACCAGGAATTTTCTGCTCGTTATGGACTGCTTCTCAAACCATCAGTGCCGGATTGTGTTCCTCGAGAGGAGAGGAAAAGTATAATTCACCTCTAAGTATGTTCAAGTATCGAGGAGTTTCCATGATCTCTTAATTTTGCGTGAATAGGTGTTTCCTATGATCATTTTTAATGGTATACATTGTAAAAATAACAGGGTGTAAAACATTTGAAAAAAAGATAGATCGGATCTTTCATATAAAGAAACTTCATTAAAGCATCCCATGTTAAGATACAGCCCCTTGAAGGGGGTACATACAATTTGTTTACCAATTGTTTTTCACAAGCACTAAAAAAGTTACAATATTGAAATCACCCTGACATGTTCTACTACCAAAGAGACACTTAATCAGTATTTGGTTTACCTCATGGTTGTAAAGGGTGGAAAACGTAACCCCTAAAATTTATTTCCAATGTAACTTCTCGTCTTATCATTTGTTTACCATTTAAAGATGTATTTCCGATACCCTGTTTCATTCTAAACAAAAAATGACCCTTGAATTTTTCGCCCAAAATGAGCCAGTTCGCAGGAAAAAATTATTCTACGAACAAGATACATATCAGGTGGTAATATTCATTTTTCAGCTTTTCATGGGATTTTCTCTCCTCGTTTCTAAAAAATAGAGTAGAAGTTATTAAAAATTATTGCAATATATTTGTAGTAATTTGTTACTTTAATAATTCTCTTGTTATTAAAATGGCATACACAAATGAGCATATGGCTGATATACATCACGTTTCCGGTCTGTCGCAGGGAAATGATGGGTTAGAAGCTTCTAGAAGATATGCTGTAATGTATCCTCAACTGATTCAACCCCCTTGAATGTCTTACACTTATTTAAGTACACCCTGTATAATACAAATTGAATAAAATAAGTACATAAGAGTACGTAAGACCAAAACATAGGTCGACTAACTAAATTTTCTGCTATCTTTCGTCCGCAGATTCATCCTGTGGACCAACATCAGAACAATTTCGGTTTTTCAGACCGTATATATGCATGAAAATAACTATTTCCATGAATTGAGTTGATGAGAATATGTGGAATTGTTGTGTTCAACAAATTAGTGTTTGCCTGATCCAACTCAATATTTTCAGTTGACGATGAATTTGTCCATGTACAATTTTCCATCAGTTGTTTTGACGATCACCTCATCATCGAATATACCATAATTGTAGTTTGATTCAACAATTAGGTATGATGATATTGTTGATTGAACACTTTTTTTTGTTTAGTTGACCCATACTATGTAGTGTGTACATATTGATGAAAAATCCCGTCGCACGTCGAATTGATATTATAAATTGATATTATGAATCAAAACTCGATTATCGTTTCAAAGGTCTCTTCATTCTCTATTCAAAAATGTTATCTATTTCGAGTGTATTGCAACAATCAGATCAAACTCGTAAAACTGATGCTTGTAAAACTGCTATTTTATGTATTTAATTTCCAACCAAAATTTTAATACTGACAAATCGAATGTATATTTTCAAAAAATGCTAAGGAATTTTGAAGAAATTATCGTTGCCATTACGGAAACTCTTTTCAGTATTTTCAATGGATACCATCTGAACAGCACATTGCTATGGTTTTTGCTTACTTACGGGAAAAATCTATAGTACCATATGATTACCAGAATTATTTCAGGTACTTCATACAGAAATTCGTGTTTTTGAAGAATTCATTATGTAATCAAATAATCACAGTGTTATCTGAGATTTCACAAGAGTTTTTGGTTGGTTATAAATGGCCAACGTAATTTTATGTGGTTTTACATGATTATTTCTATCAGTGTACACGGGAAAATGTATAGTAGAGATTGCCATGGAGAAAAATGGATGTGAGAGAAGTATTCTGAACATGAACATAAATTATTTCAAAGAATATTAAAATAATGTATATTGATCAGATGCATAAAAATTTACATGTTATTTTCATACTGCATCAATAAATATCTCAATCTCTACCATAAATTTTCCACATAGCTTTCCGGTATAGACTAAACTGTAAGGACTTCATGAATATTTCAAATAATTATTGATCCTCCATCCTCAAGCAGAGATGAACTGAATAAATTGTATGAACGGAAATTCCTCATTTATCACGACATACGTATCGACTACATCTGTATGTCATACTCATAGTTGTTTCCATCCTATGCAAAGGTGGTTTCAGTTATGGAAATTCGATAGGTTGTTACACCCTCATTCAATGTTTCTTTTTGACAGTCATCGAATGACTTCAAAAAAATCGTTCCACAGAAGTATCTTGAATTGAAATTCAAATGTGTGAAATTGTGTGTCGCTTGAATATTATTAGTTATTACCTGAGATTAAGGGTATTTGTGTCTTTTTGTCGATGTTACAAGACCTAATGAGCCTGTTCGAATAATACCATGTTTTTATTTTCTTCATAGCTATAAAATAAAAATAATTATCTTTGCATATTTTATTCTATTTCCCAACATATTCGCAATCAACACCATCACTCTGAAACATCCCGAGTTTGAGCTGTGTAGAGAACAGCCCTTTCGATAGATTCTACATCCACCCCAACAGGAAATATTCGCTGGTAACGCACATCAGACACAAATCTAGCAAAATTGACGTCCATATTTTTCACCGCTGATTGAACCTCTATCAACTCCCAAATTGCCCCTCGAAGGGTGAGTCGGCCCTATTCGTTTATTGGTTGAGTGAAATTTCAGGAACGCACACTCGTGTCACACATTTTTGACATGTTATTCAATAATGAGTAATCGAAAAGGGGCGAACAAATTGGAAATCCAAAAATCGAGGCTCTCCCTAATATTCATTCAGCTGAGGGATGATCTGAACATCACTTGAAGTCTACATTCATTACTGTTACATCAATGGATTTCTTGGGTTTCATCCATCAGGGTCGTAGAAGGGTCAACATGTGACATTTATGTTAGGAACAAAAATAAACTGACTATTGATCGAAACATATATTCACTTGTTAAAGTACAAAATCCAAATTTATACCTGGATTCCCTTGCAAACGTGATGTGAAGGGCGTCTCCAAGAAGAGGTGCAAGACGGAGACAGGTCGATACTTTAAATGGTGATCTGGCAAGAATTCTGAAATGTGGATCTGAAAAAAGTATAGAGATCAATGCAATGAAGACTCAAACTCGTATCTTCGACGTGATGAAGTTTTTGTGTCGAAACTATCCATTATTGGTCGAAACGACTCACATGTCTCTATCTTAATTTTCGATATACTATCTATACTGACATTTCTTTGGGACAGATACATGATGATCAATTTTCTGAATTATGCACCACCCTATATTTGTTTCAATAAAATGACAGTAAGTAGTAGATCGAAAGTTGAGACATGAACGTGTAAGCCGTTTTGACCAATGATGAATAGTTTCAACACACAAAAATCCTAAAGTTGAAAAATCTCGATTTTTCACACCCTACATCTCTGTAATCATTTCCGCTAGACCCCAAGTGTGGTGTATCGATGGAATCAGAAAATGGAATGAAATACAGGGTGTTCCATTTGAAATAAGAAAATTGGTATTGGCCACTGTCACATGACACACTCTATATAATTTAATTTTTTACCGTGCTACATCCCATCAAATGTTCACCATCTGACAAGCTGGACCAAAATTTTACCTGACCTAGAGTAGTACAGATTCTATTCAGAAGGAAGTTATTTGCCTAATCGGTGATACTACACTTAATGGACTTATGTATGAAACAATAATCAAATTTTATAGAGATACTGTCTGTAAGTTTTTCGATGAGGTGGTATACATTCATTTTCATTTCATTTTTCTCCTCGTTTCTGAAAAACAAAATAGAAGTTATTACATTAGATATGCTCTTGTATGCATTTCCAGTGGCGTGGTGTTGGTTGTACATTACGACACACACGAATTCATTGAACTCTCTGAGACATCGTAGAAAGGTGGTAGATCTTTATTCGTTCTATCATAGTAGATGGGCTCATTTCTTATGTATATAAGATGATGACCTTCCATTTCACAATGATAGAAATATATTTTTCTGTGACTATTATAGATCTCAGCAGCCCTTTACAACCCCCTGCCCTCCCTGGGTGCGCCACTGTGGCCCTATTTAGAAATTTCCAAGGGGCCAGAAATTTCGGAAGGGAAAGAGTGACCAGTTGCTGTTGGAAATTTCGAAAGAGTTTTGTAGAACTATAGATTGGATTTCAATGGGATTTAATGCATAATGAAACAAGTTCAACACAGATACAGTCAAAATTCAAATTTCAATCAGTAGTGCTCGTGAATGGATATTTCTTTCCTGATGTATGCGAGATCACCAAGCATTTGATAGAATTTGTAACAGCCATGTTATTTCATAGATATAATGATGAGATTTTTCAAAAAAAAAGAAATAACGAAATCTCTGTCATCCATTGCATTCCATTTCTTTGGTACAACGAACAAATGTACCTCGTGCGACGGATTAGTAATCAATGTGGATGCTCTTGAAAGCATCAAAGAAAAAAGAAGCCATCACTGTGTTTTTGACGGACATCAAAGCAAACCGTTGACAAAGCCACCCTATAAGTACCCACCCTTCGGGAAAACTTTCCGGATATTTTTTGTTCCGTTCTGCAAATAAAGTGAAATACAGGACCGTATGCAAGCAGGAAACCATCTAAATATAGATATCCACGTCCAATTCTATAGGTCCTCATATCCAGCATACAGTATTGAAACATTCGCTGGTTCTCCAGAATAATGACCTCGATAGTAACACATTTACAAAAACACTAATTTAAAGTATAGACTTTTCAAACTTACACTAACAAATATTTCTGAGTTATCTGATTTCCATTTTCGAATCATAATTCTAGAATATATAACATGTCACATTGTTACATCGCAGTTAACGTATCATCAGAATTTTGAGTGAAATAACTATATTTTTTACCTATTCAAAATCATTGTCACTATTCCGAAGAACCAGAAGTGTTCAGAAAATTAGGTAGTCCTGAATGAATTAGTCCTGGAACGATTAGTTTCCAAATCTCCAAACGAAAAGATTGCCAGAGTCTGAGATACATACCTAAGAATACATGATTCATTCAGTGGGTCTCACTAACAAATTAAAAGAGATAACTATAACTGTAATTGAAAAACTAATGATAAAGAAGAAATGAAAAATTCCTTGTACCTTATTAGGCGATGAAAGCCAATGATTATAACTTTGACGACTGCCGATACGTGATGTAGGTTCACGTATGTATGTGTGTACGGCTAATGATTATCGAATTTGATTCTGAAAATCGTCACTTCCTAGATCTGAGTCACGATGTCATAGAATTGCGTACACCATACTTCATGTGTTTTCACAAGGATGTCAATATTGAATCAAAACTGTCGTGGTAGTGAATCGATCGACGTAGAAAGGTCGGCGATCTCTGCCTTTTTTATAGGTACTTTCACGGTCGGTGCTCAACGGAAATATCATCTATTATGCCACCACGCGCGATTCCTAGTATACAACCAGACGAGCTCAAGCTGGTCACCCCTACACTGTCAGGCTCGAGACCTGTCGAACATCGCTATACCAAGCATCATTCATCAATAGAACGGCAAAGTTGTGGAATTCTTTGCCTAGTGAAGTCTTTCCTGATGCTTACAACCTCCAAACATTCAAGAAAAATTCCAACACCTTCCTTCTTTCCCAAAATTCCACCGCTGGCTAACACGATGTTCCTCGAACATCATAGGTTTCCCTTTCGTGTTGTCCACAGATAAAAAAAAAAAAAAATCCCTGAATTTTGATACACGCGTTATGAAAGTGTGCTAGGATTTGGCACAAATGTCACGCTGACAGTTCATATCCACATTGATGATTCCATGGTGTTTATAGACTCCCTATTCCCAGTCACTACGAATAGTTGTAAACTTTTGCCTATTACTTGACTTTCTCGAATTTTAATACCTTACTGAAGCTTCCCAAGATCGACACTAGATGGCGGCAACTCTGATTTTGATGGATATCTAGGCAACTATGGAAACACGATTCGAATTTGAAAGTAAACATGCGAAAATTGAATCGTAAGCCAGAATTCTTCACTGCCTGATATCCGTCATCAGTATCGCCATTGTTCGACAGAGGTCTACTTTTTGGAGAGAAAAAATTGAAGAGCTGTTTCACCATCATATACCCACCTTGGTTAATTCAAAATTATTCACTGCCACCTTCAATGACAAATATAGCTGTTAATTCAAAGCAAAGTGAATACAGAACCTGCACCGCACACCTCAGACCTCTCGGGTACCTCTGGGTACCCAGAACTTGTTATACTTCATCACACATCAGAAACAATCCGAAGAATATGTTATAATTTGAAGAAAGTGTTGAAGAGGATGCCACTGCCACTGTTGTACTCGTATTGGAGAATTCAATTTGCTTTTTTTAAATCAGACAATGACTTGTGGTGTATGTTGGTCAGTAGGGTGTAATAGGGTGAGATCAGTCTGTAATTTAAAAATAATGTGTTGAGATTCAGTTCATTGGTGTGGAGGTTTTTTATGATGATAAATTCACTGGTGATATAATAAGTGGTATTTTGTGGTTTTATTTCCGATATAATGAAATATATAAAAAAATTGGTATGTGGCGTCTCCTTATAAATCCGCTCTCGGGTACCTTCAATATCCGAATACGGCTCTGTTCACATCAATTTTCTCATAGAGCTTCAACATAACCTAAGACTGAATGACAGGACCGTGGGCTGCATATGCCGCCCCCCCCTCCATGAACCTCGGAAATCCCGCCTACGCGACCCTGCCATGTGTATAAAAAGTCCTCTTCGCGCGGATACACACAAGGCTTTTTCGCCCGTATTTACATATTTTTACATCTCAAAAGATCGAAATTTCGCGTTCGCAGTCCTTTCCTGCATTCATCGGAGCGCTAAGGGACGAGCGTCGAAAGGGGGGATAATTTTTCAGGGAAGAGAAAGACGGATACAGCAATGGCTGAAAGTACAGTCCGCGGGGAAAAGAGTGATTGGGTAGGGATGACTGGGTATTATAATGATGAGGCGTTATTCGAACTTAGACCGGTAATGATTTATATGGAAAGGCAACAATACTTATTACAGGGTGTTTGGTAGATATAGGTATTAGAAAGTTATCGCCACTAACAATGAATACCTATACCGTATGCTGTAAGTATAGAAGTAGCCATTTTTATGTATGTTTTTGAGAATTTCTCTCCAAGTTTCTGAAAATAAAATAAAATACACCTAATTGAAAACAGACAGAATACACAACAACAACAGAGACAACCATTACTGACAACAAAAATAATTACATACATTCCCGGAATATGAGAAAAAATCGAACGTTTTGGTGATAAGTTCAGAGTGAAAACAGTGTTCAAGACTGAAAATAGAGCGAGATCATACAAAACCAAGAAATGAGGAACAATCATTGAAAATCAGTATTCACAGTACACAGGGTGAGTCAAAAATGTGTACCGAGCTTTCTGGGGGTGATAGAACATTGAAAAATAAGTGTAGTTTGATGATTAAACTCATGGCCCAAAATGCATATTGAGGGAGATATATCCTTCCAAAGTTGATAAAATTAAAATAATTTCTCCACATAACTTCTGAACGATGGAAGCCACCCGATTGAAATTTTGTGCATGAATGTATGTTGTCAAAATACATTTTTTCGTCACACTTCCACATTTCTGATATTGTTATAAAGGGTGTTTTCAGAGGGTGAGTCATGATTTTTTGTAGAAAACTTTTTTCCCTGTATTATTTTCGGTGAAAAAACAGGAGCATTTGATGGAGCGAAGAAAATTACATGAAAAAGGTACTCTTATTCTAATACAAAAAATTGAGCCGTTCGTGAGATATTTAAGTTTTTGTAGTTACATGATATCAGCAGATTGATTTTATTCATCGCGAGATTCATCGGTATAACGATATTTCAGCAGCATTTGCATTTCCGAAGCACTCGCCAAGCATTAGGAGCATATCAGTTTGTTCAGAGAACAAATAACCTGCCATATTTCTTAAAATCTCAGTTGATAATCGCAGTGATAAATGACACAGAAAAACCACACGAACAAATCGGCTACAACAATGTTGACTCGAATGTTGATGACATGAACGTCAAAATTGAGAACAAAATAATTCATCATGGCCTGCTAAAATATTGTTACCCATGAATCTCGCGATGAATAAAATCAATCTGCTGATATCATGTAACTACAAAAACTCAAATATCTCACGAACGGCTCAATTTTTTGTATTTGAATAAGAGTACCTTTTTCATGTAATTTTCTTCGCTCCATCGAATGCTACTGTTTTTTCACCGAAAATAATACAGGGGAAAAAGTTTTGACTCACCCTCTGAAAACACCCTTTATAACAATATCAGAAATGTGGAAGTGTGACGAAAAAATGTATTTTGACAACATACATTCATGCACGAAATTTCAATCGGGTGGCTTTCATCGTTCAGAAGTTATGCGGAGAAATTATTTTAATTTTATCAACTTTGGAAGGATATATCTCCCTCAATATGCATTTTGGGCCATGAGTTTAATCATCAAATTACACTTATTTTTCAATGTTCTATCACCCCCAGAAAGCTCGGTACACATTTTTTACTCACCCTGTATACCATGTGTTTGTAGAATATACTATACTTAACAAGGGAAAGTAGCAGACCTCTATCAATGATTATGAAAGCACAAAAAAACAATATATAGAAAAAAAAGCTCTGAGCATATCCTTATTGAAGATGAAGAGATAAGTTGGAGTTGGAGTAAAAACTGAGATCATATTACTCATATTAGGCAAAGGAGATAACAACCAAATTAGAGAAATCAAAGAGTCTGCTTGCATTCTCCTGAACGGAGACAATAATATTGCTATTTGTTCAGTTGATATAAATAGAACTTGCTCACCTCTCAAAACTGAATATGAGAATGGTAAATTCAAGATCAATCAATAAATAAACAGCTGTCAGGTAGCCATAATTATGTCTGTCTGACAAATTATCAAGCTAACAGTGTCCAAAGACTGAGCATCAGCAAAACCATTTAGAAGAAAACCGTTTTTCCACTGTGTTGAAAACGGGAGCAGACTCGTTCTCGAAACGTCCGCCACTGAAATAAGAATGTTGAATTAAGTTATTGAAGAACAAGGTGTCACTGACAAAAAGAGAGTTCTTCTTTTAGGTACCTGAAGGTTTAATTCTAAGCGCAGTGAAATTTTGGGGCAGATCCATAAATCTGTTCTTATAATAGATAAAGATATATTGGGATATTTATCCTGATTTCTATTTTCATTTCGAGAAACCAGGAGAGAAAATTCAAAAAGTCTGTAAAAATTAATTTACGTTTATGGGGCTAAATGTTTGTTTGGTCCGCAGGTACAAGGATTGCCAAGCTTGGTAATACATTTTATGATTGTCAATTTATTCCCCCATCTGATCTCTTTACAATAGTGAGAAGAAGCATCAAATGTCTTTCATTGTGCATATCATGCAATATTTTCCTATAATATACCTAATGTTTGCATGTACTAAGTTCCATTTTTCTGGATTTTTACCAGAAACTTACGTAGCCAGCATCATTAATCATCATCCAAATTGAATCGCAACTTTTTTGAGTGGCTCAAAGTTAATCACATATTATTAAAAATGACAAAAATCCTCAATGTTGGCCAAAACAGTGCACAGTAAACGAAAAACCATGCTCGAACACTAAAAAAAACCACGATACAGTACATCTTGTCTCTGATTCCAAATTCCTTCCTTGTAAAAATATATCCATGAACTGCGAATAGATTATTGTTATTGTTACTGTTTTTGTTACTCATCTCCTTAGTAGCCGAAACAACCCACAGAAGCCCCGAAGGGCTTGTGCGAGTGAAGGAGACGGGGATATACAGTTTATACTAGTGGAATCCAAACCATTGTGGCATTTGGGATAGTTCTATGTAGAACTTTATGTTATACATTGTACAGCGCATAGAAAAAAAAATCCAAATCCAACGGCCAGCCAGGAAACGAACCCACGACCTCATGATTACTATGATGTCACTTGACCACCTGTCGAACATATCGAGGTTTTGAAGCGTCATCTTCTACAGCAAATGGAGTGATGCAAGATGCTAGATAAGCAAATCGATTTGCTTGAACTTGATGCAAAGTTCCGAGTATTTACTTGAAGTAATCCTCGAGTATTCAAAATAATTTGATTTGGATAATTTGATTCAAAACAACTGATTTATCGAGAGGTACTCATCAGAGGTACTGATGATGGAACTGAAGTACTAAGTATGTGAAACGTTTTTCAAGTTCTATTTTTATTCATTTCGAATACAACTTCACATAACAAATAGATACCTGAAATCTACAAGATTCTTCCTTATGCACGCTATATAAATCATATTTTGAATTTGTATCATGATGACTTAGTATTTCCACACTGTGGAATGACAAATAAAAAAAGTATGTTGACATAATTACTCGACTCAATTAAAATGTAGAAGAGATGAACTTGCATAAATCCAGTAGAATAATGAGAGTTTGATGCCAGGTGCAAATAGCAAATCCTTGCAAAACTTATAATGTTTCCGGAAATATTCTGATAAAACTGTCAAAGTGACACCTGCAATCTAAAGAACAGTTCCGACCTATTATGGCGTTTTGCCTTACACTTTCAGAATCTTCAAGAATTTTTCGAGAATAATTATCAGAATGTCATCTTTTTGAACATAATAATGAAATATTACCTTTCCAAGTCCGACTTTGCATTTTTTTTACTATATTATGCATCAATCTTATTCAGTCTAAATGAAGATCGCTGGAAGATCTCACCGGATTACGATGAATCAACTACTGAAATATTGGTCGTCAATAGATATTTACGTTACTAGTCCGGTAAGTACACTAAAAGTTTACCGGACGTGTGACGTATAACATTTCATTTCATACTGCTAAAAAACAAAAATGAACAGTGAAAAATGAAACATTAATCTTTGTTGAAGTGCCACAACAAAAAAAAATGGGAATGCATCAGCAAGTAGCAACTCCCTAATAAATAATTCATCCAATGGAGCTCCTGGTATCCATATTCATGGGAACGAAAATTTAACCGTTAACATTAATATTAGCAAAAAGTTATTTCTGTGTATTGTTTTGCTGTTGAATTTTTAATAAATGTATTCATGCTTTTGACGCATAACTGAGTTTTCAATATTTACAATCCGGTAAAATTTCATTACGGAATAGTAGCACGTAAATGAAATATTACGTGCGCCTATCCTGTAAAAGTCTATTTGCCGGATTGAAGTCAGGTACGTAAAGGTATGTTCTATGATGCAGTATGAAATAAAGTTATACGACAAATCACACAAATAGTCACACCGACTCGTCTCGATCCACTCTTTTCATTTGATCATGAAACTCATGAATCACCCTGTAGTATTTAACCATTCCAATCAACCGCGACATTTTTTGTTTTGATGACTGTACCCAGATATGTATGCAAAAAGTGTTAGAGCGGTTCTGAAAATAGGTACTCTCAGACTTTTGCAGCTCGAGACTCGATTTGAAAATACTTCACATCAATGGGGCAAAAACAAAAGGTTCCTATTCCCATATTGTATTCATGATCCCACCACGACTCATTTTCATGATCGATTACAGTGTGATAGGTATTGGCCGAAATCGGATATACCCCTCATTGAAATCGAACTTCTCATTTTTTGAACTGCATGGGATAGATTTGGTTAGTTCGTGTTCATAATCGACAATGTGAAGTTGACCATTTCACTGCGAAGAAATTTCAAAAAAACATCAAATCACAGTTTTTTTTCCAAACATAGGTAAACGTAGTCGACTGTTTGTTTTTGTGCTCTCTTTTGATGTGTAGTGATGTGACGTGTTTTGTGTTTGGGAAAGATATCTCAAAACGTATTCTAAATAATGACATCCTGATGTTCCTGGACCTTTGCAAGGAAAAACTTGATTCATCCTAAACGCGCTCATTTTTCGAATGTTTTCACAAGGTGGCAAATTTCCAAGTTGAAAATCAATTCGAATTCAACTAATACAACTCCATAAACATTACCCATAGTGGAATGAAGAAGGCTATGAAAAATACATGAATTCAAGTGACGTTTTGGACATGTGGATCGAATCCTAGATGATTTGTTTTCATAATCATACCCTGAAAATACCTAGAACACAATCTATAACAAATCAATGATGAAATAGTCTCATTTTGTTTCATTCAGTAGAATTTGAGGGAGCTTTTTTTAAACAGCACTTAAACTTGCCGTCGCTTTAGCACAATCATGTCGTCTCCTGTTGCTGGCAGAATCTACGTAAAGCTTTTCCTGCCAGATCCATTACTTTCATTTGCTTATTCACCCTAAATTATTATCACGTGAATGATTGTTATATTCTGATTTATATACGAAAACTCTATAAAACGATTGATCACTAGAAATAACTGACACTTATTGACCAAAAATGATACTTCATTGTGTTTATCGTGGGAATTATACATTCTTATTCGAATTTTTTTCTTCATTCGTTCAGTTTTTCGAGGAATTGAATAAATCTTGTGAAGCGATTCATGTAATTTTATCAAATCATTTAATGAGATTTTTTTTTTAAGAATCACAAAGGAATTGCATCTTCAACTAAATCAATCTACAAAAAATGAGCTGAGGCAGATAAACCGACTGACCTAGAACCAACGAAACCTACGAAAGCGCAGAACGGACATGATGACTTCTTTTTATAATTGCCAGTTTGAACGGACAATTAGCACGAATTGTCAGTTTGATTTGACAATTAGGTCTAATTGTCAGTTTGAACTGGCAATTATTGCTAATTGCCAGTTCAAACTGGCATTTATCCCTAATTGATTGGCATTTATCCCTAATTGCCAGTATAAACTGGCAATTAGACCTAATTGTCAGTTTGAACTGGCATTTATCCCTAATTGACAGTTTGAACTGACAATTAGCCCTAATTGCCAGTTCAAACTGGCAATCATAAAAAAAACATATCAGCATGTTCGTTCAGCGCTGACCGGACATTATGAATTTATTTTTTATAATTGCCAGTTTGAACTAGCAATTATGGCTAATTGTCAGTTTAAACTGACAATTAAGGCTAATTATCACTTTGAACTGAAAATTAGGGCTAATTGTCAGTTTGAACTGGCATTTATGGCTAATTGCCAGTTGAAACTGACAATTAGTGCTAATTGCCAGTTAATTGGCAATTATAAAAAAGTCATCATGTCCGATCAGCGCTTTCGTACGAACCCGTTATAGATATGTGAAGTTTCAAAGTACATTCCTCCCTCGATGCATCGATGCATTATCTTCCCAGCACCAGGTGCCTGTTCAGGGATCTTCGATATCCTCATGCCCGGTATTTCCTACCAAAATTCGAGAAACTGATGATGCTTCTGCAGCTGTCCTTCTGCGGAGGCATGCTGCTATTCAAGGAGTATTCCTGACATTGCTTCCGGTCCTGACTGATCCAAAAAAGGCTAACTCTTTTCTCTCTAACGTTCTCTCCAGATCTTCCCAGATATTTCTGTACACTCAGACACCAACTTGGTTTTGACCTATCCCCAAATCTGGATCTATCAATACATCAGATTGACCGTCGGCAGTGAGTATAATTAACAATAAATGAATAAATGACGATATTTGATCAGCAGGGGCTGACTCTTCTTCTACTTCCATTATTATATCGTCGATGCACGAAAAATGGCATTCAAAGTATCAGACAGAGAATGGCATTGAACTCAAATGTCATGAAAATCACTAATGCTGGAAACCAAGGGCGAAACAGATCTGACTAGCTTTTGATACACACAGTGGAAACATCTTGATCCAAGAGCCTACAGTTGTCGAAAACTTCAGCATAAATATTGATTCATGAATATGACTTTCTCACGCTACCCTTGAAACTAGATTTCAATAGATTTTTCAAATTGAAAACCACAAAAGTCTCAAGGAAAAAAGTGGTCTAGTCCTATGAGTGACTTTGTTAATAGACTCATCCAATTTGATTAGAACAAAAAATATTTATTTTTCAGCTTTTGATGGGATTTTCTCTCCTCGTTTCTAAAAAATAGAGTAGAAGTTATTAAAAATTATTGCAATATATTTGTAGTAAGGACAGATTTAGGATCTGTCCCAAAATGTCACTGCGCTTGAAATTAAACCTTTAGATACCTAAAAGAGAAATTCTCTATTGGTCAGTGACACCTTGTTTTTTGAAAAAAATTGGAAATACAAATATATTTAATAATAATACAACCTCTACTTATCTTGGTGGACGTTTCGGGAACGGATCTGCTCCCGTTCTCAACACAATTGAAATATTTTTCTTCGTAAACTTTTTTCGATGTTTCCGATTTTCACACTGAAAAGTGACAATTTGGCAGACGTAGGAATTCTGGTTACAAGGTGTTTTCATTAATTGATATCGAATTTTCCATTTTCATATTCAAGTTTCAGAAGTGCATGCCAAGTTCTATCTATATCAACTGAACAAGAAGCAATATTATTGTCTCCGTTCAGGAGAATGCAAGCAGACTCTTTGATTTTCCGTTTTTGGTTGTTGTCTTCTTTTCCTATGATCTTAATATTACTCCAATCGGCCATATGTTGTCCATTCTCAGTAAGGATATGCTCAGCTAATTTTGACTTCAGTATATCTTCTTTTTATATTGTTCTTATGCTCTTTCATCCTTACTGATAGAGGCCTGCTGGTTTCACCGGTATAATATTTTCCACAAACACATGGTATACTGTATATACAATTTTTTGATGACTGTTCTTCATTTCTCGGTTTTGTATGAGTCAAAATCGATTTCATTGTATTTTCTGTCTTGAACACTGTTTTCACTCGAAACTTGTCACCAACACGTTTATATAATTTTTTCAGATATTCCGGGAATGTATGGGATTAGATTTGTTATCAGTGTTGGTTGCCTTTGTGTTTGTTGTATATTCTGTCTGTTCTCAATTTGGTGTATTGTTTTGTCAATGAAATGTTTCGGATAAGTGTTGAGTTGTAGAACATCTTTTATATGGTTCATTTCGGCATTGAAAATTTGGTGGTTCGATGATATGGATTTGGCTCTATCATGAAGTGATTTGATTATTCCTTTCTTTATACTTGTATGATGATTCGATTGAAAATTGAGGTATCTGTCGGTGTGTGTATTTTTACGATATACACTTGTTATCAAATTGTTATCTGATTTTTTAATGAGGACATCTAAGAATGGTAATTGATTATTACATTCGATTTCTAAAGTGAATTTGATTGTTGGTTCGATATTGTTTATATAATTTAGAAAATTATCTAGTTCCATACGGTTATGTGGCCAAATAATGAAAATATCATCCACATATCTCATATATCTACAAATATATTGCAATAATTTTCAATAACTTCTACTCTATTTTTTAGAAACGAGGAGAGAAAATCCCATCAAAAGCTGAAAAATGAATGTACCACCTCCTCGAAGAACTTACAGACAGTACAAAAAATATTACATACATACAAACTTTCTTTATTTGACAATAGTGATTCGATCTTCAAAAGTGTCATTTCTAACATCTTTCTGTCAGATAATTATTCGATAACCACTTTCAGAGGTCACTTCAATATTCCTTATAAAAAATGTGCAATAAAATTACTCTGTCATTATTATAATCGTCTGATGTCATCACAATTTCATTCATGTTTTGTCGGTCAACTATACCCATCAGTAAGGCTCATGAATCAAAGAATTTGAAAACTGTGAATAAATTCATGGACCTTTCAATGTCGTAATTTTTTTTTCCTATTATTTCAATTTATTCATATTCCTAGATTATTCTCGAGATTATTCTCGAGATTATTCATTAGGGAAGTCAAATTACCGAACCATTTTGCAAACGGTGAAATCGTATTCAGATCCCTAATTTAATCCAAGTTTATTATGCATTATACCGAAACCCTTCAGGATTGAAGTGACGCTCCATTCACCATTCTGAAATTCGAAAAATCCTGTTTTCTTCTAATTGCGCGTTCAATGGTAGGTATTCCATCGAATTCTTCTCTCACATAAAAACCAGAGATTTCTTGAGGAATTTCTACATGTTATACAGGGTGACCAGTGAGTTTACGAGTATCTCGTAGATGATTATTAATATGAAGTCATGCGATGAGCGGTGTAGTGGAGTTTGAATTTTCTTGACAAAGGTACCAAGGTATGTATGAGATCACCTCAATATTATCGATGCCCAAACTTTTTGACGGATAATTCTTCGTGAGTTTGAGTGATACCGTCAAATACCCTTAAATATGGAAATATGGATTAGATAATTGAAGGCAAGTCGGTATATTCCCTGAAAATGAAATATTTCAATGATTGTTTTTTCTCGAAGAAATCATAACGATCTGACACGAATCCTTTCTCAAGATTTTCACCATACCTAGAGACTCAGAAACTGTACATGATGCATAAATCGCTACCAAACAAAAGAATTCTAGCATGATAATATATTTCTACTGATCCTGACTGATCCAAATAAGGCTCACTCTTCTCTCTCTAACGTTCTCTCCAGATCTTCCAAGATATTTCTGTACACTCAGACACAAACTTGGTTGTGGATCGCAAAACCAAAATTGCAGCTTTGTCTAACGAGCATTGATCAGTATCGAAAATAATTTAGGCTGGTACACCGATGCGTGTTCGCCTATAGAGATACTTTTTTCTGCACCTCTCAAAACTGGATTTATCTGTGTATATCAGATTGAAACGTCGCCAGTGACTCGCTGCATCTCTTTCTCATGGTATTTTCAATCCCTCTAAGCTCTAAGCTCTAAGCTCGATATAATAGAGAATTGGAGATTTTAACTACCGAAGAGGGCGCTACGAGACGTAAGCAAATATGGCGGATAGTGAGTAATCTCTCTGTTCGGCGTGGTTATTGTGTGTATGTTTTAGCTGTTTTCGATCGTTGAACAAGTGATATCTTGGATTTTCGTGTGTGTTTTGGACAATTTTTGATAGTGTGTTGAAGAACTATCATATCGTGAGATAATATAACGCTTTGCAATGTCTAATGGAATGAATAAAATGAAGGAAACAAACTCGAATGGAGTGAGTCACAGGTTTTCCGATCAACAAACATTGGTCCATGCTTTTCTTCGATCAACTTTCTCAAGTAGACCATAATCATTCTTGACATGGACTTTAGAAGCATCCTTCTTGGGAACGCATGGGAATGTCCTATATTCATTCTTCCTGGAAGAATACAGTTTTAAACATAACAGTTAGTGTTATGCAATGTCTTCCTAGTTTTGCCAGTATTTTGACTTGGTTCTCCACTTATTATTATTTTGAGTATCTCAAACCTGAAACTGTATAGTTTTATGAAAGTACCCAAAGCATAATTTCATTCCTGTGAATACCTTTCGAGTTTGGGTTATCCCAAAAATTATTCGCTTAAAGTCCTACTTTTAAAGTTCGCTCGACACACAGATCTACAAATACGATGAGAACACAACATAATTCACCAATAATCTCTGATATCGCACAAGCACGCCGAAATAACGATGATTCATTGATGAAACGCACACGTATCCATTATTGATCACTCACTAAGTAGGTTCACAATTTAGCCACCAGAAGTCGTCCAGACTTTTGGATTAGCGAATATCTTTGGCGGTGAGCAATAAATGTAGAAATTACGATGTTTGAGGCACATTGTTGCAATTGAAAATCGGAGGGATCTGGCCCTTCTTTTGTATCTTCGCATTACTATTTCGTTTATTTATGAAGAATTAGTATGAAATTATTGGACAGGAAATGGCATTGAAATCAAATATCGTAAATATCACAAATGGAGAATATAACCCTTGGAAGAAGAATGATTTCATCAAACTCTTTTACTAGTAGCTAGTCCTGGCACCACCGGTTGTTACAGGGAATGTCCTTTGGTGCTAGCGCTAGTGCTAGTCATTCTGACATTGTTTATAGTAGTACTATAATAATCTTTATCTAAATAGGAAATCCTAATTTACAAACAATATGGTGAAATTAAAAAAAAAAGAAAACATAAATAGATAAATATTCAACACACATACAATAACAATACATTCTGAAATAAATAAGTAAGCAAATAATTTTGGTAATGTTATTCCTTACGAGCAGTAAAACTCAATGAAAAAAGGTACATTATATTCACATCAAATAGATTTGAATTGACTAATCAATCAAAATAGTCTTCAATCTGGATTCGAATACATGGATTGAAGAATTTATCCTAATTTCCATGGGTAGATTATTATAATCAACTAAACCCTGATGGAATAGTGAATTCATAGTTTTCTTCATTCTACTGATGGAACTTTAATTCTTCATTGTTTTGTTTTCGGGATAAATGGGATCAAACCAAGGTTATCACACACTCACCACAGCCATCTGTGATGATTAAAAAAAGCTCTTTCGTGTGATCGCGCGTGGTAATTTTTCGTACGTTCCAGGTTTTTGGCGAATATAGAACGAGCTGCTAGCCTCTAATGGGGATTTACAATTAGAGATAATTAGAGCTAGCTGCGATAGCTATGGCTGTGGCGTCTCTTAACTCGCTCTATACTCTCTTATGCGAATTGCGGCCTGGCGATTATGTAATGACGACTAATTGGATACGAGACATATAACGACGAAGCTGCACATGCTTTCGCTTAGTAATGAAATGGGATATTCAGAGCAATATGCACTTCGCGAAAATCACCGCGCGGTTGGTTTTTTTATTTGCTACAGAGCTGCACAACCACGCGGTGTATAAAATTGAAAATGAACCACATTTGTAATGATATTCTCATATAGAAACATCATTTTTTTTCCTGAGTGTTAACTTACATGCTTTACTTTCGAATTCAAATCGCAGCATTATCCAAAAACACAATCGAACTGGTGACGTGACCATCATCCTAACTTTGTGATAATCCAATGGGGATAGCTTATATCAACGCTGAATATGAATGATTAACAGAGAACTGTTACTGAGCCACTTCCAAAAATAAAATTAGAAATTTCACAATGACACAAATTTACTAGATGATACTACAGCAACTCTGCAAAGTCGATGATTAATTGACCGTTGACCCTTCAATTGATCTTCATTTTTAATTAACCCTCTATTTTTCAAATGGTATCACCTCACGAAAGAGAATGAAACAAATCTCATGAATATCTGAACCCAGCAGAGATTGTAAAAATATACACAATTCGCTGAAAACAATAAGAAATCCCACTGGTCTGGCAGAACATTGCAAGTCATCACTCCATAACTTTGACTTCAATTCTGCCAGTATTATAGGACAACTGACAATATTGAAAAAAAGACTCTTGAACGAAATGATTGAAATAACAAAACATGGAACAAAATGTGTTAACAAAAGATCAGATATTGAGACTTTACACAGCTCATATTTTAATTTAATAGGAAAAATCAAACGTTAATTCCGAATCATTATCAGACCAGTTCTTTTCAAATCCTGATTATCTTTTCTTTCACGAGCCTTTTGAACAATATAAAGAAATGATTCAATGACAGTTCAGTTTGTTCATTTCTTCGTGTTCGTGTCTGTGTTAAGGTTTTTCATGAACCTGTATATGTACTTATACTTGATGTGGAATTCATTTATTTCATCAGTGTTCGAAGTGTTTTATTTTCAACAATTGTTATTTCACATAATTTATTTTGTTTTCATCAGAACCCACATTTTAGAACATTATTTTAATATTTATGTTCTTGTTTTTATACTGCAGTGTCCTGAAGATGAAACAATAAAGTTTCAAAACGTCGACAATTCAACAATTGGTTATTGTCTTCAACATTTCGATCGAATTCTCGCTACTCAACAACAGAAATTATATATTCTTCCTCAAAAATTCCGTAGAAAGCGATTGACTCTGAATTTATCTGGCACCTCACTCGAATTATTATTAATTATCTGATTTCAGAACTATACTGCTGCGCTTCTTGATATACTTAATTTCCTACGACGATAGCTATACGGATCAGGGGTTTTGAGATATTTTGATGTTAGTTTCGAGCAGGATATTACAGGAAGAGGGTACGAGATCTGGAGTCTGAGGTTCCACAAGGTTCCATTTCTGGTCCATTCCATAAAGGTGGAAATTGTTGAAGATTAATGATGATCTGAATAAATAATCTGTTGACATGATGAAAAATAGTCTCCTGTTAACTCATCGATCAGAATATTTTATCTTCTAGAAATCATCCTGTTTCAGATAAATATGCTGAGAAATTTTCATTCATTTACTGCTACAATTTCAGAATTTTTGGTTGGGTATTCTTAGGTATTCCTCAAAAACAAAATCCAATCAAATCAAGATATACTTTTCATTGTCAGAAGATCTTGCATCCCATTGACAAAGATTTTTAAGCATAAATATAAACATTACTAATGGTGTATGGATAAAAACTGGAAAATTAAAAATAAAATAGGATACACGTATTTTCGAAATGATTTTTTTCAAATACTCTTGTAGGCTATAATAGGGTTTATCAGCTAGCAAATTTCTGACTGCTTTCTTGAATTGGACGGTGGTCAGATTTGCAGACTGTATATCTACTGGTAAGTGATTGAATAATCTTCCACCATTAGGAAACTCCGTTTTATGTTTGTATAGCAAAAATACAGTTTCACGACAGTGCAACGACAGTTAAAATCTTATTGGACGAAAATTAATATCTACATGATTTCATAGGTTTGACTTTACAGGGACACCTCACAGCTCTTTTCTATAATATCAATAATATCAATCGTCAATATGATTGGAAACAGAGTGGCTATATGCATTTCGAAAAGGCATTTGAAAATTGCGTCAAAGCTCAAATCATTCCCTATTCTAGTTCCAGTTTCCTGTGAGGTTTATCCTGAAATGCAGAATACTGCTGAGAGTATTCTGAAAAGCCTCTGTGTCAAAAAATCGTGGTGTTTTGGCGTTCTTAAAATAACCACTTCCTCATCGGGCTATTTACAAATAAAAAGGAATCTGAATTATGCCCAAGCTTCCTTCGACTCTTATTTCAAAGTGTTAACATGAGCTTCATAACGTTAAGACACAGTTTTCCAAAAGGGTGAGCTGCCGCTATACTTCATCCGACAGTAACGGAAAGGCCCCCATAAAGTTAGCAGAACCACTTGCAAAAAAATCGATGAAACCTATTCCAATAGTTGTCGAATAATTGTCGAGAATTTGTCGTGAAAGAAAAAAAATTGTCGCGCTCTTAGTTTTTTTTATATGGGGGGGCTCTGCTAACTTAATATTAAGTTAGCAGTGCCACTCACGTATAAACGTCAAAAATCATCACAATTGTTATGGATAATTGTCGAGTAATTATCGAAGTCCATCTGACGTGAAAAAACCGCAAAAAATCCATTCCTTATAGCATATATATATATATACCTTTTTATGGAATTTCCTGGTTTCTAGGGAAATTTCGCATTTTTGGCAACAGCGTATTTGTATAATATTTTTTTCCTTCTTCCGTCTCATTAATGACAAATATAAAGTTGTTTAAGAAGCTTCCTATCTTCCACAAGAAAAAAAAACTATGTATTAATTCTGAATAATAAAAATATTCCATTATCACAATAATCTGCATACGTAATTTTGTTGATTTATTATTTTTTCAATAAGAAATTATCTGAACAATTGTTTAATGACCAAAAAGTATTTGTCGTGGGGTGTTTGAATTTGCTGAAGCAGAAAAACTGCGTGTGATTGGTAAAATTCCATTATTTTATTCTCTTAGCAGTATCTACGCACATTTATTATCATTTTTTGGTGCAGAAATTCATCAACTTATTGTCCAATGACCAAAACAAATTTGTCGTGGAACCTCCAGGTCTTCAGGAGCGAATGAGAGAAATATTCCGATTTCTCAGTAATATACCCACTTAACTTGGTTAATTATTAATTAAACGTAAAAAGTCATAACACAAATACGCTGTTGCCAAAAATGTGAAATTTCCTCGGAATCCAGGAAATTCCAAGAAAAGTATAAATGCTATAAGGAATGGATTTTTTGCGTTTTTTTTTTTCACGTCAGACGGACTTCGACAATCACTCGACAATTATTCATAACAATTGTGATAATTTTTGACGTTTATTCGTGAGTGGCACTGCTAACTTAATATTAAGTTTTCATCGTATTGAAGGTGCAAGTAACACTTTTCTGTTGTCCACAACTGAAGTGTTTTATATATCCATCTTCGAAATGTTTAAACAACAAAATTACAAGATTCTAATGAGGCATAGTCATAGAGTTATTTCGAAAGGATTTGCTGATTCAGACAACATATTTGCCTACATAAAATTGTACTATTTCATAGTGGTTTTCATTAACATTCTGGCGATATTTCTGATTCTCTTAGTATATTACAAAAAATTTTATTCCAAGACAACAGATTCCTAACTGAACTCTTGAGAACAATTCAACTTTCAAAAGTAATTCATTGCTTCGATTACAATTTCATAACTTTTTATGGTATTGTATTTCTACATGAAATCAAAATAACATCAAATATCTTGTAATGTGAATTCTAATATATCCAGAGGCGGAGTTTGAATGTTGAATTTCAGTATTGACTAATTTAATTCATCACAGCCTTGCTTCTTTCAAAAGCGAGTTGCCAAAACTCCCATAAACACAAACAATACACATCTTTGACTATAGTTTTTCGATACCTTTCAAAGGAGGTGTCACTTGTCGTACAGTTCCATTTAAAATTATTACAACCTTTAATATTCGGATTCCAAATTTCACTTGTTTATGTATAATCTTTCCAAAGATTTATAGTGATAAAAAAAGTTCCCTGGATAATAATGAAATTCTACACTACCTTTCGGTATACAAATAACTATTATTCAATTGAAAATCAACGCTGGTATTTCTATATCACGTTACGGCATCGTAATGTTGAAAGAAAAAATTTGTTCTGAATGTATGTTGTGGGGTGTTACCTTCGAACACAGATAGATATTTTTCTTATCCGGAATTCAATCTCGATATTCACACTACAATTTATTTCGCTGACGAGACTTGTAATACAACAATCCAGCACATTATCATCAGATGCTTTGACTGACAGCCCAAAGAACATTGTTGTCTCAATAGCTGTCATTACGAAAATACATCTGCCGATCCTCGTATTCTATGTTCCTGATGATGGTACTGCCGAAGCAGTACCTGAAACAAGTGCAGCTAATTTCAGTGGCCATTCAATTCAACCCGAAAGGTGAAATGGTGGCCCGCATCAAATCGGTTTTGACACTTTTGTGTTGTGGAAGCCGATAATGCGTTTATTTTATTATTTCATTATGCGTTCGACGGGGCTCGAAAGGTGTGTTTGTGCTACTGATTATTGATAAGAGTTTATTCAGAGAAAGATATCTAGTACAACAGCGAATGAGGAATCTTTTCTACAGGGTGTTACAAAAATAATTGCTTGCGACAAACTTCACGGGTTGATTCTGCATGAAAAAATAATGACAGTCTTGAATGTCTTTTACTACGACCATTCGTGTAAGTTGGTGATTACGATCGAAAAATAATCGCAGAAAGCTTTCCCTTACACACAGTTCCCAAAGATATGTTGATTCATTTCGTCTTTCAGATGATCATTCAATATAGGTACCCATACATGGAGATCTCGACGAAGACACACTGAAATTTCCTCCTCTTTTGTCGATTGGAATGTCCTGAATCGCTTATGTTACTAATTTCTTCTTGCAACCTTATTACGCTTGCTTGCCATTTTTATCTTTTACCAAAATGTCTTTGTGTATGGGTATCTTTTGTAACTTGACACTGATCTGACAGTGAGGTTAATCGGTTAAACTACCATATTACATTCCTACCATAATATTGATAAAGTCTTTGTATGTAGCTTGCTATAATATAGTTTGAATTATAGTTTTCATTCTGTATTTTACCTAATTGTAATTGTCATTGATGTAATATGTATCTATACTCACAATCTATCTTAGCGTATTTTTGATTTTTTCTATACATTATCAAGAACTATCTAAGGTCTTCAACATTTTCGATGGGAGTGGAATGAACTAGATACTGACGAAATCCCCAAATGGAAAAATCTAGAGGATTCAAATCCGGTGATCGAGCAGGACAGATACAGATATGGAAGATGTTTAATTTTTTTTTGCATGAAAACGGCGACGTATACGAGAGATTTTTTGTCACAAATTGAACGAGGACTTCAAAATTGCTTTTCAGTTTGAAATATATCATTGGCGTACCATTCCTCTGAAAATTAGCATATCTCAAAGCAATAATGAGTAGTCAGTTTTTGAGAAACTTCAACACCCCCCATCTCGGAAAACGAAGCATTCGAGGTCAGAAAACGGTAATTTTTCATGCAGAATCACCCTGTACCAATTTGAATTATAATTGACGTATTATTATTATTATTGACGTATTAAACATTTCTGGAATCAACTCAGCAAGGTGGTTCACCCTGTATATTAAATCATCATTTGAAAAAATAGTGAACTGAAATCGAAAATCGACCCGTTTCGGGAATTAGGTACTAATTTCATCGTTTATTCAGCCAATAATGAATTTATGGATTACTTTATGGACGCACTGTGTATATATACAGGGTGTTTCATGATGTATGCGCAGGACTTCAGGATGTGATAGCTCGTCCAGATATATGAATGAAATTTTTCAGCTTTTATTATATATATATTATACCGGTGAAACCAGCAGGCCTCTATCAGTAAGGATGAAAGAGCATAAGAACAATATGAAGAAAAGATATACTGACAAATCAAAATTAGCTGAACATATCCTTACTGAAAATGGACAACATATGGCCGATTGGGGTAATATTAAGATCATAGGAAAAGAAGACAACAACCAAAAACGGAAAATCAAAGAGTCTGCTTGCATTCTCCTGAACGGAGACAATAATATTGCTTCTTGTTCAGTTGATATAGATAGAACTTGGCACCCACTTCTGAAACTTGAATATGAAAATGGAAAATTCGATATCAATTAATGAAAACACCTTGTAACCAGAATTCCTCCGTCTGCCAAATTGTCACTTCTCAGTGTCCAAAACCGAAAACATTGAAAAATTTTACGGAGAGAAAAATATTTTAATTGTGTTGAGAACGGGAGCAGATTCGTTTCCGAAACGTCCACCAAGATAAGTAGAGGTTTTATTATTATTAAATATATTTGTATTTCCAAATTTTTTCAAAAACAAGGTGTCACTGACTAATAGAGAATTTCTCTTTCAGGTATTTAAAGGGAAAATTTCAAGCGCAGTGACATTTTGGGGCAGATCCTAAATGTGTCCTTACTACAAATATATTGCAATAATTTTTAATAACTTCTACTCTATTTTTTACTTAGAAACGAGGAGAGAAAATCCCATTAAAAGCTGAAAAATGAATGTACCACCTCCTCGAAGAACTTACAGACAGTATATGAATGATAGTTCCTATTAACTCATCCTCTAAAATGCACCATTTTCGAGATACAGTGTGTTGAAAGTGAAAGTAAAGAACGTTTTTTTTGCGAATATCTCTGGAACCGTTCATAGCACGAAAAACAGCTTTCGTAAGGATCTTCTACTCATGATAAGCTATGTTTTGTCCTGTACATCCAGCGCATATATTATGAAACACCCTGTATATATACATATGGTTTATTTTTTAAGAAATGCGAATTTATGGGCACTGAAACATAAGAAGTCATTATTAAAAGGCAATGAGGAATGACTGGTGCCACCTTCCAATTGTAAGTTTTCATAGATTTAAAATTTTTTGACAACTAATTCAAATAGCCTCTGTTGGTAGGGTGCAGGCTATTTTAACAGTCATCATAAAAATATAAATCCATCATGATAGATGGACGAAAGAAATTCAAGCGATGTAATAAAAGTTTCACTCTGATTTCGTTTTCTGCCGACTCGTATTATTGTAATATCAATAATGCATGGATTTCTCATATTTCATTCGACCCGAACATACACTCGTGAAGTTTCGAATTTGTGAGAATATTCGTCCGCATACCTACCGAAATCGATGTAACTCGATATAAATCAATCCGAACGGATTCCTTTGAGCTCGCGTCAGAACGAGATGTCGGACCTGACGGAACCTTTTTGTCACCTCGGGGCATCTTTCGCGCCTTCCATTCGACCGACGCCGTGTTTGACGAGCACTTTCGCACCTCGATGAATGCGTGTCAACGGCCGAAAACGCGATCGAATCGGACAATCGCACAATGAGCGCCCTGTACAAATAAACCAGACCGCAAACGAGAACGTCCCGTCGCCTTTATTTTTGCGAGAGATGAGTATAATGGCAGCGGTGTCGTCCGTCGTCCTATATATGGTCTGTCAGGTTGTTGATGGCTTCGTTTTGAACTATATAAATAATGGACATATTGTAGCTGTGGGAATTTACAGATTTTTATTATATGTACCTATAGTCTGTTCGTTCGGAAGACGAAGTAATTGAATGAGGTGAAGCGGGTGCAACAGGATCGTGGTACACCCCACTTTTTTTCCCTTAGTTTCCGAGATGAATCATTGACATTTGAAATGTCCCAAATAATTCACAAACGTCACGTTATTTATCATATACGGGGTGAGTCAAAAATGTGTACCGAGCTTTCTGGAGGTGATAGAACATTGAAAAATAAATGTAGTTTCATGATTAAACTCATGGCCCAAAATGCATATTGAGGGAGATATATCCTTCCAAAGTTGATAAAATTAAAATAATTTCTCCGCATAACTTCTGAACGATGAAAGCCACCCGATTGAAATTTTGTGCATGAATGTATGTTGTCAAAATACATTTTTTCGTCACACTTCCACATTTCTGATATTGTTATGAAGGGTGTTTTCAGAGGGTGAGTCATGATTTTTTGTAGAAAACTTTTTTCCCTGTATTATTTTCGGTGAAAAAACAGGAACATTCGATGGAGTGAAGAAAATTACATGAAAAAGGTACTCTTATTCAAGTACAAAAAATTGAGCCGTTCGTGAGATATTTGAGTTTTTGTAGTTACATGATATCGGCAGATTGATTTTATTCATCGCGAGATTCATCGGTAACAATATTTTAGCAGGCCATGATGAATAATTTCGTTCTCAATTTTGACGTTCATGTCATCAACATTCGAGTCAACATTGTTGTAGTCGATTTGTTCGTGTGGTTTTTCTGTGTCATTTATCACTGCGATTATCAACTGAGATTTCAAGAAATATGGCAGGTTATTCGTTCTCTGAACAAACTGATATGCTTCTAATGCTTGGCGAGTGCTTCGGAAATGCAAATACTGCTGAAATATCGTTATACCGATAAATCTCGCGATGGATGAAATCAATCTGCTGATATCATGTAACTACAAAAACTCAAATATCTCACGAACGGCTCAATTTTTTGTATTTGAATAAGAGTACCTTTTTCATGTAATTTTCTTCGCTCCATCGAATGCTCCTGTTTTTTCACCGAAAATAATACAGGGAAAAAAGTTTTCTACAAAAAATCATGACTCACCCTCTGAAAACACCCTTTATAACAATATCAGAAATGTGGAAGTGTGACGAAAAAATGTATTTTGACAACATACATTCATGCACAAAATTTCAATCGGGTGGCTTTCATCGTTCAGAAGTTATGCGGAGAAATTATTTTAATTTCATCAACTTTGGAAGGATATATCTCCCTTAATATGCATTTTGGGCCATGAGTTTAATCATCAAACTACACTTATTTTTCAATGTTCTATCACCCCCAGAAAGCTCGGTACACATTTTTGACTCACCCTGTATGTATTAACTACGAATATTGATAATGACAGCCTATCTGATGTCAAAATAAAAGAGTGTAATTGGCAAGGATTTATTTATGCGCATGCGCCAAAATGAAAGTGGAAGATGACAGACTCTCTTAGTGTTGTTTCGCTCTTACGCCTGTCGTTGCTACTCAAATTGGGAATGATCGTGCGTCGTGTCTTATACCTAATAGTTTTTGTGTAGCGCAATTATTCAAACAACCAGATTCTTATATATGTTCAAGAATTGAATATTTTTATTACTCGTTATTAGCGTTATTGTTAGTAATTGTTTTTTTTCGGTTCTGGATTATTCGTTGTTTGTGGTATTCGTAGTTTAAGTTTGTTATTTTTCAGAAAATATCCGCAAAAACGTACATATTTGTTTTCTCTGCGACTCCAAGAGCTCCAATTCATATCATCGGTAAGAAATTTATCACACGGATATGTGTTGCTATATATATATTTCTACCGAGATTTCTACCATTTTATAAATATCGATTGCTCCATTGTATTCAATCTGAAAAAACGTACCTGTATAACCAGATCACTCTATATCAAAGCTATAAGTATATATTATGTTGTCTACCATCAATATATATACATATTCAAATATATATTTTCCAAATAACATGATTATTCACAGAGAAAATCTTAGATGAGGATGATTTAAGGAGGGAATAGATAAGTAGTACAAACATAACCTGTAAACTGAAGAGATTGACACATTACACGTGAAGTTTCAAAATTTGAATTTTGCGCATGCGCCCTCGATCATCGTTGCCAATTAGACAAGGAAAGACGTATATAATGAAGCATCACTTTTCTAACATTGCTCTTATGGCGTTTGGTCAATATTGCAGTTAATAAATATATATGTTGTTTATAATAATGATATAATTGTCGTGGTACATAGATCATTTTATTTCTAATCGATCAATAACATTTCAAAACGGAATAAATTTACCAATTCATTATACCTTCCCGCTATATTTAAATCACAGGAGTGTTACTGTTGCTAGGTTATTGCTATATGTTACTTGTTCATAATCAGAACTCTGTTATCAAGATGTGTTTGCCTTGAGAACTTTTTTCTACCCCAAATACAATGGAGGATATTTTGAAAAGAAATCAGAGAAAGCAAGATAAACATTATTTCCGTATACCGAAAAGAATACAAGATAAAGGGAATACAAAGGTAGAGGGAATTATAGAATCTATCAATGTCCCGGTCAAGAATAAAATATATTGTTTAGTGAGTTTATTGATCCATAAGTGTTAAAACAAAAAGAATCAGTTTCACTGGTGTTCGAATTTTGAAAATTGGTGAATAATTATTGGTTGGTTCAGACTATGACTGTACTAAGAGATTGAGAAAAATAGAATATATACCATTTGATGAGAGAGATCTGGTCACTCTGTGTACCATACGTGACTCTCAACATTGCATCCAACATAAATATTCCGCTCTGAACTTTTTAGTTCACAGATTGTTATATTTTCCTTTATCCGCAGATAGGTATAACACTGACTTAGATTTCATTAAAAAGGTTGCGATTCTCAATGGTATAGGACTGATGTACTAGACAATATGGTTAGTAAAACTGAACATAAAATTTGATCCGTGAAAACACCGCTTTAGATTCAACTTTACTCAGTAAAAAATTTGTGAAAATTGCTTTTGATTCTAGATTCACATGGAATTTGAATGGTGTTTCCAAAACGCAAGGGCTGAATGTAGCTTTCACGACAAAAAATTAAAAATATGATTCATGATTTATTGGGTAACCCTAAAGACAAAGTCAATGTTAATGAAAAATCAGGGAAATATGAAATACATTGCGAAGAATGTGATAGGAACTTGATTCAAAGAACATATATTGCTCATTTCAGGTACAATCGGTTTGACAGATTGAGAAGAGAGTCATCCAATAACTTTAGACAATTTGAAACTGCTCAAACATGTAACGAACAATCGAGAATTGAATAGTTTGAAAAGTATTTCTGGAGAATATCTTGAAATATACTAAGGAGTCGCTTATCATTTTCACTTTTCAGGTGTACTGAGGATGGCAACTTAGTTGCCAACGTATTTAGACTTTACTAAATATTGTTGTGGTTTTTTGAGTTATATAGTTATTTTGGATTTGAGTATTTAACCACAGTCTCCGAACTGGAACTTTAAGGTAGAATGAGGTTTCAACAGGATGGTGCTCGTCAATATTATTTGAATTCTGTGCTGAGCTGTGCTGACCTGTGCTGAGCTTCGATGGATTGGAAGGAACGATTCCATTTGTAATATTCACAGAAAAAATTGGTGGCTATAAAATGAGTCTTAATTTTGAGTTCGAACTCGAAATTGTTTAAAAAAATATTACTTGTCCCTTGTAATATGAGATCGCGGTGTTAGGAAGTCACGTGGCCTACATATCATTATTCGTGTGGGTAAAAATTCCAGAGGTCATGTTATTTTTGTTTTTATTCACCGCAATAAAAAAGACTCCATAAATTGAGGTCAGTATCAAATGATATTTTCTCGCGAAATCAATGATTTGTTATTTCATTGTTGATTGTTGTCACCTCGATGCCACTATTGTGCACAACTACAACGTCAAGTTTATAAATGAATCGGATGAACGTCAGACAAACTGCAGCGGCAAACGGCAACGGCAACAGCAACTTCAACGACAAATTTATAAATCCAGCTTATCTCATAAGATTACCGAGATATACGAGTATTTTTTAACGAGAAAATGCTTTGATTTCCTCGGATTCTTACTATCTGTGCACGTTTTGTTACACAATGTTTTTATTGAATCACATAGTATGGAAGTGGAAATATAAAAACCTCCGAACGAAAGGGTCTGAAAACTTCAAGATCGAATGTACTGAAAACCCCGTGAGATCCTTAACTTATTGAACACTAATTTGTTAATTATATTCCATATGCGTAATTTCGATTTGAAACATTTCAGTTTTTCAAGCTACCGACATAATTTGACGCATTTGACATATACCTATTTGATAATTCAATTGTCACGTTATTGACTTTTCTGACAATCTGGTATATCCACATGAATCGAATGAAAATATCTCTTATTTTTGCCTTTCTGAAGACCTCAATATAGGTAGTATTTACTGAATAAGTCGCCTGAAAAATGTATATGTGTGTATAAGGGCCCGATTTCACGACTTCGACCCACAAATAAACTATTTAGTTGAATCGCTTACGGCAGTGCTATTATGGATGCCACGGACTACTTGGATACCTTTGAGATTTCCGCGGCGAGCGAATTGCTTACAGAACAGAATAACTTTTGAGTACTGCCGACTCACGTATGTTCCAGTCCATCGAAACCTAGCGACATCTGTTGAACAATAATTTTGACAATCTTCCATGATGAGTCATTAGTTGAACGTGTATACGAGAGATGTCGCCACCTGTGATAACACAGACAAGATGGAAACCTTAGGTGTAAACAAATAAAAACGCAAACAATGCAATCCAGAATTCTGTTGAAGAATCATTTCTACAAAGTGGTTGAGCTGATTCTGATTGAACAATGGTGAAGGCACTGATGCACTTTTGATTCAACTAATCCACTTTACTCTAGCTGATGTAGTAAGAGTCGCGAGTCTTCCTGAAGATGGCGCCACTATTCACGGCTAACTTTGAGTTTCACATTCTATGATGTCAATCAAATGTTTCTTTTTCACTCATTTGAATCATGTTATAATGGATGAATATACAACAATTCATTTTTTCTAAATGCACGAAAGTCTATATATGTTTCAATTTTGTTTAATTGGCAGTTGGTAGAACTGGCCAGTTCTCAATCTTCAGTTCAGGCACCCTAAATTTATTCGAATAGTGGTGCCCTTTTGAAGAACACTAAACCGGGAATAACTCATTATAATATCTTCATTTTATAATATATGGGTTCTGTGTTCGAAAACACTGAATCATTCGCTTAGCGTTATTAGCGACATCTCACTTACAGGGGCTCAACTAGCACGACAATAGACGGTTGGACATTTGTCGGTATTTCTCAAAATCGAAGGATTTTCAAACCTTGCACCTTGCACATTCTTGCATGCATTCAATCTGCGCTACCTGCAATTGCTTGCAAGTTCTCTGTATTATCTATTTGCCATCTTGAGAAGTGAAATTTTCAATCAATGCTCACTATCGTCAAAAGGGTGAAAGATTTATGTTGCAGAGTTCTATAAAAAGCTTTCTTGCTGATGGGTGAGGAATCAACTACGAACGTCTTCGGTATACGATGTCTCACATTTTCGTTATGGGCATTTATTTGCCTGAAACATTTATTCTAGTTTGTTCCATCAACAAAATAGTTATACGAATTGATTTAAAATTGCCATTAGGATTTCTGTCTCTTGCAAAACTAAATGGTATATTCCTTGCGAAAAAAATTGAATTTCCTCAGGAACTCTTACCTAATGGCTACAGTTTCCAAGAAGAAATAGTTTTCTCAATTTCAATTTGTTTCTGATTTTCACTGTTCAACATAACTCCTGCTTTTGAGAAAAAATTAATATTCGTTATCATTACTGTCACCTAATATAGGTAATCTAGGTAATGGTTAGTAAAAATCAACATTAAATTTTCAAAATTTACTTACAGACATATCATGAATGAGTATCAAATTACACAAATACACCTTAGAACTAGGCAATTGGTGAAAAAGTGCTATAAAATGATCAATCACCACTTTTGATCTACCTATATGTGATATTCAAAATCAGGATAATATTGATATTTAGTCTCTGAACACATATAACCTGAAATCTGAGTTAATGAAGGAAAATCAAATGTTGAAGATCTTATGGTTTTCAATTTCAACTTATAAATAAACATATATGCTCTCTCAATGATGATATAAACTATATATAAAAATAGAGACTGTTATAAGACTTCAGACCTGCTCAATACTGATACAACCATTATGAGAAAAACTGAAATTGTTTACCAAATTTAAAATTATTATTTGTTCAAAATGACAAAAACTCAATTTTCCTTGAAAAGAATGATTTTTCTTTCTGTCACATTCCAATACTGAATGACTCATTCAATTTCTCTACAAATAAATTACATTAATGTCTTTGAGGAGTGAATTAGACTAATCAGCAAATGGGTAGAAGTGATTTCTATAATTTGGAATATTGATTCATATTTCATTATGATATACTAAACAAATTTACTCACAAAAAAAAACAAGAATATCCATAAGATCAATTTGAGATTACTGTGAATAATCCTGCTCAGATTCCATGTATAGATCAAATTCTAGGTCTTGCATATAGAAGGGTTAATCCTGGATTATAAAGTTCTTAGTCTCCCAACTATTTATTATCTATTTTAGTACTATCTCTATTAAAAAAAAATCACTAATTTCGTACCATTTCTCTTGGGGCTCGTCTTCTTTCATTGTAGATTCTGTCGTCCATCCCATCACTTTCAGTTACAAGAGCTCTTTCTAGAATCACTCTGCCCTCTTTGTATTTTTGATTTTCTTCAGTTGCAAATTCATACATCCATCCTAATTTTGTATCACAGGATTTACAACAGACATCTCTTACCTACATCATGACTCAAATGAACATTATCTCTAACATTTTATAGATTCTCAATTCTCACCATATGACGTCCAGTCAACATGACCCTATCTTGGACTTCACTGTATGTCAAGTTCACTACTCGATTGAATAAAAACGCTCTACCAGTAGCTCCTGTGAACCTGGTACTTATTAATTCTGAACGATTCGTTAAATTTGTCCCACAATTTGCACATGAGAATAAACGATTTCCTCCCATATGTTCCAAGAAAATTCGTCCCATTTTATGATCTGAAAATACAATATCAAAACAAAGAATTAACATCAAAAAGTCATTTACTTTCTTTTTCACCGTTCATTGATAGAATAGCCATAATTAAACAGTATTTGTATTTTGGATCATCCTGCAATCTAATAAATCGAAGAGACAGATACTTACTTTGAAGGCAGTTCTTTTGAAATAGTATCAAAAACAAAATACAAACACAGCTGTCTCTTGTTCAGCTTCAGCCAACTACCAGTCAGGCAGCGTTGCCAAGTTGAAATGGGAAATTTACTCACATTGCACAGCTGTTATTATCCAATGGAGTAAGGTAAATGAAAACATATTGAAGTCCATTTTTTTATTTGCAATAAGAAGTGTGAAAATAGCATGTCTCGAATGAAAAATGAGAATACACACTGGTATAAATAAGAATATCTTCTAATAGAGAAAAAAACAACTCTTCGGTATACTACTACTACTAGACTCTCTAATATAATAATATATATATATATATATATATAATATATATATAATAAAATATATATAATATATATAATATAATATAATATATATATATATATATATATATATATATATATATATATAATATATATATATAATATATAATATATATATAATATATAATATATAATATATAATATATAATATATAATATATATATATATATAATATATATAAAATATATATAATAAAATATATATAATAAATAATATAATATAATAATATAATAATATAAATAATAAAATATTTGAAATAAAATTATTGATGATTTTCAAACGATAAATAAATCAATTACTTGCCTCTCCAACATTTTTTTCTATTATTCCATATTGACGAATTCATCATTTATCATGCAGTGGGCTTAAACTTTGTAAACCCACCTTATGTTTTACAACCTCTTGTATATAAATGAGGGCTTTGAGAGTATCAATGTCTAATCTATTTCTACTCTCTTCTTTTATTCTCCACACTATTTTTTCTAAAATCTATACAAAGGGTGGTGCTTCATTACTAATATATTAAATAGTTCAACTTAAGAATCCTGAGCTCAAAATATCAAGATTCAACCCAAATCACCATAACTATGAAAATGATGAATTTTCATCATATCTAACATCATATTGTTTTGCAGGTCCATATGAAATAATGACTTTATTGCTATGAAGAAAGAGTAGGATATTTACGGAAAAATTATTGAAAAATCAGAAAATTGTGATAGAATTGCAATTTAGCATGTATAGAATTTGGGTAGGTTCAACCAGTCACTTGCCCTTGTCGTCTGCAATAAGTGGTCAGAAACGTTTATTCAACATAATATAGCTATATACTGTGAATCTACACTGCCCGCTAAATATGACAATAATACATCAAACAGTTTTGGAGTACTGGACACAAATAATTTTTAATTTTCTAAATAAATTTCCTTGTAACTCATACAGGAGACACATTTCATCTAGCTGATTTGGGTCAAATCTTCATATTTTGAGCTCAAGATTCTATAGTTGAAATATTTCCACCTAGTATTTGACTTTCGAGAGTATTTTGGGGAGAGTATGAATTTCCTTACATAGCGGCAACGCTTGAGTCAGGTGAGAGTGTGAGAGTGAGAAACGAAAAAAGAACGCATACACAGCAGTGTCGCCAACCGCCAACATTTCCTAAAAGAATGACCGTGTTTTACACACTCTGCGTATTATCTATCAAAAATGGTCTAGACAAAAGAAATTTTTATGAGTTGAGATAATTTGAATGAGGCATTCGTGAATTAGAAAGACAAACAGGGGATTTGAAAAAATGAAATGATAACGTCAAAACCAGACAATCAAATAGCAAAAAAAGAATTTCCACATCGTGAAGATTCGTAAATACGTGTGCACACTCCTTTTCTTCACCCTACCAATCTACCCGCTGTCAAAAAACTAGTTCATAGCATAACAGTGCTACGTAATAACAATGGTGTAGATACCATCACCATGTCTTGAATCAAGGCACAGAACTGCTTCAACTTGCTTCACTTGTCTCATTGACACATGGCATTTTATGATCTATGAATAAGATAAGGCACCCAGGCAACTGAGGCAACAGGCCCTGGTTGAAGCTGAAAAAACTCATCAGTATTCAGGTTTTTGGTAAGCTTTTTTGATAGATACAATAAAAAAACTATTTCCAATAAGATATTATTTCTGTAGTTTATATTGCTTGTACGTCACACGGTGCAATAGATCGTTTCCGGTCCTTTTAACATTTTATTTGACGGCAAGACGAATTATACCAAAACATGCCTGCTGAAGAATATTACTGGTAAAATTGTCAATTAATTTTTTTTCAAATGTATTATTATTGCCTATTAGGATATTGAAAAATCTTTTGAAATATGTGTGGTTTCTGTAAGATTCATGCACTCCAAATATCATTGAGGGTTTATATTTTCCAGCACTGATAATTTCTTCAAGAAAATGACCGACCTGGACTCCCCCAAGAAAAATAACGACTGTTACTTCTATTATTATTCTACATGTGCTAAGGTGAGAGCATTTTACACCATATGTTATTCCTCAACTTTACCTAACCTCACTTTTTAGGGTGACAATTGTACTTTTCGACATGAACCCTCTGCCTTGGGATGTGAAACAATGTGTTCTTTCTGGAAGGAAGGAAAATGTCTCAATGTCCATTGCAACTTCCGTCATATGGAACTGAGAAAAAACCGTAAAGCTATACCATGTTATTGGGAATCTCAACCAATGGGGTGTCTGAAATCCCACTGTCCATTTATGCATCAAAACCCAAGACCGACTGACGGAAATTCCATAAGTATTTCATCTGGTAGGTGGTTGAACAGAATAGTTCAATCATCAACTTAATTGAGCTCAATTCAGATGTGTTGAAAATATTTAGCTTCAACTTCATTTTTAGAAATAGTGCTACAAAATGTGCCGACTTTTGTGATTTTACACTGGGTTCCTCAGAGCAAGTTCTCCATATGAATTTCTACAGATTTTTTGGGATTCTCTCTCCTGATTTCTAAAAATGAAAATATAAATTATATTAATTATTTCAATATATTCATAGTGAGGATTGAAAAGATAAAAATTTTATATTGTTTCGAAATCGGGAGCAGATTCGTTCCATGAAGGTCCATGACTAGACTGAAGGTGAAGAAATTTTGATAATTTTCAGTGTCAGGGTGTCACTGACAAACAGAGAATTTATCATCTAGGTGTCTGAATGTTAAATTTCAGGAACAGTGACATTATGGGGCAGATAATAAATCTGTCCTTACTACAAATATTTTGAAATAATTTCTATTTTCATTTTTAGAAATGAGAGAAAATGCAAAAACAAATTGTAAAAATGAATATACCACCTCCTCTAATAAACTAAAGACAGTATATCTTGATAAACTGTTGCTATTACACTGATCCTGGATTTTTTAAGAATCAGTGATCATTTGAATGTTCTAGTCGACTTTGTAGAAGAACAAAAAATAGTCCACAACTACAAAATCACAGAATTATCAATTATTTATCAATGGAAAGTTTCTCCAGATTCCAACAATTCATATAATAAAAAAACTTTTCCACTTTTCCTGTTGCTCGATATTTGGAATAATATTTTATAATTGGAAATGCTTATCTGTTGTCGGATAATCCAGTCATTCTCAGAAGGTATAATAAGTGCCAATTGAATGAGTAAATATTTTTTTCTTACAGATACTTCTGACTCTATGATGAATGAACAGAGCGAGCGGAAAGTTACAGCAGTTGATAGTCTAGTTGTGAATTTCGAAGAAGGTATACAACTTGTTAAATAATTCTACACAAGAGGATATAGCATAGTCAATTTTGAAGCATTACGTTTGTTGAATTTTATTGTTACGTTTTGACACCTTGACATGTTGAGTTTTCTTTTTCAACATATTTATTATAGAAAAATTAAGATAGAATCTGTGCTTCCTAATTGGTGAGGAAGATAGAATTTCTTTAGTCAATTATTTGCACAACTTGTGCAATATTTTAGCAAAATTTTTAGTATTTCCTAATACTAGACCATAAATTATTGAATTCTAGGAATTCAGAAGATATGAAAATGCAAATAATTTTATTTGTTAGAGGCTGCTTTTCATTTTCTAAATATATATGAACAAAAGTTCCAATTTGTTTTATCAATTAATTTATGAATCAGATATGAAAGTCATTTATAATTGTTACACTAATTGTTGTTGAAGTCTCCTTAATATTTCAGATAATTACATAAAAATCTTTTTGAAATCATTCTCTCTCTTTGTTGGATGTATACCAATTTCTAAATTGATAGATTTCAGTTGTCGAATTTTCTCAATTTTTATCTATGCATGCATGAAATTATGAGAAATTTGATGAAAAAATAGGAAAAATGAGACATTTATGTCCATTGCTTTTTATATGACAGATTGTAATACATCAGTGATATCAAAAGTTAAAATTGTTGAGTTTTTCATTTGCTATAAAGGTGCATTCTTATGAAGATGAATATTAGTTTTTAATTCACAATTATGGGATATCAATGTTGTAGTATTTATTGTGTGTTTTTATTTGTACATAACGCAAAATAGCTTTGAAATATGAGTTAGTTGTATTGTTTTGCCTTATGTACTTGAAGTTGTTTATACTGTATGACAATTCAAGAGTTGTTATTCTTTGGGAATTTTTTTGGGATAAATTAATTTAATTTCAAGCATTTCTTTGGTATTTGAATAACTGAGTGTACACTATATGTTCTTGAAATAAAATCAAGTTTTTTTCACTAAATTGTGTTTTATTCATCTGCAAGAATGCACTTTTGTAAATTACTTTTGTATTAATAACATGGTGTATTCTTGCAGAATCGGATAATGAGTCAGGACCTACTTTTTCCCCAAATAAAAATCGCATAGTGACTGTGAAAACATTAGAGGAAATCAAACTAGAAAAGGTTCAAGCTGAATCTGCTGCTTATTATTCATATTGTGGTAAGTAAAAGTCATACAGTCTGATGATATTTGGAAGTGTGTGTGAAGAGATATATGTTCAACTTTGCTTCACATTTTCTCATGTGTGAGGTTATCCACCATAAATGTGCTCCCCCATCAATAACACACACGAACAATTTCAAAATTAGTCACATTATTTTCAAAAATGTCATTTCGATTTGAAAATTCAGTATCAGAACTTATCATTTTTATTTCAAAAGCTGTCTACAGTCGTCTAAATACAACTACAATCTGTCTATGTAGTAACTACAAGATTATTGAATATTACATAACACCTCTGTCACATATTATAAATTGTACCTTACATACCTTTGCCAACATTTTCAGAAACTTAAATGATACTTCACGAAATATATGTGACATAGTTGGAAATAAATATCACTGTTTTCGAAAATGAATTGTTAGTTCTGGAAATAAATTTGATGCATTCAAAATCCAATGGATACTTTTTGAAATTCAACAATTTATGAATTAAAATGATGCTTTTTGAAATCCAAAGGACTATTTGGAAACTCAACTAGCTCTTTTTGAACTACCATTGGATAAAAATGGGGGAGTTGCTCAGTCTTCTCATCAATTCTTTTTATATGACAGATTGTAATACGTCAGTGATTTCAAATGCTAATGAATTTTTTGATTCATCGATGCTGTTTGATTCGTTCATTTTGTTAGAGAAATATGAATGATTCACTCTTACACATGGACCATTTCAAAAGAGCACATCAAACAAAATCAGACTTTTGGCTCGAGTACGTATACATATTTGTGTACAGATTTTCTTTACGGAAAGAACTAATTGAACTCTGAAACCACATGCGTTTGCTTCCGATAAATCTTCATGATTCAGTGTGCCTCTCAAGTTAAATATACTCTCACGGCTTCAGTTACATTTTTTCCATAAACACAAGTAGGTAATATGAGTAGTGACTGGATATACTGATTATAATGTCTCATTCCCCATTTTGTTTGTTGTTATCTAATGCCTTATTTTAATTACTCAGCCTCATAACATGTCGCAGAGGTTCAAAAATAGCTAAATACTATAAATTAATGATTGAGAGTTTACGTGAATGTTTGATCTACGATCTCCTGTGAAACAACAGTCTGTACGCTATCGCTTGATTAATGACTGGTAGCGAAAACCGCCGAGCGCTTCAATGGAATGAGCGGACTTATTAGTAGACGATGACTATAGTACGACTTGGTCTTCCTAGGTCAGGATCCTCATCCAGAAAATCAGGAGCACGCCGCAGAAAATATGAGGCTGAGAATATTCAACAGAATGTTTACAAACGACAATCTGCCGGAGAGAATAGTCACACTGCCACCATCATTCAGACCCAACACAGATGATGATTCCGCAAAGAGAAGGCTCAGCGATGACCAATTAGCCAATATTTTAGGTAACTATTTCGTCTTGTACAGGTTGAAATCGAAGTATGTACAGGGTTTTCCATTATAGTTTTGCATACCATCTAGAAGGGTTATTTCGAATGTTATCGAAAATAGTGAATACAAAAGTTTTATACTTTTTTCTGAATTATCAGGATTTCTCATCAAGAATTCGAAATTATATCGGTAAATGTCATATTTTGAAATGTCAATTTGTTTCATCACTGACAGGACCTGGCGCCATTTTTGTTATTTAACCTGCAGCATATTCCAGAAATTGCACAACCGCTGAAATCACTTGGGTTTCCATAGATTTCCATTCAGTACAAAGCAAAAAATAATCATAGCTAATCAGTTCAAGTGACATGTTTTCAACATGTCACTAGCCAAACGAGTAGGAACTTGTTAGACTTACCTGCATTGATTCTTATTAATTATTATATTAATTATATTATCATAATTAATTATAAGATGAACTTCTTGTTTTCAATGGCTGTGTTAATGCAGACAATTAACAATTATCAATTAACAAGTAACAAAAAGAAGGGCCAACTTTTAACTTTTCACTTCAATTAAACTAGGTTTTTCCTAGTATGCAATTAATACGCAGATAACCACCAATTGGTTCTATGACTGGTAGAGAAACCTTGTAATTCATAAGTTAGATTGTTTTAGGATAGAAAATCATTTTATAAAACATATCTGGATGATACTATGCTGAGTCGATCTCGTTTGATTTACGTTAAAGAAAATAAGGAATTCGAAGGCTTTGGACTGACTTGTGCGTCTATACGTATCATATATTTCTACTCGTTAATGTGATCTGCATAAACTGTTATTTTTTCGCTACTTGGTACTTGCTTATTGTTAATTGGTAATTGTTACTCGATGATTGTTAATTGATGGTGCATAAATCCACACTCAGTCAATAATTATTATTTTAGAGGAATAAACGAAAAGTGATATTTTCAATCATTACTCAGTAATATAATCTCGATAATAACACAATCGTATTCCAATGATTGTTTCACTCATTCTAAGATACACGTTTTTGAATGGTTGAAATAATTGTCTTGATAATCGAAAACACCCGTCCAATCCATCCGACAATCATTTTCTTTTCAGGCGACGAATCTCTCAGGAAAAAGCGGAAAATCGTTTACAAGGACGAAGAGGGCCTGGTCGAAGTCACCGTGAACAACAAATCGACACCAACCACAGTAGCCGACAATGCCAGGCAGCAAACCCCAAGGTTGAGGCACCGGTTGAACAAACCATCCTTCACATCCCCCAAGGCTGCCCCGACCGACATAAAAATCAAAACACTAGCTGAAATTCGGGCGGAAAAAGGAAAGCCAGCCTCGGCGGAAGATAGAATGGAGGAAGTGACGAGCACCTGTCCGGAAGATAACCTAGTAGAAACCAAGGCATCGTGTCCTACGGCCGTCCCCTTGAGACGTATCAAGCTGCGCAGGAAGATATCCGTCGGCGAGGAAGTGACTCGTGGAAGCGTAGACGAACATGCGATTTCTGGTAGTGATGAGAACGAGATTCTGCAGATGGACCGGTGGGAAGCGGAGAGCGAGTCTAGCAAAACAATCGACGAGCGGCTACTGTTGGAAGGAGACGATGACGACGACAATGTGACGCTGAAGGCAGAAGAGGATCTCCTCAATGAAATCGATAATTATTTAGATATAGATTAGGAAGCGGTAGTTGATGGCTATGTCCCAATCCGGCGATTTTGATTGTTATTCGTCCCTTCACTGCTTTGGGAACATTGTTATTTCCTTCTACAGTTTATTTGACCAAGCCAATTGGTTTCCTGTGGTCCCACAGATTTCTTGTTGATTGAACTATGAAGAAATTGTAAGAAGCTTTGTACAAAGATTAACCTAAAAAGAACTATGACAGTTTCATAGTGACCTAGGGAAACTTGCGGTAGTAGACTCATCCAATTTTGTTGGATTAATTGAATATTATTCACTCACAACTGATCACTTTTAATGTTCATAATTTGATGATCGTTGATACGATTGACCATTCAGTTACCTCTCTATTACAAATTTGTCTTGATTATTGGAGTTCCAGAACCGATGAAAAATGAAAATAAGAATGGGCTGTGTAAAAAAATCATTGGACCACAAAAATTATTGAAAAGACGAGGAATGTTGTGACGTTTTTTGATGTTCTAAAAAGTTATTGTTGTCAAATACCATCGCGTTTCAAGAAAAATGGGATCTTAAAGGTTTGTTTGGAAAAATATCAGACAAAAATTACTTTTTTAATGTCGAATGACGTTATATATTCCCCTGCCTAATAAATGTTTCTTTCCGGATAAATATAATGTAGAATATACACAATGAATGTTTTTTTTTGATGATTTTTTCAACTATACCGTGATTGTTTTTTAAAGGAACTCTACTGTCTGTTGTATTTTCTGAATATTAATTTTATAGATCCGCAAAATGTTTATACAGTTTAGATACTTTATGAAATTTTTATATATCATTATACTCAGATCTTCAGATATGGACTAATTGTTGGCAAAATAGAATATTCATCATTTACGAGAATTGAGTCGAAATAGGATATGTATATAGGGTATCACCCATTTTCCCTTTCTATGCTATTTTTCTCTTCTCTGTCCATTAGTAATTTCGTCAACAACAACATACGTCAACCTTCATCAATGTAGTTTTGATTTTATTATAAGAATAAACGAATTTTATTTTTTTGGGATGAATTTTATTTGAGTGCGAAAAGAGCGGATAAGATTGAAATCTATCTATCAAGTTGTAGAAGTATTAGTTGACTCAACCTTTCCTCTCACTTCATTATTTGCCGGCTGAAAAAACAATAATTGTAATGATCCTTACGCTAGATTATAATTAGGTCCAAAAAAACCGGCTGGTAATAATAATATGCCTTATAAGGTATTTGAACTTTTAATATAGAGCCCAATAGGTAATGTCACAATCGGTCAGAAATTCTTTCTAAACGAATAGGGAGGCTTCATCCACGAGAGTGTATTGAAATAAGAAGTAGAAAATAATGTGTTCAGCTCCCGAAAGCTTTTCTAATTCTTGATAAACCCGGCATGTTCATGCACTAGTTGAACGTGTTTTGACCTTATTTTGGACATCTTTTTTTTCCATCGTGGAATTGAGGTTATTTTTGATTTAGTTTAAAAAAAAATGATGGCTAAAACTAGGTGGAACCACATTCAAACTATGTAAAATCGAAAAAACTTTCAAAACCTTAGATGCACATCAAGAGTTGCCCATTTTCAGATTTTCTCTAATTCTAATAATGAAGTAAAAGTGAGGAGGTGGTATATTTATTTTTCTAGTTCTCACTTATTTTCTAAAAAAATAAAAATAACAATTATCTCGATATATTTGTAGGAAATTCACTGACAATTAGATAATGTCTCTTTTGAGTATTTGAAGGATGAACTCCAAGCGCAGTGATATTTTGGGGCAGATCATCAATCTGTCCTTAATTCAATTATATTGAAATAATTATTATAATTTCTATTTTAATGCTGCTACATGTCTCCTTTGTCACCCAGTACATATGGGTCCGAAACATGTACTAATCATTGATGATTCGTGCAGACAACTTTCAGTTCTGCTATACATGAATAAAGAGGTTTTTAATTTTCCTGAAATAACATTCATGGACACTCTATAACGTATAATTTGATTAAAAATGTTCATCAAGACAAGTTAATTCCAAGTACAATATATTTGAAATTGAATGTCTTCATTATATAAAATACAATATATAATAAAAGGGAAATCATGATTGTGGCATAGAGGAATAACACTGAAAATTGTATCTACTATGCCCAACACTTTTCTTCATGATTATAAATAAACAATCGGAAATATTTCATAACTAATATATAAAATTCATGTCATGATAACAAATTGATCACAAATGAGCTGAGTAACTACTTTTCATATAATCATATGATGAATGAAAATGGCAAAGTGAATAAATAATAACACTCCTTCAAACTGATATCACTCTTCTCTTTAACCTATTACAATCACTATGAATCAGAATGAACAAAATAATTATAGAGTATGAGTATGTTCGCACACAGGGTGTTTTCAAATTGACTGTCGTGCTTCATATAATCATTGAATTTCTAAATATTCACAAAAAATACTCCAGTTGTCATTTTTGTACGAAAATTCACAGGAAATGGGTTTCAATTAATTATTACTGAACAATTTATATGACTTACTAGATGATTTTTGGACATGCTTTCAACACCTGCCTACACAATCCAGCAAGGACATCTAACACACCCTGTGTAAAATCAACATTAACAACTAATTCAACCGACTATGGAAAGAAAAATACTTCGAATAATATTAACCCGATGCAATAAAAGATTAAAATTACTTAACAAACCTGATCATGTACAAGTGAACTACTTCCAACTCCAAATAACTCAGAGTTGCTTCGACTCGACAAACTGAAACCGGCTCAGTTGTCTTTCAAAGCCAACTCCCTGGGTAGAGATGGATTGGGAAGTTTTTCGTAGCTTGGTTCTACTCCCCAGATGTCTCTACCATATTCGATTATTGTGCGATCACTAGAGAATTTCCCTGAGGTGGCGATATTGTTGATCACCATTTCTAACCATTTTGATTGATTCTGAAAAACAAAGATGATCTGAAACGCTATTCGAGATGATGTTGTCTCTGTACATTTGACATTCATTTTAACTTGATATGCTTATAGCGATTATTTGGGATTGGCAAAAACGCACACAACAGTTAGACGTGTGCCAATCATTGCCGTCAGATAGGGCTACGTGTTTTTATCTATCGCGTATGAAGTATTTCAAATCTTAACCTATAGGAGTATTCATGAAAAGATTTTTCTTGTTGAATTTTTCTTACATTTCTCGAATTACTCTCCTATAAGAATACTCTGAATATCAAGTTTTATTGCCAAACACTAGGACACACTAGACCTGAAAGGAGGATTTTACTCCAATTTCAACACAGTATTGATATAATGTGGTAATACCGAATTTTCTTCTTGATTGATGACGCATCTGTTGTGTTTTCGGCCTGCAAAGTTCCTTTGCTTCAGTCATTTTGGAGTGTTTGGGGTTTCACCCAACTTTTTTTCTTCGAGGGCTCATCAAGGATGAGTTGTATTAGCAAAAACTATAACAACGTTGACGAAAGAGATACCGTTCTTCGTTTGTAGAATTTTAGACATATTTACTCTCATACCTCAACAAACATATTGAGGGTAAATGTAGACAGCGCCTTCCCAATGAAAAAAGGTGAACCCACCTTCATCAAAGATGAATTTAACTTCTTCTAGGACGATTCACCTTCTTCTGACTTCTGCTCGAATGTATAATGAAGAGGACAAGAAAAAAGATAAATATTCGCACGTTTTCTGGGTTATCTCTGGAAACAGAGGTTTCCACCCTTTTTTCCACCCAAGTGCAAAAAATATACTCACCATATACGCAATGCTGACTTCATCCTGTTTCTTGATGTACGCTTCATAATCAGCGAGCAGATAAAACCTGTCATATTTAAGCAGAATGTCTGCCAAATCCTTGAACTCGTCAGGATTTCCTGGACTGAAGAATCCGTTCTGTATCTGATCCACGACCTGTGTCAATTCGGGGTTGGCATTATAGTAGTCGTACGCGTTGTAGCCCTTTCTGCCCAGCTCCGCTACTTCGTCAACGGTCATGCCGAAGATGAAGATGTTCTCCATGCCCATTTCCTCGGCCATTTCGACGTTGGCGCCATCTAGAGTGCCGATTGTAAGGGCGCCATTGAGTTGGAACTTCATGTTACCTGTGAGAAAAAGTGGAGACAAATGATGATAATGAATTGATCGATAGTTGGAATTATTCATCGTTTCGTTTCCATTCAGAAATAAACCACAAACAAGGGGAAAATAACAGGTAATTAATATTAATTCCATAATAACTCTCATTCTTTCGTAACACAATAGCTTCAAAAGCTGAATTTATCCTGCATACATTCACGAACTTTGAATGAAATAGAGTGAAATAAAAGTATGAGCATTATAACTACCTGATGACAGGCAGGGTATCGACTTGTATTTCGTATCGTCCTTGAATCTTGTTATAGTTCGAAAGCTCATAGGATTATGGTGTTAACGATCCCCACGAATTTGCGAAACAATCATTCTCTGAGAACAGAATCTGACGTTTGCCCAAACACGTCGGATAAAGAGTCACTGTGACAGCCATTATCGAAGACTACTGGTGGCTTTATAAAAAAATTTATCACCTAAGATTTACCACTTAACATTTAAGACTTTACATTTAAGACAGATGGAACATGGGAATACAATTGTTCATGTTATAAAACCATTTAAGACTTTCCATTTAATATTTATCATTTAAGAAGATGCCGAACTTCCAACTTGAGAAATTATTGTTAAAAGGCCATAAATGAAAATAAGATGTGCGCATGTTCGCCTATGATGTTTTTCAGGAGTGTCGACAAGTGACACCTCTGCTTCCCGCTTTTGTTCAAAACTGTATTGAGGTTATCTTATACTGTACGAGAATATTGTCAGTAAAATACTGTCTGTAAGTTCTTCGAGGAGGTGGTACATTAATTTTTCAGCTTTTAATGGGATTTTCTCTGCTCGTTTCTAAAAAATAGAGTAGAAGTTATTAAAAATTATTGCAATATATTTGTAGTAAGGACAGATTTAGGATCTGTCCCAAAATGTCACTGCGCTTGAAATTAAACCTTTAGATACCTAAAAGAGAAATTCTCTATTGGTCAGTGACCCCTTGTTTTTGAAAAATTTGGAAATACAAATATATTTGATAAGAATAAAACCTCTACTTATCTTGGTGGACGTTTCGGGAACGAATCTGCTCCCGTTCTCAACACAATTAAAATATTTTTCTCTTCGCAAAATTTTTCCATGTTTTCTTTTGACACTGAAAAGTGACAATTTGGTAGACGGAGGTGTTTTCATTAATTGATATCGAATTTTCCATTTTCATATTCAAGTTTCAGAAGTGGATGCCAAGTTCTATCTATATCAACTGAACAAGAAGCAATATTATTGTCTCCGTTCAGGAGAATGCAAGCAGACTCTTTGATTTTCCGTTTTTGGTTGTTGTCTTCTTTTCCTATGATCTTAATATTACCACAATCGGCCATATGTTGTCCATTTTCAGTAAAGATATGTTCAGCTAATTTTGATTTGTCAGTATATCTTTTCTTTATATTGTTCTTATGCTCTTTCATCCTTACTGATAGAGGCCTGCTGGTTTCACCGGTATAATATTTTCCACAAACACATGGTATACTGTAAATACAATTTTTTGATGATTGTTCTTCATTTCTCGGTTTTGTATGAGTCAAAATCGATCTCATTGTATTTTCTGTCTTGAACACTATTTTCACTCGAAACTTGTCACCAACACGTTTAATTTTTTCTGATATTCCGGGAATGTATGGGATTACATTTGTTATCAGTGTTGGTTGTCTTTGTGTTTGTTGTATATTCTGTCTGTTCTCAATTCGGTGTATTGTTTTGTCAATGAAATGTTTCGGATAAGTGTTGAGTTGTAGAACATCTTTTATATGGTTCATTTCGGTATTGAAAATTTGGTGGTTCGATGATATGGATTTGGCTCTATCATGAAGTGATTTGATTATTCCTTTCTTTATACTTGTATGATGATTTGATTGAAAATTGAGGTATCTGTCGGTGTGTGTATTTTTACCATATACACTTGTTATCAAAATGTTATCTATTTTTTAGAAACGAGGAGAGAAAATCCCATTAAAAGCTGAAAAATGAATATTGTCAGTGTTTTCAGGATTTTTGCGGATTTTTGTCATGGGTATTATTACTCTAACCAGTTTTTCAATGCTTTCTGCGTTTGGAATTTATTATTCAATTAATAAAAAGAAACGTCAGTATTTACAAAGCTTAAATGATTTCTAAATGTTAAATATTTTTATAACCCAAGCCATTATAATGTCTTGAATCTTAAAGTGATAAATGATAAATTGTTAAATATTAAAAGTTTTTCTAAAGCCGCCATACCTGTGCCGGAAGCTTCCGTGCCGGCAGTGGATATCTGCTCGCTGAGATCGGCGGCGGGCATGATCTTCTCGGCCAACGTCACCCTGTAGTTCTCCAGATAGACGACCTTCAGCCTGTCGCCGACGATGGGATCGTTGTTGACGACGTCGGCCACCGAGTTGATCAGCTTGATGATCTTCTTGGCGGTATAGTAGCCGGGCGCCGCTTTGCCGCCGACCATCACGGTGCGCGCGGTGAACTTGGCCGAGGGGTTCTTCTTGATGCGGTTGTAGAGCGTGATGATGTGCATGCAGTTCAGCAGCTGCCGCTTATACTCGTGGATACGCTTCACCTGCATATACGTATCAAATAATATTTTTTTCTTTTATCTGTGGACAACACGAAAGGGAAACCGTGTTAGCCAGCGGTGGAATTTTGGGAGAGAAGGGAGGTGTTGGAATTTTTCTTGAAAGTTTGGAGGTTGTAAGCATCAGGAAAGACTTCACTAGGCAAAGAATCCCACAACTTTGCCGTTCTATTGATGAATGATGCTTGGTATAGCGATGTTCGACAGGTCTCGAGCCTGACAGTGTAGGGGTGACCAGTCTGAGCTCGTCTGGTTTGTCTACTAGGAATCGCGCGTGGTGGCATAATAGATGATATTTCCGTTGAGCACCGACCGTGAAAGTATCTATAAAAGAGGCAGAGATCGCCGACCTTTCTACGATGATCTAGAGAGGTCAATGATTTGGTGAGTGTTGTGTCATCGACTAGGCGAATAGCTCTCTTCTGAATTGAATCTAAGAGCTTAAGCGTATGTTTGGGGGCTGAGCTCCAAACATGTGAACAGTACTCCAGGACAGGTCGAATTTGTGCTTTGTAGATCATAAGCAGTTGCTGGGATGTGAAGTATCCCTTCGCACGGAAAAGAAAACCGAGTTTTTGTGAAGCAGTTTTCGCAATGGACCTCACATGTTCGTCCCATGAGAGAGCACTGTTGGTGGTGACACCCAGCATGGATATTGACGACCTCATAGGAACAGTGGTACCCGACATCATCAAATTGGGCATTGTGTGATCAGCCTTCTTGGTGAACATACAAGCTTGAGTTTTAGTTGCATTGAACAGTACTAGATTCTCAAAAATAACGATAATGATAATAAGTGTTGCGTTCCCACGCATTTGTGATGTCTCTTTCATGTCATATAGTAATTTCAGTCCGTTTTTGATTCTCTCCATAAGAAGCCGGAAATGGCACATTTGCGAGTCGGAAACCGCACAATAAGTTTATTCAGAATTCTAAGTAGCTTTAGTCATCTTCAAAACATTCACACAATTCATCATACTGGTGAACATATAGATTAATTTTTCAGCTTTTCTGTGGGATTTTCTCTTCTGGTTCCTCAAAGTAGAAGTTATCAAAAAATATTTCAATATATTAGTAGTAAGGACCGATTTGTGATCTGCCTCAAAATGTCACTGCGCTCGAAATTAAACCTTTAGATACCTAAAAGAGAAATTCCCTATGTGACAGTGACATCTTGTTTTTTGAAAAATTTGGAAATACAAATACATTTTTGATGAAACTTAAATTTCTATTTATCTCAGTGGACGTTTCGGGAACGAGTCTGCCCCTGTTTTCAACACAATTATTTATTTATTTATTCGAAATTTGGGATACTAACAGGTTGTTACCCATACAAGCATCCATTAATACAATCAGTTACAGAGCTACTAACATTCTTGTCTAACAAATACAAAAAATACACCTAATTACACAGAAGGTATGAAAATGAATAGTAAACATTCTCACTTATGATTACTAATTACTTATTATCGTGACATTAGCAAATGAAAATGTTTTTTGTGATTTTTTCGAAGGAATATAAGGATATGGAAAAAATGGAATATGGAATATGAAAAAATGTCATTGGGGAATTTTTTCCTAAATTTGTTTTATAATTGAGGCACGCTAATAATTGTGTATTCCGGGTATACCTTTGAGGAACATGATAAGAAATCATTGACACTAATTAATAAGTAAATCACTGATTATTCTTCTCTGTTCGAGAAGTTGTATATTATAGTGGGAACGAATTTCACTAATACCTGTTGTTACATATAAATTAGTCATTTTAAAATGGAGGAATCTCACAAATCTATTCTGAAGCCTTTCTAATTGTACTTTATGTATGTTATAATACATAAAGTACGTCCCATAATGAAGATCACAAATCTGTCCTTACTACAAATATATTGAAATAATTTTCAATAGTTCTACTTTATTTTTTAGAATCGAGGAGAGAAAATCCCACAGAAAAGCTGAAAAATGAATGTACTGCTTCCTCGAATAACTTACAGACAGTATGGCTACAAGTAGTGGTCTAGTATTGCCCATGAAGGGAATACTGAGCATAGCAAGTGATCGTGATCTTCTTGGTGGTATATTGAATGCTATCAGTAAAAGTAATCCAGATAATTTTATTGTTAATTAATTCGTGCCGAAAAGTTAACACTGTGAGAGTTCGTCTATTTTCCAGTGTCATTATTTTCAATTGGCTTCTTAGTTGATAAGATCAAACAGTTCTATAGGTCGTACTATACTGAAACATAGCAGTTTTATCAAATTGATAGTTGTGAAACTTGAAGTATGTCTAATTAGAAATCCCAGCAATCGGCTGGCGGATTTTATAATATTTGTGATATGGTTGGCAAATGAAAAAATATTATCGTAAGTGACGCCTGGGTCTTTCACCAAGGTTGGCCAATATCGAAAGATTTGAAAATGGAATTAGTATAGGAATACCTCCACCACCTAGTCAGATCACATCAACGTCCATAAAGTTATCAATACATAATATATGATCACCTGGATGTCGAACATCGAGGACGTGTTGATCTTGACGCCGTAGTCCCTCTCGAGGATCTGCGCCAGCCGCAGCTTGTTCTCCTGCTTGACCTTCATGACGGCGCGCTGGAAGTTCGCGTCCTTGGCGTACTTCTTCAGCTGCTGCAGCTGGTCGAGGTGGACGGTCCAGTCTTCGCCGATCTTGTCCGAGATGAGGTCGCTGAGGCCGGGGTTGCAGAGGAGGAGCCATCTGCGCGGGGTGATGCCGTTCGTTTTGTTTTGGAACTTTTCCGGGCTCAGTTCGTAGAAATCTTTGAAGCTGCCAAACGATTGTCAATTACGTAAATCATACTTCTTTTAATTTTTGTGATAATGATAAATTTGTTGAAATGATTATAATTATAAATCGTTTATTGTCTGCCACTGAACAAGATACCAACAATAATGTGAGAAATCCAAATAAAAATAAGAAAGAGTGACAAACAAAAGGTGAAGTTTTAAGTGTATTGATCAATACATCCACACTCCCCTAAAGAGAAATGTAAAACCTAAAGATAAATAAATATCCTAGAACATTCAAGAAGATCTACTCCAAATCAAATTAATCACTCAATTATTGAAAATACATTTTTTGAAATACTAAATACACTTTATTGCTGCGAGAGAAACATTTTCTTGAATTTGTTCATGAAAGAGTTAAAGAGAGAAATTTGGTACATCCATAGAATGGCTGAAAAAAATGACTTGTGTATTTCTATGTTATGTAAAGGTATGTTAATGCCATGCTTTCTTCTTAAGTTAAAAATATGAATTCCTATATTTGATTTTCCTGGAGAGATACTCTGGTTAGTATCTTTATGTATAAAATTCATGAACAATTGTTTTATGATAAACATAATCAATAAATATACTTATTAGAACAACGTTGTATGGTGTAGTTGAGAATTAATCACCAAATATCGATAGACAGGAATATCATGGAATTAAGAAAAATTATATGATGGAATATTTAGATTGAATCATATTGCACAGAAATGTTTGAATTTTTTTAAATTTCCTGAAGATGAAGAATTGCAAAAGAGGTTCATAACATCAATACCTCAAAAAAATGGCACCATCGGAAAGTTCTGTAGTTTGTGAAGTCGATTTTTCGAGCAAATATCAGATATTATACATTTCCTTTAATAGATTAATCAATTCACTGATCAATCTGACTGAATGGAACCGAAGTTCCTTCAATTTTTTCAAATTTACCTAAATATCTTTCAAAACCTGTGAAATCATCAAGAACGAATCCGGATGGAAGTTGTCCATTATAAAAATAGATTGATTTTAAAAATCGGACATTATTCACAGTTGAAAAGGGAAAAATATGTCAAAAAACTTGATAAATCATATTTCTATCAGTTAGGTTCACGATCAGATATTTTTCATAATGAATACTGAAGATACATTAATTATAACTTGTAGTATTAAATGAGATACAGGTCTAAGTAATAATGGAATTGAATATTCCACACGATATGAAATTGCGTTGGTGGTCAAAGCTCGAAAATATTCTAAAAAGATTCAAAAGTCAAATAGATTATATAAATGAGTGTAAACTCATTCGATAACTTGGTAAAATTACAGTGATAATGAGAAGAAATTTTTTTTCAGAACAATATTTTACAACACATAAATTGTTCTCTTCAATTTAATGTTCAATTTCCTAAACTGCACTATAATCAGAACAATTTTGATTTTCCACGTTGAAAATAAATTGATTTCAGTAGCGAAGTTTCGGTACGCATTCAAAATCGAAAATTTCCATATTAGCACAAAATTTTTTGAAACTTTCACAAAGTCATATCAATTGAGAAGTTTTCTCCAAGGTTACAGTTACCTACCTTAATTGATATTAATTATTTTATACTGAATATTGATATAAATTTAATTTTCCTAGGAATTTTTTTTTTTGTACTGAATATTGATATAAATTTAAATTTCCTAGGAAATGCTGCTTCTACTCAAAATTTGATCATTCTGCGTGTTTGGAATCATTTCGTCTTTCAAAATCATTACAACGTCTTAATGCAATATTCACTTACAGATCATCCTTGATGATCTCCGAATGTATCCTCGCTACCCCATTCACAGCATGCGACCCCACAATCGACAGATGCGCCATGTTCACCCTTTTCTCCCCATCTTCCTCGATCAGAGACATCCGCCTCATCCTGTCCACGTCACCGGGCCATCTTTTCTCGATTTCTTGGATGTGCAGGAAATTGATGTGGTAGATGATCTGCAGGTGCCTGGGCAACATGTTCTCCAGTAAGGATACAGGCCATCTTTCGAGAGCTTCTGGAAGCACCGTGTGGTTGGTGTAGGCGCAGGTTCTGACGGTTATGTCCCAGGCTTTCTCCCAAGGAAGACCTTCGAAATATACCGCGAATCAGTGTCATCGGTCTCTGAGTCTGGGAAAGTAACGGCCTAGTCCCATATTCACCGTTGGAAGAAATATTAATGATTTTATAAATTCGCAGTTATTACTTCAATTCCATAATTTTTCTTGCATAAGAAAATTTTAATACTTTTAAAAATGTTCAATTGATACTTTTCATATAATCTAAGTCATAATATACTCAGATATAGTTTGTAAACACCTCATATAAACGTGACTCTCCTCGGGCGCAATTTACCAAGAAATAGACATTTCTTCGACGTCATCGGAATGAAAATCCAAAATCAATAGAATGGTCTTTCTAGAATTTCTTTCTACAAGAAGTACAGATTGCACCCAAAGAAGACGGAGACAAATGATTTGTCTAATAATGTGAGCCATGAGAGCCGTCAAATATGAAGGAGGTAAAACCCAAGCATTGAAATAGGAAGATATTCATTCATAGACATGCATATAATGTCATGTCATGTATTTGTAAGAGTAGATTGTGATTCAGAAAAATTCTGATATGAGATGCAGCCACTGAAAGTTTTCAATTTGTCATCGTGTATATTCTTTTTTATAGCCCCAGTATAAATAAGAATGACAGAGCTAGTCATCTTTGAGATAATTAAATAACTGCCAAAGAGAGTTATTGAAGGAAACCATCATGTTTCTCAAAATGAGCAACTACAATTAGAATTGAAGTTTGAAATTGGTCATTGAATCGGTCATCCTAATGAGAAATTCAAATTGCTGATGACGGAAATCAATCAGTGATCTAATTATTAATAGGCCACAGTGACAGTTCAAAAAATCGAAACGGACGAATCAATATCCGACGTTCTCGTTTCTTGTGATTTTTTCTTTCATCAAGAGTATGATACATGAAAATAGAGTAGAATAGAATCTAACCATGGTAGATATAAGTACATTTAAGACAGGTCAGAACAGGACAGTAGAATATCAACTCAGTAGAGTGATCATACCCATCATATTAAAATCAATAATAATAGGTACCAATAACAATAAAGTTCAACATGTCAACGAGTACATTGATGGTAATTCACAAACAATATAAAATAAATAGGAAATAATTAAAATCTGAGCAAAAATATTACTTTCAGGGATAAAGACACTAAAAATAAATAGATATATGATATATATTTCATTATATATTATATAATTACCTATATAACATATTACATTATATAAGTACCCATTATATAGGCTCTAAGCTCTAAGTGAGTTGGCCCTTTGGAGATGTATACATACTGTAAAAACAATAAATTTTCGAGATGAAATCTTTTGATTGTTATTTTGATTTTTTTTCCAATTCTAATATAGCACTGTGTCAATTAAGATTCAAAGAATTCTGGTAGCTGTGAACTATGGACCGGGATAAACAAACCAGGACTCTGTCAAGCACATTTTTGTTTTCGTGATCGATTCTATTCTCCCATTTATTAATAAAGAAATCGTGTACCTAGGGTGAAAAGTGAGCTATTATATAGAGAGCACTTTTATTAACAGCACTTAAACAGAGACTAGAGATGCGTTCGGACACGTATAAGGGATCGGAATCAGAATATCGATACTAATAAATGATATCGCAAGTATATATCAAAAATACAGTGTTCATTTTTAATGATTTGAAATATCTAAACCTCATGAACATCGCAAATGCTCGAGCTACCGTCGGTCTGATGTAGGTAATAAATAATATCAGTCTTCTTGAACAAAAATATTCTCTCAACTGATGCCCATCTCTAATTAGCACATGACAGTGACAGCTCAGCTCACGTTGATTTGTGACATTTTTGGAATTGATAATTATTCATAATTCAAAACATTTTTTTATAATTGCAGAAATCGCTTCGGGCTGTAGTGAATTTAGCAGTCTCAACTATATTTCTTTTACGTTTCGGATAGTAACGTGTGTTCAATTGGTTGCATAGGCATTGGTTTCTACGTGTATATACTAGGAATCAGCGACTCCATTGATAGCTCATTCTCTACCTAGGTAAAATTTCTGGTAATTTTGCACTTATCATCCGATGGGTTTTTTTCGATTTTTTTGGTACTTACGTATTTGAACCTCAGGAACCCGAATTTCACGATAAAAACGTGCGCAAGCTTATATTTTTCGAAATATTCCAGGAAAAAGTATGAAAATCAACCTCGGCTCGTTTTGGGTAGGCATGGAGTTTCTTCTCTCACACAGGATATACCTTCCTTGAGCATTCAAGACGTCAAAAAGAAGGGAAAACATCTTCGAATTTGTTAAATCAACGATCTTCAGCATTTTGAAGGAAGGTGGATCTAGAATTTTTCATAGAGAATCTTCGTCAGAATCACTAGTTCTGTGATTTAAAATATCACAGATGCATATTTGACAGCGCCGTCCATATGAAAGAAGGATTCATCAAAGATGCTAAAGACGATGAATTAAACTTCTTAGAGGATGCTTCTCCTTTTTTTAGCTTCTAGAATGTATAAGGTAGATATTATCATGCGATGGGTTTTATTTCGATTTTTTTGTTTTTGGTACTCACGTATTTCGACCACAGGAACCCAAATTTCACAATAAAAACGTGCGCAAACTTATATTTTTCGAGATATTCCAGGAAGAAGTATGAAAATTAACCTTCTTTCTTCGGCTCGTTTTGGGTAGGCATGGAGTTTATTTTCTCACATAGGATACTTTTTTTACCTTCCTTGAACATTCAAGAAGTCAAAAAGAAGGGAAAACATCCTCGAGTTTGTTAAATCAACGATCTTCAGCATCTTGGAGGAAGGTGAATCCAGCATTTTTCATATGGATGGCGCTGTCAAATGAGAATCTACGTCAGAATCACTAGTTCTGTGAGTCAAAATATCACAGATGCACATTTGACAGCGCCGTCCATATGACAGAAGGGTTCATCAAAGATGCTAAGGACGATGAATTGATATTGTTAGAGGATGTTTCTCCTTCTTTTTAGCTCCTATAATGTATGAGGAAGATATTAAGAGTATCTTATATGAGAAATGAAACTTCGAATGGCTATGGTGCCTACCCAAAACAGGCCGAAACGAGAAGGGTAATTCTCATACTTTTTCCTGGAATATGTCGAAAAATATGAGTTTGCGCACGTTTTTATTGTGAAATTCGGGTTCCTGAGGTTCCTAAGTACCAAGAAAAAAAATCGAAAAAAAAAACCATCGCATGATAAGTGCAAAATTACCAAATTTCTTTACCAAGGTCAAAAAAGTGTTACTTCTCATACGAGGATGTCCTCGAATCATGGTGATTTCACAGTTTAGCAGTGGAAAATAACAAATTTCATACCCTCAATGTCGACGAGTATCCGCATCAGCTCGGGAATCGCCAACGAGGGATGCGTATCGTTGAGCTGAATGGCGGCCTTGTCGGGCAGCAGCTCGAAGTTCGTCCTGGTGGTTTGGCGGGTGCCGAAGCTGGAGCACTTGAACCGCCTGATGATGTCCTGCAGCGAGGCGGCGCACATGAAGTACTCCTGCTTGAGGCGGAGCTCTTTGCCCTCGAAAAAGTTGTCGTTGGGGTAGAGCACCCTCGAAATGTTCTCGGCCAAGTTGCGGTCGAGGACGGCTTGGATGTAGTCGCCGTCATTAACTAGGAAAAAATGCACAGGGTTCCGATCGGGGTCTACTCTATACAGGGTGTCCTATAAACATACCGACAAACTCTAATGGGTGGTAGAGGACATCAAAATAAACATTTTTGCTGGATAAACATGAGTCCGAAAATTCTTCGTTTTCGAGATACAGGGTGATGATTTTTTTTTTTAAATTAAAATTGGTATCTGTGGAATTTTATTGTAAAAACAATGTTTGTTCCCAACATCAAACGTAGTTGAATCAAAAAATGTAAACAAAAGTCAGTGGTGTTCAACTAAACTGAGAGTTAATTTAGTTATTTTTATTTTATTTGAAACATTGTATTGTAAAAATTTCAAGTGACAAAATAGTTGCATTTTTAGTTGTTCATTTGAAAAAAAATATCATAATTACAAAGAATCTACTGGGCGATATTTTTTTGTGCAAGAACTATCCGACATAGCCAGTGGGCACGCCCCTGAAATTATTGGGCAAATTCTAGTAGCTCCAGAAGATACCTTATAAATGTATCAATAATCTGTAAAAATTTCATTGAATTCGACAAAATCGTTCTTACGATATTAATAAAAAATCGATTTTTTAAAAAAATTTAACACCCTGTATCTCGAAAACGAAGAGTTTCCGGACTTATGTTTATCGAGCAAAAATGTATATTTTGATGTCCTCTACCATCCCTTAAAGTTTGTCGGTATGTTTATAGGACACCCTGTATAGTCGGGTCGTAGTATTTATCTCGATGCTGACGTTACACTAGTCGGTTGAGTTTTCACATCAATTCGTAATGGTGCGTTCATGTTTGAAATGAAAATCAGAAGGTTACTCAATTGAGACGAATATATTCCTTATGAATTCACTAACTTTCGGTGAAAAATAAGATTCAATAAGATGAATCCTCACTGAGTTATGGCTTTGTAAAGAAATTCTATTTAAATGAAAATCAGGACGTTGTACCACCGAATACTATATTTCGCCAATATGAAATCGGTGGAAGATGAAAATGACTAAATATGGACTAGGATGATGCATATCATATCGATTTATAGGCAATATTGATTTGTAATTGCCACTTGAGCATCTACTTTGAGATCTAGACACTAGGAGGAGTCTTTGTAGGGTTAAACTTTTTCTTTTAATTGAGAATTCGAATTTCGGCAGCCATTTAAAAAACGACAAATTCGAATTGTCATTTCCTTTTGATATGCGATATTTTCCAAACTATCATGTTTAGATTAGCAAATACTGATTAATCTCTTAGCAAATTCTGTTCTCTACACATTTTAGCTCCTCATATTTTTTCCTAACTATAAATAACCGTTTTTCCGTGGTACATTAACGCATCGGGAGAGACAATTTCCACTGCCTCAATTACGTCCCTACTGGATCGACGTCACGAGAACGATTCTCTGGCCCGGTGAGATAGAGTAGGCCCTGTCTCGATACGCTCCATATGACCAAAAAATTACTGACCTCATAACTCACGAATAATGTTTCACTGTCATTGTTTTGAAAACGGGAGCAGATTCGTTCCCAAAACGTCTATTACATCGAAAGTTGAGTAGAAATTTTGTGTATTTATTGAATATATTTGTCTTCCAAACATTTTTTCAAAATACTGTCTGTAAGTTCTTCGAGGAGGTGGTATATTCATTTTTCAGCTTTTAATGGGATTTTCTCTCCTCGTTTCTGAAAAATAGAGTAGAAGTTATTAAAAATTATTGCAATATATTTGTAGTAAGGACAGATTTAGGATCTGTCCCAAAATGTCACTGCGCTTGAAATTAAACCTTTAGATACCTAAAAGAGAAATTCTCTATTGGTCAGTGACACCTTGTTTTTGAAAAAATTTGGAAATACAAATATATTTAATAAGAATAACACCTCTACTTATCTTGGTGGACGTTTCGGGAACGAATCTGCTCCCGTTCTCAACACAATTGAAATATTTTTTTCTTCGTAAAATTTTTTCAATGTTTCCGATGTTGACACTGAAAAGTGACAATTTGGCAGACGGAGGAATTCTGGTTACAAGGTGTTTTCATTAATTGAAACTTGAATATGAAAATGGAAAATTCGATATCAATTAATGAAAACACCTTGTAACCAGAATTCCGTCTGCCAAATTGTCACTTTTCAGTGTCAACATCGGAAACATTGAAAAAATTTTACGAAGAAAAAAATATTTCAATTGTGTTGAGAACGGGAGCAGATTCGTTCCCGAAACGTCCACCAAGATAAGTAGAGGTTTTATTCTTATCAAATATATTTGTATTTCCAAAACATTTTTTCAAAAACAAGGTGTCACTGACCAATAGAGAATTTCTCTTTTAGGTATCTAAATAAGGTTTAATTTCAAGCGCAGTGACATTTTGGGACAGATCCTAAATCTGTCCTTACTACAAATATATTGCAACAATTTTTAATAACTTCTACTCTATTTTTTAGAAACGATGAGAGAAAATCCCATTAAAAGCTGAAAAATGAATTTTTTCAAAAGTTTCACTGACAAATAGAGAATTTCTCTTTGAGGTATCTGAAGGTTGAATTCCAAGTACAGTGGCATTTTGGGGCAGATCATGTCTGTCCTTACTACAAATTTATTGATATAATTATTATAATTTGTATTTTTTGTTTTTAGAAACGACGAGAGAAAATCCCAAGCGAAAAATAGAAACAACTAATAGTGATATTTCAGTATCTTGCGCCCCTACCAAAAAATATATATTTCATTTCATACTTCAGATCCGCCAGTGAAAAATATTCGGTTTCGAACTTGATATAAACAACATATCAGCGACAATACTCACAGAATTTCAAGTTGAAATCGACGGGAGATTTGGCCGACCACAATCTCAGCGTGTTGACGACATTATTGTTGTAACCGGGAATGGGGTTGTCGTAGGGCAAGGCAAACACGACTTGGGTATTCACCCACTTCTTGCCCTGGGGAGTGTCGATCACGTTGCCGTAAAAGTTAACAGGCAACATGTATTCGGGTCTAGCCTTTTCCCACGGATTGCCGTACCTCAGCCAATCGTCGGGTTCCTCGTGTTGCTCCCCGTTGATGATTCTTTGAGCGAAAATGCCGTATTCGTATCGGATGCCGTATCCGATGGCCGCCATTCCTGAAATAACAACATTATTTAACGCATATCATGATCTGGAAAGCTAATAAAAACTGAACCAAACGAGATATACAGGGTGTCCCATAAACATACCGACAAACTCTAAGGGATGGTAGAGGACATCAAAATAAACATTTTTGCTCGATAAACATGAGTGCGGAAACTCTTCGTTTTCGAGATACAGGGTGTTTAATTTTTTTTTAAAAAATCGATTTTTTATTAATATCGTAAAAACGATTTGATCGAATTCAATGAAATTTTTACAGATTATTGATACACTTTTGAGGTATCTTTTGGAGCTATTAGAATTCGCCCAATAATTTCAGAGGCGTGCCCACGGGCTATGTCGGATAGTTTTTGCACAAAAAAAATATCGCCCAGTAGATTTTTTTGTAATTATGATAATTTTTTTAAATAAACTACTGAAAATGCAATTTTTTTTCCCTTGAAATTTTTCCGTATCTAGCTTCGTTTTGAAGAAAAAAAAATAAAAACCATATCTCTTATATCTATGAAAAAAAAAATTAAATGCTTCAAAATTATACCTTTTATACATATAATTTATACATTTTACCAATGCGTTTATTGAAATATTGAAAAACTGATAAAACTTCCAATAACTTTTTTTTACTAATCATCAATTATTATTAATGACTCTTAATCATTTTTTGTTTTGTATTTAATTGGAAAATATTCGTAATTTTTAATATCTTGGAAAGATTATCCAAAACATACCGACAAATAAAGGGTGCTAAAGCAATAAAATGTTTTAAATAAAATAAAAATAACTGAATTAACTCTCAGTTTAGTTGAACACCACTGACTTTTGTTTACATTTTTTGATTTAACTACGTTTGATGTTGGGAACAAACATTGTTTTTGCAATAAAATAGAATAAAATTCCGACCAAATCGTTTTTACGATATTAATAAAAAAATCGATTTTTTGAAAACACCCTGTATCTCGAAAACGAAGAGTTTCCGGACTTATGATTATCGAGCAAAAATGTTTATTTTGATGTCCTCTACCATCCCTCAGAGTTTGTCACTCAAGTGTTTGCTTCCATTGTTGATTCACTAAGTGAGCCCTTCCCTTACTGTACGGATCATTCCAGCAATTTGGCTACAATTTCTTGGAATATCGTCCCTTTAACAGCCTCCAATGACGATGTTGATTCACTTCTTCCTTAGGGCAGCCCCAAAGAAAAAAATCACATAGACTTTAATCCGGCGAGTACGAGGGCTGAAGGGAGATGAACATTTGAGTGCTGTTTGTTTTTTTTTTTTAATTTGATTTAAAATTTAATTTTTGCATCATCAAACATGAAGATTCATAGAGGATGCCGATTGTTTTTTTTTTCAGTTTTGTTTCCTTCACTTTCCATCATTGAACTCATTTCTTTCAAATGCTAACAGATTTTTGCATATTGGTTGTAATCGATATAGAAAACGTGTAAAAATTATTTATGATACATCGTTGGGAAATCTATATTTTCGAAAAAGTTTGGTTCACTTCCAGTTAAATCTGAAGTTCTGTATTTGATCGGCATTCTTTATTCATCATATCAAATCGATGCACCTTATTAAAAATGTCTCATCAGAATAATAATACAGTTACATGTAAGTAAAACACTATAACAGATAAATAAAAAGTCCTACATTTTCTATGCAGTCTCTCTTTGCTCCTGAGAAATATATAGAGGAAACATATAGAGGAAATAATCTATTGCAGCGAGATTGGAAGATCTTGGAGGTTAAACGATGACCTTTATGAACAATAATTGATTGTTTCTGAAACCACTTCAATTTCAAATTAAATAGATATTATTTTTGAAATGAAAGTTCTGCAATCTTTTGATAATTTCTAAAATTCATTTTTGTAAAACTTCATTGCATCCCAACCTGTAATCTTATAAACTACTTGAGACTAAAGAAAAATATATCAATTCAAATTTAGAAATGTTCAATACATGTTTTAAATGAACAACATGATGATTCCATTTCGGATTATCATCAATTATTATGACAAGGAATTTAATGAAATAATTTCAAAAATGATAATTCAACTAATAATTATGATGATACCATAAATTATCTTTTGATAACTATTCAATATGAACAGCAAAATCCATATTTGTATATGAATACAATTATCGTTCTTATTTCTTTTATTTCTACATCATATAGGTATAATTCCATATATATTATATTATCATAATAGTCATTTATGCACCAAGTATGTTAGGAGGGTGACTAACTGTTTAGGGGTCTCAGTTTCAATAAGCTCAAGACTACATTGAAAAGGCTGTGACGAAAGGAATCTTTCTCGGAGAGAAATTCTAAATATTAATGCTGTGAGAAAAATATGTGTGTCACAAGAAATTGCAGTATTTGTAAATGTAAGAACTGTAGCTTATTTTACCACCAACGTCAGTTTTGATACACCTATTCATGAATTCAGGATATCAGTTCTCATGACACTCATTCAAAATTGATCATTTTTCCAACAACATTAATTCATGCTTCTGGGACATTTTGGTCATTCCACATTTACGTTGGCTAGTAAACCACTGCGATGATTATTTTCTGAAACGAATGGCGAAATTTCTTAAGACTATTAGTATAATGTTGCATAAAACATTTAATTTGTTCATGTCCATAATTCTACATTAAAATAACAGGAGATTAGCGACTAAGTTGGTCAAGAGTGGTCAGAACTGACAAGCTCTGGATCATAACTTTATTATAATATTCAATGAAGGTATTTACCCAAGGTGGCCATGGAATCCAAGAAACAAGCCGCCAAACGCCCCAAACCGCCATTTCCGAGCCCTGCATCTTCTTCGAGTTCCTCTAACTCCTCGATATCCAATCCCAACTGATACATAGCTTCGTCCACTGATGTCTGGATTCCTAAGTTGATCATTGTGTTTTGAAGGGAACGGCCCATGTAGAATTCCAATGAGAGGTAATACACTCTCTGAAATGAAGAAAATCATACCCATAATCATTACAATTCAATGAAAGATTTATATATTTTTATAAACGGTCAGCCATCGATTGAATCGAATAATTGAACTAAAGAATATACTCATACTTCGTGCTATATTTATTATATTCTGTGATTGAGCTGTATATTCCGAGTCCATATTAGTGTACCGACACCTATGGAGGACATGCCCAAACTACGTAGAAAGAAGGAAACTACAATCAATTTCCAGCGTCTTGAACGTTATGATGTTGATTAGTTATCACCTCTGAACAACATCTCTTTGATGATCGAAGGTTATCAGTATGGTATTGAAATAATAGAAACAACGACTAAACGATAAATTATTTTTCTCCTAAATATGTATATAATTGAAAACATGAACCATAATTTTTGTCTTCGAATCGACACCAAATATATATTTTTTATCTGGAGTCGTATCTGATCACGTAGAATAAATCGAGAATGTTCACAATGTTCACGTAAGTGTAAAAAAATCATATTGTGAGAAAGTTTCTCATTGTACAGCTACCAGCTACATATTACATATTATTACATATTATTAGGTAATGGATATAGTAATCTGATGGATTGTTGGCCCAGAGGTTACAGCATAACAGTATCATCATTCGAATTGTTAACAAGAGAAAGAAAGAGTGGAAATTCTGACATGGGTTCGAAGTTAAAAGTACGCAACATCATGGGCGTAGACAGGAAAATGCAGGCGAGGACGTTGCCACCCTCCGGTATCTTTTTGATACCAATTAAGGGACTGGGACAACTGAGAAAAAAAATGGAAAATAGGAATTATTTTGCAAGGAAAGTATATCGATTTGTCCCACGTATTCAACGATTAGAAGTTTTTTCATGCATGGCCAAAAAAATGTACCTTTCATGAGAAATATAGATCTGCTAGATGAATGCAATTTTTTTTTTTCGAAAGAGAGAGCGAATTCAAATATTTCTACCATTTCCATCAAAAACTTGGACAGTGCAGTACGGTAAATCGGGTTAAAAGATGGATGGAGGGCAACAATGTGAGACAATCGTTTGACTGGTTTGTGCATGTCAGTGTGCACAGGATCGTCCGATTTTAAACAACAATGAGATATTCACATGAAAATAATGAAAAAAATAAGGACAAGTGAACCTACTCCACCTCCAATATTTTATTAATTTCAACTCTTGCAAGTCTCTTGTGTTCCCGCCTTATTTTTGCTGAGCACTCATTCAATTGTACCCATTTTTATAACAAATACTCTTTATTAAAAGTGTACCAAAAGTTTTATTGCATTTGCCCTTCCCCTAAGAAAAGTTTCTGACTACGCCCTTGCGCCACACTACTTCCTTTCTAGTCGAGTTCATCTCACATAATGTTCAATAATAAGACCATTGTTCCGTGGTTTTTGTTTCCCACCCAATTACCAGAGTTCAAGAAGAAACTAGTTTGGTGTAGGTATATTAGTAACTTCTTGACTCAGCGAAATGACTTTCTTTTATTTAGTGCTTGCCAACATTTTTACATTTTATAGTGATTTTCTGTGAGCCCATTTCGAATTTGTAAATGTGGACAAGTTTGTGATTTAGCGGATACGAAAATTGTAGGTGAATGTCGTCTCAGGGCTTGATTAGTTGGATCCAACTAGGGCTGAAGTTATGGAACTTTTGTAATTCCCATATATTGGAGAATACTTAATCTGAATTGGATTGAAATATTCTGGGACGCCCGCAGATACTTATATATACTATACCTGTAACCAACTAATTAAATAACTAACCATAAAATTTCTGTCTGCTAAATCAAACTCAGTATCGGGAGACAGCGAGATTTGTTACGTCACTCCATCTGGTTATTTTCAAACACCTAGTAAGTTCCAATCAAATCCTATCGTTCATCCCGTGCGAAGAATATAGTATAAAATCTTGAAGTCTATCAAATAATAGTCAAAACCTTCTGAATTTACTTTTTGATAAGAGGATCTTTCCTGGTGTCAAATCGTATAAAATCTGAATTATTCAAGCCTTGACATCTTAATTGTGCAACTCATCATCATATTTTGGAAAAGTTCACATTTTTTAATGCATATTCCATCAGTACTTGTTGCTTAGACATGTTTCCCTTTCACATTTTTCACTTTTTCTGTTTATCTCTCTCCTTGTAGGCTTTGGGCTTTGGATTTCTTTTCAATAATCAATTAATTTTATATTTAATTTTTTCTGATTAATATTCGTAAGATGAGGATAAGATGACATGTGTAATTATTAAATCAAGCCTTGATTGGGGAAAGAAATATTTCACAAAATAAGCATTTCATTGTGCAGGGTGTTATCTCTCTCCTTTTGTGATGCCTATTATCATATATTTCATAATGAAACTTGTACATGTACACTGAATTATGCTGAAATTGAACTGAAAACTGAAACATATTCAGAGAAATATCGTCAGTGGAAATACTAAAAGTATTCCAAATGTGCATGAATCAGAATCATACTTGTGTGGACACCATAATATATATATAGACATCTTCCATTGGATAAATACTCCGAACAACAAACATGATCAAAGGATAAATATGTTTTGTCTAATTGAAAGCCATAAAACTGTACCCCAGGATAAACAATTCATGAAACAATGAATTTATATCTATTGTATCAAGTATAAAGACTCCAATACCTTAGAGAAAGTGAAAAGGACAAAATAAAAATGTCAATGATTTTACATAATAACTGACTATTTTTCTTCTAACAAACATCGGCCAATCAAAGCCATTGTCGTTTGAATTCGTAATCATAACCCTCAACAATTTTATCAACATTGAAAACGAATAAGTTGTTGGAACGAGTGTTTATGAAATACATTCAATCATATTATTTTTCAAGGAATTTTTCATTTTGAAATAAGAATTATTGGACCGCTGGATTCAAAAAGTTTGAAAATTTAAAAAGCATATTTGATACAAACAAAGTTTCTCTCAATCGTTCCTAAAAATTGAGGCGCTGGCATATAGCGAACTGTCGCTTCATTATATTTCAAAAACGGTAACTGCAGTCTAAAATTGAGTTTATGAAATCATCTATCATCAGTTTAGCCTGGTTGTGAAACTTCAATTAGTCAGTATGATCGTTTATTGAGAAGTACCATAACTATTTTTCAAAATCATAGTTTAATGCAACCCATTTCACTCTGAACACCTTGACTGATCTTGCAACGCCATCATGAAATATTTCGTTACAATTAAATTCCGCCAGTTTCAATAGTTACGACACAAAAAATATTCCATATCCAACTAAAATATTTACATGAAAAAGAATTAGGATATAAAAAGTTTATTAGCAACTTAAAAAAATCATTAAATCGAATTTGAAAGAGATAGGAACTTGAATGTGAACATGAAATGAGTAAGTCTGTTTAAAAATCCTTATTTTAATAATTTTGTTTTATTGTCCAGAGCATACTTTCCACTGATATCGATTGATATGTTGTTATGGTTGACATAAATTACGAAAAGTTGGAATCAAAAAAGAGATAACAATTATATAGTTTGTGAATCAAAAGTATGATTGTCATGAACTGTTGGGAAGGTAATTTCAAAATGAATCATCATTTCTCAAAATGATCTATACTTTCTGAATTTTCTTTACTTTTCTACATAGGCTTGACAATTTCATATCTGATAACACATTCTTCGTATATCATGAGAATATAACAAAGACTACCTTCACCATACATACATTGTATGTCATGAATGACCCTCAATGCGGTCAGTCAGTTTTGCCAACCTCAAAGTTTAGTTTTGGTAGCGCCATCTATTAGAGAATATAAGGCAGTTTCATATCCCTTTGTTTTTAAAAATTCGATTCAGTACTAATAATCTATTGAAACTCAGAACATGAATTGATATTTCCATAAGACACACTTGTTATCAATTAACATACTAAAATATCAAGTCATCAAACTCAAGAATATATTAACCGACAAAAGAATGAATCCCTCAGTCGATTTTTTTTCAAAAACATCTCTCGAAAAAAAAAATGGAAAATCTCACCTTGGGGTCTTTATCATAATAATGCTGCTGTGTCCTGATCCACCTGGATACCAAATGGTCTTTCACAGTATTTGCCAATGCGAAATAATAATCCCTGGATGTAGCAACATTTCTATCTTTGACCAAAGTGTAGTGGACATGCCTGTTGAAGGTCTTTTTGATTTCTATCACATCATCAATCTCAGCTATTCCCCTAACACTAATTTGTTTTCTTCTCTCGATATCCGATTGTGGAGCAGCCATGTTATCTAGAAAAATAATTTACTGAGAAATCACCAATGCCAGGGCTGAGAATAGGTATAGACAGAACCTCCACCAGAAAACAGTATCTTGAGTTTTGTTATGCCCGATTGGAAGGTCACCTTGTCTGATAAATTTGTTATCCCAAGTGCGCATGCTTTATAAATTTTGATCTTGGTTGTGGCTACGGAAACATGGATGCGTCAAGATAACTAGTATCTTAGCATGTTCCCCAGCAGTGGCACGGTCTTTAATATCTCTCCGTTAGAACAGCTAGAAGGCTGAGTCTTTACCATGCTGTATAACTTTGTAAGATCTACAAGATAAAAATTATTCAATGAAATTCAATTTTCCAAATGACAAGCTATATTTTGTAATATTTTCTGGTTTTACTTCGAAAATAAAAGTGACTATCGATGTTCCACAGTGCTATGGCGGAATTAGTGCTATAGCTATAAATTATGATCTAAGGCCTAATTTGCATTGATTTTTGGATAGGTAGGTATTCGTATTCAAAATGATGTACAACCTACAAGGTATATATCAATTACAGAATTTCTTTTTCGACGCTTTTTCGAATTTATAATTCGATATAACCAGATATTGTTTTGATTCAAACTGACTTGAAGAACTGATGAAAATCTTGCAACTGATGAGAGATTAAAAGTATACCCCAAGCTTGTACCTATCATGAAAAACCAAATCATTGAATATGATCAACCTATAAACTTATCTATTTGAGTTTTCTTCAAAATGCTCATAAGGTATCCCTGTGGCGCCACCGTCGGTACCGCCAGTTCCACCCCACTCTCGGCGAAAACAACGGCTCGAGCCTCGAGAGGTTTATGCGTGCCACGAGACTCGACCTCGGCCAGTTCCCGGTCAGCCATTGCGGTGTTAGCACGCTCTATTTTGGTTCAGTCGTTTCGCCCGCACGTGTGGCGCAGTTTCCATGTTCTCGGGATTTGCACACCTTTACCGGTGGAATTAAAGCATTTTTACAAACAACCTTTGTTTCTGATTTCTCGCTGCACATCTGTAAAGTAATTCCCTACTTCGTAGCTTGGTCTTGTGAGCGGGAAGTAGCGAATCTTAAAGTGGTGACCCCGAACTTGCGTGCAGTATTTCATCAGAATTCAGTGCAGTGACGGTGACAATAGTGAAGGTGCAATAAGAGTATTGTCGCGAGCAGCAGAAGTCGCTAAGACCTCGTCTTGTCTCGTGGCCACAACAAGGCGAGCCTTTGTTCTCACTCCGCCATTTTGTTTGGTGGTGGACCGCCTCGCCCCGTTGCAGTTACTAGACAGCCAACTTCACACATTCCATCGACAACGATGAACGAAAGCCCCGATGAGGAACAGGCTCGCCTAGCGGCAGAACGTTTGGAATCCGAACTTCGTGCCGCTGGGCAGGTAACCACGCCCACTCCTGGCGTCAATTTAGTCGGCCATTGCAAGCTACCACCCTTTTGGCGCACTAGTCCAGAGCTATGGTTTTTCCAGGTAGAGTCGCAATTCCAAGTACACCACGTCACTAGCGACTCAACCAAATACCATCTTGTGGTAGCAACGCTCGACCACGACACTATTTCGGACGTGTCGGACATTATACGTACACCACCAGCCGTCGAGAGGTACGCTGCCATTAAAGCTGCCATTCTTTCTCGCCTCACCGACTCGCCAGACGCTCAGCTGCACAAGCTCCTCACGGGAGTGGAGCTTGGTGACAAACGTCCGTCTCAGCTATTGCGTCACATGCGCACACTTGCTGGCACGCGTGTAGGAGATGACGTCCTGAGAGTGAAGTGGATTGATCTTTTGCCACCGCAGACTCGCCGCATGCTCCTTCTCATCAAAGGCCAGACGCTCGAGGAGCTCGCTGCAGTGGCCGATGAAGCTCAAGACATCGGCCCCACGATTATGGCCGCATCGTTCCAGTCCACGCGCAATACCACGCCGACTCCGAGCTCTACGACAGTGCACCAGCCGGTCGACCAGGTTAGCCAGGAGCTCGCCGCACTGCGCCAGGCTATCGTCCAGCTCACAACGTTGACTCGTGATGCCATGCAGTTGCAGGTCCACAACAGCTCTCCAAGGGGCCGTTCAGCCCCGCGCTCGCATCAGCAAGGCCGCGACCGCTCATCAACACCAGGCCCGAATCCTCGGACAGGCCATTGTTGGTACCATACCAAACACGGCACTTTGGCCATTCGCTGCAAGCAGCCCTGCACCTTCTCAGCCCAGGTCGCTAGGGCCTCGCCGACGGGAAACTGAAGGGGCCGGCGGTTTTTTCGGCGTCAGCCGCCGGCGCACCTGAGGAACGTCGCCTCTACGTGACTGATCGTGCTACGAATACCCGCCTCCTGGTAGATTCGGGTTCAGTCTTATCAATCCTCCCCAAACGCGTCGTCGCCAGGCCGCTTCACAAGCAAGACCTCATCCTCCAAGCCGCGAACGCCACACCTATTGCCACTTTCGGAATCCAGCGGCTGATTTTGGACTTGGGATTACGCCGTCCTTTTGAATGGCCATTCGTCATCGCCGACGTACACACGGCCATCCTCGGGGCTGATGCGCTGAGCCACCACGGCCTGCTTATTGATCTTCGTGGACGTCGCCTACTTGATGGACTCACCAGCCTTTCAACTAACTGCATGCTCGGCCCAACACCAGGCATCCACACTGTGAGCATCGCAGCACCTTACACCGTTCCGGAAGGCCCTCTCGGCGAGACATACAAGAAGTTGGTCAGCAAGTTCGCGCAAACCGTCGCGCCCCCCAGCGAGATGGCAACGCTGCCTGACTTGCCCGTCCATCACCATATCGTCACTGACGGCCCGCCAGTCTTCGCACGTCCACGTCGGCTGGCAGGAGAGCGCCTTGCAGTAGCCAAACAGGAGTTCGGGTCCTTGCTCGAACGAGGCATCATCCGTCCTTCTTCTAGCCAGTGGGCCAGTCCTTTGCACTTGGTGCCCAAACAAGGAGGTAGTTGGCGAATCACAGGTGACTACAGACAACTCAACACGTGCACTCGTCCGGATAGACACCCATTGCCTATCATCGAGGACTTGCTTCAGGAGGCCAAAGGCAAGGTCTTCTCCATAGTAGACCTGCACCGAGCCTTCTATCAGATCCCAGTGGCTTCCGAGGACGTGCAGAAGACGGCGGTAACAACACCCTTCGGACTCTTTGAGTTCGTGGGCATGCCACTTGGCCTCCGTAATGCGGCACAGACGTTGCAGCGCACCATGAACCACCTCCTCAGGAAGCTAGATTTCGTGAGGTGCTATCAGGACGATATACTCGTTTCTTCCAGCGATCATATCGAGCACCAGCGTCATCTGGACCAATTGCTCACCATTCTACAAGAGGCCAAGCTACGTGTCAATTGGAGCAAATGCCACTTCGGCCAAGCACAAGTGGTCTTTGCTGGGTACCAGGTGTCCGGAGACGGTTTCTGTCCGCCAGCTCCAAAGACACAGGCCATCCTTGACTTCCCGAAGCCTGTGGATTCTACACAGTTGCGCCGTTTCATCGGCATGGTTAATTTCTACCGCCGTTGCATACCACATGCCGCCGCCTTGCAGGCTCCGCTGACGGAGTTATTAAAAGGCTCCACGACAAAAAAAGCCAAATTAACTTGGTTTCCCGAAGCCGACAATGCTTTCCGGCGCTCCAAGGAAAGCCTCGCCTCCGCGGTTACCACAGCTTTCCTCTCGCCGTCCGAACCACTCGCTCTACGCACGGACGCCTCCAGCTCAGCCATCGGCGCAGCTTTGGACCAGCAGCGAGAGGACGGAAACTGGGTGCCACTCGGTTTTTTCTCCAGGAAGTTGTCGATGACGGAGCAACGTTACTCGACTTACGACCGAGAGCTTCTCGCTGTTTTTGCAGCAATCAAACACTTCCAACGTATTCTGGAGGGAAGGAAGTTCACCGTCTTCACCGACCATCGTCCTCTTTCTTTCGCCCTCGCTCAACGCTCAGACAAGGCTTCTCCCCGGCAGATCGGTCAGCTGGATTTCATTGCGCAGTTCGACACACGACTTGTTTATACTCCAGGCGCCGATAACACCGTCGCCGATGCGCTCTCACGCGTGGAAACAGTCTCAATGCCAGTGTTGTTGGACTCCAAATCCATAAGCACTGCGCAGGCGACAGATGCTCAGTTACCGCACCTACTCAAAAGCCCTCGACTGAAGCTACACCAATTGGACATCGATGGAGACCCCGTGTATTACACCGAGTTCAACGGCACCATCAGGCCCTACCTCCCGGAGTCACTCCGCAGACAGGCCTTCGATGCAGTTCATCAGCTGTCACATCCAAGTGGCAGAGCTACGGCCAAGCGTGTGGCCCTCAGGTTTTTCTGGCCGAGCCTCCGAAAAGACGTTCTGCGTTGGGCTAAACAGTGCGTGCCCTGCCAGGTATCTAAGGTTCACCGCCACAACCGAGCAGAGCTCGGTAATTTCACCACCCCGGACAGCAGATTCGACCATATACACGTGGACCTCATCAAACTGCCAGAGTCTCAAGGTTTTGAGAATTGCCTCACGATCATCGACCGCTATACCCGGTGGCCTCAAGCAATCCCGGTGAAGGACACCAAAGCCCCAACTGTCGCCCGCGCACTTTATGATGGTTGGATCGCAACTTTCGGCACACCCCTCACCATAACCTCGGACCAAGGACCTCAATTCGAAGCTGATCTTTTCTCGAAGCTCAGCAACCTTGTTGGCGCTTCGCATGTACACACTACGCCCTACCATCCTCAGGCCAACGGCATGGTGGAGCGCATGCACCGCACCTTGAAGGCCGCGCTCAAATGCTCGCCAGAGACGCCATGGACCCAAGCACTACCATCAGCCTTGTTAGGCCTTCGCACCACCTTCAAGGAAGACCTGCAGGCTTCGCCGGCAGAGTTGGTTTTTGGCACGTCTCTGCGCATCCCGGGAGAGTTCATAGTCCCCCAGAACACACCAACCAGCAGCCCGAGAGATTTTGTCGCCGACCTCCGCCGACTATTCCAGGCAATCCGTCCAGTGCCAGCGGCCAGACACGCCCAAAACCACCCCTTCGTCTTCAAAGACCTGCGTACTTGCGATTACGTCTTTCGTAGAGTCGACGCAATCCGCAAGCCCCTACAGCCACCTTACACGGGACCTCACCGTGTCATTCGGAGGGTCGACGACAGATCTTACGTCATAGACGTTAATGGAGTTCCGAAGACATTTTCAACCGATCAGCTGAAGCCGGCGTTCTTATCGCCAGCCGATGTGCAGCTGCAGCCTCAGGCTCAGCAGCTTCAGCACCAGCAGCCTCAGCAGCAGCAGCAAACGCCGGCAAGAAACAAAGTCACTTTCTCGTTCCCTTCTCAGGTCACTGGGGAGGGAGTGGCTGTGGCGCCACCGTCGGTACCGCCAGTTCCACCCCACTCTCGGCGAAAACAACGGCTCGAGCCTCGAGAGGTTTATGCGTGCCACGAGACTCGACCTCGGCCAGTTCCCGGTCAGCCATTGCGGTGTTAGCACGCTCTATTTTGGTTCAGTCGTTTCGCCCGCACGTGTGGCGCAGTTTCCATGTTCTCGGGATTTGCACACCTTTACCGGTGGAATTAAAGCATTTTTACAAACAACCTTTGTTTCTGATTTCTCGCTGCACATCTGTAAAGTAATTCCCTACTTCGTAGCTTGGTCTTGTGAGCGGGAAGTAGCGAATCTTAAATCCCAACTACATCTCATATTGTAACTCTAAAATATCAACTAGGATTCTTTTTTTCAGTATATCCGATGCAAACATTCTTCTAATGTGTTACTAAAAAGTTATTTTTTTTTCCTGTGAATTGTAGAGGTGGACGACCTTATCGTCTAATCAAGTCGTTTATTCACTCACGCGTATTTTCTGAGTTGCACCATTATTGAAATCTCGTTAACTGGTATACACTTCCAAAAATCAAATCGTGGCTAAGTCTACGTCAGGTGTGTGGACATTTCTGACATAACTCGATTCACCCAGAGACAATATTTCTTGAGAATGTGTTCATGAAATGAACACTTCCTAATGAAACTTCATTCACTCAACCGAAAAAAATCAAATTTCAAATTAGGTTTTCCGAAAGTTATTCTATAAGAAACTAGATAACAGTTGTATGGTACCGACTAAAGGTACATGTACCACTATCATAATGGCCTGCTACGCGCGAATCAGCACAAAATTTGAATCCAACATTCCAAGATGGAATCACCGGTATTGCCTACTGAAACCATTGACTGTATTCTTTCAAGGCATTTGATTCAGCCATGCTGTTCTGTGGACTATACCTCAACCACAGTTCAAAGGAATCAAACTGAAAGGATATTTGATATCATTAGATTTTCGGATTCTATCGAAGATTCTGACCATATTTGCCATAATATGCCATAATATGTCTATATAGAGCTACTTTCGGATGGAACACCCTATATCTTCTATTATCATGTAGACAGAAACCTATTAGGTACTTACAGGAGATTATTACTATCATAGTCATCCGCTGAAGATTCAATATATATGTTTGGTATCGTATTATACAGTTCTCACTGCATGATTTTACAGCAATATATATATAGGTATAGCAATGTTTGTATAATAAATATAATAATAATATAATAAATTTCACAGATTGATATATCTGTGAAATATTTATATTACTTCAGATCGCCCCTTCAAACTATTCTATTGATAGCTAATAATATTTTTTTTTGTTTCTTTCACCTCTTCCTATGAAGAAGATTTCATATTTATATTATCAATTATTGTTTAACAATGAACTTATCTCCTTGATATTTCAACATCACTGTAAACCATGGACCACAGCCGTCCTCAATGGACCTAACGCACTTCGACACCCGGTATACTTCGAAGTTATACTATCTCTTTTCAATGGTGTTCCCACCACACATTTCTACCTGCGGAATTGCTGATGACGTTTACTTCAGAAGGCCAAGGCAAGGCGAAGATAGCGTGAATTGTATTCACTCGAGAGTGTTGAAGTGGGTTGTGTAGTTTGACGAAATGCTCGCGCATTGACAATATGGATATTTCTTCAGGAATGTGTCTCTTTATTTCAGTTCAAGTGTTAGGTGTATCGAAATAGGTAGTGACCATCGATTTCGAACGTGTCCATTTCATAAAGCATTCAGGATGTGTTTGTTGAAAGCGTCACCAACATCGACGATGAAGTGAAATCTAAATAGCAGTGAACCCACTTCAGTGACCCACATTATTTTAAAAGCCAAACAGTCCAAGACTTCGCCTAGTTGGAATGTTGGCCAAATCAATCGCGTCGGTACATAATAATGAGTTCCTAGCCCTCGTGTAAATCGACGTGAAACATGTCAAATAAAAAACCGATCGTCATCAGTAAAACAGCTTCAGATCAAGGTATAGTACCCCCGAGGTACCAACCGCCTCCATCGGTGCCCAGCAACCAAGGCATACTCAAGAATAACTCAGCACCTAATGAACCGAAAAGACCACCCAAGCAGGCGGGTGGTGACAACGCGAAGTTGACCTACCCCAACGAACAGGCCAATAAATACCACCCCACGCAACAAGGCGTCAACAACAAGTACCTCATCCAGTGTCCCCAGTACCCGCCCCAGCGGCACTCGGAGGAAGTCAGGACGGCCCAGGTGCAGATCCACCAGGAGAACTCATCGAGAGCTCGTCCTCTCGACCAGCTGCCGCCGCAAAGGCGGTACGACGAGATGTTGAAATTCGTGAGGAAACCCGACGAGCCCCCGAGGTTCATCGACCAGAACCGCCACGTGCAGAGCATCCTCGCGGAGCTGCGATCGCTCAAAGAGGCCAATCAGCACCTGGCCGACGACAACCAGGAGCTGCGCGACCTGTGCTGCTTCCTGGACGACGACCGTCAGAAGGGCAGGAAACTGGCACGCGAGTGGCAGCGCTTCGGCCGGTACACGGCCAGCGTGATGCGCCAGGAGGTGTCCGCCTACCAGACGAAGCTGCGCGAGTTGGACAACAAGCAGCAGGAGCTGATCAAGGACAACTTGGAGCTGAAGGAGCTGTGCCTGTATCTGGACGAGGAGCGGGGCAGCAACGCCGTGTGCCCGACGTGCGGGACTGCGTCGGGCGGGAATCTGAGGGACGACGGGGACGGGTCCAGTTCGAGCACCAACGCCGACGAACCGGGGGTGACTCGGGAGTTTGGGGCGGGGGATGAGAGCGGGCAGAGGAGGTCGGAGAGCAGGGAGAGGCTGCTGCATGAGAATTTGGCGAGGCAGAGGAGTACCTTCAATGGTGAGGATATGTTTCTTTCGTAAAAATGCTGATCGCATTTATAGGCTTTAATGGAAATCTCACACACGTGATTTTTAACCGATCAGGAATGTGTATTTCTGTCAGATCACCATAACGACGGATGAATTTCATCGGATTTTTTTTCCTGGTGGGTACCCAACAGCGAATTATACTGGAAATTTTTTTGACGTTTATAATGACAGAATATTTTTTTGACAATCTAATTTCTATTTGTCTTCACACATAATAAATTTGAATAATTTCAACAAAAAGCTTGAATATTTTCTAAATTCATGGACCATTATGATTGATGTTCATATTAAAAACGCAATTATTGTATACTATGGCAGGTTGATTCGAAGTTGCTTGCTCTTGATTCAGAGATTCTTGGACTGTTTTTGCAGAAGTTGAAGCAGACCTCATTGCGTCAATTATATTCTGATGATGGCCCGAGTCAATTTGCAGATATGGTTTTATAGAGTGACTGCTACCATGCCCTGTTATTTTAATTAATTGCTGTTCTTCAATTCTGTTTTGCAAGAACTTGATAAACACGAAGATTGATGTTGTTGAAAACACATTTGGTGTGGAATTTTCTTACCGAATACCACACGAGGTCAAATTAAATCCGGAAATTTTTTGACCTCTAGTGCTATTACTATTGAAAATATAATCAAATACAACAACCACCATAATGTGTGTCGTACCAAAAAACAAATACTACAATTATCAACGTAACGTTGATATGAATTTGAATTCATTTAATTAGGTATACATCCTAATTTTCACAGTACTAGTTGAAAAAATAATACATAAATATAATATACAGACACATAAATATACGGATTCACGATTGAGAATTTCGTATTTACAATTATAAAAATAATAAATAATAGAGTTAATTTTATATCTACATTTATATACAATGTCAAGTAACCAAATTTATGTTTGATTACATTTTTGTATCATTTTGTATGACGTATTTTGTATTACGATCAATCTGAAAATTTGAACTCAACCATAACTAATTATTTGCTGATGAACGTGAATATTTTCCATCAAAAAACTCAACCAGAAAATCTAGAAAAAATTATTAGAAAATACTTCAATGTGGCTATAGCTGAATCAACCTGTACAATCATAATTTTGCACGTTTTTGTCATCTCATCATATAAATTCATGCTATACATCATCGCTCGCATCTTTCATTTCTTACCATATCATATGAAAAAGCCAGAGGTGAATCAAGGTCAAAATTGTGTACACCAAACTGTAATTTTATAAGGAATCGTTTGTAGATCAAAATTTTAGGTAATTTACCCAAACTGTTCCTTTATTTTTTTTTCAGAGCATCTTTTTCAAATAACGTTTTTTGATCTTGCCATATTACCAGACTGTGTGAAATGGCATGTGTATGGTATGTATCAAAATATGACATTTTTCCAGCGCCTAATATCTGAAATTGAAGAAAAAACAGATTAAGTAATCACTAAATTACATTGCGCGAGAATTGGTTCCGAAATCATATTGTGTGATACGTTGCTGTATTCACAATGAAAAATGGTATACTTTAGTTCCGGCCCATATAAAAATACAAAGTTGATGATGTTTTCTAAAAGACGAAACGTCGCAGAAAAATTCTGCTCATATTATCGTGTAGTCCTTAAAAAGTGGCCATAGCGAAGTGCTATTTGTTTTACATTTCCTTTGAAAATATAGCTAGGAGAAAATAAAAACGAAATTCTGAAATTTCGGTTTTTCTCGGATACTATTCGGAATATTAAAACTTTCTAAATGGCATATTATTGGGCATATGAATGCGCTACTTTTCTCTAATTTAATCGACACCGTATCACTTACCGTTTCCGATATACCCATGCTGTTCATTCTTATCTTGGACACACTGTATATTACTTCGTATATTACGTACTTTTTGACAGCTACCGTATATCGGATTGAGGAAATTGGCTGTATGTACGTACTGTATGTTTATATGTCCATATGGAATTATTCATATCAGATATAAGATTCTGTCTACATAATTGTATTGATTGATACATATGAAAATGAAAAAAAAAAATTGTGTCAGAAGTGGGATTCGAACCCACGCCCACAGAGTGGACTGCGACCTGAACGCAGCGCCTTAGACCACTCGGCCATCCTGACTTGATAACAAAATGGTAAATTTACGAATTATTCGCGGTGATTATTAATACCTTTAATTCGTTAAGAGTAAAATGGGAGGGGTTACATAAGGTGTTACTAAAAGATGTGTACTAAATTCAATTCAATTCCTGGAACTATCGTTATGTCACTACCTATTGGAATTTCCATTCTTCCAAAAACTTCCATTGTTATTTACCTACTTAAAATAAGGCATATTTGCCCGTTGTGTTGATGAAACGTGCACAATCATTGTTTCCTTTATATCAGAAAATTACTGTAGTTTGATAATTTTTTGTATATTAGGGAAAAAGAATACAGAGGTGCCCCCTCGCGCTCCTCTAATTGACTCATCGTGAAAATCATGAAATAGTTTCGAAATATTTGACCGAGAATGTCAATCCAAATGGAAGATTCATAATTTCAATGATATGTGATTGTAACAGTACCAATATGATTATGCGTTTTCATCAATTTTTGTTTTAAAAAAAAAAACGTGATTTTTGTTTTTTTTTAAGTTACTGCTCTTCTCTAAAAGGAATGCCAATCTCTTCCCTGAGATGTTTTTCATTGCTTTACTGTGCATTATGATTTTCTCAAATCATCAGAGATGCGTGAAAATGCAGAAAATTTGAAAAAATCGAAATTCCATATTCTGTATGAGATAAGGCGGAAATTACAAAACCGTTTCGAAATATTGACTGAAAGATTTGAAAAACATGGTTCACGAAAAATACAAAAAATTTCTGAGGAGTATCATAAATCGGTAGAATTCGATAACTTTTGAGCAATGCAATGAATCTTCAGCACAAAGAATGCAGATTCCGAATGCTTCAATCCGATTGAAAATTGATAGATCTGATAGATTGATAGAAAATTGTCACTATAATCGCAGATAATGTAAGGTGTGACATTTTCACTAGCAATACCACAAGAGGTCAAATTATTTCCGGAAATTTTTTCGAGCTCATGAATATTTTGAAAAATTTTCTATTAGCACTATTTTTTTTTATCTGTGGACAACACGAAAGGGAAACCTATAATGTTCGAGGAACATCGTGTTAGCCAGCGGTGGAATCTTGAGAGAGTAGGAAGGTGTTGGAATTTTTCTTGAAAGTTTGGAGGTTGTAAGCATCCGGAAAGACTTCACTAGGCAAAGAATTCCACAACTTTACCGTTCTATTGATGAATGATGCTTGGTATAGCGATGTTCGACAGGTCTCGAGCCTGATAGTGTAGGGGTGACCAGCCTGAGCTCGTCTGGTTTGTCTACTAGGATTCGCCCGTGGTGGCATAATAGATGACATTTCCGTTGAGCACCGACCGTGGAAGTACCTATAAAAAAGGCATAGATCGCCGACCTTTCTATGATGATCTAGAGAGGTCGATGATTTGGTGAGTGTTGTGTCATCGACTAGGCGAATAGCTCTCTTCTGAATTGAATCTAAGAGCTTAAGCGTATGTTTGGGGGCTGAGCTCCAAACATGTGAACAGTACTCCAGGAATTTGTGCTTTGTAGATCATAAGCAGTTGCTGGGATGTGAAGTATCTCTTCGCACGGAAAAGAAAACCGAGTTTTTGTGAAGCAGTTTTCGCAATGGACCCCACATGATCGTCCCATGAGAGAGCACTGTTGGTGGTGACACCCAGCATGGACACCTCATAGGAAAAGTGGTACCCGACATCATCAAATTGGGCATTGTATGATCAGCCTTCTTGGTGAACAAACAAGCTTGAGTTTTAGTTTGAGTTTTAGTTTTAGAATTCTTGTCAGATCCTCGACCTGTCTTCGCCTTGAACCTCTGGCCTCGTTGGATGATAGTTGTCAGTTTAAACTGGCAATTAATAGCCATAAATGCCAGTTCAAACTGGCAATTAATAGCCATAAATGCCAGTTCAAACTGACAATTATGGCTAATTATAATAATAATAATAATAATAATAATGATAATCGTCTTTATTATTCTCAATCAGATTTGCACATATATAATCATAAAAAAAAAACGTAGATTTGTTTGAAAATAAAGGGCGAAGTTTATTTTTGATTGAGTACTAGCGCAATCAAAAATATTCTTCCACTTAACCCACTTTGCCACTTCAAATTGACATTTATCCTTAATTGCCAGTTTGAACTGGCCATTAGCCATAAATGTTAATTAGGGATGAATGCCAGTTTAAACTGGCAATCAGGTCTAACTGCCAGTTCAAACTGACAATTAGGTCTAATTGCCAGTTAAAACTGGCAATTAGGGATAAATGCCAGTTTGAACTGGCAATTAGGGATAAATGTCAATTTGAAGTGGCAATAGTTAGCCATAATTGCCAGTTCAAACTGACAATTAGACCTAATTGTCAATTTAAACTGGTTTTTAGGGATAAATGCCAGTTTAAACTGGCAATTAGGGATAAATGTCAATTTGAAGTGGCAATAATTAGCCGCATAATTGCCAGTTGAAACTGACAATTAGACCTAATTGTCAGTTTGAACTGACACATAGTGCTAATTGCCAGTTCAAACTGGCAATTATAAAAAAAGTCATTCGTAGTAACAAACCTTGCAAATACGTTGACTTCGTACGTTTCGTAAACTTTGACTGCGTGTCTCCGGCGTTCGTTTCAGACCAAATAATGCAGTACGTGCGCATCTTGGAGCAGCGCGTCAAGCAGCTGGAGGACGACAAGCGCGCGTTGTCCCACCAACTCAACCAGCTGACGGCGGGCGAGTCGGCGCCGGCCGCGCTCCTGTCGGACCCGGCGGCTAACGCGCTGACGGGCCGGCCCGAAGCCGTCGTGAGGGCGCTGCAGGTGCTCGAGGTGCGGGAGCAGCTCGAACGGGAGAGCCGCCAGCCGGCCGAGGCCGCCTCGGACGCCGCCTCGCAAGAAATGGACGACGGAGAGAAGGCTTTGGTGCGGGAAATGTGCAACGTGAGTTGATTATTAGCTTTGTTCGCGGATGCGATTCGATTCCGGATTGATTCGGAATCGGTCCTAGCGGTTCTAGGATTTTTGCGAGGACGGAGAGTTCGATTCTGTTGCTCATGCGCAATATCGGTCGTATCGTCGTCAGCTGTTTTCTGATTGAGCAAATTAACCTATCACAACGATCCTATCACCTATTGAGTGATGAGGTGATAATATCTAATTATTCATAGTTCAAAATGTATTCAGTTTGAAAATGAATCGAATAAATAAAATGAACTGTTTGATATCAACCTGCTTCGGTATCACTCATTTTTCAGCGGTCAAAACTCACAAAAACACGGTTATGTTCGAAGACTTATCTGACAGTTCTAAGTTCTTCAGTTCTGAAATCGTTCGAGGTAAAATATAATCCTGAACCAGTTGATAACTAGGCATGCGCTTTACGACAATCCTGAATTAGTTCTGAACTGGTTCGGAATCGGTTCAAAATGAGATCCGCGAACAAAGCTATTGATTTTGCAAAAAAAGTCTGCAAGGCTCGAAACTGGAAATGCAAATATCAGATATCGAATGCTTTCATCAGTCGTTGACTAGAATTGAAAACTACGTTCAAATATCTGATGAAAATCACCCAGTTGACCAAAACATGCTTCATCACTGATGCATTTCAAATGTTCCATGTCTTATCACAGAGATGCTCCAATCGGAGATACACAGTAGAGATGAATGTCCGCCTCAAATGATGATATCACAGATTTACTTCAAACTCATCAAATGCTTTATCACATTTGACTCAGCAGTTCTATCACTGTTGCATCTCAAATGCTCATGTTTCATCACAGGAATGCCACAATCGAAGATGAAGCTTCGATGAATGTCTGCCTTAAATGAAATCACAGACTTATCTCAGACTTCTCACATGCACAACAATGGTTGACTGAAATGACAAATAAAAAATTACTTTACAAACTATCCTGTAGATGAACGAATAAGCGGCCGTTGTGGTCGGAAAAGCACGATATGGGATGCCAAAACACACCTATCTACTCGCACAATAATTTTCATAACCTCATTTAATTTTATTCCACACACACTACCTATTCCACCCTATTTCCTACTGAAGTTGAATCATTTCATTACATTCTATCAGTTTTCCACTTCATAAACCGTTCACCACTATTTACCTTTTGGAAACTTGCGATAATATTGAATTCTTCAATGTGACTTGTGTCTTTGTTGATTACCTACCATTAACAAGTATGCAATTTTGTGTTGAATCTTTGTTAAAACGAAGTTCTTCTTTAGATGAAGCCTGGTGATGAGACAATTTGGTCTTGGGTGATAAAACCTGCGATGAGATACTGTTCTTTAACAGGCATGAATGGCATTTTAGATCAAAGTTTTTATATGTTGCAAAATGTCGTGATGAAACAAAGTTCCTTGTTTGTTGTTTTGTGATGACGCCTAAGATGCCTCCATTCAATTACGTTGATAAAACGTGTGATGAAACACTGTTCTGTAGCAAAACAAGATATATTTCAGATGCAAGTTGCATATGTTTCAGAACTTTGTGATGAAACAAAGTTCTTTGACTGATCTCTCTCGCGATAAAGCTGAGAAAAGTGTGGTTAGCTGGGCAGATATTTGAATATCTGAATATATGCGATTTAAAATGTTCGACAATTGATCAAATGGAAAACTGATTTATAATTGATATCACGAAATCTTCATGAAAAGTTCTGCAAGGCTCAAAACTGAAAATGCAAATATCAAATGCTTTCAGTCGTTACCTAGAATTGAAAACTACGTTCAAATATCTGATGAAAATCAGATATTTGAATATCTAATTATCTGCGATTTGAAATATTCTACAATTTTTCTAAGATTGATCAAATGGAAAACTGTTTTATAATTGATATTACGAAATCTTCATGAAAAGTTTTGCAAGGCTGGAAACTGAAAATGCAAATATCAGAGGTAATAATAATAATATAGTATAGTAATATCAAAGGTAATGATTGTAATATCTGATCCTCATCTCCTCCCACCTCAAATAGAAATTCTTGCTTGTGAAATATGTCGATAGTTTTTGGGAATTTTCAAAAATTTGGACGTTAGAGAGCACCACCTCATTTTCAATTATGAATTATAAGTGATGTGTTAGAAATTCTGAGTGATCAATAATGAATAAGTATTCTTATTGATAATTATTTTTGTACCTAAAAGTGGTGTCCATGTATGAACACCTAACTTCTGAAAACACTATGTATATCTTTCATTGTATGATTTTCATTTTCAGGTTGTCTGGAGAAAATTAGAAGACCCCAACCCCCCGAGGAGATAATATTGCATATAAATAAACCAAGAGATTTCTTGCCACGGCGAAAAATGTCGAATTATGGAGTATTAAATTTATATGTATACGTAGATCTAGTAGTTGTATAGAAACATATATATTTATTTTTTATCAAGTACAAATGAGTCGTAAGCACGAAATAATATTACCCATTACAATCTTATAATTTATATATGGGTCGTGCTTTTCACTTTTGAATTGTATTCACTTCGAAAAATTCAGTTAGCTCAGTGTATAATTCAGATGAAAATGCAGGAAGGAGCATTTTAATTCATCTTATACTGTATATTCAAATGTTCAGTCAAAATGCGGAATGAAGTAAATAAAGTTTTGTCATATGAGAAGTGAAAGCCTTCGAAGCACTGTTCGAGTCTACCTGGTGAATAATTATCGAAAGAAATTCCAAACAAGGTTATCCTTTATTATTGATATTAAAACTATAAATTTCTCTAGTATCTAAAATGAACTTAATGATATAAATCTCACCAGAGGATATGAATATAACTTCTATCAACATGTGGTTCTCAGTTGAATGTTAAAGTAATGGAAAACCAGATTTTCGTGACATGAGAAATGATACTGTTTGACAATCTCGAATGAAGAATTCTACGCCCAGTGAAATAATGTGGAAATGAATTATTGCCTAAATGGAGTATTTTCTTAGATTCCTCCTTGACAGATTTTAAATTCGTTCATACGTTCAGAACTACATATTTTAGATAAAAGTCATTAAATTCCAGTATAGAATTTTTGCGAGGAGAAAATTGTTTATGGAGTTTTGAAATCAACAGCAATCGATATTTCTAAAGCCTACAGCTAATTTCATATTTTTTCATAACGTAACTGCAATCCATCTTTGTCTATTTATAAGACAATCAAAATTGCTCCATAAAAAATAACACAGAAATATCAAATTCCTATTGGTATGTATCTCTTATTGATGACCACACATACACCTTGAAATTTCATATTTTTCCAAAAATGAAAATTTCAATCATTATCACGATACACGGTAAAATGTGCTCCTTACTTATTTCACTTTTCCCATATAACATATGCAAATCTAAAGCTATTATTTGACCAATTTGTGTAGTCATGACAAGCGTTGTTAGAGAACTTGAAGTAGCTTGTCAATCAAGTTATTTTTTTCATTCGAATATATTAAACAGTATACATTTCCTCATCTAAGATGGGTACACGGATTTCAGTAAACATATAAGGACCGAGAGTTCAAGTAGGTGTATCTAATGTGTGAAAATTTCAAGTCTAATTTTTCACAGTCAACAGTTTGTAAATAATAATAATAATAATATATAAATATCCAAAATGAAGAAACTCTTACTGCCTATTCGATGTTTAACAATAATGGCTTTACAGCCAGTTTATCATTTTCATTATACGGTTCAAAGAAATAACTTCTTATTCAAGAATGAAGTCGCATGAACTGAAGAATGAACTCGCAAAATTGATGAGCTGAACTCATTAATTTTTTAGACGGCATATCAACGCTATCTTTCATTATGAAATAGTTTTTCTCATTATTGAAATGGTTCAGTTATACGTTATAATTCTAACAAATAACAGGTAATCCTGTAAAACCCCTATAAAAATATATGTTCCCACACGTTTTGTTAACAGTGTAACAAGAGCCAACATATTTGTTATCATTCAACTGTGCATTTTGCTTTTGTTACACATACTACATCAATTATGAATATAGATACATGGAAAATATCTTTGAATGTGTTCTATCATAAATATAATCGAATTGACAACGCTTATGAACTAGAGTTTAACCAGAATAACAAATTCACGTTTCTCGATATAATGTTAATATAAAAAATAATTGTTACTCATCAACACATCTTATCTGAATATACAATATCACTCAATGAGGCAGGTACCTATTCAATTTCGAGATTTTCGTTGATTTAATCATCATTATGCAACAAAATCCGAATAATGTAGGTCCGCGAGGGGCATTATCTATAAAAAACTTTCATTTAATCCAAAAAGTCTTAGAAATATCTGCTTATTGTGTAAGAAGAAACATTAAAATAATATAATATCCTTGTTGTCAATTGTCATCAATAACTTGAATATGAATCAGAAAGTAATAGAATAATGATTCAAAAGATCTATATATGAAGTCTTCAACAAATATATATAATAAATATATTATTATATTATATATATAATAAATATTATCTTTCACATGTCAGAACCATCAGACCAGGTAGTAAACACGCATTCTGGTTTTTAAGAAATATGTCGATTCCAACTTCAACTCGAGGAAATGCCTCGAAATTTAACAAAAATAATAAATATCCATTCAACTGCGCTCAACAGAAAATAAATACACAGATCATACAATCAAGCAATGAAATGGTCTCATCAAGTATTATATAATTATGATGTATGAATCTCACACTGTTTATTCTCTAGTGACAGTCAACACGACGCCACCGTCATGAAGTTTTTATAAAATAAAAAACTTTATGAATCTATTCCGTCATTTGAAAACTCAAAAGCTATACTTCATTTGACCATTTGGATTCGATGATCTGCTGGACATAAGAACTGTCAATAAAAAAAAACATAAAATGGTAACATCAATGAGCAATATAACGATGATAATAATATAAAAATGAATAAGGAATATCCCAGAAAGAGCTTGCAGAATCTTTCTGATAAAAGACTGCATCATCAGCCACTTGGAAATGTGATGCAAGAATAACTTCCAGAATGGCTTGGTAGTAGTAGTTAATGACCTAGAAAAAACACAATAGAACAAGGACAAACACTAATTGGCTTATAAAAACATATAAAACAAAAATTGTTCCACCAAAAGCCATGGAACCTGCCATTATCTACTCCTTTTCAAGGGGTATGACTTCAACAAGTTAGTTTTTCATTTTCATTTTACGAACTAGTTCATAAACACATTTACTGTCCTTCGAATATAATAAGTACATACAGGTTGTTGATTAAATGAATGCCGATAATACAGGGTGTGAATCCTCGGGTGATTTCAAGGAGAAAAGCTTGTATCAACATATGTTCTAAATCTCTTAGTTTTTGAGATATGGGGTGTTAAAATTTCGAAAAAAGTGAGTTATTTATTAAATTGTTGATTATGATGATTCTTAGATATTCTTATGAAATTTCGTACACACTTTAGTGACGCCCGTACGGAGTTTAAAGGGACAATTTTTGAACAAAAAAATGGTACGCCAATGATTTTTCTAAAAACCAAAATAATTTTTGAAATCCCTATTCATTCTGGAGCAAATTTGGTTCCTAGACTTACTTTTGTACAACGAACCGTTTTCGTATGAAAAAATTAAAATCTTTTTTTTCCTCAGTTCAATGAGACTGTTTTTGATATTTTGTTGAAATTCAGTTTGTACCCATTATGAGTGGAAAGACTTCTTACAAAAAATAAATTTCCTACGTTCACCAGTGATGTTCACATACGCATGATAAAAAACACCCTGTAGCTCAAAAACTATGAGGTTACGGACATATGCTGATATAAGCTTTTCTCCTCAAAATCACCCGAGGATTCACCCCCTTTATTATCGGCACCCTATTAATTAACACCCTGTATAGGATTACTGAAAATTCGAAACTTTCTGAATAATAATTAATAAAAATCGAAAAGTTCGACCAATCGACAATTTTGAATAAATATAAATTTTCATTGTTATATTTCAGTGGAGTTACATGATAAGTTCGGTGTGCGGAAATCTAATACCTAATTGACTCGGTAGTTGACTCGAGCAAGCAACTGATAATTATCAATTATGAAATCGTATACTCGATATTTCAATGTATTTTTTCACCTTCTTTTCATTACTTTCATCATTATTCTTTGATTTCACGTTTTTTACACTTGATTTAGTGGGGACAGCCTTTGAAAATTACACAACATAGAGGTTTGGATCCTTATTTATATAAATAATTATGTGTTGAGTATTTCATCTTTAACAATGCTTGATTGTTGACTGAAGATGGACATACATATGATCGATAAAAAGTATAATTAGCGCCAGCGATTGTCAATCAATATCGATTTCTCAACTGAACCGTCTTCCGTATGCACTTCATTGTTAGTGAGAGGACTCAGACAGTATAGTAGATCTATTTTTTGTATAAAGAAAAAAATTATGTCCGTAAAAGATAAGTGTGAAAAACTGAGTATCGATAATTTGAAATTTTTCTGGAGTAGGTAATACTTTTATGCTTCTATTGCATTCACACCACTGAAATATTATAGGGATGACTTTGAGAATGGACTACTTCCTTCACTTCAAATATTCCTTGTGTTATTAGGGTGAGCAGAAACGAGTTTCAACCATGATGTAAATAAAGACTGGTGTTCCAACTCCCTATACCCAGCCACTAGAAAAAGTTGTAGACTGCTGTCTACTTGATTAAATCGAGTTTTGATACCTAAGGCTGCTCAAGTTCGACATTAGATGACATCACCTCTGTCGACGTCGAAGATTTTCTTGGAATTTGAAATTCAACTCGAATGCAAATATTGAACCGTTACCTAAGCGCTGCGGCCTTAGTAAGGTTGTTTGACAGGTCTACATATTTTGGAAAGAAACGTATGAAGAGTTATTCCACCATCCTATATCCACCTTGGTTTCAACGATAAACACCTACCCATCCAACCGACTAAAACTTTGACGAGGCGTCAGACTCGTCTTCCGAATCACTTCCCTTCCTCCGATTGTCAGATCTACCGTATGCAGATGATTTGTATGCCCTGGTGTATCTGCCCTGCCCTCTGGTAGCGTTACCTCGGCGGTACGAAGCACCCCTGCGATTCTGATTACCTCTCTGGTCGTAATCGCGTCCAGGATGGTTTCGGCGCGACTGTTGGTCACGTGATCCGTAAGTCGCATTCCCAGCCGATTGGCCTGGAGTTTCCTGCCGTTGATAGGGTTTCGGATGGGGATAATGTGGCAGATGGTAAGGGAAATGACTTTGTTGAGGACGACTCGGTGGATAATGCGGAGGATAATGTTGTTGAGGATAATACGGGGGAGTAGTGCGCGGTTGTTGGTTCGAACAGTCGACATTCGAGGAGACCGCAGGTTTTTTTGGAGGATACTTCTGATCTGAAAATAATGTACTGTATTGTTAGTTGGATTCATGATATTGATAAATTTGAAAGTCTTAGCAATATGATTATGTTGTGCTGGTATGGATTCACTTCAAAGGTGTCGGATATGCCGAACTGAATAAACATACAAACTCTTTAATTTTTAACATGTTTCCTAAGATGTTCGCAGACACATAGCGTTGAATTTCATCTTCTGGAATTAATAACTTTCAAATCAAACGACAAATGAAGACTACCTTTTTTGTTAGAAGACTCCTAAAAATGCCTTTACGAACGGCGATCTTCACGAAAAGAGATTTTTAAGAAAACATATTTTCAAATAATTTGAGAACGGTGATACCTTCTAGTGAGAATCAAAATGAGCTCCCTCTAACCTTCGTTAAATTTTGGATTGACCTTTGGAACACCCTGCATAACAAAATTTAGAAAAATAAAACCGAATTCATCTGAAACTGCTAAATGAATTCAAATAAAAAACGAACATTTCATATGCATACCGTATTTTAGTAAGGGGAGATTTCCGCCATGAGCTCCAATTGGAATAGACATATGAGGCGGTGGATAATTAGCTGACGAGTGGTCTGATGGCCTTCTACTCCGATGATACTCTTTTCCATCTGGGAAATAAATCAACGAAAAGATAATGTGTATGTTTATAACTATTTTAGATCATCTCTGAAACCGATTCGTCAATTTGAGTCTACTCGTATTCAATTAACCGCCAAAATTCTAGTGAATCATTGATGATAATGATTATTTTATCAGCCATCACGCATTTTCTTATATTTTTGGTGCTATGCCTTCATGATATAATACAGTATGGTCTTGAATCTTCTTTATCATTACGGATAATGAACGTATGATAAAACCTTATGTGTATCGTTTAGATTTATTTATTTACGGGAAACCCCCATGACAACATCAATTAGTTGAATATTTAATGAACAAACACTATTTTTTACAGCCTCTATAAATATTCCATAATCACCCTCAACATCCCATCATCCTAAAACACTTTATATTAGTATCACATATTTTCGAAGACTATAAAATATCATACAGAGACTTATTGAACCAATTATATGAGCAACACAATAAATACGTCTATATTATTATTATTATTATCATACTGTCATCAACTTTCAATATCCTCTCAATTGGATTAATTTGTTGCATGAAAATGTAAATGAGAACAAAATCTAGTACTGAAGTAGTTCTAGACAGTTCACATTTCCATTCATCAATTCGAAAATAACACAAATCTAACATGAGTTTTCTCCTAAGTAATGAAAGTTCACCTGTATTGGAACAGCGCTCCTTCCTGTTCCTTGAAGCTTTGTCTTTTTTGTTCCTTTCTTCATTGCCATTATATTTGCGTGAACTGTTTCCATCTCTCACATCTACATTTTCCTTCAAGTCTCTTCTTCGTTCAGTCCTATTCTTGCTTTTAGCACCTCTTCTTCCATCATCTTCATCTTCATAATATTTATTGTGGACATAATCCTTCACAAAAGATGGATTCATGTGAAAATTCTTCTCTGACTGGAAAAACCGTTCAATTTCCTGTGAATTGTGCTTTACACCTGACAATTTTTTCAAGTGTTCTTCGAAGTTTTGTATATTCTTCAGTACATCTTGTGTAGGATTTCTCAGTGCTTGCTCGAATATTTTTTCAATCTCCTCGATTTGTTTCTGGAGATTTCTCAATTCTTCAATCGAGGATTTGTTTGCAAGAGAGTCTCCCAGAGACAATTTTCTGAAAGAAAAAAAAATTCTTGAGCATCTTATTGTATATCAGTGATACTAAGTCCTGAAAACACGCAATGTTCCAGAGGAGTCAAAATTTTAATCATTAGACGTTCTTATTGGTATAATAACATTGCAAAGTCGGGAGGCATACATAAATTCCCATAGAACACATGGACATCCGATGGATGTCCAATGGATATTCATTCATGATATTTTGCATATCCAATAGGCATCTAAAAATTATCCAAAGGATATCGGAAGTCTAGTGGATGTCCAGATAGAGCTTTCATGGACGTCAGAAAAAAACACATTGATGTGTTGAGAATTACTTCAACAATTAATCCATTAAGATCAAAAGATTAACCTCATTTCCGATATATGCTGAGGAAACGTCCCATGGATATCCAAAAGTAGTCCAAGGATATTGTATATGTATATATATAGGATATGTATTGGACATGATTTGGATTTCCATAAGATATTCGGTGTTGTATGGGTTGTAATTATTGATTTTTGCATTATCCTAATGATTGTTCAATCTGTTTTGCATTTTTTCTTCTAGTAATTATACTATCAATATATGTTCCCTTCATATACAGGGTGAGTCAAAAATGTGTACCGAGCTTTCTGGGGGTGATAGACCATTGAAAAATAAGTGTAGTTTGATGATTAAACTCATGGCCCAAAATGCATATTAAGGGAGATATATCCTTCCAAAGTTGATAAAATTAAAATAATTTCTCCGCATAACTTCTGAACGATGAAAGCCACCCGATTGAAATTTTGTGCATGAATGTATGTTGTCAAAATAAATTTTTTCGTCACACTTCCACATTTCTGATATTGTTATAAAGGGTGTTTTCAGAGGGTGAGTCATGATTTTTTGTAGAAAACTTTTTTCCCTGTATTATTTTCGGTGAAAAAACAGGAGCATTCGATGGAGCGAAGAAAATTACATGAAAAAGGTACTCTTATTCGAATACAAAAAATTGAGCCGTTCGTGAGATATTTGAGTTTTTGTAGTGACATGATATCAGCAGATTGATTATATTCATCGCGAGATTCATCGGTATAACGATATTTCAGCAGCATTTGCATTTCCGAAGCACTCGCCAAGCATTAGAAGCATATTAGTTTGTTCAGAGAACGAATAACCTGCCATATTTCTTAAAATCTCAGTTGATAATCGCAGTGATAAATGACACAGAAAAACCACACGAACAAATCGACTACAACAATGTTGACTCGAATGTTGATGACATGAACGTCAAAAATGAGAACAAAATTATTCATCATGGCCTGCTAAAATATTGTTACCAATGAATCTCGCGATGAATAAAATCAATCCGCTGATATCATGTAACTACAAAAACTCAAATATCTCACGAACGGTTCAATTTTTTGTATTTCAATAAGAGTACCTTTTTCATATAATTTTCTTCGCTCCATCGAATGCTCCTGTTTTTTCACCGAAAATAATACAGGGAAAAAAGTTTTCTACAAAAAATCATGACTCACCCTCTGAAAACACCCTTTATAACAATATCAGAAATGTGGAAGTGTGACGAAAAAATGTATTTTGACAACATACATTCATGCACAAAATTTCAATCGGGTGGCTTTCATCGTTCAGAAGTTATGCGGAGAAATTATTTTAATTTTATCAACTTTGGAAGGATATATCTCCCTTAATATGCATTTTGGGCCATGAGTTTAATCATCAAACTACACTTATTTTTCAATGTTCTATCACCCCCAGAAAGCTCGGTACACATTTTTGACTCACCCTGTATATTTATATAATCTTCATTCAAATAGGAATTCTAATATACAAAATTCTAATAATTATCACATAATCATTCAATAAAATAATGAATAAATAAATGAAATGAAATAATGAGATCAAAAGTATCTGGCGGTATTGAAACAATATTTTTAAAACAGCAATACATATGCATAACAAAGGTCAGTTTTCCTTAATGTACCCCAGAAGATTGGATTTGAATGAACTCAGTGTTTCACTTTCCTTGACCTGAATGAGTAGATTGCTATATTGGAACAAGCCTTTGTGAAATAAAGAATTCATGGTTTTTTTTTTGGAATTGGTTCTGTTCACATGAAAATTTGAACTTCCTCGAGTCTGATAATTGGATCTGATGAATTGAGATGCATTTGAGAATGATTCGCTTTGCTCTGTTCTGCAGTTTTTGTAATTCTGCAAGCCAGTTCGAATCTAGTAACGATAATGAGCTTGGGCAATACTTGAAGTGAGGTTGAATTATAGTTCTATAGATAGTTGAAGATGTCGAAAACGATAATTGTTGCCGTATTCGTGAGAAGAAGAAAACATTTTTTGCTTATTTTGCTATGAATATAATTGAGATGAACTTTGAAATTGAGGAAATTATCAACTTTGAAGCTGAGATATTTTATTTCTTGAACTATTTCTGTTTTCATTATATATTGATATTGTCTCGATTATATTTGTATTTCGAGGTTATTATCATGGCCTTAGTTTTGAGAGTATTCAATTTAAGCTTATTAACATTAAAAAATTCAGTGATATTTTCCAGACCTCTATTCATTTTATCGATTGCCTCATCCAAGTTTAGATTGTTGACAGCTATGAGAGTATCATCTGCAAACAAATTTATGAACTTGCAATCTTTAAAAAAATTGATGTCATCCAAATTCTATTTGAAAAATATTTCTTTCTATATTCTTTCAACATTTTCTCATTAATGATGATTATCAATCTCCTATTATTTCATCGAGTGTCACAAACCCAAAGTTTAAAATACTGCACCATACATTTTACTCATTTTGCCAAAATATATGATACCTTTGTTTATCCATTGTCCCTCTGAATAAAAAAACTAGTAGGCTGAAACTCTGTTCAGGAACTTGAACTGGAACTCCGTTCCAGCCTACTACTAGTTTTTAGATTAGATTTTCAGATTAGTTTTTCAGATTCAAGAGTTTTTACTAGTTTTTTCTAATGAATGATTTTGATAATACTCACTGCTCAATCAAATAGACCACATATTCCTTGACAGAACTACTGAGTGATACAATAGCATTTTCATGCAGAAAACTTGCAATGCCACCAGCAAATGTTTGTATGGCGTCATATTCTTTTCGTAGCTCCACAATTTTCATTTCTACATCTCTGATGATTTCCTCTAAATCATTCAATAGAATTCTTTTTCCCTCAATGATGTTGTCATCCGAATCACATAAACTCTCCTTGATCCAGGTTATATAGTTGAGTTGCATGTGAGTTAGATAATCACAATAGCACTGTTGGCACTTCCTTGTGGTCTGGCTGATAGCATGACAGTTCAGCAAATCTGGACATCCGACAATCCCCATTTGAACATTGGCTACTTCAGTGCAACTGCCGTGACACACTTTTTTGTAGTGCCATTTAGGTTCACCATTAACCTGCGGAATTAAACATTCACTACTAGCATATTTTGGAGAAAAAATAAAGTCTTTGATCACAGTTAAGGAAATACTATACCAGTTCCTGGACTCCTCAGAATCACGTTCGAAGTCTGATCGTGATCCTGTAGCTTTATATGACTGTATAATGATATATATATATATATATGCATGATACAAGGAAAAATGTCTGGAAGAAGATGATGAAAGAAAATCAAGTAATCAATTCGAGTAATCCTGATTCAGAATCCGTCATTATTTCTAGTGAGAAAATTCCTTGTAGTACATTTTGGAATTTGGGCCTATAAAAGTGATAAAATAAAATCACTCTATTGTTGGATGAGCATTTCAAATACCTACATAACAAAAAAAGTTTTGATCGATCGAATAACGATGTTACAGGATTGGTAAGTGTTTAACATAGAAACACTGCGTATATGCTGATTGTTCTATGTTACTTTATTGCACATCCGGGCGAATCGATAGCTTTCTTTTTCTCATGTTGATGATCCTCATGAGTCGATGGGGAAAAGGTGCATCTAGTAGAGAATATATATCATATCTTTGATTTCAATACAGTTTTCTGGGGTATTGAGAATATCAATTCATTGTCTAATGCAGAAAGAGAAGTCTTACAAAATATTTCCAAAGGATTGGAAAGAATTGAATCCTTGAATGGTAATTGAATCCTTCAATCCCTTATAGTATTATCAATTATTATAATTCTTTTTTTTTTTCTCCCTTACCCAATATACATCAGCACATTTCTTGTGTGTACAAACAGTGACAGGTTGGCGAACTTCTGTTTTTACCACATCCTTGATAGTTTTTCTATTTTTCAACAACATTTCAATTTGCGCTATCAAATCATTCTGATTCTCATTAAGCCGATTCAAAACATTGGAATTATCCTCCATGGTTTCAGATATTCTCGAAAGCAGTTTTGAAAAGAAGAACAACATCCTTCTAGCTGAGTGAACATTCATTAAATTGTCAGTTGAATAAGCTGCTGGTGATCCTCTTTGTAACTGTGTTATAAGACTGCAACATGAAAACGATGTTAAGATGTGATAGGAATAGTTTTTCTATATCAACAAGTGAGTAATTTTTTTCACAACATAATATTGTACAGTTCAATAATTACCTGTGAGCATTTTTAGCTGATATTCTCCAACTATTCAGATTGACTTCTCTCAGTGATTTATCAAATTCAACATGTTTCTCAACTGCTGCAAGATATTTGAAAGCTTCATTATCAAAGCAATAATAATTTTTGTCTGTAGATATTTTTATATCCTGCGATTTCTCCTCTATGGTTTGTAGAACTTTCTCCAAAGTTCTGACAGTTTCTCCAGGAGTATAGTCTGAACCTCTGGTATTGGTATAAAGGAAAAATATATTTTTACATGCTGTTTTGTCGAATATGGAAAGCAATTGATGCATACAGTACTTGAAGAATGTTGTTTCCCGGGCTTCAGTTGGTTTGAGAAGGAAACAAATAGCGTGGATCTTCTCCAATGTTTTCAGGTAATTTAAAATATTTTCACAGTTTGTCTTGTCCTGTTCAATACCTCTTGTGTCTCCCATTCCTGGAGTGTCAATCAAACGTACTTTAATCCTTCCTTTCCAAAGAGGAAAAACGTACGTCCTGACTCCTTGAGTAGCTGACTCACCCATATTTAGACATTCGTTATCATCCTCGATTTTTCCCCCAAGTTCGATTTTACATGTTCTATTATTTTTGTCTCTTATTTCGTAAATTGTAGGAACAACCACTACTACTTCATTTTTTTCAGCAATGTCAAAATATTTCAGTGAGAAATAATTTCCTAAAGCATTTATGAATGTCGATTTTCCCACTCCTGTTTCACCAAGTAGAAGGATATTTATATAATCATTGTTATCATCCAAATTGAGGTTTCCGATTCTATATTCAATGTCTGATTCTTCTGAAGACATTATGTTGACTGAAAAATAATGTTTATGAGTGTCATTGGATCATATGAACAACTTCAAGATGTTAGATGTAAATCTTTTCATGCTAGCACAGTAAGGATAATAGATAGAGATAAAAGATACTCTGATTTGAAATTTGCTTACCCATAGCATACATACACACATAGCTTATATACAGTTAGAGATATTGGAGCGCGGTTTTCTGTAAGAAATTCATATTGACCTCTAGAATGATTATTCCGATAAATTGAAGTCGATTCATTTTTTATTACTTGGAATGTTTCTAATTTTGTAAGTACCAGGTGGATTCTTTGGAGCCCCTACATTGTATCTTGTTTCTTGCTCTTGGCAAACATTAGATTCCATGTGAATGGTATTATCAAAATAATACGGGGAAACCCATGCGGATATAATAAGAACATTGAGTTTGTGACTGAATATACTCCTAAATTTCTCAAAGCTTACCTAAATCATGAAATATTGTTGTTGTATAGAACTACCACAGACGGTTCAAAAAATCCAGAACTCTTGGCTAAATGAAATAAACTATTTTTTATCAATTTTCGATTCTGATGCACTGATTCGACAGTAAAAATGAAACCGAGGAGTAGGATCTCTGATTGGCTAGTAGAATCACAGATTATACATAAACGGTAGAATAGATTGACAGACTCAGGGCATAGGCACAGTTTACGGTCTAGCAGTTCGATCTGTGGCATAGGTACGAATCACGGTTTTTATCAAAGACATTCTTTGGTTCCTATAAACCGTGAGTCACGCATAGGATGTCGATGTTGTCCTCGTAACATAAAACATCAGGACACTAGTATTGATAGCAAGGATGTTTAACACATATATGTATCAACTACGAATATTGATAATAAGGACAGCCTATCTGATGTCAAAATAAAAGAGTGCAATTGGCAAGGATTTATTTATGCGCATGCGCCAAAATGAATTCTGAATGAAATTTGAATTTTGCGCATGCGCCCTCGATCATCGTTGCCAATCAGACAAGGAAAGACGTATATAATGAATCATCACTTTTCTAACATTGCTCTTATGGCGTTTGGTCAATATTGTACTTAATACATATATGGCTTAACATGGTTCAACCACAGAAGAGGAGTACAGTTTAATCACAGAATATATACCCTACGGTGAATAATGTTAATTTCCTTCTTCAATACCTTGGCCCTCTTTTTTTTTTCTTAGCAAGAGGCTGTAGCTCTCTTAGGAGCCATTCGTGGACCTATGTCTTTATCATAGACTAATCAATAAGACTATGGTTCATCAAGTTTTCCTTCTATTTCTGGTCCTAGAAGCCGCTATTTTGCACACTCTTTTCGGAACACTCACTATATATATATATATATATATATATTCTCTCATCTGATATATCCAAAAAGTCTGATGGTGACGTCAAAGTCGACCTAGCATGGGGTGAAACAGCAAGGAACCTTCTTAGATATATTATATCTTCCTTGGTCCCTAGTGTCATGACTACACCGGTTTCGATTAAAGAAAAAGAAGAAGAAAATTAAAATGGTGGCATATTTGCTTTCTGCAGCTAATGTGGGTTGTCATATAATATAATAATCCTTATCCCTAATAAGATGTCATTGAGAATCAATTAATTAATTTATCAGTTTTGATACACAATCCAGTATTTCACATCGTTGAGTTTTCATAAGGATTGGCCTAAACAACTATCAGGTTTCTGCAGTAATTTTATTTCCGGTGAGTTTCTTTCCTGTCTTATCATATTCTTGAGCTCAGGGAAGCCATGGCCTCGGTGCAGTTATCACAAAACCAAGAAGCGAGAAGTTCTTCAAACCTGATATTTGTAAAGTATCATCTACAGTGTTCAACTTATTAATTTATTAATTCTCTAGGTTTCACCATGAAAGGTACTGATAGAAACTCCCCTACTTCTCCAAAAAGAAGCAGAAGCAAGAGTTCCCATACGAGTGTGAGCAGAAGTCACAGCAGATCTAGTATGTCCAGGTAATGTATAAATAAAAGCAAGGTGGAATAAAAGTGACAGTATGAATTTACCTCTAGTTTTTTTTATCTCAAACTATCTGTATGAATGATACTATGTTTTATATACATTATTCAAGAAATAATGTAACCTAGAAAATGTAGAAATGTTATTTCACAGTTTACTCTGTATGTGCAGTAAAAAAGAATTACACCAGGATTTGAAGCCAGATTATTGTAAAGTTTCAAGATTATAGTTTTTAGAGTTCAGTTCAATTCACCTCAAAAATTTCCAAATTCAACATGAATATATCTGGGATATTTTGAATCACAATATCCTCTGTTTTATCAATTGTTATACACATAAATTATTTTGTCACAATTACTTGAATTATGCATGAATGAATTTTTAGTTGCATATTCCATGTACATCAGGTTTCTCAGCAGGATTGATTGAATAATTCAAGCAATCAGAGACTTATGAGACAGGTAATTTAAATTATCTATATGTCCATTGAATATGAAGCTATCAGAAGTCTGTATTTGTTGAAAAAATATATTTACATCTGAAAACAAATGTTTGACCAATTCATGTTTTCAATGAAGTTCATTAAAAAAAATATGGCTGTTACAAAGGAGCTACACTGGTAGTTCATTTGTTGTGTACTTCAGTGACAAAACTTTTCACATACATTACATTTTATGTCTTCATTGAATATCATATTGCACACTGAAATGAAATGCGAATGAACATTGAAAGAATCATTGAAATAGAATAAAAAAACATATTGCTATGATGGCCCACTTGAGTATTCGAAAACTACTTCAGCTCATAATGAGTGCTTATGTTTTGTAAATATTAACGTCCATGAAAAATCACAACTGGGGTAATGATTAGGTGGTTCATTATGTATTTTGGCCTGATTTTTTACCAATATATAATAGATGAATCAAATTTCTTTATAGATCTAGATCCAGAAGTCATAGTAGTGAAATGGATGGATACAGATTGCATATTGCTGATATAGGCGAAGAAGTCAGAAGATCTGATTTGGAGAAAGTCTTCTCCCCTTTTGGGGAGTTGAAAGAGGTCTGGATGACAAACAGTATTCCATGTTTTGGATTTGCTGTTTTCAAAGAAAAGAAATCAGCAGCTGCAGCTCTCAGTGCTACAGATGGAGTGTAAGTAGTTATGAATTTCTTTTATGTGCATATTTCCATCATCTCAGCTCATCTTATCACTTTTCAATCACAAAGTTTTAACATGAAGTTGATTCATTTCTGGAGTGCTTCAAATACTGAATTCACCTAGATCATACATGCAGTCTAAAGCACTTTGCTTGCAATGTTCACTTATCCATTTTGCAAGTTACAGTGTTCATTTATGTGAATATGCCTTTATATTTCTCCAAATACAGGCATGTTTTTATCTGTTTCTCAGTGATAGTTCAGAAATAATGTTGATTTGAATAGTTAAGTAGTGGCTGTATATTGTTTCATTCCTTGAATACATAAAACTGTTGACCAATGTTATCTTAATTCCTACTATCAACATTGCAGATAAGGTATATTTAATAGCTACATGTCTGATAATGTATGTTCTTAGAAATATCTCCTTTGATAGATATTGACTGTTCGAATAAAACATTCTAGTATTAGTGACAATTGGAATCACCAATCAGGTTAACCTTTATTCTACACAGTGTTGTAGATGGAAATTTTTTTGAAATTGCTTTCTGTGGTGTTTCCATAATAAAAATGGTTACATTCGACTTTCAGAACATTACTAATCTTCAATATTTGAGATTACATAATATTTTTATATCAAAATGTTCTATTCGAAAATCAAAGTGATCTTTAATATTCATCTTCAAAATTATTCCTATAGGTCTGCTCTGTTGTTTATGTAATTCCATTTTATCTCCTTCATTACAATACTTCTTCTTTGCTGAACTTCTACTATTTGATGTTGGCCAAACAACTGTATGAAAAGTGTTGAAGAACATTGGATTCAGATTCATCAAATATGATCCACGGCCAGGAATGATGATGGAAGAATTTGAATTGCGTAAACAGCCGAAATAAATTGCTTGTGAAGTTGTTCATGGACACATATATGACAGTATCGTAGGGATTCACTATCATGCCAAACAAGCCTGTGAGCACATCAATGAACTGTGGGCATTGTAGCAAATCCATCAGCAAATGTAAAGGCATTTTCAGATGATACATCCTGTTGAAAAACTGTCACACCTCAGGAACATCTTGTATACTGCAACGCTTTCAAGCTCAACCCTTTCTTCGTTTGGTTCCAGGGAAGTGTCTGGCAGCAAGATCCGCGTAAGCTATGCTAGGCCGAGAACCAGAGGTTCTGGCAGGCGTTTCCACACCACGAAAATGCGTTGCTATCAGTGTGGCTACAGCGGCCATTTCTATAGGGACTGTCCTGAAACTAATGAAAGGCCAGAGAAAAGAGATAGGGACAGGGAGACAGACCGGTACAGTATATCATTTATTTTTGAACCATTGAAAGATATTGATCATGGTAGACGGAGCAATTCAGATATAGGATGTTCAATTGATGTTCAATTGAATTTATCATAATTGTTCGATTTCTATAGTCTAACGTGGTGAATGTTCATCTCTGGACATATTAATACATATTCTTTCTATATTTTAAACTGGCAGGTACTAACAGATTTTAATTTGTTGCTCTACCTAGTGTGCCTCTTAGAGGAAGTGTTTTGTTTTGAATAAAGTTGAAATCAAGGATTTACAACAATATTCATGTCCCTGAGCTGAAGGCTTCTTGAAAAGAAGATTAAACCAGATGTTCATGATGTAGAAATGATGTAGAATGTAGAAATAAAGAAAAACTGAAATAAAGATTTCAAATGGAAAAATATTATGATAATGGGTCAAAGATCTTGTACTAATATTGGATGATAACATCTCCTACAAGAAAGTGAGAATGATAAACTACATTTGTTGTTTGTAGAAGTAATTTCATGGAGATTTGTGAACATTGTTACTAAATCATAGCCTAGAGTATGTCAGTATCTGCCAGTTTATTTGGGTTATGTGAGTCATTCTGGTATAGGAATTACAGAAAAGTTTAGTATTGCCTAATTTTGGATAGGTTTTGCTGTAACTACCTTCTTGCTATAAACTATAAATACTTCTGAGAACATCTAATTGGATTTGATCTGGTATTGAACTATGTCATTTCATTTCAATTTCTTATTGAATATTCACAATATACATTCATTTGTAAGATGCAATTGATTACATACTTTTTCAAAGTTCTATGTAATATCAAATACTGTGATTTTTCGTATTATTCAAGTTCTCATTCTATTTTTCCTAATATAGGAAAACCTATCCAAATTACATTTACGCACGAATGAAACAATGGAAAGAAATTAAAGATAACATAATAAAATAAAGATAATATTTGAATATATCAGTATATTTGAATGACACATTTCCTTCAGTATGTCGGGACTTCCATTGATTCTTTCCTCATACAGGGTGTATCATTGATATTGTACAAAATCAAGAGTAGACTCCTTTTTTGAATGAAAGTAAATAATTTGTTTCTGAAATGAAAGGTTTAAAAATTTTCTGAAAGAAAACTTGTTTAACAAAATATTCAACTTTGTGAAAAAAATAACTTTGCATATTTTTAATATTATTAGCAGCTGAGTTGTACTTTGGCACGCTATACATATCACAAAATATCTTTTTAATGCATATAAACCTATCAAATTTCAAGATTTTCAAATATTTCACTATTTCATAGAGAGCAATTGACCCTTGGATTTACACTATCAATACAATATTAATAATAAACCCTGTATGCATTTCGTCGAGTTTGCAATCAGAGTATCCCAGTTCAAATCATTTAAACATTAGTGAACAAATCACTCGAGGAATATAGAGTATCTACAAAGAGAAAATATAAGGAATCAACATCCAAATTGAAGATGGGACACACTGCATTCATAACCAAAACTTTCTGTAATTCCATTTCTTGGTCTTTTTCAAGGTTTAAATTTTGAAATTGGAATATTTGAAAGATAATTAATTTCTAACGAGAAAATTTCAGGTATTTTTTTTTTGTTAACACTGAAACTGATTTGGACCTGGAATGAATTGAATTATTATTGTTCTGATTATTCCTTCTGAAAGAGACCAAATTAAATCCGGCCACGAATGATATTTTTTCCGTAAATATTGATTTTACACACACACACATATATATCTATAGATCCTAATGCTGTTCACATATCTAATTGTTGTTTTGTGATTTGTCAGGCACATGGTTGTTAATTTATATGGTTTGGTAAAACAGTTGTGTATGATGGTTGGTGGTTGAGTTGAGAGCCCCCCCTCCCAGCAATGACTTGCCATGGACAGTAATAGCTTCTCTTATAATGGGGAATGATTCGCTTGACTTGAGAGTTGATTTTCGGGTGCATATTTTTAGTTTCGGTCGTCAGAGACGAGAAAGAGATAGAGACCGCGAGTCGAGACGGTACAGGTCAAGCAGAAGCGGCAGGTATGACGATCACCGGCCTCGACACAGCGATGGAGGCGGTAGTAGTAGAAGAAGACGATAATGTGGGAATTAACTGTGGGGTTTTCAATGATTATATTTTATGTCAGGTAGTTTTGTATATTGTTTTTGTTAGATACATAGTTTATCGAGCGATTTCTGATGTATACCTTTGGTCATTTCACTTCCAACAAGTGCCACCTAAGATTTTTCACATGAGTGACAGTTTTTGTATTATGTAAACAAAATGTAATATCCAGCTAGATACTAAAACGGCACCAGCGCGGTTAACCGGGTTAACCTCAGTACCTCGGGACTGTGGTACTGTGGTAAATGTAATGAACTAGCTGGTGAAGCTACTCATATACTCATCGTGTTTTCAAATTATTTGATATTGGCCAACCTTGATAAGCATGACATGGCGTGGCGAAGCTGTGAAATCCGCAAAAAATATCGACCAAACCAAATTCGCGAGATTGTTTATCTTTATCGTTCATTGTGTATCTTCTGATGAAACACTGTATTTGAATCCGAAAGAATCATCAACCGTAGTGCAAGAGCTGATAGATGTTCATAGGTTCGCATATTCAAAAAGATATCTTGGTCCGAAAACGGGAAACATACATTCGCTTACAGCAGTCATCCTAATTCTTATAAATAGTTTGTTTCAGCAAGTATTTAGATATACTAACTTTTGGTTCTGAAATCATTAGCAAACTGACACTTTTTTTCAACATTGTATCCACCTAGTGAACTGATGAATGAGTTTATATCAGAAAGTAGAAGATACAACCATTTTGTACCTGTACGCTTAGTATCTGTAATCTGTACCGCGCCCAAATTCAAACTGGTACGATTTGACACATCTGTCATCTACGGGTATATTTCGATTGTTATGTTACCTGCTCTCGATAGTCCCGTCATCTATTGTTGAATATTAGAACCGCATGCCATAGGCTAAAATTCATTCGGTTTTGGCTTTTTTAGTCTGAAAAAACAACTGAAGAGTGGAACCACCAGCTAGTTTATTACTTTTATATTTTTATATTCTGTGTTTGCGCTGATCTGCCAGCTTCCAGTGGAAATCTATCAAAACCTCATTTGACTGTTGACAGTTTAGTTACAAATATTGGAAGAGGATCACTCGAGAGTTGTTCAACTGAAGTAGAAAGATTTGGCTGATCAAACACGATTAATTTCAATGGGCAAACAGATCTTGAGCAGAGTTTATGATAACGTTAATGACGAGTCTTCAACACTAAAAATTTACTTTGTGGAATTAGAGCATACCTAAGTACTACAGCAAATAGAGAAACTAGAGAAATAGGTCTCGAAAAAATGAATGTTATAATGAAAAAAATCATAATGGATAGTGAAGGAAACCTGGTTTAACCTCACACCACCAAAAGCTCATAAATACTGCGTTGCTGAAAGACATAATAAATTTGTTTGTTTTGAAATATTTTTCAGATATAATTGGTCGATCACACTAATCAACTTTGGAGTGGTTTTATGATAGTAGGAAACATGGGGACCTGTGTGACATATCAAATAGATAAAGATAATGGAAAAAAGCCCTGTTTCGAACTTGAAGATAAATCGCTCATAGTGAAAAAGCATTTTCCAAAAGGCATGCAGTAAATCCTTAGCTACTCGCATAGCAACCCTACCTCAAGGTGCCAAATTGCCGAAAGTGCTTAATCATCATTTCCTCATCAACTAGAGTAGAAAAATACAACTTCTGGCACAATATCAATGGTACTACGAATTCTAAACGTTACATTGATTGATCGCTAATAATTTTGTTCAAATTCTTGAGTTTGATATTTGTGCTCATCTTTACGAAAAAAAAGTTATCTCTTCAGATTTTCTAGAATTATCGGCAGGTTCAGTGTAGAATTGTCCAAACTCAAACAATTGTATTTTGGGCTTTGAGTAGTGAACCACATGGAAGATTGCATTGTGTAACACCTTAATTGATATTCAAAAACCTCATATATGTTATGGTATCGCTCTGAAACAGTTTCGTTGACTAGGCCGATTTGCAGACCACAGACAGCCTTGAAATCCAAATATTTCATCGTCTTATCAGAAGACAGCATTTACCACATTTCAAAACGATAAATTAATAAAAATATCAATCAAATAAATATGTAGACAATAATTGAATGTAGAGGTAATGTTCACAGACTTTTGTAGAGGCTGCATGAATTCAATCTTCCTACTCCGTCTTCGAGTTGATCACTGTATATTTTCTAAATTCTACGTACGATATGGCTACAATCTGATGACATTTTATCGACACTACATTCTTCTTTGTGTGGATATTTATACCGATCAGAAATGATATTACATTTGTCTGTTTCATATCATATCGGAAAAAAATTCGAAGTTGCAATATTACTTATGATTTCAATGTACAATGTATATTTTGCACCACCAAAATTTTGTAGTAAAAGCGTTTTTATCTAATCAAAACTGATACAATATGAGAATTCTCATGAGAAATACGTATTATGTTTTCAGCAATAATTCACTAAATAGAATTGAGTGAGAAACATGATCATTTCAGGTGAAACTCATAGGCAATAAATTCAACTCATATATGGCAAACTGTTCCTTTGCAGCATTAAATCCTAAGCTTTCAAGGCGTGTTCTGTGAAATTAGTAGTGATGAATTCAAATTTTCTCCAGATGGTTGTTTAGTTGATACAAAAATATTTATTCATAGTTCATGAAGTGAACGTTATGGGGTGCAGAATATACGGAAAACTTTTGCCAATAGCACAAGGCAATGTTGTGTTGAAAATTACCATTTACGAAAATTGATATATCTACCCGCATTCAAGAGTTTTTTCACCGCGTGGATGCACCATCATGATAAATACACATTCGGATTTTTTATTTCATCGTATATTTACTCGTTTGGGTTTTCACAAGTATTCATCAGAAACGCTTTTTGCCAAAATATGTTTTTATGTATAATTATTATCTATTAGTGATTTTGAGGACATTTTGTGAGTGTGTATTGGGTTCCATGCATTATTGTCAAGATCAGACCAACTACAATTTAAATAAATATCTGCCTGTTGATGAAATGTCTTGTTTTATTAATCATTATGTGAGCTTTGGAAACACCTAGAATGTGTATCTCCCTCATGTCATTTCCGGTTCCTCATGTAGCTAAATAATGAGTCGGAGTCTGCTAATGCAGATCGGAGGATATTACAGATACAACTGTTTCCTCCTTAGGTTTTTCAGCTTCATGATCATATTTAATAGAGTTGCGATACCGTCCTTTTCCCTTTCTGATGACGTTCAAAGGATGCAAACAAGAGAGCCTATCTAACATTTCGTTTACCGAGAAGATGTTGGTAGCCATGGCACTATTTTTCTTTTCGCTCCCCCCAATCGTCGTGGTGTCATTTGCTTGTTTATAGCGCAACCACGCGACATTGGGTCAAAGAGTATATATATATTATATTTAGCATGGTTGAGATTAGAGGTTGCGTCAAAGATTATCCTTCTATGGTTGCGATATATTGGTCTTCAAAAATTCCTTTCTGATGACGTTCGGTAGAATGAAAATATTTCTATGGAAAAACCTGATAGCGAACCCAACATTTTGAATACCGAAAAATAAGTATCAAATATTCGAGTAGCAATGAAGTATCAGTGATGACCCACGCTGACTATGAAAGTGTAACAGATTGAAAAATATTCCGGATATTTTACCACAGTATATGCCCTCTTTTTACCCTTCAAAATGTGATATATCTATATGTAAAAACCGTACCGTTTTTAGCAGTGGCTTTTTTTCTTCCTCGCACCAATCACCGCGTTATCTGAAAGATCGTTTATAGCGCAACCCTGCTGCTTCAGTGATAGTAACTCTGATCATAACCGTGTTAGATTCAACAAACCAGGAGAACAACGAAGAAAAAAGAAGAGACATTGACAGAATGTCAAATGGATGATGTAGTTGTCGCTTGTGAAGTGTGAAATGAGTGTGAAGTTGAAGTTTGCGTTTGTTCCGCTTTGGTTTTTGTTGAAAGTTTAATTTGGATGTCTGCCTCTGTCCTCAGTCCTCATTGTGTACTGATAAATGAAAAATATTTTGGAATGCGAATTAAAATAGTTAAGTCTATCTTGGAGATATTTTTATAAAATGAATGGTACTACTTATTTTTCTTTATTTTTATTTTCAGTTCACTGTGTCGTTAGTAATTATTGTTTGTCTTCTTGTAGAGAAATATAAATGTAATCATATCGTATTATTGCTCGAAGAATACGTGATGATGTTGATCAATAATATAATCGCTTCAACTTCATATATTGATAGTTATCTCGAAAATTGTTACAGTGTATAATACAATGCCGGGTGTAGCCGAAATGGGGATGGTGTGGATGGGAGCTCAACAACCGTCTTCAGATGTTCCAATGGGACTTGTTTCGGGAGAGAGTAATGATATGTTACTCGAGCATGATAATATTTTCTATACTCCATCCCAACATAGCATGTCAGGACAATCAATGGATGATATTAATACTGTTCATAGTTCTCACATGGTAAGATTGTTAACTATTAAAATTCTTATATCATTCATAAGTAGTGATGGAGGTTTGTGTTTGGCTCTTCAAATTGATCTAAATAGTCAACATACATAATTTTTCTTATCAGTCAATGTAATTCAGAAATTATCTCTACATATATGTAAGGTTTCACTTCCAATTGTTAATATAGCTACCATTTATTCCTTAGGAGTCTATGGAGAGCTATGACATGATGCACTTCATTGACATGCAGAATGAAAGTAATGATTCGAGCTATGTGGAAGATGATAGTTCACATCCAGTTTATATGATAACAACATCTACTCAAACTATTCCTTGTCCTACAAGAAAGATAAAGCCGATCAAACATCCTGGATTGGTTTTGAAAACTCCAATTGCCTATCAGAGTAATACTGATCCTTCAGTAATTCCTATTGAGAAGGATGGAATTGGTAAGTACTGCGTGACTTGATGATAATAATAATTTTTTATTATTCCCAAGAAACAATATACACGTTTATAACAGGGAAAATAGTGAAATAATGAACTGAAGTTTAAACAATTAAATAGTAACTCATCGTCATATTCACATAAATGAATAATTTAAACCTATTGGTATAAAATGTTATACCTAGTATAATAATAATACTAATCTTTCTTCTTGAGACTGTTGAGTATGGAAGTGTTGTGTATGGAAGTGTTCATAATGTGAGATGATATAAAAGACAAATCAGATCAATACGTATTTATTCAGTGTTTTTTTCTGTAATGAAGTATCATTCCAGATAGAGATTAGATTTTTTTCTTTCAATTTCATGGTAGCAATCATATCAAAAATAAAACAGGGCCTAAAGTCAACCCTTGGGGTAATCCACATGTAATTTCTTCAGCTGTACTGGAAAATATTCCTTAATTAATGAAAATTCGATAAACTTGTAATTGATGATTGTTTTGATCCATCAAATTTTTGGATAGAAAAAAAAATTTTTCACAGAGTAATCTGAAAATCATGATAATCTTGATGAGAAAGAAAAAAAAATCAGTTTTTTTCTAATATGGAAATATGGAAATGTTTTACTAATATATTTTTGTTCTGGATACCTTCACAGAAAGAAGTATAAAATACTGTTGTTTGACATTTTTCATGAAACTGCCAAGTCAAGTGCAAGAAATCCAAACACTGAATGTATTCAAAAAAACAATATTCAATGCATTAATGAAAATAGAACTATAAACTATCGATGAATTTTCATGCACAAGTGTAATTGTTTATTGATGTTCATTATTATCATAAAGGTCATTTCGTGTTATAATTATTATGAAGAATATTCTTGTAATAGTGCTCATGGGAAATTATATGTTTACAATTTATATTTACTGCCTAACGTTCCTTGAAATAGAGAATATATCATTAATATTATTATTAACTTGTTCTCAGCTGTTTGCGAAAAATGCGGCGCTATCGGAGTGAAACACGCCTTCTATACTCGAGAGCGCCGGTTTTGCAGCATGGCCTGCGCCAGAGGCTACAGTGGTCTCATTCCCGAGCCTCTGCCGCAATCCAATCAGAACACCCCCGATAACAAGCAGCAGTACCGTTACACAATGAAGATGGAAGACGACTTTACAGATACTTACATTGACCAGCCGCTACCCCAGGTATGGCAGAAACTCAAACCTGCTTCAACAATTTCAAAATTGTTATGGATAAAAGCATATTGATACCCTACTTTGAAAATCTTGTATGTACCTGACGCCTGATTTTTCAGGAGCAACAAAAAACTGTCTGGTCAATTGCAAGGATGATTTCTTGATTATATTATGCTTTAATGCATCTATGTATAAGTAACGAAAAACTTGGTACTGATTTGCTATTCGATACTTTTTGATACTGAAATCAAAAAATAGCGTGGTTTTGGTAACAAATAACATTGCACTTCATAAAACCACTAATTTGAAACTTTTTCATGATGAAAAAATGATAGTTTTGATAACAAATATTTCTCATAATATGTTATAGGACACAATGTGAGTGCTTGTATAAGATCAAATTTACAGGTATTCATATTCATTTGATGATATTCATTCATTCATTCAATATTATACTGGCAAAATATGAAATATCATGTTAAACTGATGTGTGAATTAGTTCCTATCATCTTCTCCAATTGCATTTCATTGTAATATATCTCCAGATATAATCCCTTGTGATTTCTGGCTTTGGGGTTATTTGAAGAACATTTATATACAAACGTCTAATAGCATAGAGGAATTGCAAATTAGAACTCTGCTGCATTTTGAAAAATTACTGGTGGTCATGATAAGAAATGTCACAAAAGCTGCCAAAGGAGATGTCCGAAGTGCATAGAGGTCAATAGGGCATAATTTGAAAATTTACTTCGATAAGATTTCTTTTTTTTTTTTTTTTTTCATTCATTCATTCATTACTTGAAAACTATCATTTGCTCTCTGAATATAAAGATTTTCGAAAAGCGACCTCTTTTCCTGAATGAAAATATAACTTGTAATACATTGTTGGGAAGCTAATTGAAATTGTGATCAAATCGAGGAATGATTTATAGAAATAGAAATTGAAAATATAAGAGTTAGGTTGACATCTCGAAAACTGTGACATGCATAATTTTGCTTTCATCAGTAGTGAATTTAACTTTGTGACTTGACTCACGGAAATCGAGTTATGGAGGTCGACGATTAATAGTAAAACTTCAAAATCGCTCTGGTCTTCGGTAGCCAAGAAAGATAGACAACCACGGTTTGCGCCATTGTTGATTTCAAGAAAATAGAGAACAGAATACCTTGGTCGGATTTGTCTAGCACTGATAGTTTCGGAAACGATGTACAAAACACTGGTGCAGTCACTGATGTGTTTTGTTTCGTTAAAAACGCTAACGCCATTTTCCGCTATAATAATAATGAATGGTCTTTATTTATCGAATACTGTCTGTAAGTTCTTCGAGGAGGTGGTACATTCATTTCTCAGCTTTTCAGTGTCAAAATCGAAAACATTGAAAAAATTTACGAAGAGAAAAATATTTTAATTGTGTTGAGAACGGGAGCAGATTCGTTCCCGAAACGTCCACAAAGATAAGTAGAGGTTTTATTCTTAATAAATATATTTGTATTTCCAAAATTTTTTTCAACAACAAGGTGTCACTGACCAATAGAGAATTTCTCTTTTAGGTATCTAAAGGTTTAATTTCAAGCGCAGTGACATTTTGGGGCAGATCCTAAATCTGTCCTTACTACAAATATATTGTAATAATTTTTAATAACTTCTACTCTATTTTTCAGAAACGAGGAGAGAAAATCCCATGAAAAGCTGAGAAATTTATTCATCGAAGTTTCGGATTTTTACAAAGGAATATACAGAATAACGAGTTTACCTTGATGAAAGGGCGAAGTTCAGCTCAGGCTGCTTTTCAACTTAACTTAATGGCCGGATAGTTATGAAACTCCCCAGGAAATGGTGACATTTTTACAGATTTCTGTACAAATAGTTGATGCTTTGAGACTGTAATTAGGTAGTTCGATCTAAAATTGAGAAGTAACCTAAATTACTACTTCTGAATCAACATTTTTATAACACTGATTTTGTTTTCATTTTTGTGTCGCCATCTAACAACTGACACTTGAGTGATTCTCCACTATAACGAATAAAATGCTGTTATCAAGTTAGCTGTACGTTAGAGTTCTGGTTGAAGAAATTAGATAGGCAAATAGGCAGAATAGCTCCACCAGTGTTCTGTACATCGTTGTTTCAGAGGAGATCTCCAACGGAATTAACCGATAACGTAAATTTCGCCAACAATTGAACTCATGAGGTTTTCATAGTAGGGTATCAGATACGCTCTTGCTCAAACTCGTTGACGTATTCAATTTAATCACGAAGAATCAACGAATTACACTCGTTCGTGAATCGATAAAATCACTTCAAGTCCGTTCATTGCAGCTGTCGCCATTGCCAGAGTTGCCGCCGGTAGACGAAACGCTACCTCTGATCAGGCGAAAACCCGCCGAATTGGCGAACTCCTTCGAATGGGACTCCCAGTTGAGCGATCCTCGCTTCATCGCCGCCCCGGTTGCCTGTTTCAAACACGCCCCCATGGCCGATATTTGGGACAACATCATGGTGGGGATGAAGGTGGAAGTGGAGAATACGGACTGCGATAATGTATCTGAGGCGTTCGCTGATTCCTTTTGGGTGGCCACGGTCATGAGACTGGTCGGATATAAGGCGAAGTTACGTTACGAAGGTAAATATTATTTTCTAATGATGAAGTTGTTGATGTTGAATCTCTGATTCATCATTATCATTTCTATATGTAAAATTTCTTTTCATCATTTTTCAATGGTGTGATTTTATTTTCGGTTTTCTAGAAAAAAATATGATTTCATACAAACCTAATTCATTGGAACTTTGCTAATGGAATTTCATGTTTAGAGTCTTTGGAATTGAACTATTTTTGACTATTTTTTCTTATTTCACTTCATTCATTTCATTCCTTGTATTTGTTATTTGTATATTATATGTTTATTCATGTATCCCCATTATAAACAACAAGAGTTGTTGATTTTTTTTTTATTTTTTTGCCACCTTAACCTCATACTTTATAGGAGATTCAATATATTTTATTTCCCAAAAATGTAGATAGGATAGAATAGAATACTCTTCATTTTCCTTAAGACGATAATAACATTGTGTCGGAAACGTCAAAATTCTCAAAGTATACATAAAAACATACTTCAACACAGGAAACGAAAAACAATATAAAAAATCTTACTGTACCGGACAATTGAAAAAATGTTACACACTATAAAAACTATTTTGCACCAAAAATGTTTTAAGGCGCATTTTGAACATTTTAAGCGTGAAAGTTGATTTGATATGTTCAGATAAATGATGGATAAATGGTGGTCCTATATAGTTGATGTATTTTGGGTTATCTTGTATTTTCCAATTTGCGTGTGAATTAAGCCCTTCTGGCGTGTATTCATGCTATGAATGTCTTCATTAAGCTTGAAATCGGTAATGTTGCTATAAATATAACATGCAATTTCAAATATGTATAAACTAGCGAGAGTCAAAATATTATTGAATTTAAAAGTTTGTTTGCATGATTCTCTCCACGGTATGTTGAAAATGCACCTCATGTTCTTTTGTGCCATAAATACATATTGTGTCTTGGTAGAGATGCCCCTCAAGCAGATTCCATATCGAAGACAAGATTCAATTTGTGCATAATAAATATTTACAAGCTGGCAAACATCTAGTACTGTTTTCAAGTTCTTGAACATATAATACGATCAGTGCAACTTCGAAATTAGACCCTCGCAGTGTGACACCCAGTTGACGTATTCATCGAAGTCAATTCCAAGAAATTCAACTGTGTCTGTTTCAGACAAAAGATGATGAATTTGAAACAAAATTTATTCAACAGTACACTTCATTCTATGAATGAAGTTATCAAAATCGATTTGTTTTTACACATTATCCATGAAAATGATGACAAGTATCATTTATTTTCATTACTATGATCCAGTTTGACTTTGGACTAAATATAAGGATACTAAATTTGGCGCATCCAATATCTTTGTGACGAAGTAGGCAAACTACAACGTCGTTACACGAAATAAGAAATAACCAGGTTCCAAACTCTCGTTCGCCACCGTTCATATCATGTGCGAACGCGGATTAACCTCCAATCCGAGCCGAAAAGAAAATTCCAGGGTTGTACGTATTGCATTTTGACTGTTCTAAGAAGAATTATTTCATTGTGAAAATAATACGGCTGGTTGAACTATTTGTTTATGCAAGCTAGTGAATGAATGAAACAACAATGACATTGATTTTCTTACAGATTTATTGAATTCGAATCAATTTAGGTTTTTCTGATGATCGATTTCTATGTATAAAATAAACGTAAATCTTCCAATTAGTCTAATTGAATAACTATGAGATCGATCTGGAAGTCTCGGCCACGGTCCCCCAAGAATTGGTTGGCGGAATCCATTATAAAAAATCCTCCGGCTCTTCATAACCCGCTCAAGCTTCGGCTTATGGGACGTTGAAGTCCAACGTAGAAAAAGCTATTAATAATCTCTCCTCGCACGTTTCTTTCGCATCGGTCTCAAGCCACCGTCGGTGGTCGCTTGACGCTTTGCAGGATTCGGCTCGAACGATTCCAAAGACTTCTGGGTGAGCCTGTGCTCGAACCAAGTCCACCCGGTCGGCTGGTGCGCCACCAGAGGCAAGCCGCTCATCCCGCCGAAGACGGTCGAGGACAAGTATCTCGACTGGAAGGACTTCTTGCGGAAGCGGCTGACGGGCGCCAGGACGTTGCCCTCGAATTTCAGCAACAAGGCCAGCGACAGCCTGAAGTCGAGGTTCGAGTGCGGCCTCAACTTGGAGGTGGTCGACAAGAACCGGATATCTCAGGTGAAGGTGGCCATCGTCCATAAGATCGTCGGGAAGAGGTTGAACGTGAAGTACTTCGACATGCATCCGGATGATGCCGGGTTCTGGTGCCACGAGGATTCGCCGCTGCTGCATCCCGTGGGGTGGGCTAAGAAGGTAAGGTATCGGCATCTTCAGCAAGGAAGGATAACTTTCGAAGTAACTTGCTGGCACGAAACATTTTCCTCTGATTGGTTTTCAATTTATTTTACAAATTAACAAGTCTCAAGTAGATCCTAATTCCATTTCCTTGAACAAACAAACTCATTTTGACTGTTTATTATTTTTCAATTCGCTAAAATTCTTTTTTTGATTTTTGTTAACCAGTAATTTAACTTCCTAATGTAATAAATCTTGTCTCTCCGACACAATATTCTTCGAATAATTCTTCACTGAAAAAAAGTTTATTAAATCCTTCATTACAGCGTTTTGAACTATTCCAATTATACAGTCTCCTGTTATTGTCTCAAGTTCAATTGAATAGATGCATATGCTAGGTCTTTGCAGATTTCTGTTTTTTTCCTCGTCTTGTAAAGAATAATCCCAATTGGGGGCCTCATTCCCCACTTCAGTTTTTAATTTAACCAGATCAGTTAGCTCTCTTTGCATACAAAATGTCGACAGTGCACGCAATAATTTTGATCATTACGTTCAATACCTCCAGACTGGAAAAGTTTTTCAATTACAAACCCTCCGAATGTGGCTCTTACACAGAGAGATTGGAACCCTCATTTATGTGTTATTTTCATCTCAAACAATGTAAGTTATACATAACCTATGTTATTACCACGCCCTCGGCAAACTTTATTTCATCATTCTCAAACTTTGAATTTTCTTGTAGACTTATGCCTGGTTGTTGACTGAAGATAAACATATATATGTCCGAAACATTTTTCACCATTCACCCATAATTTTCACTATTAAATATTGAGGAGATGACTTCTTCTACTCCTATTCTAAGCTGCGTTCAGGAACTCATTCTGAGTGAGCTTACTTACTATGAATCATTTGGTAAACTCTGCTCACTGTGCTGCTGGTTATGTTGTGTATGTTCTAATATTTATCATCCAGATATATTACATATTTATACAACCACAGTATCAACAAATAATAACACATTATCATCCATAATGATTGTTTATCCGTTAAGGATAATCTCAAAACAAATAACCTCGTGTCATGACATTTGACATTTATTCAGGCAGGTTTATGACCGGGTACTCTGAGTAGCTATTATCGACATATTTCTGATGAGGTTATCATACTCTACTCAACTCGCAAGAGTAAGCTTATCTGTTGTCCGGTAAACCGCATCGTACGTTCGTCCGCAGGTGAACCACCAGCTGGTGGCGCCCATCAACTACCTGGAGCGCGTCAACCAGGGCATCTTCGACGACGACGACGCCACCGAGGAGCTGTTCACGCCGTGCCAGATCGGCGGCGCGACGTCGTCTTGCGCGCGCCGCTTCCTCGTCGGCTCGAAGCTCGAGGCTATCGACCCGCTCAACCCGGCGTCGATCTGCGCGGCCACCGTCATGGCGGCGCTCGACCGCGGCTACATCATGATACGCATCGACACGTACGACGCGGACGCGTCCGGCGCCGACTGGTTCTGCTACCACGTCGAGTCGCCGTGCATCTTCCCCGTAGGGTTTTGCGAACGGAACGGCATACCGCTGACGCCGCCCAAAGGCTACGACGCGGCCACCTTCGATTGGAGGGCGTATCTCGTGCAGACCAACAACAGGTGAGTATGAGATATCGACTCGAAACCTGGAAAACCAAAACCCCATCGTTTGTGTCTGTTCAGACCGGCGGACCCGTCCCTGTTCAACGTGTCCGCGCCGAAGCACGGCTTCTGCCCGGGCATGAAGATCGAGGCGGCCGATCTCATGGACCCGCGGCTGGTGTGCGTCGCCACCGTCGCGACGATCGCCGGCAGACTGCTCAAGGTGCACTTCGACGGCTGGGAGGAGGAGTACGACCAGTGGCTGGACGGCGAGAGCCCCGACATCTACCCGGTCGGCTGGTGCCAGAGCGTCGGGCACAAGCTGGAGGGCCCGCCGGCGTCGGCCAGGCCGACGGCCAGTCTCGTCAAGTCGCCGAAAGGTCGGTCGAGTAGATAGCCTGTAGTGTTTGTGTAAAAACAAACAACTGATCTCCTACGTTCCATCTGATCGAAACTGTCTCTACTGATCGATCGTTTCAGTGAAGAAGAAAAACAGGAAGAAGAAGCTCGGGCCGAAAGAGGGCGCCGCGAAACCGTCGCCGCCGCTGATGTCATCGCTCGACGACGGCAGTCGATCAGAGGCGGTCGAGGCGCGAACGGAAGAGGACGACGAAGAGGCGGGCGAGGAACGCGCGCCGAGTCCGACGACGACGGTCGACGGGCCGGAGGCGGGCGAGGAGCCCGACCGGAGCCCGCTCGCCGACGCCGAGGCGACGGCGGACTGCCCGCCGCCTGTCGAGAGGAAGGTCACTTCGTACGTCAGCGTGAGTGCGAGTCGATCGAACAATGAGAATAAATAACGATGTAGGGGGTACTGGTGCAGCAATTCTGCCTATTTGCCTATCTAATTTCTTCAACCAGAACTCTAACGTACAGCTAACTTGATGAGAGCATTTCATTCGTTAAATCTGCAAAACTTCTGGGAAGTTTCAAATCTCAAATTATAGCAGATAATGCCGTTAGTGTTTGTGGCGAAATGAAACATCATCAGTTGCTGCACCAGTTTTCTATACATCGTTAAAATGTATAATAATCGTATTGAAGGTGACCGTTTTTATAGAAGGTGACCAATTGTACTGATTTTACCAGTACAGCAAAGATTTAATATAATTTATTCAATTAATACTTTATTTTCATAAAGAAAATGGGGATTTTTGTGGACGAGAAGCACTTGTTCAATTGAAAATACTAAATACTACAGTTGACATATATAGAACAAGAAAACAAGGGATCCAATGCATGATAAGAGAATTAAGAGTGTAATCCTTAGCAGTAATAAATTGATTGAATTAAAAGGTGTCCGCATCAAACTCTTTCAAAGTATAATACGGACGACTACATAGCAAGGAGCAAACAGCATTTTTTAAATCATCTGCAGGGTTAATTTCTCTTATAAAATCAGGTATATGATTGAACATCTTGGAACCATCATAAATAATAGTCTTTTACCAATGTTGAATTCATGTAGATAAACAAGGCAAACTATCGCCGCTATGAATATATCAACAACAGTGTGTAACTTATGTAAGACAAAAAATCGTTTGCTCTATTCTCTACTACTGTTCACTGTTCAGCCTATGGCTGTAATAGTAAATTGAAAAATTATAAGAATATATCATATCATCTCAAGTTATTGAATGATGTTGAACAAATTTCAAATCGACCCTAGTTTGTGCCTAAAGGGGGGTGGAAAAATTTGACCAATGAAAAGAGCAAATGAGAGAGAGGCAACCAGCAGTGATCAGCTGACTGTTGGCAAAATTGCAGCTTTCTTTGTTGCAAATCCAGACGAATCGACGGCTGTTTCTTTTTCTTATGTTTGTTTCAATGTTCTTCTTAAGTCGATGGGACAAGGGTGCATCTAGTAGAGAATATATATCTTTGTTGTGTAACGCCATGTTTCGCAATTTCGCCACATGGCATTGATTTCAAAGATTTCAAGAGTCCAAGGGTCACATCAAAATTGTCTTCGCCATTCTTTTTTATTAGAGATTTCTTATCAATTGACTATATCAATTGATAATAGTAGACATATGAGAGTAGTGAATGATATTAATATTTTCAGGAGGCAAAAAATTCTAGTCCAAAAGTGATACCGAGATTGATTGATCCCACAGGAGAGAAACATGAAGGAGGTGAATTGTGTCCTGACGAATGGAATGTTTTTGACGTTGCGCAGTTTTTGCGAGTCAACGACTGTGCCAATTATTGTGACTCATTTAGTAAACAGGTACCGATATGATTTGCAATTTTTTCTATAGAAATTATGTATATATTCATATGATTGTTTGTACAGTATCAGTACATGAGAGTTCTTGAATTCGAATTCCAAATCAGTTTTTCTTTTACATTGTGATCCACTTATATGATCACTGGAATCACGCGATAAACACCTTCTTTTCTTTCTGCTTCAGAAAGTTGACGGCAAATTAATGTTGAATCTCACCAAGGAAGAGATGTTGGACATCACTGGGGGCAAAGTGGGGCCTTCATTGAAAATCTACGACCTCATCCAGCAGCTGAAAATAAAAGTCAATCCTTTGCAGGGACGCCACTTGAAAACCAATATCAAAAAATTCTTATAGTGCCTATTCATATCGAATTTATTTCAATGATTAACTTTGATTCTTTGTATATAGTAGGGTATGAGATAGGTTAAGTTATATTTTTGGATGATTTCAGTATTTGTACAACTGCCTTTTGTGTGCGATTAGGTTGCTCATGATCAAATTTCATTATAATTTAGGTATCAATTCCGATTTTTTTTTCTTTCATAAGTCACCCATACAAGAGAAACTTGCATCAGTTGGCCAATGTCCGTCTCAAGAAAGTTTGAAAAGCTTGGAAAAACGGCTTCACTTTCTCGAAATGAGGAATCTGGAGAAGATCAAGTGTTGCTTGATATCAGTTTGTCATATACACATGGTTGCAGCAAACACATTTTCAAAATATTCGTGAACTACTATTAGATAGATACATTAAAGATATAGATTGAATTATCTTGAATCATCTAAACTTTTCGTTTTTTGTTTGGAAGGCCAAGACATTCTTGGCTAATAACTATCAATCACTATTCTGATATTTTGTTATTTTTGTTCAGATCTTCGGAGTTTAGCGTATATTTGTCGTGCATGCAAAGGTTTCATACTTTTCCTCAATCATCTTAATTTCTTGTCATAAATTCAAACTTATTTCTTCAAATGTCACATTTTGTTATGTAATATCTAAAGTAAGCTATCTTTTTTTTATTCCAAAATTTATACATGAGATTTATTACATTTATCCCTTTTTGAAATATAAGTGTTCTTATTTATAAATAAGAACAAATTAATATTTTGAGAAATTATTTTGAAATTATTATGAAAGCGCTGTACGGATAACAATTTTAATATAATTGTCAGTTTGAACTGGCAATTAGCACTAGTTATCTGAACTTACAATTATGGCTTATTGTCAATTCAAACTGGCAATTACCCCTAATTACTATTCATCCTTAGTTAATTATTATTAATTAATCATCCCTAACTAATCAGCTATAAGGGTCAGTTCAAACGTCCAGATATTTTTTTTATAATTGCCAGTTATAGGAATTATTATAATATTAATTATTATTAGCAAAAAGAAAAAAAAATCCATGGATTTTCTTCAGAGAATGCAAAAAACATATCTCCCTGTATATTGGTTAAATTGATGTGACATGTCAAGATTTTGAAATATTGAAGAAAAGCTGAAAACAAAATCATTATGACACATGAGCATTTTTGTAGAGTGATTTCAATTGGATTATTTTGATCTCTACCCGGAGGGAAGAATTTATTGCACCTCAATCTGGGACATTTTGTATATATTTCAATAAAATATTGTTATTAATTCAATTACATCGAACAAAATATATTCATATAAGTCAAGAAGACCAAAATCTCATAAAACTAGTCAAAATTACAATGAGTCAAAATTATTGGCTACACAGTTTTCCGATAAATTCATGAGGAAAGACAATGATAATTGAAAAGATTACAGAAAAATATCAAGAAAAAAGTGATTCAGAAGAATGATTAGGTTTTTGAGAAAAATGTTTTTTAAAATGGAAACTAATGGGAATTCAAGATGATTGATGTTTGTGAGTGATAAGCAATACAATATAAATAATTTAATTAAATCCTTGATCATCCTACATCATCCATAAACTCCAAATACATCATAACATTGGTTGTTCTTACATTGGTTGTCCTTACATATTCTGCTGTACCCATGGATGGTTCATTACAGCTGGCAAAGAAATCCTGTCACTACTTTTATGCACTAATAGCTGCAAAAAAAAGTCTGATGAAGATTTATCAAGCAAAAAGATGAACCTAATGCTGCACCAGCCTTTATGGCCCACTTCCAAAAAATCACTCTCACAATTTCGAACACATTAACTACAATTTATTACAACCCACTCGAATTTTATTACAGTTGTAGTTTTGCAAAAATGAGGTGGTGGTGCAGCTTTAGCCTGAAGCTTCACCACACCCTTCATATATTTAAAAATACCCACACTATCGACATATTTCACACGCATGAATTCCTTACACATTTATTACAACTGTTTGAGGTGAAATTCAACCAAGAAATCAACCCCCACATGATTATTATCTGAAGAAAATGTATCTTGGAATATGGTATTTCTACAGGTTTAATGCGATTACGACTTCGTTAAGCCAGCTCACACGATTCATAATGGTTCCATATTATAGATACAACATATCTCCTGGTTCATTTACAATTTGGAATTTATTACACTGCCGAAAATCGATGTTCATAGTCAAAAAACTTAGTTCAGGCTAAAGCTGCACAACCACCTCATTTTCGGGAAACTACAACTGTAATAAAATTCGAGTGGGTTGTAATAAATTGTAATTAATGTGTTAGAAATTGTGAGAGTGATTTTTTGGAAGTGGGCTATAAAGGCTGGTGCAGGACTAGGTTCATAGCAAAAAGCAAATTATTAATGATAAGTATTCTTCAACTGCTTTCGAATGTATTTTCATACTAACAATACTCCAAAATGGGTATATTATGAAAAAGAAGGTATATGTTATATTCCTTCTGCAGCAGAATTTCACAAATACCTTTGAAATGAGATCCTTGGCTCCTGCTGACATATAAACTGGATAAGTAACATCAACTGCCTTGATTTTTTTGTAAGTTGCATCTTGTTCTTTACTCTCAAATGGAGGGTTCCCAGTTAGGAATTCATAACAGAGCACACCTTCAAAATATATAAATTAAATTGAGGATAATCTGTCACTCCAAAGATCTTTCTTGTGAAAACTGGGAATGAGCATAGAAATGGAGATCATATGAGAGACAAAAACAATACCTTTAGAGATATATCTACCATGTATGTGTATAGTGAAATGTGAACATTATTGAATCAATTCTTCATTAGAATATCAAATAGAAAACTAAAGCATTCTCTTGACCAGCAAAAAATGATTAATTTCAAAATAATCTGACAGTTTATTTATTGAATATTGATAGTTAACCACTCTTGAAACTGGATCAGATTTCAGAGTTTTCTTTACTTTCATAGTTTCACTGTAGTTTGAAATTGCATGACACCTAGACCATCTTGAAGTTCTGTGTCCAAACTTTTGCAGATAAAAATTGCTGTTGACATTCTCTCAACCACATAAATAAATGCATAATCTAACCACGATAAATACCTAAACACCAATGATCAACATAATGCTTGTATTCTCTTCCTTCTACCATTTCAGGTGGCAAGTAATCAAGGGTACCACACATAGTCTTTCTGACTAGAGATGGAGCATGGACTGACCAACCAAAATCAGCTAATTTGACATCACCACTTATAGTAAGTAACAAATTCTCAGGCTTGATATCTCGATGGATCACTTCATTCTGATGACAATAATGTAAGGCATCTGCCACTTGGTATACATATTTTGCAGCCCTTGAAATGACAAATATTAGGAATTTGTAAGATGACATGAGTAAAAAACACTTACAAATGTTCATTGAAATATCCTCCAGGGCTAGATTTCAAATGCTTGTATAATTCTCCTTTACCAGAATACTCCAGGATTATGTAAATTCTGTATGAATCATGAAACCATGCCAATAATTGGAGAACATTAGGATGCCTGAAAATCGAATACATAAGTTATCCTCTGAGTTATTGTGACAAAGTGTGGAATACAAAACTAACTTCAAATGGCTTTGAATTTCAATTTCTCTCAAAGTCTGTCTCTCAACCCGAGCCTTAACCAGCTCACGCTTTATCAGAGTCTTGAGTGCAACAATGAAACCAGTTTTCTTCTCTCGAGCCAGGTACACTCTACCAAATTTACCGCGCCCCAATCGCCTGCCTAACTCGAAGTCGTTGAGAGACCATTTATACCTGAAAAATTGAACTGAAGAAACAAATGTGACTTTAGCAAAGCGTAACATACTCTGGATTCCCAAAAGCTTCATGGGATAACATATTGACCACAAGTTCTTTGGCCTTAGTTTCCAAACCAAGAGGAATCTCCAAAGATTTTAGGTGTCTTTCAGCTTCATCATTAATTTTCTTTCTTCGCTGTGTGTCGCCCATTGTGCACTTCACTTGAATGAAACTCTGGAATGATGTTTCTTATGTTTAATATTTCTCGACTTTCCGCGACCCACAGATCTGAGTATGAAATTATATTTTAAATTTCTTTGAGAACCGTTAAAATTATTCATTCATTTGAAATGAAATGGACATTGACAGAATGTGAAGAGTTGACATTTTTGTTCCGTGTTCCGCGGTATCATCATGTGATCAAGAACCAAGGATGTTTAACTACGTATTTGTATAGGATGGCTCAACCCATATACCAGCATGTGTTCCGCTCACTTATCTATCTCTACTTGTCTCTGTGGACGTTTCGGGAACAGAAAATTATAATTTGTGTCGAAGAAGAGAATCGATTTGTTTGCGATAAAAACGCCTTCTTGGTAGAATCCTCTAATATACAAGTTTCGCATCTTTTCGCTCCTCAGACTACTGGCGTGGCCCCTGTGAAAAAGGTATCGACAAAGAGTGTATATTCTATGATATCGCTAATACTAGTATATTTAGATATTCTCCAGGAATCACTATCGAAGGCGATCTGATGTAATATACTAGCTTGTGGAGCTATATATGTATATACTCTGTGGAGCTATTCCAATACAGTGTGAGGAAATATATCCAATTGAGTTGCGCTATGAACGAGCGTTTAGACAGCTCAGTGATTATTTGGAGAAGAGGGAAGAGAGTGCTTTCGCTACCACCACTAGCACTATTTCAAAAAGTGAACCACAAGTATTATTATTGTAAAAACGATATCCACAGAGTAATGAAGTTTTTTCGATAATTCGCAGATTCACCTGCCAATTATTTGATTTTCAGTTTTCGGTATTTGAAATATTGTGTTGGCTATTCTGTTCATACTCTTCTGAACGTCATCAAAAAAGAATTCGATAAATTCTCAAGGACGGACATAAATAACCCAATTGTGTTTCAGTCCTGAAAATGCCACAGTTCTGACAAACCCACGGTATAGAATAATTGTTTAATATTTGTTTATAGTATATATATATATATATATATATATATATATATATATATATATATATATATATATATATATATAATATAATGTTTAATAAAATAACTCAAAAATACCATATTGCATGTTCCTTATTAATCAGAGAGAAAAAATGAAACACAAATGTTATTATATCTTCTCAAATTAAATCTTATAGCTCCTTCAATCATAATAGTTGAAACTATTATAGATCGAACAGTGTAAAATAATAATTTCAATTATTGCGATGTCTCGGTTGTGCCATCTCTTGGCGAATTTTCGAAACACTCTCTCTGTTAGTCACATTCGGTTCGAAAAAAATTACTGCATGCTCCATCTCCGTATTTGAATCATCATTGTTTTCGTATTCATAAACATCGTTGTTCTTCTAAGATCAAAAAAAAGCAATGGATCATTTATCACATTCGATGGGTTAGTGAAGGAGCTAAAATTCATTATGAAGCCAATAACCGATAGGTATGTAAATTTTACGACACCATTTCTCATAAGTAATTGGCAAAGGTAACTGAGTAATGTAAATTTCGGTACAAATATTAATCCCGTTTCTGATTGATAGAATGAGGGATGGGGAAATTATTCAATGTCACTTTTAGGGATTCATTCCATCTTATGTCTTCCTCACCAAAAGTCACAATACCTACCAGAGTTAGTTGAACAGTACGCCCATTCATTGAGTATGAAGTTTTAGTGAGAACATCAATCAATGAACTATGGACTGCGAGGGTATCCACTCTTCTCGCATATCTGTAGTACTCGTCTCTCGTCTCCTTAGCGTCACCCAGCAAACTCCGTAGCCGACGAATATTCGTCGGCTACGGCAAACTCTGTATACCGAGGCATGAGGGCGGGGCCAAGTCACCAGCTGTACATCAGGGGTATGACATAACAGCATATTATCGGTCGATAGGTATTCCTCATAGATTAATAATTTATCAAATATATGTTCTGATTATGAATATTCAAATGTAACAACAAAGTATCTTGTGAATTATCGATCGATTAAGGCGTTTTGAACGCGGTTTCCCTAGTTGTCTGTCTTAATTTCAGAGCGCCACTGCTCCTGCGTAGGAACATCGCCATCGCACTGGCTTGGCTTGGCGTCAACCCGGTCTCAGCTGTTTGCGGCTGTTTCCCGCCAAACGACGCGCTACCAGACAACCGCTGTGAGGCGTAGCGTGTGTTTGTCTGACAGACGCTTGGTGAAAATTTTGTGATAAGTGAATAAACTCCCGGCGTTTTGAGAGTGTTTTCGGACTATTTCGGTAGTGAAAAATAATGTCAGTTTATGTGAAGGAAGAAAGAGTGATTTTCGAAGAGAACGGTGACGAGAGGAAGGAGATCTTAGGGAATATTTCCAGGTGAGCATCACTCTTCGGTTTACCGCGCTATCCGATTTTCCTACACATGATTTTGACGTTTTGTCTGACTTTGTCCAACTGTCAAATTTCTCGTTCACTCTCCATTCACTGTTTTGGTTTGCATTCGGATTCTATACTGCGATTGATTTCGCGTCGGGTTTTAAACATTCACTACGTACGGCATCTGCTCGTACAACCGGCATGCTCAGCTGTGTTTGGTCAAGTTCGCCATGTTAGCTGAAACCAAAGCAGCCTTTATCGACAGGATCGACTAGTGGCGTGTCTCGCTGTGGCGTACTGAGAGATTATTATTTCTCGTTTTTATTAAATTTTATAATCGACAGCAGCGCATTCTGAAAGAGTTTGCAGTATCATATAGCTTTTAAGTACTCTATATCTACCTATGTGAATTATGCATGGTCAAACTATTCTGATTTCCAATAACAGATTCAGATTTTGATTTGCTGGTTACTCAGGTATATCGATGGTTCGTTCATTCTCTGATTCATTGGTGTACATTTCATCAGCATGGAAATATTCATTCTTCTTGATGGAATTTGTTGGTGCCCTGTGACCTAATTTTAAGAGACAGAGGTAGGTATGTAGCTGATTACGATGAATGGGTAATACAGAATTGATATCTTTACGCTGAAGGTTTTGTGCTGATGAGAAATTGAATTAGTTCATTGCGAATTCATTCGAATTCTACAGACGAAAACCAACAGTATCTGGAAAATCAAGTGTTATGTCAAGAACGGTCGAGAAGTTTAAAAGTATGTAATTTCGACTCGTGTTCTACTGACTAATGTGAATGAATAATATTGAATTACAGGGTGATCCGTTTGTCTGCTTTCAATATTTTTCAATATTTTTATTCGATATCAAGGTCCCGAAATATAAAGGATTAGGCAGGTGATGTGTTTTCATGTTGATTCAAATAGGTACTACTACTACTAGAGACATGTAGTCGTTTCGACCAATAATGCATAGTTTTGACACAAAAAATTCATTACGAAAAATTTTCACACCCTGTATCTCTGTAATCATTTCTGCTAGACCCCGAGTGTGGTGTATCGATGAAATCAGCTCTTCAGTGAGAATTTAAAAATTTAATGGAATACAGGGTGTTCCATTTGTAATGAGAAAGTTGGTATTGTCCACTTTCACATGACATACTCTATATAATTTAAATTTTTTGAAAAAAAATGCGTATTCAAAAATACAAATCGACGTGTCCAAGCGTTTTGCCCAACACACCCTCATTTATTTGTTGTCGAATTCATTCCATTTGGCTGTTCCACAGTGTATGTATTGTCGGGCATTATACTAATTATTAAACAAGAAAGAAATCATTTTCTAGATAGATTTGATAAATTGTATCATAATATACACTTCCGATATACGAACTAGGTATATGTAATAGTTGTTTTTTATTAAAGAATACCCTGTATTTCTTGAGACAGTCAGTTAGAGAATTTTATTGAGAATTCAACTCGATATAGGGATCTAACCTAGTTATCTGATACCGATAAGGATTGTTGAATGAAATGCGAGGTGTTACATTAAAAAAAAATCAACTACTACCCTAGTTCTTGATGACCCTAATTAGTCATATATTGTGGTCGAAGAAGAAATTGAATTTTTCAAGGTGGTTCTGCTATAGTTTTATAACCTGGTGAAATGTAACCAAATTTTTTTGGTGAGACAAAGACATTACGAGTGAGTCGGAGCAAATTCTGATGAATTATTTCATCTTCAGTGGTCTATAATGGGATCCTCGGTACGAGCACGTTACTTATTGTTATTATCTAAAGCAGACCGTACCTACTGGGTGGCCCAATGAAAACAAAACAAGAAAAAAAAAAAACGCTCGAACCGGGTCGATTCTTATTTCGAGGGAGAAATATTTTGCGCATGTTTTCAACTTTTTCACTTCAAACCTCTCGGAGGGGTGAGCTCCAACACTTGAATCTCAAATGGGATAAGGGGTCAAGTGATACATCATTTTGAAGGTGATCGAAATATCTTGCCAACGCTTCCTTGTTTTTGGAATTCAATGCAGTTGTTCTCGAGAAAACACGTTCATGAAAATAATCGGTTAGTGATGGACAGAGTAACGCTTTTTTCCCTTTCATCACTATTTCTCATTTTGTAGTTAAAACGATGTTCATCTAAGAAGTGCCTTATGTGTTTTTCTTCAAATCCTGTCCTATCCAACATTACATAAAAAATCATTCATTTCAATGTCATTTCCTTGATCTCTCAGTAAAATGCATGCCTTGTTTGGTTTTCATTAGACCACCCTGTATATTGGTACTGACGATTGAATATTCATAACGTGGGTAGGTGGGTTTCGGTATGAAATTTTCCGTATTTCCAGCACGCGAAAAGCTATTGAACCTAAAACGAAACAGCTGACGAACGCCAGCATGAATCCATTCAACCATGAATCATTGATTGGCTGTTGTTTGTATACCTCTGTATTTGTAGACGGAATAGAATGCGTAGTAGTAGAACTCGTATAAGTACACCCTGATACCTCACGTTTTTCATGTCCAGGGACGTATTAGGAAATACTAGAGAAATAACGTTTATTTCTGGCCACAACAAAATCCTCATTACTCCATTTTGTAAACGCTGAAAAATATTCATCTATAATGAATCACTATTTCTGGTAGTGAATTAATTCTGTTACATTGTAATAGGAATCCTAGTTATCACAATTGCCAACACAATCACCCTCAATACCCCATTAGTGAATTATACTAGCCTGGAAATTCCATTCAGTTCGTAGTGAAAAGTAGTATGTCTCGAAGTATTCATCCTTGATTTACTATTGGGTTTTATTCACTATACCTTATGGTGAATGCAACTTATCAACTCTGGTATAATCCCTTCCAAAGAAGAATGAAATTCACAATCAATAAATCTTAGAATGTATTCAAAATCATTAAATAATTAATTATACATTAGTTAATTATATTTTATACTTTTACTTGTTTTACAATGAATGTTTACTCACTTCTGAAATTTTGGAAAACTTTTGCTTCTCTGACCTGCTACCAATATATGTTTATATATATTATGATGTAGTTAAATAAACTTTATCTATATATCTATCTATTCACTATCATCGCAATGAAGTTGATCGTAGAAAATTTCGAAGTATACTATTCCGAATGAACTACTTATATCAAATTCGTCATTTGTGGACTTGTTTAGAATTCAAGATTTGCAAAGTAATTATTAACACTCGACACAAATTACCATTGCAATCTTCTTATACAGCATTATAAACTATTCAGTTTGTGTTCGATATGATGTAGTTCTTTGAAAAATATAATAATCACATTATCGAATGAACAAGTTTGGGTAATTTTGCACTTATCATGCGATGGGTTTTTTTCGATTTCGATTTGGTACTTAAGTATTTCGACCTCAGAATCCCGAACTTCACAATAAAAACGTGTTCAAACTTATATTTTTTGAGATGTTTCAGGAAAAAATGAGTCATTAAGCGAGTATAGTGTAAAGAACAAACCAATATTCATCATCGTCTTACACCTTTTCCAATTATATAGTTCAAAAAACGTCATTTCCATTTCAAAATTTTCTATTGAATTCCAAAGTACATTATTTGAATTTCTAAACGAATCGATTATATTTTGAATTCGTTTCAAAAACTCGTCATGCTTTGCGTCCTCGAATTATATTGATCTAATGGCAGCAAATGAAACTTCTAGGCAATACTTTGTTTTCTTCAATCTAGTGCAAAATCAACTATTAGGTTTTTCCTATGAACTGTTTCTTATTATTGTTATTGGTCCTTCCCACGCAATGTTTTTTGTTGCGAGGCCGTTGTTATATTTTGAAAGTAAATTTCGTGGAACACATGCTTCCGAACGACAATACGAGTTGCTCTTATTTAATAAAGCTGGTTTCAAAATGTCTTTTGTGTCTGAATTGGTTTCATGTTCCTTACTCACCTACCTGACAGAGGAAGGTAAATGGTCTATTCATATTCGAAATTCTCACGATTCCTTTTTCTTTTGTGTGTTGAAAATGAAACACACTGAATATAATATATAGGTAGGTATTTTTTCGAAACTTGCTGAGCATGGTTCTGCAAAAGATCACAGTTAGATAGGTCATACATCTATAGTCCTATATGTAGTATCAAAGAGGAATGGGAAATCATTTGAAAAAAAAAATGAAGTTATAGATATAATTTGGGAATTTAAAATGAAAGTGGTCCAAAAAAGATTTATTGGGGTTATTTTCAAGGACACTTTAGGGAAAACTCTTGTACTTTATTCTATTTTAATTGCGAATTCAACAAGTACCAGGTTTGATAGGGTTGTGACGAAAGACTATGAATTATTGGGCATTATGTAACAAATATGAAATGAAAATCCGAATTTCCCCTTAATTTCGAATTGGTAACCAAATGACTGAAAGATACTTCATCAAAAAACGAAATCAAATCAAAACAAATTTCCCTTGAACATTCTTTCCAATTCTTATACTTATTCGTCCTTATCTTCAAAGTAATGTTTGACATTCTTCTAGCCTATAAAAAATTTATAATTCTCATACCAAATACCTATCTTACATAATAAATGATATTGTCGATAGTATACTGATGAGATTGCGCTTGTCTGATGTCATCTAGATGCATCAGTAAACTACAATAATATATCGTAATATTGTAGATAAGAAGTGCAAATATTTATTTACAGACTGTTTATTTTGGTTTGTCCATGAATTTTTCACGGTAACTATTTGTTCCTCGGTAGTATTGAGGGAACAAAAATCTGGGCGAAAACCTTCATTTTCATTTTCTTCATGCAACGGAATAAAAATAATTCAGAGCAGTTCCTCTGATAATTCAAACTGTTCGTTCAGTTTAATTTGCAATTGAAAATATCTTGAAATTTGGTCGCCTTATTTTCGATAGAATTTTTCTCAAATAGAATGAATAAAACTGAAGCGTCAATATGATATACACAGCACAAGCAAAACATTGAAATGAAATCGATAGAAACATGAATGAGAAATAACCTTGAAATTGAATTATCCAAAAAAAATTGTACAATAATTTTTAATGAAAGTAAAACAATGTCCTTGGGTTATTACTACTAAGAATTGATGAAAAGTAGAAAGAATTATTCACTTCACGAAACTCATGTTGTAGAACAGCGTCATTGTATTTAAAAAAAGAAAATGTGTTTTTTATTCATCATCATAACTGTTGAAAAAATTAAATAATTCGACTATCGCGAGAATTATTCAGCATGCGACTTCATGAATAAATATCACACAATATGATATCGATATTATAAAAAAAAGGCGGCGCATATAATAGTACAAATGATATAATATTGCCGGTCTAACCTATCATTAGAGGAAGGCCGTCGGAAGGTGATTGTGTTCATTCAAATGCGCCGAGATTTCTCATATATATATATATAGATACATACAGGGTGGCCCAATGAAAACGACAAGGTACGCATTTTACTGAGAGATCAAGGAACTGACATTTGAATGAATGATTCTTTATGTAATGTTGGATAGGACAGGATTTAAAAAAAAACACATGAGGCACTTCTTGAAGATGAACATCGTTTCTAACTAAAAAATGAGAAATAGTGATGAGAGGGAAAAAAACGTTACTTTCCATTATCAGCCGATTATTTTCATGAACGTGTTTTCTCGAGAACTACTACATTGAATTCCAAAAATAAGGAAGCGTTGGTAAGAGATTTCGATTACTTTCAAAATGATGTATCATGACTTGACCCCTTATCCCATTTGAGATTCAAGGGTTGGAGCTCACCCCTCCGAGGGGTTTGAAGTGAAAAAGTTGAAAACGTGCGCAAAATATTTCTCTCTGGAAACAAGAATCGACCGGTTCGAGCGTTTTTTTTTTTTCTGAGAACGATCACTATGTCAAATCGGCCTTGTTTCCTTTTCATTGGGCCACCCAGTATAGATACATACAATTATGTTTCTTTTTATACGGTGATTCATTTTCAGCTATGTGCATGTTCAACCGGTTATATTGTTTAATGGTAAAAATAGAATTGTGTATAATATTTCTATGTGAGATGTAATGATTATTGAATACTTACGAAATATTGTTTACTATAGTAGAGTATATAGATACATAATAAGTTTTTCGTCGACATTGTACGTTGATTCGGTACATGGTACTTGCAGTCTCGAAAATGTATAGTATTTTCTGTTCTTGAGATGAAATACAGGTTGGTTTTTTCGATAAAAGTTTGTTCTTGTATACAGGATGTCCCAGAATATCGTAAAATATGAAAAACAGTTCCTACCAACATGTCTCCGAAAATGCTTCCTGGTAGGTCCCTAAATGCAGTTTTCTTCAATTATCTCTGTTACAATTGATTCTAGAATCACGAAATTTGTTACCCATAGGTAATTTGATATAAAGTAATAGGAGTAATCATATTTATGACATTCGCAAACGAAATAGGATTCGTAACTTAATCCATGTTGATATGACGTATATTTCGTAAACTTCGGTATATGCGCTAATAGACTTTGGTGAAAGATGTTAGATATTGTGAACGGGTTCGAATGAATGGTCATTCAGTTATATCCAGTGACGTACCAAGGCGACCACGAAAACCAAGGATTTTTTGAACTGCGACTTAACCGATTCATTAACTGAATGATTGTTGAATGAATGCTAGAAAGATCCCCAACCCACCTTGAAATATAATATTACACAACAAGTGTGGAAAGTGACTTATTAATCGTAGAGGCGAATGCGGAAATGTAAGTTCGACGATTGAAAAACGGTATCAGAAAAACTACATTTTTTTCCGTCATCCAATAAGTAGATTCCAATTTCTTGTATTCGACATAGAAAATATTCACGATGGGCGAAAATAGTTCACACCATCTCGACGATCAGAAAACGGTATCAGAAAAACTACAATTTGTTTTCCTCATTCACTAATTATGTTTCAATTTCTTGTATTCGACGTAGAAAATATCCACAACGGACGAAAAAAGTTCACACCAGTTCGACGATTTGAAAGCGGTATCAGAAAACTACAATTTGTTTTCTCCATTCAATAATTAGATTTCAATGTCTTGTATTCGACATAGAAAATATTTAAAATGGGCGGAAAGTGTTCACACCATCTCGACGATCAGAAAACGGTATCAGAAAAACTACAATTTGTTTTCCTGATTCAATAATTATGTTTCAATTTCTTGTATTCGACATAGAAAATATTCACAATGGGCGAAAAGAGTTTACACCATCTCGACGATCAGAAAACGGTATCAGAAAAACTACAATTTGTTTTCTCCATTCAATAATTAGATTTCAATGTCTTGTATTCGACATAGAAAATATTTAAAATGGGCGGAAAGTGTTCACACCAGTTCGACGATCAGAAAACGGTATCAGAAAAACTACAATTTGTTTTCCTCATTCAATAATTATGTTTCAATTTCTTGTATTCGACATAGAAAATATTCACAATGGGCGAAAAGAGTTTACACCATCTCGACGATCAGAAAACGGTATCAGAAAAACTACAATTTGTTTTCTCCATTCAATAATTAGATTTCAATGTCTTGTATTCGACATAGAAAATATTTAAAATGGGCGGAAAGTGTTCACACCAGTTCGACGATCAGAAAACGGTATCAGAAAAACTACAATTTGTTTTCCTCATTCAATAATTATGTTTCAATTTCTTGTATTCGACATAGAAAATATTCACAATGGGCGAAAAGAGTTTACACCATCTCGACGATCAGAAAACGGTATCAGAAACACTACAATTTGTTTTCTCAATTCAATAATTAGATTTCAATTTCTTGTATTCGACATAGAAAATATTTAAAATGGGCGGAAAGTGTTCACACCAGTTCGACGATCAGAAAACGGTATCAGAAAAACTACAATTTGTTTTCCTCATTCACTAATTATGTTTCAATTTCTTGTATTCGACGTAGAAAATATCCACAACGAGCGAAAAAAGTTCACACCAGTTCGACGATTTGAAAGCGGTATCAGAAAACTACAATTTGTTTTCTCCATTCAATAATTAGATTTCAATGTCTTGTATTCGACATAGAAAATATTTAAAATGGGCGGAAAATGTTCACACCAGTTCGACGATCAGAAAACGGTATCAGAAAAACTACAATTTGTTTTCCTGATTCAATAATTATGTTTCAATTTCTTGTATTCGACATAGAAAATATTTACAATGGGCGAAAAGAGTTTACACCATCTCGACGATCAGAAAACGGTATCAGAAAAACTACAATTTGTTTTCTCCATTCAATAATTAGATTTCAATGTCTTGTATTCGACATAGAAAATATTTAAAATGGGCGGAAAGTGTTCACACCAGTTCGACGATCAGAAAACGGTATCAGAAAAACTACAATTTGTTTTCCTGATTCAATAATTATGTTTCAATTTCTTGTATTCGACATAGAAAATATTCACAATGGGCGAAAAGAGTTTACACCATCTCGACGATCAGAAAACGGTATCAGAAAAACTACAATTTGTTTTCTCCATTCAATAATTAGATTTCAATGTCTTGTATTCGACATAGAAAATATTTAAAATGGGCGGAAAGTGTTCACACCAGTTCGACAATCAGAAAACGGTATCAGAAAAACTACAATTTGTTTTCCTGATTCAATAATTATGTTTCAATTTCTTGTATTCGACATAGAAAATATTCACAATGGGCGAAAAGAGTTTACACCATCTCGACGATCAGAAAACGGTATCAGAAAAACTACAATTTGTTTTCTCCATTCAATAACTAGATTTCAATGTCTTGTATTCGACATAGAAAATATTTAAAATGGGCGGAAAGTGTTCACACCAGTTCGACGATCAGAAAACGGTATCAGAAAAACTACAATTTGTTTTCCTGATTCAATAATTATGTTTCAATTTCTTGTATTCGACATAGAAAATATTCACAATGGGCGAAAAGAGTTTACACCATCTCGACGATCAGAAAACGGTATCAGAAAAACTACAATTTGTTTTCCTCATTCAATAATTATGTTTCAATTTCTTATACTCGACATAGAAAATATCCACAACGGGCGGAAAAAGTTCACACCAGTTCGACGATTTGGAAGCGGTATCAGAAAAACTACAATTTGTTTTCTCCATTCAATGATTATATTTCAATTTCTTGTATTCGCGACATAGAAAATATTTGAAATGGCGGAAAGTGTTCACACCAGTTCGACGATTGGAAAACGGTACCGGAAAAACTAAATTTTTTTTTCATTCAATAATCTTGTATTCGACATTGCTAGACTAATTAACAATGTGTACGCTTATGTTTGGCACTGGACAAATCCATTAGTTTTGCCGCCACCATTTTCATGTTCCTCCAATAATCGAGCTAATTTACGTCAATTTCTCTTACTATCGAGGTGTTTGACCCCAGGTGTTAGAGTACTGTAAACGACTCACTCGTATGCTTTTGACTGTCGACTGATTCTCTAATTATCATTATCGCAACACGTACGTTTCTTCTGTGCACTATAGATCTGAGCAATTTGCCAACCTTACATGGGTAATTTGTGTAGAAAATTGCTGCTAGATAAAGTACAAGGTAGAGTGGAACATGACTCGATTGATGACCTTTTTTATTTTCATTTTCGTTTCACAATCGGACATCAGTCTCGAGGCATCTAAGCAATTTAATTGAAATTAATTGATTTAAATATAAAACTTGATATATAAATATAAAAATTGATTTAAATATAAAAATAGTAAGGAAACTTTGCATCCATAACGCGCTCACTGATGTTTAAATTATTATCATTTTTTGTTTTGTCGAAAAGCTTGAATGAATCTAATTCTCGATCTAATTCTATTGCAATTCATTCGTTATATCTTGAAAGTTTTGAATAATTAAATATATTTGATCTGATCTGTCCATTGATTTGCCGTTTATGTTCATATAGCCAAATAGAATCACTCTATCTATAATCAGAGCTGTCCAAGTTCAAATTGCACTGGGGGTCGTTGTAAATAAAATAGCGGTTGTGTAATCATAAAAATACTAAGTACTTCATCAGTGATATGTGAGAGGTACAAAAAAACTTGTTTATTTGGGTTGAATGTGAAACTTTCTCAAAATCATTCATTTATTCAAAGTTGATCTATTCAATAATTATTCTATGTCGATTAGATATGTTTCTACACCTCGTACCTTCCTTTATGATTTTGATCTCTGTGGATATTATGAATTCAATATATTATTCAAGAACGAAAGGTCGAAAATGCTCAGAAACAAATATGAGACATATTTATGACAATGACAGATATCGACTTCGACAACAACTATTGAACGGCTCCAGTCTGGTTTTTTTTTTTTGTATCTGTGGACAACACGAAAGGGAAACCTATAATGTTCGAGGACCATCGTGTTAGCCAGCGGTGGAATTTTGAGAGAGAAGGAAGGTGTTGGAATTTTTATTTAAAGTTTGGAGGTTGTGAGCATCAGGAAAGACTTAACTAGGCAAAGAATTCCACAACTTTGCAGTTCTATTGATGAATGATGCTTGGTATAGCGATGTTCGACAGGTCTCGAGCCTGACAGTGTAGGAGTGACCAGCTTGAGCTTGTCTGGTTTGTCTACTAGGAATCGCTCGTGGTGGCATAATAGATGATATTCTCGTTGAGGAACGACAATGGGAGTAACTATAACAAAGGCAGAGATCGCCAACCTTTCTACGATGATCTAGAGAGGTCAATGATTTGGTGAGTGTTGTATCATCGACTAGGCGAATAGCTCTCTTCTGAATTGAATCTAAGAGCTTAAGCGTATGTTTGGGGGCTGAGCTCCAAACATGTGAACAGTACTGCTGGACAGGTCGAATTTGTGCTTTGTAGATCATAAGCAGTTGCTGGGATGTGAAGTATCTTTTCGCACGGAATAGAAAACCAAGTTTTTGTGAAGCAGTTGTAGCAATGGACCTCACATGATCGTCCCATGAGAGAGCACTGTTGGTGGTGACACCCAGCATGGATATTGACGACCTCATAGGAACAGTGGTACCCGGCGACATCATCAAATTGGGCATTGTGTGATCAGCCTTCTTGGTGAACATACAAGCTTGAGTTTTAGTTGCATTGAACTGTACTAGATTCTCAGATCCCCATTTCAGAATTCTTGTCAGATCCTCATTTAAAGCATCAACCTGTCTTCGCCTTGCACCTCTGGCCTCGTTGGATGATATAGGGGCTCTAGAGGAAAAGGCGGAATGAAGAGTACTATCATCCGCGAAGCTATGAAGTGGGCTGGAGGTCACATTCAACAAATCATTGATGTGAAGCAAAAACAAAGTTGGTGCCAAGACAGAGCCTTGTGGAACACCAGCATTGATCGTCATTGTATCAGACGAGACCCCGTCTACCACCACGTAGAGTGATCTATCTGCAAGAAAACTCGATAGTAAAAGACACAGTTTCCTGACTAGTGTATCTTGTATCTTGGTAGCTGTCGACGATGAGCGAGGCTTTTGATACTGTAGTGAAATTTCAATAAATGAACAATGCACATGGGTAGAATAATGATTCATTTTTGGTCGTAGGAAAAATACTGTACATAACTCGTCGGAAAGTGTATTTCGAGCCGCTTTGCGACTCGTGCTGAATATCGACTCGTGCGAATCAAGTCACCTTCCCACTAATTTTATTCTCGCTTCCAAACCAGTGCATTTTGTGTACCAAACAACCAAGGATGTACCGGGTAAAACCAGTACCTAGTATAGGTGCAAGTTTCGGAATGTCGATTCCAATCCTCCTATGAATATATGTCGACGGGTCAAAAGTATAAAAAAATATCTAGAATTCCTTGTTCGATCCATGAATCGAAAGCGAAGGATACCTTCGTACCCTTTTAGTTGCTCGTAGTACGAAGACGTAGTAAGCGTAGTAAGGCGTAGTAAGGCGCGCCTGCTCGTCTGGCAACACTGTTCGCGGGATCGCAGAAAAATCGATACAGTCAGTCGTCTTTACTACGCATTCAACGGGCCCGATGACCTGATACGAATACGCCGGCGTCATTATACGGGGGTTCCGGCGAAACGGGGCCGAAGGTGGCGGGGAGGGGGAGCGTCGCGACGCGCTTACTCGAACGTCCCGAGCAGCGTCGTCGAGCGGTTTTCATTTGAGTTCGTCGGCGATAAATAGGTACTGTTGTATCTACACCTTTTCCAATTGTAGTTCGAAAAGCGTTTGTCGTATTTCGAATTAGTCGATTGGATTTCGAGATGTGTCGAATGATTTTTCAAAATTATCAATTCAAAATGCGTCAAGACTGACATTTGGGTTGCTGTTCAACAAATGGAGTAATACTTGAAGAAATAAAAACTTTGTTTTCAATTTTCACGTCATGTACTGTCTAAGTTGATTGTGGACGTGATATTATTCATTTTCTAGTTTATGTTGTATTTCAAATTAGTCGATTAAATTTTGAGATGTGTCGAATGATTCTTCAAAATTATCAATTCAAAATTCGTCAATACTGACATTTGGGTTGCTGTTCAACAAATGGAGTAATACTTGAAGAAATAAAAACTTTGTTTTCAATTTTCACGTCATGTACTGTCTAAGTTGATTGTGGACGTGATATTATTCATTTTCTAGTTTATGTTGTATTTCAAATTAGTCGATTAAATTTCGAGATGTGTCGAATGATTCTTCAAAATTATCAAATCAAAATGCGTCAACACTGACATTTGGGTTGCTGTTCAACAAATGGAATAATACTTGAAGAAATAAAAACTTTGTTTTCAATTTTCACGTCATGTACTGTCTAAGTTGATTGTGGACGTGATATTATTCATTTTCTAGTTTATGTTGTATTTCAAATTAGTCGATTAAATTTCGAGATGTGTCGAATGATTTTTCAAAATTATCAAATCAAAATACGACAATACTGACATTTGGGATGTGTACCAAAATTCACCTAATCATCTGTTCAAGAAATGGAGTAATTATTGAAAAAAGAAGAACTTTCTTTTCAATTTTTACGTCATGTACTGTCTAAGTTGATTGTGGAGGTGATATTATTCATTTTTTAGTTTTTCTTTTTCATGGGATATTTTCTCCTCGCTTTCACAGATGAGAACAGAAATTGTATCAATTATTTTAACATATAGGGGTTGGAATAGATATCCTCCATGACGAAAGAAAATCTTGTTGGGAAATTTATTGGAAAAAAATGATGTATCAAAAAGAAAAGAATGTGAAAAAGACAATATACAGCCCGGGATACGAACTCAGGACCCTCAGAAGAGCAACAACTCAGAATCATAACTAAAATATTCGAGTTAAAAAGTTCACATAATGTTATATATTTTTTGTATTTTTCATTCAAAAAATGAAAAAACAAATTACCGTTCGCGTGATCATATTTATCTTTCTGCGGTCCAACCAAATACATATTGTTGAATGAAAACAATTTATTTATTCCAAACAAAATTAAAAACAATTATGTGTAGATGAAATCTACATATTTACCATTGAATCAATCTATATTGTAAGTATGGAAGAGAAACAAAACACACTTTATGTTCTTATCATATCAGAAGGGATCAGAATTTCAAAAAAAATCACGACATATTTTCCCTGTGGACCGGAAATTCGAATGCTTTCTTGATCAGTATTAATTAATAATAATTATTTTGACCTCATGATTGCGATATTGACTTGTCGATCGTCCTTGTATGAACAAGTTTATCAATGTACACGAATGTATATTGATCCCCCTATTGATGACCAATTATTTTCCTATTGATTAACTATTAACTATTAACTATATAACTGTTTCATGTATCTCCTAATTGTGATATTGTCATATTAACGATATTGTTATAATCAGGCAGAGAAAAAGGTGTCTATTTTTCAAGCAAAAACCGTGAATCTCATTGAAAAAATGAGGAATCAAATTTGCTCAGAAATGTTTGGCAATTTCAGGAATGATTTGAATTTTAAGATAAATCAGTGGCGTACCAATCACTGCTAAAATAGGCAGGTGAAATCCCGTACGGAAGCCACTGGTGGGAATTTAAAAGAATGTGGTACACTAAATAATGCATCTTGATACAAAGTACATGTATGCTAAATTTCATCGAAATACTCCAAAGTGGTATTACAGATATTTTTTGAAAACTTTGCCACCATGTGTCTCATAAGGTGAAACTTTTAGGTCATACTTTCATATGAAGCTTTCTTTTTGAAATGTGTCCAAAAATTCAATATTGACGTTCATATAGCAAACACTCTGTTTGGGCTCATATAATACATTCAAACTTATCGATAACTGAAATCCACGCAGGCCTAATTTTCACAATACAAATTCAATTCAATACAAATTCCACGCGAAAGACGAGTTTGTATTCTTCTAAATACCTGTTTTTTCGTACTCTACACGTGTGTGTATATGCGCATTCATTCTTGCCATATCCTTTTCTGTGGCTACGGATATGCTTCACTTCCGCTTTATCACCATTTCATAATGCTTCATAGGGTGGGAAGGGGGGGGGGGGGAGATAGAAGAAGAATGCCCGACCGGAGGAGAGAACATAAGACATAGAAGCTGGTCAGAAACAGTGTTGCCAATAGCCAATTTTAAAAGCGGCTAGATGATTCTTGGAAAAAGCTGAATAATGAGTTTCAAGCCATTTTTTGGCAAATCTAGCCATTTTTTGGCAAATCTAACCATTTTTTTTGCAGTTTTTCTAGCAAGAACAAGAAATATGACCACGGAGTACGAATATGACATTTGAAATAAAGTGAAGGCCAAATGTGTAGATTCATCGGTATAACGATATTTCAGCAGCATTTGCATTTCCGAAGCACTCGCCAAGCATTAGAAGCATATCAGTTTGTTCAGAGAACGAATAACCTGCCATATTTCTTAAAATCTCAGTTGATAATCGCAGTGATAAATGACACAGAAAAACCACACGAACAAATCGGCTACAACAATGTTGACTCGAATGTTGATGACATGAACGTCAAAATTGAGAACAAAATTATTCATCATGGCCTGCTGAAATATTGTTACCGATGAATAGAATCAATCTGCTGTTATCATGTAACTACAAAAACTCAAATATCTCACGAACGGCTCAATTGTTTGTATTTGAATAAGAGTACCTTTTTCATGTAATTTTCTTCGCTCCATCGAATGCTCCTGTTTTTTCACCGAAAATAATACAGGGAAAAAAGTTTTCTACAAAAAATCATGACTCACCCTCTGAAAACACCCTTTATAACAATATCAGAAATGTGGAAGTGTGACGAAAAAATGTATTTTGACAACATACATTCATGCACAAAATTTCAATCGGTTGGCTTTCATCGTTCAGAAGTTATGCGGAGAAATTATTTTAATTTTATCAACTTTGGAAGGATATATCTCCCTTAATATGCATTTTGGGCCATGAGTTTAATCATCAAACTACACTTAATTTTCAATGTTCTATCACCCCCCAGAAAGCTCGGTACACATTTTTGACTCACCCTGTATACAAGACGAGCCATTAGAGCTCAGAGAGGCATCATCTGACCGATAGCTCTCAATTGTCCTGAGCCAAAAAAATTATACTAACCTGCTACTCCTGCTAGCAATCAATAATAGTTTCAGTAGTTTGTCTATGAAAATGATATCGATAATGACTTATTTTTTTCAACTCCATGAATCTCTAGTAGTATTGACATTGACGTATGACGTGATCAACTTCAACATCAAATTGTCAAAATGGCACGAAGCATAAAGTAGAAAATCTACAGATTGGCCTGAACTTCAGAATTTGACTTTGACTACATTAGATCATGAATAAAATGAAATATCCATGGGAAATTGATAAATATGGAGATATTTTCATGGAAAGTCAAATTGAAAAATAGCTAAAAAAATGGCTGAATGACAAGATGCAATCTTAAGTAGCTAGATGAGCTCAAAAATGGCTAGAACTAGCTATAACATGTTTGAGTTGGCAGCACTGGTCACGAGATAAAAAGGCTTTTTCAGCTGCTTGTTCGCCAGTGGCGGATCAGTTCACAGGTGAAAGTGTCCTTTCTCCTGCGATTACTCGCAAAAAAAACTGAATAATTTAATCGAATAGCTCTCGTTTCCAATAAAAAATGTTGAATCACCAATCACAAGCGCGATATCAGACCTACTTCCATATTTTCCTTATCAAAATTGGAAGATATATTTCTTTTAGATTTTCATTGCATATGTAATAAATTGATTGCTCCCTGAACTAGGTTGTTGTTTTTATCTACTGCGTGTCTCTCTGTCAATGACTTTCTACCCTTTTTCATCTGAGTTATCAGTTGTTAGATAAAAACCAAGAAGTCGGCTATGGGTCGATTTCCGTAGAATTATACCTGGAAACAATAAATCAATGTGATAAAACTGATAAATAATGACAATAATAATAAATAACTATAACAGATTACACAAATGCGTGCATTAAATATACCGAGTGGCACTGAAATAAATGAATGTGGCACTGAAATAAATGAATGTGGCACATGTAGTGACATTTAATCACTTACAACTGCACGAGAGGTTTGTATTTTATGGATTTTTCAATGAGAAAATAATGTCTAGCAGTTGTCAAATTGATAAAAGGAACAATTTAGAATTTGATCAACACAAATTTACCTGATATCAATACGAAGTTGTTTTCAAACATGTCAAACTATTAATTTTGGCAACCAACACATCTATCATTGATAAACAAATGAATAGACAAATCTTAGACAAATCATTTTCGTTTGTCGAAGATCTAATACAGTACAAATCATTATTCGCCCCAAAACAGTAAAACTTACTAGCAAATCAACGGAAAAAACACACAATACTAAATTATGATACCATTTTTATGTACAGTGTCTTTAGTCTCGGCGCCTAGATGAACAATCTGTAGTTTCAATAAAAGATTATTTCATACTTGATGTACACTTTTTATGCTGAGATTGGTAAATAGCAGTCATGGCCAACTCTGAAAAACTTACGAGTATATTTGCCAAAATTATCAGTTTCATTCTTAATGATCGATTTAACACAATTACTGTAACATGAAAGTATTTCGTAAGTAAGGTGTTGGATCGTGAAAAAGTTTTAGATAAAGTGAAGTCCGACCTTTTGGAATTATTCCGTGATATAATTATTATATGAAAATGATCATTATAATTCCTTTTTTTATTTTGAGAAGCGAGGAGAGAAGATATATAAAAATTAACAAACCACTTCCTCGATCAACTCACAGGCAGTACCCTGTATACAGATTTTACTTTTAAAATCTCATCACATCCTAGCGATTTGTTCTCGTTCGAGGAAATGTAAGTTTTCCGCCATTTCCTCTGCATTTCTCAAACACCGCCGAGCAGGTTGCTTTGCAACGAGAAATCGAAACACTCATACGAGTAAAGACTGTTCTGTCTCAAACGCATGAAAATCTTTGGGATAATATCGACTTCATTCATTTTCCTAACATACAACAATTTATGTTGCCCATAATTTTGAGAAATGTTTCTGTTTAATTATTATTCCTTATATGCTCAACTGGAGCAAGTCGCGTTTGATTTAACGAGAGATTTAATTGTAAAGTATCGTGATCATTATAAGCACTACCAACTATGGATCGAGTATTATCAGCTGATCAATGTGAGAATATCGGTCGTCGTCTGCGCATAGCCTGAAAAAAAATATCAACATCCAACTTTCTACTTCCCATATGGTTGGAATCTTTCTCACTGCCCGGCTGACTTGACACATGTGATGTGTGTGAATGAACTGAATGTGTCGCAATATTTCATTTGCGATTACTTTCTGTAAATAGTGTTGTTATCCTTGGTACAAAATTATGTCGAACGTGCGACAGAGAATGGTGATGTCGCGTCGGAATATTTATTTAGTTGAGTACTTATTCGGGCACTCTTTTTTTTTACTGAATTTTATTTGGAAAATTGAAATTAAATCGGAAATTGAGAGATTGTTTTATGGTTGTTAAATCACCTAGTAGGTTATTTGGGGTTGTACAGTATATCACAAAACAAATATTCTGATGCTAACATGAATTCCCAGAATTATCATAATATTAGTACCCAATCGTCGCCAGTGTTGTCATATCCAATCATCAAAAAGTGATAAATAGTCCATAATATTTGAAGTCCTTTATGAATTCATGTAGTTCAATGCACAAATATAATAATAAATTTGGGTCATGACGATTATGAATCAGTTCTGATTAATAGAAGATTGCTACATTATTCTCAGACTTAGCAATTTCACTTTCTTGGGGGCTCGAGGACCAGCATGGGTATCGTGAATACTTTTTGCTCAACGTTGCAACACCGCAATTTGATATTGACAGTCGACGGCGATTATTGCTTTGTTTGGTATCTGTCATTATTTACGTTTCGATTTATCGATATTATTCAACCTGTGTTCAGTTTTGTGTACTCAGAATTCCTCAGAAATTCAGTTTATTTCCTGTTTTGGTGATTTGATATAATGGTGAGACGTTGTGAGGTGTGTTGAAGACAATTTGAACTGGCGATCAAAACACGTCATTTCATAGGTGAGTTACCATTGTCGTATCATTCGAGATTTTGAAGCATTTTCCCAAATGGAATGGATAAAAATGAATTTAAATTGAATTGATTACATTATATTGATTATACCCGTAGGTCAGCTGCGGCAGTGTCTTGTCATTGTTCATTTTCCCACCAAGAAATGCTGAAAAGTACTACTGAAATTGTTACGGATTTTCAATTTGGTTTCATCATGAATTAATAATAAATTCGACCCCTCTGACAACACGGCACTGGTGCTGGGAGAATCAGCTCCTGCTGTCCTTGTTTAGACAAAGATAGATACTATAGATGTTGCTTCCAAACAAACTGTATTGCCAGGGCTGTGGATTACTTATCTAGTCTGTTCAATGATCGAAGATACTAATAGATGATATTATTTTTTTACCGATTTCAATGAAATTTTGCTCATTTTTAGAACGGAATAAATGTACCAATTCATGATACTATAATTGAATCAGGTACCGGTGTTCATATGAGTTTTGTTGTTGCTGTTACTTGTTTATAAACAGAACTTTGTTGTCGTCAAGTCGTGTTGGCGATTAAACCGTGTTTTCTACCCCGAATGCAATGGAGGATAGTTTTGAAAAAAAGCTGGAAATGAAAGAGAATCATAAACTCCATCGAAAAGTGAAGACGATTACCAAAATGAATATATCTGGAGAGTCTGATTTTTTTGGTAGATTTAGTAGTGATTCTGTGAAATATGGTTCAGTTTTCATTCCATAAATATATACACATATACAGGGTGGCCCAATGAAAACGAAACAAGGTACTGACATTAAAATGAATGATTCTTTATATTATGTTGGATAGGACAGGATTTGGAAGAAATCACATAGGGCGCTTTTTAGATGAACATCGTTCTAACTACAAAATGAGGAATAGTGATGATCGAAGGGGAAAAAAGCGTTACTTTCCATCACTAGCCGATTATTTCCATAAACGTGTTTTCTCGAGAACTACTGCATTGAATTCCAAAAACAAGGAAGCGTTGGTGAGTGATTTTGATTACCATCAAAATGATGTATGACTTGATCACTCATCCCGTTTGAGATTCAAGGGTTGGAGCTCAACCCTCCGATGGGTTTGATGTGAAAATGTTGAAAATGCGCGAGCTATTTCCCTCCCGAAATAAAAATCGACCAGTTCGAGCGTTTTTTTTTCTGAGAACGATAACTATGTCAAATCGGCCTTGTTTCGTTTTCATTGGGCCACCCAGTATATAAACATATACAGGGTGTCCTTAAAAGGTCTTTACAAAAAGCTACCACATATTCTTCAGACCAAAACAATTCGATACAAGCAAACTTACCTCAGTAAAAAGTTGCTTAGTTTGGGCGCTAGACGGCTCTGAAGTTGAAATTTTCAAATCGATTTTGCTTCATAACTTTTGAACGGCTCATGAGATTTTTTTCAAATTTGGTACGTTGGCATAGACTCATCGGGCAATGAAACTCATATCATAATCATAATGAATATCATTCCATGGGCGTAGAACTTGATTTTTTCAGTAAATAAACATCTAAAACTCCTACGCCAATGGAAAAAAATTAGTTCCAATATGAAATCTAAATTATTCAACTCATTCACTACAAAAAAGGTACTCTTGACAAAAGTCGATTCCTCTCATGGTTTCGACAAAATTTTAATTTTAGTGATTTAGAGCATAATTAATAATAAAACGATTAACAGATATTTCATAAAAATTGTTCAAAATGTTCACCATTTTCACGTATACAAAGATTTATACGACGCAAAAAGTTGAAATGTACTCTTTGCATAACTTCTTCATCGCCTGTAAGATTATTCGTCGCCTGTTGGATACGTTGCCATAATTGTTCTACAGTATTCACAGGGGTCTTGTAAACCGTAGACTTGAGATAACCGATAACCCCATACAAAATAATCCATCGGTGTTAAGTCTGGAGAACGTGGTGGCCAATTCACGGGTGCATCATTACCTCTACCTATCCATCTGTCTGGGTACTGTTGGTTTAAAAAATTCCTAACATCCACCGAAAAATGTGGTGGAGCTCCATCGTGCATAAACCACATATCTACCCGATGTTGGAGTGGTAAATCTTCCAACAAATTTGGCAACGTATTTCGTAGATGTTGTAAATACATGTCTCCTGTTAATCTTTGTGGAAGTATGACAGGACCAATTATAAAATTTCCTATTATTCCAGCCCAAACGTTGATTTTGAATTCGTTTTGAAAATGGTTTATTTTAATGGAATGAGGATTTTCAATTGCATAAACGTGTTCATTATGAAAATTAGTTATTCCTCTTCTCGTGAAACAGGCTTCATCAGTGAACAAAATATTCTTTCCAAAGTTCAGATTCATTTCTCTTTGCAAATTAATGAACCTACAAAACATCAGACGACTTTGTGAATCATGGATTAATAAATCTTGAACTGGCGTCTTGTGGTATGGGTATAATAATTGTTCTCTTAGTACTTCATGAACGGCATTCCTAGAAACTTCTAGTTCATTACTTATCCGTCTAGTACTCAATTCTGGATTTTCTTCAATACGGTCTAAAATTTCTACTTCGACTTCGGGAATCCTTACATAACGCTGTCTTCCATAATCACCAGTTCTAGGAGCAAAATGACCGGTCTCCCGAAGACGTCTCTCAACTGCAGCAAAGGTTGGGTGGCTTGGTACGCGACGATTTGGAAACCTTGCCGAATACACCCTCACACTCTCTCGACCATTTCCTTGACAATATCCGAATACCAATAACATATCGGTGTATTCTTCATTGGTGTATTGTACGGCCATGATAAATCAGAAAAGTCCGATATCAACAATCAACGTCAATAAAACTCGACAAATCAACACAGATGAAACTATGGAAACCAAGAATGTGAATATCACTGTTTTCGAGCAGATAATAATAGTCTTCAGAAAAAAAAACCAGTGCTACTTATTTTCAATAGAAATAACCTATGCAAAAAGTACATCTCAACTTTTTGCGTCGTATAAATCTTTGTATACGTGAAAATGGTGAACATTTTGAACAATTTTTATGAAATATCTGTTAATCGTTTTATTATTAATTATGCTCTAAATCACTAAAATTAAAATTTTGTCGAAACCATGAGAGGAATCGACTTTTGTCAAGAGTACCTTTTTTGTAGTGAATGAGTTGAATAATTTAGATTTCATATTGAAACTAATTTTTTTCCATTGGCGTAGGAGTTTTAGATGTTTATTTACTGAAAAAATCAAGTTCTACGCCCATGGAATGATATTCATTATGATTATGATATGAGTTTCATTGCCCGATGAGTTTATGCCAACGTACCAAATTTGAAAAAAATCTCATGAGCCGTTCAAAAGTTATGAAGCAAAATCGATTTGAAAATTTCAACTTCAGAGCCGTCTAGCGCCCAAACTAAGCAACTTTTTACTGAGGTAAGTTTGCTTGTATCGAATTGTTTTGGTCTGAAGAATATGTGGTAGCTTTTTGTAAAGACCTTTTAAGGACACCCTGTATATATCAGCATTTTACATTTAATTTTCATGTTGTTCGGTGGCTCAGGTATTGTATTACGTAGATAAATAGATAAAGCAGAATAATATCCGTTCTGACACTCGAAACAAATATTTGATTATCGCATGCAATATATTCAGATAGATACGAAGTTTCCATTTTTATCTTGATAAAAACATTCATGAAATAATATCGTTACGAAACCGTGTAGCGTACTTGACACATTTCCCTCACGAAAAATCATCAGCTGACGCGCTCCGACGAGACCGAATGCCTACGACCTACGACACGATGAGCCCGTTCGCGGTCGTGAAATGAAATACGGGCGGTCGTGCGAATGGAAAGTTTCGTTCGGATTCTCGTGAATAGTATCGAGATAAATGCATGTTTGTTTGGTTTCGACGGCGCCGCCTCAACTGCTATTGTGAAAGAAAAGGAACTGTTACACGTATCGAGTACCTGTCCATTTTTTTTTTAGATAGATTAATTCCTTTATTTCGTTCCATGTATTTCAACACATCCTCAAATATCTTGAAAACGGTGAAATGCAGGGTTGGGATGAAGTATGGAACCAAGTAAATATCTTTTGAACGAGAAGAACGATATTTATGAAAATTTGCAGGTGAGTGCAAAGGATCCAAATGCATCTGATGTACATTGTTTTGTCAACAATATACTTCCGGTTTAACCGGTAATGCCATCAACTTCTTTAATTTAAATGGGACACCCTATATATTTTTACAGATTTTGAAAGAGCTTGTTATTTTGAATTCCAACATACTGAGTTTAGTTTAGTGAAAATATTGTGAAAATGAGGAATATAGCACTTTAATCAACCTCCTTTGAGTTTTTTCCATTGGAGCAAAAAAGTATTTAGATAAACTATAGTTGATGTTGTTTGTATGCATAGTAATGAATAAACGAGTACTGTTCAGACCAGAAATTGTCTTTACTTGATCTGATTTATTATATTTTCAGTAGACGGAATAATGCCAAACCTTTCAGAAAAAACATTTATTTCATCTTCTTTAGTTAAATGAAAAACGAAATCTTCATCAATTCTTCCACAAAATGATGTGTTATCAACATTAACCATCCACCTTGATTTTGTTCTAGACATAATGGGGCCGTTCTTCCTTCCTTCAAAAATTTCTCTTGCAATGATCAAATCAATATTGTCTTGACCAATTAGCAACCTTGGTTTTGCATGTTTCATTGAAGATATAAGTTCTCTGTTCTCCAAATGTCAAATTCTAATTGACCGAAATAGATTTCACATAACCATAACCGATCATATCATTGAAATTTCAATACGCTCTTTTTCACTTAATTGAACCATTCTGAATCGTACAATTTGTGAATTGTACGTTTATTCATTACTATGCATACAAAACTACCAACATCAATTAATTTCTTAAATAGTTCTTTGCTCTAATGCAAATAGCTCAAAGATGGTTTATTAAAGTGCTATAATCTGTAAAAATATATAGGGTAGAAGTTTATGGCATTTCAAGTTAAACCGGAAGTATATCATCGACAAAAAAATGTACATCAGATACATTTCGTTCCATTGCACTTACCTGCAAATTTTCATAAATAACGTTCTTTTCGTTCAAAAGATATTTACTCTATCCCAACACTGTATTGTTCTAGGGACAATCGAAGAAATGCACCTCCATTTATTTTTCCAGATTTTCTGTGGGATTTTCTCTCCTCGTTTCTGAAAGATAAAGGAGAAGTTATTAAAAATTATTTCGATAAATGTGTAGTGAGGATATATTTGTGATTCCGCCCCAAAATGTTACTGCGCTTGAAATTGAACCTTTAGATACCTGAAAAATTCTATATTCGTCAGTGACACCATGTATGTTTTCAAAAATTTTGAAAACAAATACCTTTTTAATAAAACAAAACTACTACTTATCTTAGTGGACTTTTCGTGAACGAATCTGCTCCCGTTTTCAACAAGAAATTAGGTATGCAACTGAGCAAGATACAGTTTTCCGATCTATTCTTGTACACGTACGCGTGTGACTGCTTTAAAAAATGCTTTCAATGAATGAAATCATCCGTTCAAGATATTTATATTTGAACATCTTGTTTTATTTTTAGACTTCAGATAATTCATAATTACTATTGATATAGTCTGATGTTAATTTTACCCATAAAATTAATCTAGTTATGTAATTATTCACACGGTCATATTTTTCGAAGGAGCAGTAGGTTATTACTATGTACAAGAACAAATATATCATTCCACCATATACAAGAAACGGTTCAATCATTTATGTTGATATTTATTTTTTTTTCTATTGATTCTATATAAGTGTGTAAATTATGCTTCTTATGAACGTTCTCACATACTCATTTTGAACTTTAACCTCAAAAACACACACGTTTCTAATGAAATGAATAAAATCAACTGATTTTTTCAAATTTAGTCGTGATTTTAATCAAACTATAAATTTCATTTTTCAGCTTTTTGTGGGATTTTCTATCCTCGTTTTTCAATGTCAAAACCAACTGAACATTGGGAAATTTTTCGAAAAGAAGTATTCTAATTGTGTTGAGAACGGGAGCAGATTCGTTCCCGAAACGTCCACTGAGATAAGTAGAGATTTATTCTTATCGAATATATTTGTATTTACAAATTTTTCCGAAACAAGTTGTCACTGATAAATAGAGAATTTCTCTTTTAGGTATCTGAAGGTTTAATTTCAAGCACAGTGACATTTTTTGGGCAAACAACAAAATCTGTCCTTACTACAAATATATTGAAATAATTTTTAATAACTTCTACTTTATATTTTAGAATTAACTTACAGACAGTATTTGAATTATGAATTGCTGTGAAAACAAGTCACTTAAGCAGATAACTCATCAGGAAATTCGAAAAAAGGCAGATAATTGATTGAAAACTATCAATTGTTTACACACATTGAATAACAGTAAAAACATAACAAATCGACACCAGTCCAACATTGATATTTATTTATATTTATTTAATATTCATTAACTTGAGGAAACCCAAACAGTTCACAATAACAAAAATAGTTTATATTATTACCTACATGAATGGATGTAGGTAATATCGAATAAATATTATTAACAAATGAAAATTTTCAGCAAATACATAATTTTCGAAAATAATGCAAATAAGTGATTTTAGTATTATTTCCGTAAAGGAAAAAAATATTAAAAATCGAAAAAATCACGACCTACTGGAGAAAATCAGATTTCTTGATTTTTTGCAACTCTTTCGTTACATATCCTTATCTCTGTGTTGTTATTTTCAGAATTTGCCCATGAACTTGAATATATGCTCGATGGTACTTGAGAATCTCTTTGTTTCCGGCCTATTTTCTATGTGATTCGATTGACGTATATCTGACGACGTATTTTATTGTCGTTCATGAAAATGGCCTATTAAATTATTCACGGTTTTACCTCTTGAACATTTTTGATGGGTCAACAGCCCTACCGAAATATATTCAGATCGATAGACTTTCGGTGTATTCAACCCTGGAATCATAAATGGTTAAATATGAATATACTAAGTAGACTGTAAGCCGAAGCGCTGGTTTCAATTCACGTAAAGCTTTCATGTAATATCTTTATAAAACTCTCTATTTCTGAGAAACACAATTATCATTCATCAACAAGAATTCCGGAGGCTAATATAGTTTTTTTTATGTCCTAAAATTTGTATCGAAACGACGGAGTCTGCAAATTTGCTGGATTTTGCCGGTTGTATACAATCTTGCGCCCTAATTCAATTTTTCAATTTTGAACACATTATTTCACGAACGAAATAGATATTGTGAATGATCTGAAAGAATGATTCAGTAAGAACAAAGGGTATATATTTTTTTGAAAATGAAACTTGCTATATCCTCTGTCGCACCTACCTCAAACTCGATTCGTCAAATTGCACATGCAATCGTTCAACTATCTAATATACAGGGTGTCCGAGAAGGTCAAGGTCAAGTATAATAATACAGGGTTGGGATAAAGTACGGTACCAAGTAAATATCTTTTGAACGAAAAGAACGATATTTATGACAATATATATTTGAGTTTTTGTAGTTACATGATATCAGCAGAATGATTTTATTATAATATTTATTATATATTATTTATATTATTTATATTATCGCGAGATTCATCGGTATAACGATATTTCAGCAGCATTTATATTTCCGAAGCACTCGCCAAGCATAAGAAGCATATCAGTTTGTTCAGAGAACGAATAACCTGCCATATTTCTTGAAATCTCAGTTGATAATCGCAGTGATAAATGACACAGAAAAACCACATGGAACAAATCGACTACAACAATGTTGACTCGAATGTTGATGACATGTACGTCAAAATTGAGAACAAAATTATTCATCATGACCTGCTAAAATATTGTTAACGATGAATCTGGCGATGAATAAAATCAATCTGCTGATATCACGTAACTACAAAAACTCAAATATCTCACGAACAGCTCAATTTTTTTGTATTTGAATAAGAGTACCTTTTTCATGTAATTTGCTTCGCTCCATCGAATGCTCCTGTTTTTTCACCGAAAATAATACAGGGAAAAAAGTTTTCTACAAAAAATCATGACTCACCCTCTGAAAACACCCTTTATAACAATATCAGAAATGTGGAAGTGTGACGAAAAAATGTATTTTGACAACATACATTGATGCACAAAATTCCAATCGGGTGGCTTTCATCGTTCAGAAGTTATGCAGAGAAATTATTTTAATTTTATCAACTTTGGAAGGATATATCTCCCTCAATATGCATTTTGGGCCATGAGTTTAATCATCAAACTACACTTATTTTTCAATGTTCCTATCACCCCCAGAAAGCTCGGTACACATTTTTGACTCACCCTGTATATGTTTCCATATCTTTTCCAATGATTTCAATTTTTTTCGAATCGTTTCCCTGACTTATTTCGTTCGTTCGGTCGCCGGTAAGCATGGCAAAATGAAAATCCCAAAATTCGATTGGCATCACGGCCGATCCACTTGGCATCGCTTTTTATTGCTGCGGAATTCGATCCGGCATTTATTTCGTCCGATCGATTCGAACTCAATAGGTGCGAGGAACTTTTTTACGTAACCCGATTGTACCGGCTGCATATACCGGGCGATTGCGATAACCATAGCCGATGATTGATTGGACATCTTCAGACGAGTGACAGGCTGTAAAGTGGGGTGCGAAAACATCGGAGGGGAGACCCAATTTTGCATTCGAACCCTGCCACACCCCTGCCGGGTTGGAATCTCACATCCTCGGAACTCTGCGAACCATGGCTTGGCTTTAGAATACGTTGGAATATACATAATTATCGATTTCGTTCCACATATTTTTTTTTCCATGACTATAGAAATGTTGATAAAACTTCCCCATATATCTCATAGAGGAATAACTTTAAACAGAAATGGACGCACATGATGGTTTAAAGCTCAACACTAGCTTGGAGGTTTTATCAATAGTTTCATTACCAGATGACGATATCATTAATCGTATCTGCTGTTTGGAAAATTGATAACTTGTTTGCTACGTTCTTCTAAGTCCAATTTTCCGAATGCAATCATGAAATGATGATTTTTTTTGCCTCGAAACTATTATATTTGTGAACGTCAACTGAGTTCAGAGAAATGCCACTCTAATCTGACCTTACATTAGTATATAGACAGATCAAAAACGAGAAAATTTGACATGTGCGAATGTCAAAACAAAGAAATTAATATATCTACTTCAGGAAGTCATCTAACGAAAAACAAAAAATTCAATAGGTCATTGGTATAGTTTACTGTGTAGTCACCCGGTACAGTACGATGGCCAATAATGTGTATGTATACTGGGTGGCCCAATAAAAACTAAACAAGGCCGATTTGACATAGTTATCGTTCTCAGAAAAAAAAAACGCTCGAGCTGGTCGATTTTTATTTCGAGAGGGAAATATTTTGCGCATTTTTTTCACTTCAAACCCCTCGGAGGGGTGAGCTCCAGCTCTTGAATCTCAAATGGGATGAGAGGTCAAGTGATACATCATTTTGAGAAAACTCGTTTGTGAAAATAATCGGGTAGTGGTGGAATGTACCGCTTTTTTCCCCTTTATCACTATTTCTCATTTTCAGTTACAACGATGTTCATCTAACAAGTGCCTTATATGTTTTATTTAAATCCTGTCCTATCCAACATTACATAGAGAATCATTCATTCCAATGTCAGTTCCTTGATCTCTCAGTAAAATGCATACCTCGCTTCGTTTTGATTGGGCCACCCTGTACATGTACTGAACACGCAACCTTGATCTATTTTGAAAATGAACTACTCCATTATACTATCGATCAACAATAGTCGAGGCACCGTTGACCTTATTTCAAAAACAATTCCAACGCCTTCGTTTCTACTATTTCTGTCATCTTTTATGGGCCAGTATCTCAGGCAAAAAAGATGTAACATTTTTCCCCGAATTGAACTCTTATTTTTTCTTTGATTGAAATAGTTCTCTAGTCGAGTTTGGTTACGGATGTAAGCCAATTTTCTTGACAATGTCACGGTCAAGATGAAAATGACATCGTCATGATGTCATTTAGTTATGATATCCTCATCATTTATCACGAATTATTATATTATTACGGATATTATGGTGAAAAAAACAGCTTTATGGAAGAGATCGAAAGTGCCCTGTCTCAGTCATCAGATGACTTTGAAATTGAAGAGGAACTTGAGTGTTTTAACTAGCTGAATGATATGATTATATATTTACTTTATATTCCACTAGGAAATAATGTTGTTTCGTTTATGAAGAATTGTTGTTCATAGTTCATTTTAGAAACGTTCATACTTCCTTGTTCAATGTTCTGAATTCAATTTTGTTTTTGTTCGCTAGGATAAAGTTTTTGTTCTATTCATGATTTTGTGTTCTAGTTATGATTTTCAGTTCATTTTAGAAACCTTCAAACTTTTCAAATATACGGTCATATACGATTACTAAGATAACTGAATAATTATGTATCAATTTTTTTTTTCAACACGAAACGTTGCCATCCCTTAGCTCTGATATGAATCGGGGCACAGTGTCATACGATCTGGCGTCTCGTGATGAACGATGAATGGCTTTTTTTCGAGGCGAATTTCCTGTCGGAGTACGTTCTCATGGTGGAGACTTCCAGAGACAGTGTCGTATTTCGTTCGTTTCATTCACTTCAAAGTTCATTGAAGTTCCCGCTCGACGAATGTATATATGTACTCGTTGTATGAAAAGCTTGGATGAGATATTCTCGAGATTTACGTTCACAGGACGACCATCAAATTGGATACGAAAATTTGCCGTATAGGGTGGCCCAATCAAAACGAAACAATCAAGGAAACGATCAAGGAATTGAGATTTCGATTACCTAAAAAATGATGTATCACTTGACCCCTTATCCCATTTGAGATTCAAGGGTTGGAGCTCACCCCTCCGAGGGGTTTGTGGTGAAAAAGTTACTATAATCGTTCTAATTTCTGCTTGCAACTTTCCACGCTTTCTTGACATTGCCCATTTCTTAGTAAAATGACTTCGTGTATGGGTACCTTTTGTGCCACATGACACTGATTTGACAGTGAGGTTAAACGGTTTAACTACCATCAGCTATACATATTACAATCCTATACCATGTTATTGATGAGATCTGTGTATATATAAACTTAGCTACGATAGTTCACATTACAGTTTTTTTCTTCATTTCAATTGTTGTATATTATTGATGATAATAGTTATAATAATGTGTGAGTCAATAGTTGGCACTTCGAGGAATTTTTGTTCCATAGAAGTACTGATCGTAGGAAAATAGTGTATACACAACTCCCTCCAGTCAATTTTTTTTATTCTTGAAACCTCATTCAAAACACGCTCGTATCCATTCTGTTGAAAACCTGATATATTGATTGTTTTGTTGTGGGTTTTATATGAAGTCCAAGGTCTGCTGCTTCAACTCGAAACTAAGATTGATACTGTTGTTTGGAGACGATAATGTATCAAATAGGATGCATCGATCGTCTTCGAAAATAATTCAGCATGTTATACAGGGTGGTCCAATCAAAACGAAGTAAGGTATGCATTTTACTGAGAGATCAAGGAACTGACATTCGAATATATGATTCTCAATGTAATGTTGGATAGGACAGGCACTTCTTAGACGAACATCGTTCTAACTACAAAATGAGAAATAGTGATGAAAGGGAAAAAAGCGTTACTTTCCATTACTAGACGATTATTTTCATAAACGTGTTCTCTCGAGAACTACTGCATTGAATTCCGAAAACGAGGAAGCATTGGTGAGAGATTTCGATTACTTTCAAAATGATGTATCACTTGACCTCTTATCCTGTTTGAGATTCAAGGGTTGGAGCTCACCCCTCTGAGGGGTTCGAAGTGAAAAACTTGGAAACATGCCCAAAATATTTCCCCCTCTAAATAAAAATCAGCCTTGTTTCGTTTTCATTGGGCCACCCAGTATGAGTATATGTTTGTAATCATTTCCATTCATGTTTATCCTCATTTGTCCCATTTCCTCAGATGAAGAAATGTTGATTATTTTTCTTATAAATAACGAGACAAAGACTCCGTTCAGGACGGAATTCTGTTTTATTATTTGCCCATCAATCAACAGCTTGTAAAAGCACACAACACTCACTTCTTGATGACGCGAGACTTTTGAACAGCTTTTTATGTCTTCGTATCGGTGACTGTTTACTGATGGCATCTTTTTTTTTTACAGCGATTTATGCAAGTTAACAAGTTGAGAAAGTGGATTGATCGATGGTTCTTAGAATACTAATGAAATGAGTGATAATTTATGAGTTACGAACATCATCAATCATCGAATTGCAATAGAGATGCTCGCATTTTTCAAACCGTTTTGATTTGTTCACAAAATGAAATATTCTGTAAACCAGGTTTCGATAATATCATCATATTCAATGTGAATATTAAATAATCAAAAAAAAATTATATTATCGGATCATCAAATTTGGATACTTATTTTTTAATGCTGCATGGTAATTTTTAGATGGTACACTTAAACTTCGATACACTATCATGTTTTGTTCGCAATGCATTGTAAAGAATTATTTCATTGTGATGAATAGATTTTTTACCAATATCAGATTTGATTTCAGGAACTGAAAACAAATCACAATATATTATGAATATGCTGAATTATCATTCACCATTCTGTTATAAACGAATGAAAATCAAAAAGTCTACATGAACAATCGTTTTTTTTTTTATTTATCGATACAGTATCGAAATGACAGTTGGGCGCCACTTTGGTGGTGTTATATTGAATTTAAAAAGGCCTACTAAGGCTCTGTACATGGTTAGTTTTAATAACGTGAACCCCTCTTTGCTATTTTTGTTTTCTAACTATATAATAAAAATATTTAAAATAGATATTTTATTATATCATAAATATCATGCATAATTTTTTATATCATAAAATATGCCACCACGCGCGATTTTTAGTAGACAAACCAGACGAGCTCAAGCTGGTCACCCCTACACTGTCAGGCTCGAGACCTGTCGAACATCGCTATACCAAGCATCATTCATCAATAGAACGGCAAAGTTGTGGAATTCTTCGCCTAGTGAAGTCTTTCCTGATGCTTACAACCTCCAAACTTTCAAGAAAAATTCCAACACCTTCTTTCTCTCCCGAAATCCCACTGCTGGCTAACACGATGTTCCTCGAACATTATAGATTTCCATTTCGTGTTGTCCACAGATAAAAAAAAAGTGCGTGAAATTAGTGTTGTTTAATGGCACATGAGAGCGTTAATTTTCAAAAATTCTCTCTAATGTGTCATGAAAACACGAATTTTATACATGAAATACAAACAACATTTTTTTGTACAACTGTGAATGGAAATCTAACGAAATATTGAATTGTCCATCTTCTTCCAAACAAATTGAAATATCTGATGAAATTGTGGAATCAACTCTTCAAGAAATATCTAACATTTCTGATCAGCAGCAGCATCTTTGGGAATTTTTGTTGGAAGTAATCGTTCCAACTTCACTATCAATTATTATTCCAATAAATGAAATTGTTTGATTATGAATGATCAATTAATAATTGACTCTGTTAAAGGTACATCCTTCAAAAAGTTGTATATCATGTTTATCTGGTGAATTATTTTGCAGTGAAAAGAAGTAAATATTTAGGCATCAATAGAGATGCAGAAATGTCGAGTTTTTCAACAGTTGTACAAGAAATATCTTGACAGTGTGTTATTATATCTCTTGAAATACAGGGAACAGAGAAAAATATTGATTTTGGAAATGTTGGAATGTTTATGTTCAGAATAAAGGCGGTGTTAAAGAACCCTCGAATCTTAAATTCAAATTGTAGACATCCATCCTGTGAGTAATTTTCCCATGCAGAAGAGAATTTATTTTTGATATTATAATTTCATGAAATAAACAAACCACAGCCTCGAGTAAATTCATGTGAAATACCGGTGCGTATATGTACGTTTCAACTCTTCTTTCGTTCGATTCCAGTCGAATAAACAAGGGTGGCGAGCCGCCCACGGCCAACATGGATCAGGAGAAGCGGATCCGACGCGAGATCGCCAACAGCAACGAGAGGCGGCGCATGCAGAGCATCAACAACGGCTTCCAATCGTTGCGCTCCCTCCTGCCCCACCACGAAGGCGAAAAATTGAGCAAGGTGAGATTTTTTTCCGCTTCGAAGACGTGAACTTTGACCGTGGTCAAAGTTTACTGATATAGTTATTCTGTATTCGCTAATCCAGAAGTCTGGACGACCTCTGGTGACTAAATTGTGAACCTACTTAGTGAGTCATCAATAATGGATACGTGTGCGTTTTATCAATGAATCATCGTTATTTCGGCGTGCTTGTGCGATATCAGAGATTATTGGTGGATTATGTTGTGTTCTCATTGTATTTGTAGATCTGTGTGTCGAGCGAACTTTAAAAGTAGGACTCTAAGCGAATAATTTTCTGGGATAACCCAAACTAGAAAGGTATTCACATGAATGAAATTATGGTTTGGGTGCTTTTATAAACCCATATAGTTTCAGGGTTGAGATACTCAAAATAATAATGAGTGGAGAACCGAGTCAAAATACTGGCACAACTAGGAAGACACTGCATAACACTAACTGTTATGTTTAAATATTTATTCTTCCAGGAAAAATAAATATAGGACATTCCCATGCGTTCCCAAAAAGGATGCTTCTGAAGTCTATGTCAAGAATGATTATGGTATACTTGAGAAAGTTGATCGAAGAAATGCATGGACAAATGCTTTGTTGATCGGAAAACCTGTGACTCGCTTCATTCGAGTTTGTTTCCTTCATTTTGTTCATTTTATTAGACATTGCAAAGCGTTACATCACCTCACAATATGATAGTTCTTCAACACACTCTCAAAAATTGTCCAAAACACACACGAAAATCCAAGATATCACTTGTTCAACGTTCGAAAACAACTAAAACGTACACACAATAACCACGCCGAACAGAGAGATTACTCACCATCCGCCATATTTGTTTACGTCTCGTAGCGCCCTCTTTGGTAGTTGAAATCGCCAATAGGCTTTGCCGTGGTGTGATGTTAGTCAACGGAATCCTCCCTTCCACCAAACACTTTACTTCCTCTGTGATCTTCAATATGGGTATATTGTGGCTATACCAGATGTCCTAGAGATTTTAGACCAGCAGATATTTCAGTTATTTGCAATAAAGAAAATTGGGAAAAATACGTGTCGTAGGAAGGAGACCGTAAGGTCGTGGAAAACCCCCGAGAAACCACCCCTTACTTTTGTGTTTTTCAAATTGCACTCCCATACTGCCTGTGAGTTTTTCGAGGAGGTAGTACATTCATTTTCCAGCACTTTGTGGGATTTTATCTCCTCGTTTCTAAAAAATAGAGTAGAAATTATTGAAAATTATTTCAATTTATTTGTAGTGAGGACAGATTTTGTGATCTGCCCCAAAATGTCACTACGCTTGAAATTATACCTTCAGAGACCTAAAAGAGAAATTCTCTATTTGTCAGTGACACCTTGTTTTTCAAAGATTTGGAAATATAAATATATTTAATAAAAATAAAACTTCTACTTATCTTGGTGGACGTTTGGAGAACGAATCTGCTCCCGTTATCAACAACAATTAGAATATTTTTCTTTGCATTTTTATGCAATATGCTGTCGGTTTTGACACTGAGAAGTGACAACTTGGTAGACGGAGGAATTCTGGTTACAAGGTGTTTTCATTAATTGATGTTAAATTTTCCATCTTCATATTCAATTTTGAAAATTGATCCACTAAGATGAGTAGAGGCTTTATTCTTATTGAATATATGTATTTCCAAATTTTCCGAAAACAAGGTGTCACTGAAAAATAGAAAATTTCTCATTTAGGTATCTAAAGGTTTAATTTCAAGCGCAGTGACATTTTGGAGCATATCACAAGTTTGCCCTTACTACAAATATATTAAAATAATTTTCAATAAGTTCTTTTTTATTTTTTAGAAAAGAGGAGAGAAAATCCCACATAAAGCTGGATAATGAATGAATTTTTGTTTTCTTTCAACCCGTTTTATTCCTCATTCAATTATGTATCATGGTAGCTAGAATGGCATGCAGAATTATGAAATAATAATTAATAAGCTCATCTGTATATTGAATTTTTGAAAATGTTAGCCAGCACTCTAATCATTTCCGAAGTGACGGTATAACAAAAGCCTCAGAAATTATCAGGCTTGAATCTTCAATATTCATTGGTAGAGATTCGAAGACAACTCGTTTGAAATATCTCCATAGGACAAAGACAAGTGTCCTGAGATCTGGAGAACGTGCAGGCCACAATTTCCACTTTACCCATTAACGAATTCAATTTTCTCTCTATTCTCTCTATTCTCTATTATGATGTACCGTTGAATAAAGAATGAAATGGACTGTGAGTGGAACGAAAACAAACATGGGGGTGCAATTTGAGAGACAAATGTTAGGAGTTGTTGCTCGGGGGTTGTTTGCAGCAATTACCTATTTCGCACTCCTCAGACCGCTCTGGTACCGCTCGGTACCCAGATACATACAGGGGACGCTAGAGTTTTTCATGTGGCGATTTCGCCTCTTGTTTTTCAACTCTGAATCTTTAAACGCCCGAAGCAGGAAGAACTGGTATTTATTTCCTAAATTGGGGTTCTGTCTACCTCTAGGCAGAGACTGAATGGGTGTGTGAACTAGAGGCTGAATGAAGCAAGAACTCCTCAACCTCGAAACTAATTTGCACATTTTCACTGGCATCAGCAGAAAATAAACAATCCTGTTACGAGTTTGTACGGCATATCGTCGACCTACCGGAAACATCAACACCGTTTATGCTAACGAATACACCTACAGGAATAGCTATTGTGTAAATGAGTTTCTCCTGGCATTCCGTCAACTCTTATAATCGAATCTTGGATAACTCTACTCACTCAGGCAGAGGATGTTTATGGTATTTAGCTGACACACAGACATGCTCTCTTTGATCACACGTTCAAGCCTTTCGTCTGTAGATCAAGTTGCATGTTTGTCTCCTTTGAGGGCTTGCTTGTCTTTGATCAAGAGTATTATTCCTGTGAAACTATCACTCTTCTTCCTACGAAACGATGAAAAAGTAAAATAATTGATCACCTGACTTTGGAAATTAGTATATCACCTAACTATTGTGGAAAGTGACTAGCACGAGGAGATATGTAACTAGTGCATTCTCCAACGAATTATGTTCACTATTTTTCCTACGACCATCAATATTTGAATCATTATTATTCCAAGTTTCACCACTGTCCATAATTTTCGAAATACGCCTACTCGAATTCGAAAGTTATTGAAAGTCGACAGCTACCAAACAATCCAAGATGCAATAGTCAGGAACGAGAAAATCCGACCGGAGATTTTCGATTGTCGTCGATGTCGATTTCATGAAAATAAATGTGTACGCCTATGGATTCATAATATCCACAGAGATCAGAATCATACAAGGGAGGAGATGATGGTCATATTACCAGACGCATCTTGAAGAAGGAACGGAGGTAGTTAGAATAAGGTTAGAATGCAGAATCAATCTAAAGTGTGATGTGTATGTGTGTGTGATGAATCACTGCAACCGTGCTTCTCCAATATTCCCACACTCGTTAGGTTTACTTTCCTGTTGCCAAAGCGTAATGGGCTACTTTCTAAATAACAGCACAATGCTGAAAGCACTGTTTTCTTGGGTGATCGTAGGATAAAATATATTTTTCTATGCGTCATACGCTTGTATACGTCAACGTTATAATAATATGAAATTTGTTGTTATGTCTGGTTAACGCAACCAGTCACTCAGTCACTCTACTTTCCATAAGTATATTTCCGTGAACTTAGATAGATACCTGTTATAATGAATGGATTTTTTTTTGGGCCATTGACTATTAAAATCGGAATCATTGTAGATCATTAAAATTCCTCGTTCGTGGTCGGTTCGTGGTCATTTATCTTGCCGCTTGATCGGCGGCATACCAAGAATTCGTTAGAATTTTGTGCAGATAATCAAAATGGCGATCAAAATGGTTTCCCACTTGATCGGAATGGGAATCCGGTTTGACAAAAACTCACTTTCAAAGTTCAGATTGTCAATACGAAGCGATATGTAACGAAAATTTCCAGACGTCATTGAACGAAAAAAGATATCGAGATGATCTAGAATTATATTCCAATGGGAACGAGAGATCCTGAAAATACAACCTCTAGGTATAGTCGATATTTTGAGCGGAAAATTTGAGCCAACGAAAACTTCCGAATATCATCATTCTATCTATGTACATTCCAGAAACTTTCCGATTGATATATTGTGTATAGATTGTGTTTTCAAAAATGTCTCATAATACAGTTTGAAATTTTGGAGAGTTGGGTTAGATTGAACTGAGATGTAGAGAGAAGATTGATGTATATATACCAATGATGCTGGATCCATGATGCCTATCGAGTGAAATCCTTGATAACTCAGTGAAGCACAGGTTATTGATGATATTTTTGAAAAAATCTTCCCCAGCACTCTTTATATCTAAAATCCCGAATTCACAATATTGTGGGATTTTCTCTCCTCGTTTCTGAAAAATAAAGTTATTAAAAATTATTTCAATATATTTATAGTAAGGACAGATTTTGTGATCTTGAAATTAAACCTTAGAGAATTCTCTATTGGTCAGTGACACCTTTTTTTTTTAAACTTGGAAATACAAATATATTTAATAAGAATAAAACCTCTACTTATCTTGGTGGACGTTTCGGGAACGAATCTGCTACCGTTCTCAACACAATTAAAATATTTTTCTCTTCTCAAAATGTTTTCAATGTGTTGTCGGTTTTGACACTGATGAGTGATAATTTGGTAGACGGAGGAATTCTGGTTACAAGGTGTTTTCATTAATTGATATTGAATTTTCCATTTTCATATTCAGTTTTGAGAAGTGGGTGTCAAGTTCTATCTAAATCTATCAAGCAAAGAGTCTGCTCAATGAAAACACCTTGTAACCAGTATTTCAAAGGTAGTGACATTTTGGAACAGATCACAAAATCTGTCCTTACTACAAATACATTGAAATAATGGTTATTAACTTCTACTTTATTTTTTAGAAACGAGGAGAGAACATTCCACAAAAAGCTGTAAAATGAATGGACCACCTCCTCGAAAAAATTACCGACAGTATCACGAGAAATCTCAGCAAATTCACCGAGAGCCAATGTCCCATTGCTAGGGTGCGTAAACGCGACCAAATTCACAAATCTTCCTTGCGAAGCTCGCCAACCAGACACCCTGTAATAATTAGGTATCGTTCACGTTTACGCGTCGTCGAATCGAAATACCCTGACCTAGTTTCCGTATTTTCAGTCTGGCCCAGACAGACTGTGCACAGTGCACACACCATTTCGCGTACGAAATGTTCAATGTCTCATTGCCGGTGCGGAATTGGATAATATAATCAGGGTTATATCTCTGTTTCGGCACTCTGATAGTCTCATTCAAACACGATTTTCACGAGTTTTCATTTTGGGTTCTGCATGTAATCAACATTGGATAATCGACAGTTCAAACATGGTTTTGACTCTCGCTACCCGCGATCTATGTTGAACGAAGCAGGAAGAAGAAGAATAACCTTTATATAACAGGCTGCGAAATCATCGATATGGAACACGTGTTGAGAATGCGAAGAGGACCTTTTTTGTAGAGCTCAAAATTCCGAGTCTTTATGCCCGAACAGAATTTTTAAAAAAGGTCACGTGACCTTAAAAATTGCGGAAAAATTCGAAAAAATTAAGTTACCGATCGAGAAACGGTTTCCAGCATACGGACAGGATCTTCTACGAGGAACAATATGGGCGTACTTTTAATTTTTCTTGGAGAGTACAAAAATGAGAGAAAAAATATTTGAAATCGAAGAATGGCGGAAATTTCCATTTTAAAATGGATTCGTGATGAGAAAAAAAATTGAAAATCAATGGTGTAGGTGAAATTTTTTTTCGAGGGTTTCGACAGTGGCGTAGAGGGTGTTTTTGGGAGGCGATAACATTCTTTTCGTAAAACAGGCTCATTCGGAAAATGTTTCGACGGTTTTTGGTACGGGTCTCATTACGATCTCTATGTCGGTTCAGAAGATTTTGAGAGGTAAAAATGTTATTTTTCTGTGAAAAACTCGATATCTATAAATCGTCTCCAAGGTTTCGGGGATGAGAAATCGTTTAAAAATATTTTCGATCCCCCTCGACTTTTTCTAGGGGTATGTTATGCGTTTTTGGATATCAAAAGTTGTAAAACAAATAAATTTTTTTTTTCTCGGGTTTTCCGCGCGATATTAGTCGAACATGTTCCTCGAACATTACAGGTTTTCCTTTCGTGTTGTCAACACATGAAAAAAAAAGAATATAGGAATCGAAAATGATAGCAAATCAAACTCGAACAGTTGGTTTTTTTTCTCAAATTTTTGAAAAATACGTGACAAGAGTAATTAATTATATATACTCTTCAAAGTATCAAAATCCAACTTCAAAAAAATATAAGAAAAGTTATGTATCGCTTTCCGATGACTTGGGTATATAGCTTCAGTGAATGAAATCGTAAAAGGTTTCAACGACCGACCTGGTACATTCGATTCCTTCGTAGGTCGACGGTATGTCGGCGGTTCGACCTACGCCCTGTGTATGTATATTGTCGGCGAATGAACGCATTTGAAACGGTGGGTGGTTAATGGATCGAAATTGCCCACGAAAATCCGTTCCTCGCGGCGCTAAAGAAAGCTGAACGAATGAATCACCAATCGCAAAGATATATATATACAGGGTGATTCACTGAGTCATTAGAGGTTCAAAGAGAACTAAAAAAGTTATCAGAGTTATCGGTGGAAATTTGGTTGCGACAATATCGCGATGTAATCTACTAAAATTAATTTGACTAAATTATTGAATAATACTGGGTGGCCCAATGGAAACGAAACAAGGCCGATTCGACGTAGTTATCGTTCTCAGAAAAACAAAAACGCTCGAACCAGTCGATGTTTATTTCGAGGGGGAAATATTTTGCGCCTGTTTTCAACTTTTTCACTTCAAACCCCTCGGAGGGGTGAGCTACAAACCTTGAATCTCAAATGAGATAAGGGGTCTAGTGATACATCATTTTGAAGGTAATCGAAATCTATTACCAACGCTTCCTTGTTTTTGGAATTCAATGCAGTTGTTCTCGACAAAACACGTTCATGAAAATAATCGGTTAGTGATGGACAGAGTAACGCTTTTTTCCCTTTCATCACTATTTCTCATTTTGTAGTTAAAACGATGTTCATCTAAGAAGTGCCTTATGTGTTTTTTTTTTCAAATCCTGTCCTATCCAATATTACATGAAGAATCATTCATTTTAATGTCAGCGAAATGCATACCTTGTTTCGTTTTCATTGGACCACCCTGTATAATATGTATATTCAATACGTTGTCCATAGTGGAAATCATACTATTACTTCGTTACCAACTGAATTGAATGATGTTCGTTAATTCTTTTTTTTTTTGGTGTCAGAAGTGGGATGTGATGAATCAACTTGGATTAGCAATCAGTACCGATTGTACCGAAAAGTCATATAGTGATAGTAGAGTAATATATTGTAGAATTGCTACTTTGGTGTATATATAATTCTGCCCGACTCAGTACGGGACATTGTACTTTCTGGTCACGGACTTATCTGATTCTGAAAGAAAAATCTTTCTCCTAAAATAACTTCGTTTCTCAAATAAAATCAAGATTATTTGAAAAAACCATCAATACACTGTATACTGACTGTCATTGACTATCTTCCCTTGTAATTTCCCATCAGCTGTGATAAATTTATCTAAAACGAGTTCTTCTCTTCGATCCGGTATAAATATGCAAATACTGAGTACAGGTGGATTCGAACTGAAGGAAGGTTGAATAAAATGCCACTGTTCGTCATACGGCCTTGAACAAACCTAATTATTATCTATATTTATAGCTGCTAGATTAATTTGCGAAATTACACACATAGGTACACACCTCATGAATGAACAGAAAGCACAGACTTATTTTGCATAAGAACACACAAGTAGGCAGGCTGTCATGATTAAAACAAGTTCGATGTGTAGGTAATTCATGGATCTATAAATATGTCTCTGTCTATAATAAAGAATACCAAAGTATCGATATTTTGCATATCGAAACTCCGATTAAAATCTTTAGCTTTCTTTATCTTCAAACGTCTGACGTCATTTGATAAAATTGGTAAGAATACCTATTTTTGGAAAAAAACTTCCTCCACCGTGCACGATGCTTTTCCAAAATTAACTTTTTCAGATTCGACATCATGTGGTTTTTTTCAACGTTTGCTCAATAATAATTATGAACATTCTGTATTAGATTTTTGAACGCTTTCAACTTCTGAACTTCTTCAAGGTACTTCACAACGGGAATCGGTTTCATGTGGTCAGTGTTCAATTTCAAAATCGTATCGTATCGTAATGCGACGGCAACGGCATCCGGACACCCAATGACAGATGAGTACCAGTGACAGCTGACAGAAGACAGATAACCGACAATAGTGACAAATGATTATCCGTTCTGTGCATGCGCCTGCGGAAATGTCATTAGTTTATGAATTGCGCAGTTTTTTCACTAGTGCAACGGCAACGGCCACGTCAACTGCGGCTACTGCTGCGGATTTTATAAATCTAGCTTGATGCTGAATGAGACTCGATTCCGCTGCCTACGTAGACGTCCAGTGACATTCTTCTCTTTACGAGCATTGTTCGGCGTGCCGTGCGAAAGAAACCAGCGAAAGGTTTGAGGTCGACCGCTGTCTGCGAGCTTCGCTGGAAATGGCTCGCGTGAAACAAAAGCGGGCCGACTCTCGATGGCCGTTTTGCGGCATTCTTGCTGGCGTAGGTTAGGTAATGGTCGTGAGGCGTGTGGTGAGTGCGTTTTTTTCATTTCATTGATGGAGCGAAAGATCTCGAGCCCGTGTCTCACGGTCTAGGGTCTAGTTGCAGGCTACATAATTACGATATCAAAATATCAACTAACAGTACAGAAATCTGTAAAAATTGCGCCATCTGCTAGGGAGTTCCGTGACTATTATTATTATGCCATTATAGCGGAAAATGCCGAAACAACATCAGTGACTTCATCATTCTTATCTACATCGTTGTTATGATCTGATTGTTGTATTTTATTTACATACCTACTTTATACTTTGACGGTGGAACAGTAAAAAATATACTGTGGAAATTGAACTGAAATATGATTGTTTATTTGAAAAAAGGTAGGTAGGTACAGGTATTTGTATTCTATTTTTTCTACGACCGCCCAAGAAAATAGCACTTTCAGGTATTGTTTGGTTATTTGGAAAGTAGCCCATTTCACAATGGCGACAAGAAAGTAGAACTCACTAGTATGGAAATATTTGAAAAAATCACTGGGGTGGAAAATGTACCACACATGGGTACTTACATTTCAGATTTATTTCGCAGAATCCACTACCTTCGTTCCTTCTTCGAGATGCGTTTGGTAATGTGTCCATCATCTCCTCCCTTTTATGATTTTGATCTCTGTGGATATTCTAAAGCCACCAGATAAGGTTGAAAATGATCAGGAAACTTCATTGACAATGACAAACAGCGAAACAACGTTGACGTCGACTCGGTTGAGTGAAGTTGATTATCAAAGATTTGTAGCTGGAATATCCGGAATTCATAGGCGTAGACATTTATTTTCATGATATCGACATCGACTGATGATGATATCGATTCTCAATTTCGAGAATTGCAACTAGTATTTGACTTTGTAGGCTTTTTCAATACTCTTTATTACTCAAATCCTTGTACGAAGTCTGACAAGTAAATAATGACAACTTATGTACACTGACAACTGCTTTCATGTTCTGAATTGCTTCTCAATAGACTGCATGTATAACAAAAATATATTCTTCAACAGATGGAACGGAATGTGTTTATCTTCGTACGCTTGGTATTCATATCAGTACATTTACATTGACTGGATGTGAGAAGTGAACGTTTCACTTTTGCAAAGATAATTTCATTTTATATTTTTATATAAAAAAATATACCTAATATAAATGCTGACTTCCATGATTAGCACTAGGAGCAAGCAATGAATAAGACCAGTTTTATTCATACCTATTGCAAAAATCCAAGAAGAATTCTTTTGAAGTGAATGTCTACAAGGTCTCCGTCACTGTCCACAATTTTTGCCCACAACGAACGAATTTGAGGATATAATAAACAATTCGGATGTTCGACGTTGAAGAATACTGTCGCTTTTGAAAATTTTGGAATTTTGAAGTATTGATTTTTAGATTGTTGCGCCACACCATTATAACAGGGAGATTGGAACGTCGGATTTCCGATGCAATAATCCCATTTTGTAGAGGCGAAAAAGTTACATCGTTGAAGTGATTTAAAGATATCTTCGAATGAACCGAGGAGAAAATTAAAAAGAAAATTCCACACATGTCATTTTTCACCAATCAGAACGTGTATTTCTGTCAGATCACCATAGCAACCGATGAATTTTATCGGAATTTTTTTCCTGGTGGGTATCCAACAGCGAATTATACTGGAAATTTTTTTGACGTTTATAATGACAGGTTTTGTCAACTTGATAAAGACGAAAATTGATGTGGTTGGAAACACGTTTGGTGTGGAATTTTCTTACCGAATACCACACGAGGTCAAATTAAATCCGGAAATTTTTTTCTTGCTTATGAATATTTTTACAAAATTAATTTTCAAAATATTCGTGAGCTCTAGAAAATTTGCGGAAATAATTTGACCTCTAGTGGTATTACTAGTGAAAATTTGCAGAACTTCGGTTTGTTGGAGATATTCATTTACTATTCATACACTATTAATGAGTATTTCTAACGAAAATACTCGAAAATATTCCTGTCCTAATATCATTACACCGAAAGAAAATTTTCCTCAATCGAATAAATTTAGGATTTCATGGACTAATTGATGGTGAACTCCGCATAACCTCTGATGTTTGACAGTATGAGACTCGAGATAGTATCGGGCGCGTTTTAGAGTCACTTCCTGTATAGTTGGGTTAGGGTCTTCCGGCGATAAGGCATCGATTAGTTGGCGGGAAGCTTACTACAATAACTTACTTGTCAGAATGTACTTGTCGATATCTCTCGTGTGTTATTATTTTCGTTTTTTTTTCATGTCAACGTTGAGAACCAACTTCACAAATTTCAAAACTTGCATTATATACCTACCTAGTGGAAGCCGAACAAAGATCTGCGACGGTCTAGCACCGAGTTGGTTGCACCCAAAGATACGTATAATGTTTATCTCTACTAGCACCTTTGCCCCCATCGACTTATGAGAAGCATTCAAACGAACTTGAGTTGAAAAAAGAGCTATCGATTCGTCTGGATGCGCAACAAAGAAATGAGCAATTTTGCCAACAGTCAGATGATCACCTCTGGTTGGTTGGATTCATCCACTTTTCTCTTGGCTCGTAATAAAGTCTATTCAATCACTTACCTTTGAAATGATATACTTTGAATCCGAATCACTTCCAAGGAACCCAGCCGAAGTGATGTCAGGATAACCAATCGGAAGGATGAAGAATTGCATTTATTTTTGAATCCCTTGTTCGATCCTCCGTATTAGTCGAACACATTCAGATTCAGGTTTCAGGACAGAATAACCTCGAAAGAAACCCGCACGTAGTCAACCTTCGAATAAATCATCAGGAATCTTTTCCATTCGACAGGATCTATCGATCCCGAAAGTGGTTCTAGCCGATTAACGAAATCGGATGCAACAAAATGCAAATCGTTTCGACGAACAACTAACCGGACCAATCGAGACACACCTCGACCGATGAGCGATGAGATAAGGCAGCCGCCTATGCTTTTGATCCGATCTGGTTGCCGCAAACGCCGCAAAGGCCTGCCACATTCGTTATTATTATTTAATCCTGCGTTACGTCCGAAAATATCAGCGAATATCCGTCTAGACTGGTTGGTTGGTAGTGTCTGAGGTCGTCGTCGAATATGTGAGCTAGAGTTTAACCGCACAGTTTAACGAAGGATTTCTGTACATGGTCGAGATAAAGTATGGAACCGAGTAAATATCTTTCAAACGAAAAGAACGATATTTATGAGAATTTGCAGGTGAGTGCAATGAAAGAAAAAAAAGCATCTGATGTACATTTTTTTGTTGATAATATACTGCCATCAACTTCTTTAATATGAATGGGACACCCTATACAATTTTACAGATTTTGAAAGAGCTTGTTATTTTGAATTCATACATACTGAGTTGAGTGTAAAAAAATAGTGAAAACGAGAAATATGGTAATGAATGAACGAGTAATTTTTTGTACTCCAAGTGTCAAATTCTAATTGACGGAAATGAATTTTACCATTGAGAATGGTTCAATTAAGTGAAAAAGAGCGTATTGAACAAAAGAGTACTCGTTTATTTATTACTATGCATACAAACAACATCAATTCTATATTATCTAAATAGTTTTTTGCTCTTATGCAAAAATCTCAAAAGAGGTTGATTAAAGTGCTCTTTTCCTCGTTTTTACAATTTTTTTCACACTAAACTCAGTATGTATGAATTCATAATAACAAGCTCTTTCAAAATCTGTAAAAATATACAGGGTGTCTCATTCAAATCGAAGGAGTTGATGGCATTTCCGGTTAAACCGGAAGTATATTAATAATTAGATGCATTTTATTCCATTGCACTGACCTGCAAATTTTCATGAATATCGTTCTTTTCGTTCGAAAGATATTTACTTGGTTCCATACTTTATCCCAACCCTGTATACTTTGGTCTAACAGTCGATTCTGATTTTTATTTAGTATTCAAACTATGGAAAGTGAAATGGATTCAACTGATACTTCAATCATCTGAATTATATTGAATCTATATTAATAAACAAAAACTCGTAACATATTCAATTATAGAGGGTGGCCCAATGAAAACGAAACAAGGTATGCATTTTACTGAGAGATCAAGGAACTGACATTGAAATAAATGGTTCTTTATGTAATGTTGGATAGGACAGGACTTGAAAAGACACATGACACATGAGGCACTTCTTAGATGAACATCGTTCTGACTACAAAATGAGAAATAGCGATGAAAGGGAAAAGAGCGTTACTCGGTCTGTCACTAGCTGATTATTTTCATAAACGTGTTTTCTCGAGAACTACTGCATTGATTTCCAAAAACAAGGAAGCGTTGGTAAGCGATTTAGATTACCTTCAAAATAATGTATCACTTGACCTCTTATCCCATTTGAGATTCAAGAGTTGAAGCTCACCCCTCGGAGGGATTCGAAGTGAAAAAGTTGAAAACATGCGCAATATATTTTCCCCTCGAAATAAAAATCGATCGGTTCCAGCACTTTTTTTTTGGGAACGATAACTATGTCAAATCGGCCCTGTTTCGTTTTCCTTGGGCCACCCAGTATGTCTCAACAATTTACCTGTTGATAAATTAGTTTTCTTACAGTATTGCCATTATTTGTTATGTAGATTATAGATAATCCTGTGGAGATATTATCAATGTTATGAATAGTTGGACTGCACATGACTTTTTTATCAAAATTATTTCCTAAAAGTCATAATATTCCTGCCGAATTCTCTACGAATTTCTAATGGCTTCCCCCGGATTCCCTATTCAAATGACAAACATTTCCTCGGAAATTTCAATAGGTAATTGCTATTTATCTATCTGGTTATGGTCTGGTTTGTCTGAATGATAATATTTTGTATATTTGTTGCTGTCACGGTAATCATTATAATACAAGTTATTTATTGCCTACATTGCTTTGTAAAGTCGTTCGTTCTCGTTGATAAATGATGTTAGTAAATAATAACTGATAAATAATGAATGTATAGTAAAAAATAATGATAATAAATTCGCTCTATGAGAACCCATAGTATTTCAATTTGTAGATCCGGTAATTTTTTTTAAGACATGTCCCATACTGTTAGTTCATTTGTAGCAAATAAGTCAGGTTGATTCTTGTACTGTAGTCAATGGGGAAACACAGAGTGAAATGACATATGTTCTCACATAGGCCAGGTGGTCGAGATGGTCGAGTGACATCTTAGTAATCATGAGGTCGTGGGTTCGATTCCTGGCTGGCCGTTGGATTTGGATTTTTTTTTCTATGCGCTGTACATTGTATATCATGAAGTTCCACAAAGAACTATCCCAAATGCCATAGTGGTTTGGATTCCACTTGTATAAACTGTAGTTCCCCGTCTCCTTCACTCGCACAAGCCCTTCGGGTCTTCTGAGAGTTGTTTCGGCAAGTGAGGAGATGAGTAACAATAACAATAGCTACGTCGAAAAACAATACGAAAGCAATAAGAATTTGTTAGGACCACATACAGTGTATGAGATGAAATTATATAGGTAGTAAGGACTGTACTTTGAGCAGCTTTACATAATACACTTTTCTAGCAATTCATTATTTTATGCGTTTTCGTGTCACAGTTTTATGACGTTGAACCAAATTCTCTCGTAGTTTCCGAGATATCCATGCTGTACATTCTTATCTTGGGCACACTGTATGTGAGAAACCCTGTAAAATTGCCTCATCTACAAACTTGAGATCATGAACAATTTAAATACTGTCTGTAAGTTCTTCGAGGAGGTGGTACATTCATTTTTCAGCTTTTAATGGGATTTTCTCCCCTCGTTTCTAAAAAATAGAGTAGAATAGTGTCAAAATCGAAAACATTGAAAAAATTTTACGAAGAGAAAAATATTTCAATTGTGTTGAGAACGGGAGCAGATTCGTTCCCGAAACGTCCACCAAGATAAGTAGAGGTTTTATTCTTATTAAATATATTTGTATTTCCAAATTTTTTCAAAAACAAGGTGTCACTGACCAATAGAGAATTTCTCTTTCAGGCATCTAAAGGTTTAATTTCAAGCGCAGTGACATTTTGGGGCAGATCCTAAATCTGTCCTTACTACAAATATATTGCAATAATTTTTAATAACTTCTACTCTATTTTTTAGAAACGAGGAGAGAAAATCCCATTAAAAGCTGAAAAATGCATGAACAATTTGTATGCAATGTCCTATACTCAATCTGGATTTCATAGTGGCTCGATTGATGAAAAAAAAATAGTCCTGATAAAGTTTTATATTTCTCGTAATTAATGTTAGTTCATTCTTGACTAATGCAGTATCAGCAATGCCAATGCAAGTACAATGCCCTCAAGGCATAAAATTGCAGTGCTGAAATGACAAACAGTATTCTCGGTGGTAAATGAAAATGTATGTATAATATAAAACCAATGATACTCGTTTCGAGACACTTCTAGGAAGTGATAAACGAAAAAGATGTGAGAAAATTGACAACATCTTAATAATGACAAGGCGATTGAACGAGTGCGTTTCAACATTTTAAGCACAATGAATCATGCTAAAACCGAACAACCTGTAATTTACGAACCTTCATGGGATCAGATCGAGGCCGCACATTTTGGCAGCTCGTTTGATAGGATTGTTATCGAATAGAAAATTGCGTGTTCGAGTAATGGTGACCTTGACGAAATTTCGCATCGAAAATCGACGAACAGCTGTTATTCCAGAACCGAGCCCGAAGTTTGTTATTGACGTTTGGCGAAAAAACTTAATTACCCCTTGGCAATGAATACTGTTTCCCGCCAAAACAGATGCGATGCGCCATCAAGGTCAACTCGCCGGTCGGCTGTTGTTTCTCGAACCATTGCCGTACGTACACCATCTATGATTGGAAAAATCACTTTTTTCATTAAATTAATCATGGTTGTCTGGAGGTAGGAATCATTTATAGAAATTAATAGTGGTAAATCCAGCTCGATTCTTAGAACCATATTTTTCATTTGTTGGTTACAACAGTTGGTATATTTCCTTGCTTCTTTTTTTTTTTTCGAGAAGTATTAGAATATTTGGCATGTCAATCAATCTTCTCGATCAACTGATAAGTAGTTTGACAAAAGAAATTGACAAGTGCTATTATTTTCGACTGTTCTGTGAAGTTTGACTTTGAATAACTGAACATATAATAAATCAACTAGACACAATCGGATTATTTGAACGGAGGACAATTTATTGTCACCTAAACAAGTGATTCGACAGCTTGTACAGTTGATGAGTTATCTGTCTTTTCAGATCGAAATTTGAAATTATTTTGAATACATATTTCTCGAGATCGCCGCTTGTGAACATGTTGAAGCCGTAGCCCAGATGGCACTAATCAAACCCGTAGACTGCCAAAGAGGTGGCAGCCCTATATACGATATAAATACGAATAACATACAAATAACATGTTTGGAGCTCGGCCCTCAAACATACGCCAAAGCTCTTGGATTCAATTTAGAAGAGAGCTATTCGCCTAGTCGATGATACAACACTCACCAAATCATTGACCTGTCTAGATCATCGTAGAAAGGTCGGCGATCTATGCCTTTTTTATATTTTTTATATATTGCCATTTATTTTTTATAGCAATTCCTTGTAGACAAACCAGACGAGCTCAGACTGGTCACCCTTACACTGTCAGGCACGACACCTGTCGAACTTCCCTATACCAAGCATCATTCATCAATAGAACGGCAAAGTTGTGGAATTCTTTGCCTAGTGAATTCTTTCCTATTGCTCACAACCTCCAAACTTTCAAGAAAAATTCCAACACTTTCTTTCTCTCCCAAAATTCCACCGCTGGCTAACACGATGTTCCTCGAACATCATAGATTTCCCTTTCGTGTTGACCACAGATAAACACAAAAAAATCATATGTACGTACCCACTTGGCGTGCAATTTTTTTTCCATGCGGCTATGTGAAGGGAATTTGGCTAGACGAACATGGGAAGACAGGTGTGAGTGAATAATGAGGATATAGTATGAAATATAATCGTTTCTTCAGTGTGCAACCTAACCTATATATTTATCTCAATAATGAAGCCAGGTGTATACCAATAGCTAATTCACATTAATGATGTCACAAGTTGGTAAACAGGTCATAGAATAATGGGAAGTGATCAAATAATATTGAAATATATGTTGCTAATTATTTTATTCGATCATTATTGATAACAGAGGTTCTGTAATGACATTTAGCACTTGGAAAAAATACAAAAGATGAAAGAAAACAATTGGTGATGACTGTCAGTGACAACATCAGTTGGAGTGTGTGAGAAAGAATACAATAGAAATTTCTTTATTTCCATGAAACAATAATTAGATTTTGTCGGAAATGTCAGAAAAACGATACGAAAAACTAAAAACAAGATGAAGCAAAATAAACAATTCAAGAAATCTTGCACTGTATGAAAAACTGTTTTGCACAAAACATGTTTCAAGGCGCTATTTGAACATTTCAAGTGTCAAATGATTGAATATTATATACAGGCTGTTCCATCTAAAGCGCACATTCGAAATTTTCTGGGTTCCAATGATGAAAATTTCTGGAGAGCCATAATTGATGACTTGCTGAATAATGAAAATGTTGTCAAGATGGTGGCATGGCTGCGGTCGAATTTTCTTCTTCAATTCATTCGAAGAATGAAAAGATGTGAAATTCCATTTATCTGAATGAACACTAAACAAGCCCTTAACTTCGCGGATTACCCCCGTATAGAGCTGAACTGTATACGCGTCAGAATGATTTTCGCCTTCGTAAAAATCGCATCACATCAGACGTGTAGCCTTTTTCTGTTTGTTCAGTTGTTTAGTCATACCTTTTAGTCTTATCATCGTCCAAGAATTCCAATTCATAACAACAGCTATATATGTATGTATGTTAACTCCCATATAGCATAAGCGAGATCGGTCATTTATGTTGTTTGCTACAGGATATGACGTAGACGATACTTTGATGATGGCCATCTCGTTTCCTCAATTATAACCACCGTCCTAGTGAATAATTCCATTCATATTTTCACTTTCCTGTACCTTGCACGAAAAGATGTCATACGGCGATATCTCACAGTGGCGTGCCACTGATTGTAACCAGACTGTGAATGGATTTTTTTTTTCGTCTGCAAAATTTACACGCTCATATTCTGTTAGAGCACACTAACTGGTTCATAAATTATGGAAATGAAGGTGTTCTCATCAAAATCGACTGTTTTTCCTTAGACTGCATCTATATATATAGGGTGTTTCCTAACTACGGTACGAACTTCAGGGAACGTTCGTTAAGTCGTTTCAAGCAAAAAGTTGTTTTTTTCAACATATGTCTGGATTTGCTTTTTTCTGAAATACAGGGCGTTGAAGTTCGAAAAAAAAAACGGTTTTTATGAAATATCATGAATATCCTCAAACCGATTTGGTTGAAATTCAGTACAGTTATTTGAAGTAATGAGGCGCCTATTTAGCTTCCACTAGGCACCACAGGATTTTTTTGTAGTTGTCTATTTTCTGAGATTGAGCAACTGAGAATACAACTTCTTGATCTCTTATATCTTCATCATATCTAGCTTCGTTTTAGAGAAAAAAAAATGAATTCACATCGATTCATTCTAAAAACTTTCCATCATGGACAACATAAAATGAAAACCAAGAATAAAAAATAAACGATTTCGACCTGAAAGTGAATGAGCAAAATGTCTAATAAAATACCCAAATTCAATCTGTTTCCTTCTGTCATTAATTGTTAGCTGTGGTGACCAATGAGATGCCTTTGGAACTGATGATTTCAATCTTGTCATGGAGAAATATGACATTTTCAGCGATTTTCATTGGAATCGAGTTAATAGTGTAAGATTATTCAAAACTATTGTTTAGCGACGTTTGTTGAAAAAAAAAAAGAAACTCAGTCTTACTTGTTGTTTGATTATTAAAAATGGGTAAATAATCCTAGTTCGTTTAGCCGGTTCACCCCTCAAGCCAAGAAAGGATTTCAAAACTTCGTTCGATATGTACTAATAGATTTAAAAATGATCAGAATATATATTATTTCATAGATATTGAATAATGTTCACTAGATCCTAGTTCGCGCCTAGAAAAAGGCGTAGGAAACCAACCAATGAAAACAACAAACGAGTGAGAGGCAACCAGCATTGATCAGCTGACTGTTGGCAAAATTGCACCTTTCTTGTTGCACATCCAGAAGAATCGATAGATCTTTCTTTTCCTTAAGTTCGTTTGAATGCTCCTCATAAGTCGATGGGTTAAAGGTGCTAGTAGAGATAAACATTATACGTATCTTTCGATGCGACCAACTCGGTGCTAGACCGTCGCATACAGCGCTGAAAAAAAAGCTCCTCTTCATCGTTCGATTCACCTGAAAATTTCCTCCAGAGGCAGTGATTTAAAGAGCCTTCTCTCGTAGACCGTGACAGGTCGTCCGGCAACACTGCACAAATAGTACATTACACACGTCGTGGTTGGCGCAAACCGCGATGGCGTTTTTGCTACAGGTGAGGGCAAGATTTAAAGGCCAAAGAAGTGCAAGGCCGTTGACTCGTCGCCACCAGACCTTGATATTATTCGACTTGCGTGAGTGAGTAGATTATAGCACAAAACAATAATAATAATTGTTGTTACCCGTATGCCGCCTCTCGTTTTTGGTCTTGTGCATCGACTGTACAGTCGAGAAACAAAGAATCGGCAGGTAGTAATTATTCGCAGTTCGTTTTACGCATTGGGACCAGTCAATGGCGATGGCGAAAGAATAAAAAAAAATCTTCCGAGGGGCATGCAAATCAACTTTGCATTCATGTATCTGATCTCGTATTCGATACATAATAATGATCTGTTGTTATTAGTTGGTAGAAAGGAGGCTTCATTGATTCTTAACATGAAGAAATATAGCAGAGGTTTAATATCTGACGAAATTAAATTCTGCCCACAAAATAGGACATTTTCAAGACGATAACACACCACAGGGTGTAATGATGTCCTTAAGAATGGAATCATCATTCAACGGCATCATTTTTTCTAAAAGTCGACTCACATCACATCTATTTTCGAAAATGAAGCATTGATTTGAATTACAGCATTATCCAAAAACCGATCCAAACTAGGGACGTAGTTATTTTGCACCTCCTCATTTTGTGATAAACCAATAAGGATAGCTTATATCAACGCTAGCAAACTGTCTGAAAAAAAAAATTGCACGAATTCGAAATTGATAACAAAATATCCAATGAAAATGGTATTTTATATTATAGACATATGAAGAATTGAATAGATGTTTTCATTTTGCTACGAATTCCAATAATACAATTAGAAATTTCACAATGATACAAACTTGTTCGTAAACACAGCCACACTGCAAAGTCTTGGATATTGTTGAAGAATTATTAATTTATGATCTTTCAGCACGATTAGTTTGCCAATTTATAACATCAAGTTTTTATGAGGCGTTTGGAATTTGGCATAATTTCGAGCTATTTCGCTGAAAATATGCGCAAATCTATTATTATCAACAAACTAATTGTCAAATATTCATATTGTCATTTTTGGTCATGACATCGCTATTTACGATAAATTTGCCAAATTCCGTTCCTTACAAGAATCTTAGCCTCATCTCCGGAACCTTACTACTTACTATTAGGTATCATTCGAACAGGATTTTGCTTGTATTCGAAGTTATCCGATAATATACAGGGTATTTGATTCGAAAAAAATGTTTTTCACGATTTTTGTATCTAGCTGTAACATTACGAATTTCAAGAGACCCTGTATAATCCAGAACAGATTTATCTACACAAAAACAATACACGGGACTGCTGGTGGGCTGCACGAAAAACGAATCAAGATACCGCATCAAATAACGTTACATTAGAGCTTTGTTTCGAACAAAAAATATGGAAAATAATTGTCAACCGTCAAAGATGGGTATGTGGAAGAACCAGGTGGAAAGATTGAGGAAATAATTACAAATCGAAAAATGTTATAATATACAGAGTGTTCAGAAATAATAAGATGATTCTACTTCTTGATAAAAGTGGCAACGGTGCATTTCTGAAAATATCTTGAGTCGTTAGATGTCGAACTACCTGAATTTTCAGAATAATCCCGTTCTCCGTATACGTCTAAGGTACCATCGACCGTGAGACACCCTGTATAGAAATATAACAATCATTATATAAATAGCGCGCTTCACTCCCTCTTACACGGCTCATTATAGAGGAGAAACATTTCGTTTCCATAAAAGCATGAATTTTTCTGAACCCACTCGTAGAAACTAACGTCGTTAAAATACAACAATAGTAAATTAACTACTGTCAGTTCAGCACGTAAACGTATTGTTTTTTTTTTCTTTAATAATTTCAACTCGAAGATTTATGGCTCCCACGTGTTGTAGATATATTTTCAATGAACGTTTCCCTCTCGAGTTCCATGCATATTTTACATGAACTCAATGCATCAACTTTTGTTTTCTTTTCGCTATCTGCAAATATTTACAGGTTGTTCAATTGATATATTTGAAGAATTCACGGGTAGATTACTTGCTGAGAAATGAGAAAATAGTTCTCAAAAACGTTTATCCAAATACCTGTAGTTTCGATATACAGGGTAAAAAAAAACAAAGAACGTACATTCCAAAATTTTTGAAAACACTTTTCTTCTTATTTCAAATTGTTTTGTTCGCAATAGTTACTATGGCTATTGAGAAAATATTGAACAAATAAGAATAATAAATTTAAAATAACGAAATAATTTATTGCATGATTTCATCCACTTGGTTCAATATCGTACAGAGAAATATTTTTTATTTTTGTCAATGTGAAAAAAGCAAGATACGCTGAAAATTCACGATACGAAAAAGTTAAATGGTTTTAATTGATTGGCTCGATCTGGAAAAAATACTTGACTTCGAAAAAAACATTAGCGTCACATTTTTTTTTTTCAATTATCAGCTGATTCAACTTATTTGAAAGCAACTAGAATAACTCAATGAATTCTGATGGCATCAGAAGATGTGAATCTACAATATTTGAAGGGAATTGAAAAAAGATTTTGTTCCTGAATTAGAAAAACTCGTTTAATATCCTGCATTTCGAAAACTACGTGTCTTTGGAAGAAGGTTTATGAGAGCAATTCTCTATTTTCCAGCAAGAAATTTTGGATTTCTTTCACAATATTAATGAAACACCCTGTAAAATCACAATCATGTTTCCATGTTTTCATGTTTTATTACGACCCACTTTCTTGTCCAGAGATTTATATTGGTTTTTTTCAAACAGAATCCGCAATATTGTCTGTAAGTGAATAATAATACGTTTTCTATCAATTTTTTTATCACTCATTGTCCGTTCGATTATTTATCGACGAAGTGATGTAATTCAGCTGTAATTCGAGTTGCTTTTCTGTAGAGATTGGTCAGCTCCTTGAAAAAAAAATGATCCGGTAGTTTGCTGCTTTAGACTAAATTGCTGTTTGACAATATTGCGAATCAGAATTATCACAATCACATCCGTATCAAAATTTTCATGAGAAATCGCCCGAAGGTATTTTTTCTGCATTAGGTGCATAAGAGACAGCCCACATATTTGTTGAGAAACCAATCGACGTCTTGCAATTGAACGTCTAAAAGAGTGAACAAGTTGAACCGTAATTGATAAACTTCTTCAGGGTAGTCGATTTAATGAACTTGTTGAAGAAATTGAACGGCTTTTTGTATGCCTACATCAGATAGTCCTTGATCTATCCCAAATGCCGTGCACATCACGTGTGCTCGATCGCTATCCGCTATGCACACATCATGGAACACAAATTTGTGTCTCGTCCCGAACCGTCCTAACCTATTTCGCGAAGCATCGCAGCATTTTCTCCTGGCCAATAGCAGTGCGCCTGTGGATGACGTCACACGTTCACCCGGAGCGATAACCCAGTGGCCATATTGTAGGTTAGAATTCAGAATTGCTTTTGACTTTTTTGATTTCGATCCTCACTTTGGATATGATCCGATTCTTCAGATTGTCAATCTTGGGTTCATTTCCAGCGAATAGTATTTTCACTAGAGGTCAAGAAATTTCCGGATTCAATTTGACCTCGTGTGGTATTCGGTAAGAAAATTCCACACCAAATGTGTTTTCAACAACATCAATTTTCGTCTTCATCAAGTTCTTGCAAAACAGAATTCGAGAACAGCAATTAATTAAAATAACAGGGCAACAACTTCTGCAAAGACAGTCCAAGAATCCCTAAATCAAGAGCAAGCAACTTCGAATCAACCTGCCATAGTATACAATAATTGCGTTTTTAATATAAACATCAATCATAATGGTCCATGAATTTAGAAAACATTTAAGCTTTTTGTTGAAATTAATCAAAATTATTATGTGTGAAAACAAATGAAAATTAGATTGTCAAAATTGTCATTATAAACGTCAAAAAAATTTCCAGTATAATTCGCTATTGGGTACCCACCAGGAAAATATTTCCGATAAAATTCATCCGTTGCTATGGTGATCTGACAGAAATACACGTTCTGATTGGTTAAAAATCACATGTGTGGAATTTTTGCCGAAATGATCCTATCTTTGTAATAAGACTGGTTCGATATGGTGCCACTGATGAGCTGCCATAAATATGTATTGTTACTAATCAAATTCCGAAAACCTCTGCTCGTCTGAAAAAATGATTGGAAACAGGAACAGACATCATGAACCAAATCTAGACCAAAGCAAAACTAATAGAAAAGCAACAAAGTTCAACATATCATAGGTACTTACACGATGATTTGTATAATTGATTTCCAAACGAATATTTCAATGATGAATTCGAAATTCGAATTCAAATATAAATGAATGACAGTTGTGACACAAAACCATAGATATGATATATATTTCTAGTAGACCGAGCTTAGAGAGAGAGAGAGAGGGAGAGCGGAATCAAAACGACCATAAGAAAGCGATTAAAAATCAGCTGACTGTTGGCGAAACATTTCGATTTTTCAGTTATTTTTATCGAGTAAATAGTGTGAGATTATTATCTCAAATCTATTGTTTAGACAAGTTTACTGATCCATTTGTGTGTTAAAACAAAGAGATTCAATTTCACTTGATGTTTGAATATTGAAAATTGGTAAATATTTCTAGTTGGTTCAGCCAAGTTCAAGTCAAGGAAGGATTTTAAAACTTTGTTGTTGTAATGTTCAGCCTATGGCTTTACTAATAGATTCAAAAAAGATCGGAATATATCATTTCATAGGTGACTTTTGAATGATGTCGACCAAATTTCGAATAGATCCTAGTCGGCGGAGGAATCCAACCAATGAAATCATCAAACGAGAGAGACGCAACCAGCAGTGATCACCCGATTGTTGGCAAAATTGTACTTCTCTTTGTTGCAAATCCAGACGAATCGATAGCTCTCGCCTTTCGTTATTATTTGTTTCTTTCCAAAACATGTGGACCTGTCAAACGACCTTACTAAGGCCGAACCGATTGAGTATAGATGGCGATACGATCGTCCAACATAACCATCAAGATCTTGGGAAGCCCTAGATATTAAAATTCAACATAAACGAGAAGGCGGAAGTCTACAAGTTTTTCTAGTGGCTGGGTATAGGGAGTTGGATCACCAGTATTTATTTTACAACATGCTTTACACAAAACCCACGGAAATCAACAAATTCTACTGAGTTGGGGAAACAATGTCGTCATATTTTCGCTACCCGGGCGCCCTCATACGAGGTAACCTTGTGTATAAAAGGACCTCGGTTATCCTACGGGAGAAGAAACATCGTGTGCAGGACGGGGTACTCGCGGGATTTCATCAGGTCGATGGCGTGACGACACAGATGTCGGTTGCCTTGGCGACCGGCCGTGTTATCGATTCGATTCTTCGTCGAGGCCCGCTCGATAAAAATGTATGTTGCGAAGTTCTCTCTCTCTCTTTCTCTCTGCGATCCTGGAATGCGAGTGAAATGCACCTTATTAGTTGGCGTGAGCGTAGAAAATGATATGGAATTTGGGGGGGAAGCTGGTACGCGATATAAATGAATATGTCTCGAACTTGAACTGTGCGGTTTGTTAGTCGTATCAATAAGGGAATAACAACCTTAGGTTAACCTTAAGGTTAACCTTATTTGTTGGTTATGAAGATCGTGGTCTCATTATTTCCGATGTGAGCTGACAAATAATTTTGGCGTCAGTCAGAGTGATGTTGGTGAGGTAATATTTTCTAGAGAGCGGTTGGCAGTTTTTAGAGATTTTAGGATGGGGCGGGTGAGAAATAGATGTTCCAATGACTGGGGTGATGTAAATTACAGATCGTACATAGTTCTCGTGTAATCATGTACTGAACAACTTGGTACTAACGGCGGGTATTGGAGATACTCAAAGTATAAAATTTGGTACTTAAAATATTTAAACAGGTACTAATATTTAATCGTTCTAGATTTTTCAGGTATTCCTGCGAAGAATAAAAGGGCAAATATTTGTTTATTTTAATTTTTCTCTAAAATTCCGAGATACATTTCAATACATCACATTTTATTACATTACCAAAAGAATTTCATAAAATTCCGGCTTCAATCTCACAATTTTATGAAATTCCGACTTCAATCTCGGCATTTTATTAAATTCCGACATCAATCTTGGAATTTTATTAAATTTCGAATTTTATTTCGGAATTTTATAAAATTCCCACATGAATCTCGGAACACGTGAAAATTCAAAATAGCGATTGCGATTATTTCAGTACCAAAAGTTAGTATACCTAAATATGAGAATATCACTTGCTGAAACAAACTATTATGGTGGTTTTATGAAAAAAATTATCACCTAAGATTTACCACTCAACATTTAAGACTCTACATTTAAGACAGATGGAACATGGAGATACAATTGTTCATGTTATAATCATGTTCATATATCATTTAAGAATATGCCGAACTTCCAACTTGAGAAATTTTTGTTGAATGGCCATAAATGAAAATAAGATGTGCGCATGTTCGCCTATGATGTTTTTCGGGATTGTCGACAAGTGACACCTCTGCTTCCCGCTTTTGTTCAAAACTGTATTGAGGTTATCTTTTACTGTACGAGAATATTGTCAGTGTTTTCAGAATTTTTGCGGATTTTTGTCATGGGTATTATTACTCTAACCAGTTTTTTAATGCTTTCGGCGTTTGGAATTTATTATTCGATTAATAAAAAGAAACGTCAGTATTTACAAAGCTTGAATGATTTTTGAATGTTAAATATTGTCATAACCTTAGCCATTATAATGTCTCAAATCTTAAAGTGATAAATGATAAATGTTAAATGTTGAAATTTTTGATAAATTAGCATTTATAATAATTTTAAGATAAGTGCTGCGGCTGCCAAAAAATCTGGTGGGCATTTTTGCCGATGTATTTTCGATGTAAACAAACCAATTCAAGTTGAACTTGACGCTTTTGGCAAGTCATTCCCCATTTTCTACTCGTCCTAGATGAAATTTCATCAATCCATTGTGAATTTAGAAACTCGTAGTATCAGAATTATAAAGATCACACGTCAACGTCAAAATAAACGTAAACAAACCACTCCACAAGTCGGCCATTTTGTTGGAAAAACAGCGCTCTCATCGGTTGATCACTTTCCCAATAGACCTCTGAAAAAGCAGAAATATCTGCTCAGATGAGAATCGGCCTTCAATCTCTTCGCCGCAATGAAAAAAAAACCCACCCCTCGAGGTCGTCGGGGTTGGATGCGAAGGTGTCGTACGTAGTAGTAAAATTAATCGTCGGCGAATTTCGGTCGTAAACGCTGTAATTTCGGTAGGCGTTCTACGCCTACTCATAGAGGTGATGCCGTATCATTAAATGACGGTGTAGTGTGTAGATATTACAAAGCGAATCCGAAGTATTATCGTTCGCAGTTTTATTTTATTCGTCATGCGTCTAGATACGACGATACTCGAAGGCGAGACGTTTTTTTTTCAGGGCATAAATTAGTTGCTTACCGAGGGGAGAAATCAACTCATAATAGTACATTAAAACGTAAGTTACAGAAGGCAAAATATTCTAACACGAAATTCGGAAATGAGATGCATAGCAGCGAACTTTCTTGAGAGCTTGAATTGCGTTCTGTAACGAATGTTTTATACTGATTTCTCTGTTTTGGTTGTATCATACGGTTTATATTTATTATTTATATTTATATGCACTCAATATTGATATATTGAGTGCATTTTCATGACCTAATTCAATAATTATTTAGGGGAATTCCGGCGAAATAATTACACTGCCAGAAATGATTCGTTTTTGACAGTTGACAGAAATTTGACTCAATATAGCGGGAACTTCTAATCGTCAATTGATGGTCAGTCATATAAATTTTCATCAATATTTTCAATATTCGATTATTATTTTAATGATGCTTACAAAAAAATGTATCCATTGGTATGAATGGTGGTATGCTGGGGACTAACTGTCCCACCGTATAATGACCAATTTCTCAGTTATTTACTATACACTCAGTTTAACACTGTGATTTAACGTTCTGTTTTTTTCTTTTCAGGTACGTTTATTTCTTCTCGAGATGAGCATAATAGCTGTAAGTAATGAGAACATGACTATAGTTTTTATTGAAGTGTTTCCACAACGGATTTTATAACTTTGTTGGCCAGTATTGCTTCGCATTACAAGATTGAAATGAAAATGAATAATTTCTGAATTAACTCTGAGAGCCGAGAGTGAAAATCAATCAATACCTATACACGACTAAGATCGACGATATGTATTGTGATTTCCATATTTTGATAATTTCGTGATTTTACAGGATAACTATTTTTTTTCAAGGGCACCATACAAGAACATAATATAGTTTCGGAAAGTGTCATTATCAATTTTCACATTTGGTGAACAGCTACAACTTTTGGCTAAGGAAAACAATTCCAAAATATGTCAAATCATGTGAAATAGTTATGGAAAATTCAACGCGAGAGGAGGAGAAAATAAATGATAGGTAGTTTCAACAACACTTGATTTCAGAAAATTCTTTCACATTTTACTCAACGTGCCTAGTTGAACTTTGATATAAAAAGGCTTTAGACTAAGAGGAACAAGACTATATTATTCACAAAATATAATGTAGAAAATTTTGCTTCCTTAAGTTTTCAACTTCCTGTATACTTTCTCATATCCAACAGCTATGTTTTTACCTAAATAGCGGCTCAAATATTCGGAATAAGTATAAATTAATGTGCACTAAAACATAGTAACCATGCCAACAGGGTGCACATGGGTTATATAAAGTTATCGAAAAAATATAAATCTATCAAAAATCACATCCAATAGGTGAAGAACAAAAATGGTGTCCTGTTATTTCCTACTGCTTTTTCAGCTTGGCTAACTATGTTTTAGTACACGATAATTTACATTTCTTCAAATATTTGAACTCTTATTTTTCGAAAACGGATAGATAAAATGATATGTATATATATATATATATATATATATATATATATTTGAAAAATCGGGAACTTGAAATCTTTTTGGATTTAATATACAGAGCAAATGACAAATCAAAATATGGCATTATTTGTAGAAATAATTTTGACTTTTCGACAGGAATCAGGAAAAATATAAAACATTCACGTTCATTATTTTTCGATGACTTTCGAAATACCCCCTGTAGGTAGGGGTGCAAAAATATACGAGAAAACCATGTACACGCTTGATGACGATTGCAATCGAATGATTTGAACAATCCTCCGAACAACAAACCCACTAGAAGGATCACAAAACAAATATTCTGATGCTAACATGAATTCCCAGAATTATCATAATATTAGTACCCAATCGTTGCCATTGTTGTCATATCCAATCATCAAAAAGTGATGAATAGTACATAATATTTAAAGTCCTTCATGAATTCATGTAGTTCGATGCACAAATATAATAATAAATATGGGTCATGACGATTATGAATCAGTTCTGATTAATAGAAGATTGCTACATTATTCTGAGACTTAGCAATTTTACTTTCTGGGGGCTGGAGGACCAGCATGGGTATATCGTGAATACTTTTTGCTCAACGTTGCAACACCGCAATTTGATATTGACAGTCGACGGCGATTATTGCTTTGTTTGGTATCTGTCATTATTTACGTTTTGATTCATCGATATTATTCAACTTGTGTTCAGTTTTGTGTACTCAGAATTCCTCAGAAACTCAGTTTATTTCCTATTTTGGTGATTCGATATAATGGTGAGACGTTGTGAGGTGTGTTAAAGACGATTTGAACCGGCGATCAAAACACGTCATTTCATAGGTGAGTTACCATTGTCGTATCATTCGAGATTTTGAAGCATTTTCCCAAATGGAATGGATAAAAATGAATTTAAATTGAATTGATTAGATTATATTGATTATACCCATAGGTCAGCTGCGACAGTGTCTAGTCATTGTTCATTTTCCCACCAAGAAATGCTGAAAAGTACTACTGAAATTGTTACGGATTTTCAATTCGGTTTCATCATGAATCAATAATAAATTCGACCTCTCCTGACAACACGACACTGGTGCTGGGAGAATCAGCTCCTGCTATCCTTGTTTAGACAAAGATAGATACTATGGATGTTGCTTCCAAACAAACTGTATTGCCAGGGGTGTGGATTACTTATCTAGTCTGTTCAATGATCGAAGGAACAATCAATTCCCCTTCTGTCGCTGCTGCTTCTTCTCTGCTCTCGAGACAAACTATTATACATCGTCGGGAACTCCGCTGCTGACGATCCGGGCACCGGCAAGTCTGGCGTTCCAGCAGCGCACGTTTCCATGGCAACTTCCGGTCGCCCGTCAGAAGACCCCTTCGTCTGCCCCGAACCACCCTCCGCCTCCTCCCCGTTCGCCCGCCCGTTTTTCACCCTCCTCCGTCGTTGGTGGGTCTTTCTCCGTGCCCGCACACGCGAGTTTCGATATTCGAATGGAATTGCGGAGGTTGTTCGAAGCGATATACAGTGTGGAACAGCCGAATGGAATAAATTCGATAACGAATAAATGAGGGGGTGTGTTGGGAAAAACGCTCGGATACGTCGATTTGTATTTTTGAATACGCATTTTTTACAAAAAAATTGAATTATATAGAGTGTGTCATGTGACAGTGGCCAATACCAACTTTCTTATTTCAAATGAAACACCCTGTATTTCATTCCATTTTCAAATTCTCATTGAAGAGCTGATTTCATCGATATACCTTACTTGGGGTCTAGCGGAAATGATTACAGAGATATAGGGTGTGAAAAATCGAGATTTTTCACCTCTAGGAGTTTTTTGTGTCGACACTATTCATCATTGGTCAAAACGGCTTACATGTCCCTGTCTTTACTTTCGATCTACCACCTACTGTCATTTGATTGAAACAAATATAGGGTGGTGCAGAATTCAGAAAATTGATCTTCCTGTGTATCTGTCCCAAAGAAATGTCAGTAGATAGTATATCGAAAATTGAGATAGAGACATGTAAGTCGTTTCGACCAATAATGCATAGTTTCGACACAAAACATTCATAACGTTGAAAAATCTCCATTTTTCACACAATATATCTGTGTAATCATTTCCACTAGACCCCAAGTGTGGTGTATCGATGAAATCAGCTCTTCAGTGAGAATTCAAAAATGGAATGAAATACAGGGTGTTCCATTTGAAATAAGAAAGTTGCTATTGGCCACTGTCACATGACACACTATATATAATTTACTTTTTTTGAAAAAAATGCGTATTAAAGAATAAAAATTGATGTGTCCAAGCGTTTTTCTTCCCAACACACCCTCATTCATTTGTTGTCGAATTTATTCCATTTGGCTGTTGCACACTGTATAAGTTCCTGCCTATGTTACGAGTTGTATTCTTTTTTCCTATTTTTCAAAAGTACTTCAATTGAAAAGAATTTTCTGTTGATCGTCATCTCAATTATTTTTGCTTCCTATACTTCAATATTCGATATTTCAATGATTTTGCAGCGTAAGTAATTACAATTTTCGAGATATTCTCCCCGTTCTTGCTTTGTTAACATGGATCTAGGGTAGCGTGAGTCACAGCCATGTTTGAACTGTCGATTATATAATATTCAGGCATACCAATCTTTGAAAAACCCAAAACAAACACACCTAAGAATCGTGTGTTAATATAGTTCAATAATACACGAAAAATCGTCCATTAATGAGCTAATTATAATTAGTTCAGTCTCTGTTTTTTCGGGTTAAGTGGAAGAATATTTTCGATTGCCCTAGTACTCAATCGAAAATTAACTTCGCCCCTTATTTTCAAAGGAATCGATGTTTTTTTTAATGATTAAATATGATTATTATTATTATTATTGATATTATATTTCTGTTATATCTCAACGTGAATACTATTTTTTGGGCTAGTCCTGTTTGTATTCCTGTCTGAAAACGAATAGCCATCGAATGATCGTCGCATTTTCCCGGTTATTTGGGCGTTCAACCTTCCCGAGCGGAGACGGCGGCCGATCGATACAGGCGTCGCGGCGGCGGTGCGGGAGGGGCCTCGTGGGGCGCCGTCGTATAGCCGTCGCCGGCCCAAGGCCGCCCCCCTCCTTACGGTGTCTGTCCCACTGCGTTCAAGGCCGAAGGCCACGTTATATGAAAGTATACTAACGGTATTCCAACTCTGGCCTACGTGATCAGCTTCCTATGCCGCACTCCTCAGACTGCTCGGGTACCGTTCGGTACCCAGAACGATGACGTCAACTCAGTTCAATGTCAAACTCAATGAGGGCGCAGCACACCTTGATCAATAGAGTTTCCATTTGTTTTCTGTTATGCAACGCTTGTTTTGCAAAATTAGGATTATACAGTGAGCACGTAAATGTTGGAAAAAAATTTCCATTGAGGAGAGAATCTCAAACACGTCCATTTTCATTCTCAGGTCGCATTTTTTCGTCTTATATTTCTGATTACGTCATCAATGTTGAGATTATGACGTCATTATCATTTTTCTTAGAATAGAATTGCGTCATTTTGATGACACCTCCGAAAAGAACGCATTCTCTCGTGTATGGCTGTCATATACAGGGTTGGGATAAAGTATGGAACCAAGTGAATATCTTTTAAACGAAAAGAACGATATTTATGAAAATTTGCAGGTCAGTGCAATGGAATAAAATGCATCTGATGTACATTTTTTTGTCAGTAATATACTTCCAGTTCAACCGGAAATGCCATCAACTTCTTTAATTTAAATGGGACACCCTTTATATTCTTACAGATTTTGAAAGAGCTTGTTATTTTGAATCAATACATACTGGATTTAGTGTAAAAACGAGGAATAACTCACTTTTAGTTGTACAATGATAAACAAAATTACTTCAAATGTTCAAAATGCTCGCCGTTTACTTGCTGACAATATGCCATCCTATTAACAAAAATTCTTGAGTCACTCTTTCCGAGACTACTCCACGTATTAGTTTACATCATCAATTCTTTGTCTCAATTCCTGTAAGTTTGTTGGTCGTCCAACGTAAACACTTTATTTTAGATCAACGTAAAGAAAGAATATACTTTATCCCAACCCTGTAATATTTTTATGTTCCATATCCGTTATGTTGGAGAAATAAAAGAATTCATCCATAATAATGTTTTGAAAAAAAAAATGACAACAGGATTGAACAAACCTGCAAACTTTCAAATTAATTTCTCAAATTGCAAACCATTTGCCTCTCTTTCAGTTCATCGATATCCTCTTAGGTCTGCTTACGTATACTTTCGACTCAGGGTATCCCCATAAAAAAATCTACTGGTGCTAGATCAGTTGATCTAGCTGGCCACTCTAGAAATCCTCGTCTGCCATACATAATATCGAGATATCCACGTATATGTTGAACACTCAATTCATTAGGTCGTAGGTTTATTCAATCCTGTTATGAATGAAGTCGCTTTTATTCAACCACAATAAAATCAAAATCTAGAAGATGTACTCACGTCCAGCCGTTGAAACAGGGATGAGTTGATTTCTTCATGAGTTTATTTCCTCGGTTATCAGAAAGATTAATGATTCTTTGAGAGTGTATTGTAATAGTATGCTCTAGTACCAGTACCATCATTGAATTATTAGCTTATTTGATTTTGGTTCATGCTTCTCACCAAGAGTTTGAATGGGGATCTGAGATTCTAGTACAGTTCTATGCAACTAAAACTCAAGCTTGTATGTTCACCAAGAAGGCTGATCACACAATGCCCAATTTGATGATGTCGGGTACCACTGTTCCTATGAGGTCGTCAATATCCATGCTGGGTGTCACCACCAACAGTGCTCTCTCATGGGACGATCATGTGAGGTCCATTGCGAAGACTGCTTCACAAAAACTCGGTTTTCTATTCCGTGCGAAGAGGTACTTCACATCCCAGCAACTGCTCATGATCTACAAAGCACAACTTCGACCTGTCCTGGAGTACTGTTCACATGTTTGGAGCTCAGCCCCCAAACATACGCTTAAGCTCTTAGATTCAATTCAGAAGAGAGCTATTCGCCTAGTCGATGACATAACACTCACCAAATCATTGACCTCTCTAGATCATCGTAGAAAGGTCGGCGATCTTTGCCTTTTTCATAGGTACTTTCACGGTCGGTGCTCAACGGAAATATCATCTATTATGCCACCACGCGCGATTCCTAGTAGACAAACCAGACGAGCTCAGGCTGGTCACCCCTACACTGTCAGGCTCGAGACCTGTCAAACATCGCTATACCAAGCATCATTCATCAGTAGAACGGCAAAGTTGTGGAATTCTTTGCCTAGTGAAGTCTTTCCTGATGCTTACAACCTCCAAACATTCAAGAAAAATTCCAACACCTTCCTTCCTTCCCAAAATTCCACCGCTGGCTAACACGATGTTCCTCGAACATCATAGGTTTCCCTTTCGTGTTGTCCACAGATAAAAAAAAAAAAAATGTGGCACGCATTCTTTTCTGAACATTTCTGTGCCTTCAAGACATTCAAGTGATAGGCTCTCAACAAAAAAACGATTACCTATCTGCACGAATGACTGTGCGTCCGATTGTAATACCAGGTTAATACTCCAATAAAAATTTAAAGTTGACAGTTTCATGCTTTGAAAATCACCCAGTATAATAAATAAAATTAATAGGTAACCAGTGCCAGAGCAATTGAAATAACATGCTCTCTTCTCTCTGATGTTTAGTTATTAGTGACTCAAATCAGCACATAAAAATACCATGCCTACTGATAAGAAATGTGAGAATTGAATAACAGATTTTTAATAAACATTGAAAAACACTCAACTGCAGTACTATGTAATGATGATCAATTATCATTCGACAATTACACCGTCTAGTAAGAGTAGTTGCAATAATTGTCTTTGTTGAGGAAGGAATACGTACTTTTTCAGACTTAATCTACATTGCGGTATTTTGGTTCTATTTTTACTCACACCGATCGTCAAAAACTGTGAAGAGATGTTATAAAACTATCGTCACTTGGGAAAAGGAGCAAATAAACATTGATGAACTGACCTGGGTATATAATAGCATTAAAAGAAAAACTAAGAAAAATTTATGATAATAGAATATTCAAACTATAACCATATAATGAGATGCATTACTTTCGACATTCCAGCACCCCTCGTATTTTTATGGAATAAAATGTTATTCATTCATAGTTTATGCCGATTAGAGAGCAGGCTGTTCCATCTAAAATGAGCAATTGCATCGATCAACCATATCATGATGGCAACCAGCGAAGGTAACTTGATTTATTGTAGCTGCTTTGAAATTATATTACGGTGTTGCATTGAAGTGATTTTCATTTTTTTTTTCAACGAAAACGAAGCGAGAAACAAAGGAAAGTGAGGACACATGAAAGTTATATAGTTGATTGATCAGAAGAAAAATATTAGCATTCAAAAAAGGCAGAGGCGTACATTTTTCTTCGCAAACATATTGGTGCGATAGTCAACAGGACGCCACTGGGCATGATAATCCTAATCTACTTGGGACTAAAGCAGCTACTTATCACTACGAGTAACTGCCATACGTCAATATTATCGTCAAAAGAATGTTTGTACTTTGAGTAACTTTAGTGCATATCTTCAAGTAACACACTGTATATTGCTGTAAGGGAGCTTTGAGAGGACTGCTTCACATTTGAATGCGGTTCATTTGGTAAAACTAACAAGATTCTTTAATAAAAATAAGCGAATTGACCTTTTTTTTTCATTTCCCTATGTTACCACACACCGTGCGGAAATACGTATTTCGCGCACTGCTTTCAAACTATATGACCTTTATGGTCCTCAATCAAGCAAAAATCCAAGAAATAATTTATTTCTTGATGTTCAACAATAATTAAGGATTTTCAACACTCTCCAAAATGTCCCAAAATTTCAGACTACCTAACTTTATTTATTATTTACAATTTTAACATTAATGGTGCTGGCCAGTTACACCAACCTATTTATTCCTCAACCAGATAATTTATTTTCCGCTCGTGATATGGTAGTTTTGGGGATTGGAAGACTATTGGAAGATTTTTGACTAAAATTCTGAAATTTTATGTGATATTCGAATTTTATCCTCGAGACACCTTAATTTCTTGACGTTTGTAGAACAAAAAAATGTTTGCAACTGGTGCGCGAAATATTTTGGTGACCTCGACTATTTTTTTCTTTTTCAAAAAAATCAGTTCTCGATCACCAAAGTAGCATTTTCCGTACTAGATACAAGAATAGAATAGAATAGAATAGAATTTTATTTAACTACGTTACATAATATAATGTTTGTAGCAAGTCATATTTGAGTTACTTCTAATTGTAAAAGTAACGTAAATAGTGTACAATCTGTAAAACAACAAAAAAAAAACGACGAAACATCAACAACGACATCAATAAACTTAGACACAAAAAATTTGTATAATCATATAAATATATCAACCTTTTGAATCAAATGGAAGTAGTGAGATGTTTATTAGTACAAAAATGAGTTCTGAATTCATCGACAGAATAACTATCGAAATGCCATGCTTCACATTTGAATGCGCTCCATCTGGTAAACAAACAACTCAAGATATCGAACTCTCTCTCGCAGCCGAAGAAGCTACGTGGATTGATTGAAAAAATCGCTGATTGGACGCCTACCCGTCGTCCGTGAAGAGAAAAACTTCCTGCCATTGTCGTAGCTTCTTCTTCTGCTTTTAGCGTGCCTATCGGAGCCTTCGACGGATGTTGTTCTTCCTCGAGAAACGCGGCGCTGCCGCAACCGCTCATCCCGGAAGAAAATATACCAGATCCGAGGAAATAACGTCGGGTATTGATATTTTATAATATAGGTTGTTCACCTGGATTTCACCGACAGTTCTGTGAAATGATATTCCGGTGCCAATGTTATACGACAACAAACTCAAGTTGGTACTTGATATGTACCACGATATTGGTAATTGCTTCATGCAATTTCTCTGAAAGTATATTTCGACGAATCCGAGACGAATCAACAACAGAAGTTACCGGCGCGTACTGAAGTACGATCGTGACGATTAACCCTTCGCTTATTCAGTGACAAAACTGGATTACTTCTTATTTTGGATGAATTAGAGATACTAAACATATGTCTTGTATTGTATGTATCAACAATACGATTGATTTCCAATTCAAACTACTTATTCTATTATTTACTGGGTGGCCCAATGGAAACGAAACGAGGCCGATTTGACATAGTTATCGTTCTCAGAGGAAAAAAACGCTCGAACTGGTCGATTTCATTTCGAGGGGGAGATATTTCTCGCAAGTTTTCATCTTTTTCACTTCAAACACCTCGGAGGGATGAGCTCCAACCCTTGATTCTCAAATGGGTCAAGGAGACAAGTGATACAACATTTTGAAGGTAATCGAAATCTCTTACGAACGCTTCCTTGTTTTTGGAATTCAATGCGGTCGTTCTCGAGAAAACACGCTTATGAAAATAATCGGCTATTGATGGAAAGTAACGCTTTTTCCCTTTCATCACTATTTCTCATTTTGTAGTCAGAACGGTGTTCATCTAAGAAGTGCCTCATGTGTCTTTTTAAGTCCTGTCCTATCCAACATTACATAAAGAATCATTCATTTTAATGTCAGTTCCTTGATCTCTCAGTAAAATGCTTCGTTGTTTCGTTTTAATTGGGCCACCCTGTATATCATTTCATCAAATCACTCGAGAGTTGTCGAGAATACACAACCGATACATTTATATTCCAGTATACACTTCACAATGTGATTTTCACTAAAATTATGTTCACTAAAATTATGTCAGGAAACATTGGTTCGATGATTTCTACCACACATGTTGTTTGACTGTGTATTGTGAATTATGAAAACCACATCACAGTTTGCATATAAACAACGATATTCTGCACCCTTGTTTTGCTTTTGCAAGTTCTGGTATCACAGCTGTAGATGCCTATACTCTCTTCGATATGGGTGAATTATAATTGATTTCACCTACTCTTCAAATTTATTCACATTTTATCAATGAGTAACTAATGGTTAGCAAGCGTGCTTCTCAAGTTGTGGCCCGGGGTTCGAATCTCATTCATAGAGCAACTTTTTTCTTATAATTGAAATAGTTAGGGTCGATTAACGAACGTTACGGTCCGAAAAAAAAGTTTCATCGTGATTTCATGACATCACAGGATTTTGTTTTTCACCGATCTTTATCAGAGTACGTAGGACCTCCGAACAACAAACCCACTAGAAGGATCACAAAACAAATATTCTGATGCTAACATGGATTCCCAGAATTATCATAATATTAGTACCCAATCGTCGCCAGTGTTGTCATATCCAATCATCAAAAAGTGATGAATAGTCCATAATATTTAAAGTCCTTCATGAATTCATGTACTTCAATGCACAAATATGATTTGGGTCATGACGATTATGAATCAGTTCTGATTAATAGAAGATTGCTACATTATTCTCAGACTTAGCAATTTCACTTTCTTGGGGGCTCGAGGACCAGCATGGGTATCATGAATACTTTTTGCTCAACGTTGCAACACCGCCATTTGATATTGACAGTCAACGGCGATTATTGCTTTGTTTGGTATCTGTCATCATTTACGTTTTGATTTATCGATATTATTCAACTTGTGTTCAGTTTTGTGTACTCAGAATTCAACAGAAACTCAGTTTATTTTCTGTTTTGGTGATTTGATATAATGGTGAGACGTTGTGAGGTGTGTTAAAGACAATTTGAACCGGCGATCAGAACACGTCATTTCATAGGTGAGTTACCATTGTCGTATCATTCGAGATTTTGAAGCATTTTCCCAAATGGAATGGATAAAAATGAATTTAAATTGAATTGATAAGATTATATTGATTATACCCATAGGTCAGCTGCGACAGTGTCTTGTCATTGTTCATTTTCCCACCAAGAAATGCTGTAAAGTACTACTGAAATTGTTACGGATTTTCAATTCGGTTTCATCATGAATTAATAATAAATTCGACCCCCTCTGACAACACGGCACTGGTGCTGGGAGAATCAGCACCTGCTATCCTTGTTTAGACAAAGATAGATACTATAGATGTTGCTTTCAAACAAACTGTATTGCCAGGGCTGTGGATTACTTATCTAGTCTGTTCAATGATCGAAGCGTAGGACGAACGTCACTGGCAGGAGTAGCAGGTGGGATGACCGAGTGCCCTTTAACCTTTTGCCGATTCATTGCCGGCGGGTCGACAATATGCGATTCTCGAACAGGCTGAAGCCTGAAGCAAAGTCAACAAAATATGATGGTAGGTACTTTTGCCATCCTCCTAAATTTTCCGGAATTCGATCGAGCATGAACACTAGCTTCGAATTTAGGTCGGCAAATTTTCTAGTAATTCGAGTTTGTATTTCAAACTTTCCAACCGATTTAAGGATAAACAGAACGGAACTGAATGATGAAAATTGATCTGGAAGCGAATTTCTACTCATTCGTCGATTAAATATTTTCGAATCAAGAAATCTTCTATTTGTTAGGGATAGTCGACAATATTTTTATATCCAACTCGAATATTAAATTATACGAATTGCAAGATTCAGACAATTGCACAGATTGCAAGACATTTTTATGTTGCATTCGAGCTAATTGCATGATTCACCTTCCAGGTAATTGCAAGATAAATCAGATTGACACGATAATCTTGCAGTGAGCTTATAAGCGAAATAAATCTTGTCAACTGAGCTCTAATTGCAAGATAAATACTGCAATTAGTCTGAAAGCAAGATAAATCTGTCAATTAATCTCTAATTGCAACAATAATTCAGCAGTCAACTTAATTGACATGATTTTGCATTTATGCCAAATTAATCTGAAATCTGCCAATTGAGCTCTAATTACAAGAATCTGTCGCTGCTTCTTAGCTTTTTCTAAAAATTCAGAATGATACTTTAGGCGTGATACTGGAAAAATCCGTGATAGTTCTATAAACCTCAGATGAGCCATAAACTGTCTTGTGAAATCTGCGAAGTCCATTCATCGGCAACGTCGCATGCAATTCGAGAGACAGAGAGAGAGATGCAATTCTTGGTTTCGATAATTAACATAACGCGTAGGAAATGGCAGGACCGTAGTCAGAGTCGTACGATGGCTGTGGAATTCGATCAGTGGGTGGGAAAACTCATTTCTGGCATGAAAATCAACGTCGTGGACTGAGAATAGTCGATACTTTCTGTAGGCTCATCGAGGAGGTGTTATATTCATTTTTTAATATTTTTTTGGGATTGTCTACTTGTTTTTGAAATTATAATATTATCTGTGAGTTTTTCGAGGAGGTGGTACATTCATTTTCCAGCTTTTTGTAGGATTTTATCTCCTCGTTTCTAAAAAATAGAGTATTAGTTAGAAAATCATGTCAATATATTCGTAGTGAGGACAGATTTTGTGATCTGCCCCAAAATGTCACTGCGCTTGAAATTAAACCGTTAGATACCTAAAAGAGAAATTCTCTATTTGTCAGTGACACCTTGTTTTTGAAAAATTTGGAAGTACAAATATATTTAATAAGAATAAAACCTCTACTTATCTTGGTGGACGTTTCGGGAACGAATTTGTTCCCGTTCTCAACACAATTGAAATATTTTTTTCTTCGCAAAATTTATTTAACGATATTTCAGCAGCATTTGCATTTCTGAAGCACTCGCCAAGCATTAGAAGCATATCAGTTTGTTCAGAGAACGAATAACCTGCCATATTTCCTAAAATCTCAGTTGATAATCGCAGTGATAAATGACACAGAAAAACCACTCGAACAAATCGACTACAACAATGTTGACTCGAATGTTGATGACATAAACGTCAAAATTGAGAACAAAATTATTCATCATGGCCTCCTAAAATATTGTTACCGATGAATCTCGCGATGAATAAAATCAATCTGCTGATATCATGTAACTACAAAAACTCAAATATCTCACGAACGGCTCAATTTTTTGTATTTGAATAAGAGTACCTTTTTCATTTAATTTTCTTCGCTCCATCGAATGCTCCTGTTTTTTCACTGAAAATGATACAGGGAAAAAAGGTTTCTACAAAAAATCATGACTCACCCTCTGAAAACACCCTTTATAACAATATCAGAAATGTGGAAGTGTGACGAAAAAATGTATTTTGACAACATACATTCATGCACAAAATTTCAATCGGGTGGCTTTCATCGTTCAGAAGTTATGCGGAGAAATTATTTGAATTTTATCAACTTTGGAAGGATATATCTCCCTTAATATGCATTTTGGGCCATGAGTTTAATCATCAAACCACACTTATTTTTCAATGTTCTATCACCCCCAGAAAGCTCGGTACACATTTTTGACTCACCCTGTATATTGAAATAAGTATAATCAATAAGTTCTATTTCATTTTTTAGAAACTAGGAGAGAAAATCCCACAAAAAGCTGTGAAAAGAGATTATAATACTAATTACAATATATTTGTGGTAAGGACAGATTTATGATCGGCCTAAAATGTATAGCATAAATAAATAATTCGTTATAGAAGGACATTCCAGCACTCTTCCGTCTGGAAATTCGCTGCTATGCAGCACCTTCTCGAATTTCGGACTCGTGTTAGAATTTCTTGCCTTCTGCAACTTACGTTTTAATGAACTATTACGGGTAGAGGGAATAATGCAGGCTTCAATTACCGATGAGATCCATCGCATCTAACGGTGTGATTCTGATGCACGCGTGCGTACGGTCCTGTCAACAGGTTGGGTTAGAAATTCCGACGGTCATTCCCAGGCTGCTTGATAAAAATCTGCATGCCTTCCTCCTCCTCCTCCTCCTCCTCCTCCTCCTCCTCCACTGCGGTGAATCGGTGTTTATCATCTTTTATCGTGCGAGGTAGAGGTATTTGTGCATAAATACACCTATATAATTTCGCCTAGCGGAATGGTTTATTATAATTATAATTCTTTATGATCGAATGAATAAGGAAACGAAAAATGTCGAATGCCGTGACTGTTTTTCTAAAATCTAGTAATAATAATGCTGGATTGAGAACAACTGCACTATACAGGTAAGGTGACCGATCGTACTGGTTTTACCAGTGCTGGTTTTTTGGCATCTACTGGTTTGGAAGCACGAATAGAAACATTAACTTTTTAACCAAAAGTATGAAGGACCACCAATCTATTCTGGAATATTATTTTCGTTGAACATGTTGCTTTGGTTTACCTTGAGTTTTGGAAATGCTCAGTCAAAATGTAATATTGCTCACTGGGTGAGAGAAATCACTAGAAAACTAAACGTCGGAATAATCACTGTGACTTATTAATGTCAAACAATTGATTGTTTTTCTTCATTTGCAGTTTGATTCCGAGTGTAATTATTTTGAAAAGCACGATAATTTGTGTCAAGTTCATAGAATGAGTGTTAGCACAACATTTGAAGCCTTCATATCAGAGAAAGGTATCGAATCACAATTTCACCAATAAACTCAGGCGCAATATTTAGAGAAATAGTATAGAAAAAGGCCAAAGAAGCTAGATCTCGGACTAGATCCTACAATTTTACAGGCTTCACTAGAAATTTTTCGATGCATGTCAAATAGAACACCACATGATTGTTATTACTATTGTCAAAATATGACATATTTCTATATAAGGTACTTTTCTTCATTGAACAACTTGAGAAAAGTGATGAATCCCAGTTACAAAGTATAACTAGAAAATATAAACTTGACTTGCAGATGGATACCATTTTCGAATTACTTGTAGTGAATAATAAAAAGAAGTATACCTCTTATGTACCTAGGCAATCTCTTTACGTGAGCATACCTATTTTCAAATATTAATGTAATAAAAGTTGAAATATTTTCAGCAATAATTTAGTTGAAAATCTTTTATTTAGGGTAGGTAGCACGTACCAATTCCAGTAGAACTTGTACAACAGAGAAGCGTACGAAAGACACGATTTTTCTGAAATCTGATTTTTTCTATCAACTCGTGATATTTTTGTTTCATACTGATTTTTTTTCCTTAAATATGGAAATTATGTACTTCAAAATCTCTCATTTTCAATATTTTATACCATCTATGTATTCCTTAGTAATTTCCATTTGTTATTTATTCATGTAGGTAATGAACCATGAACTGTTTTTGTTGTAAACTGTTTGTGTTGGACTGATGACGATTAGTAATGTTTTACACTTACATAATATGTGAACCAGCTTTTTTCGAAATTTGATTTAAATCACGATCAAAATCGAAAAAAAAATCATGATTGAAATCGTCGCAAACCTGCACCCCAATCCCTCTCATTATAATTTTTATCCACATAGGTCATGGATGTTGAATGAAGTAAAACGACAAAGAAATTATCAATCTATCTAATCCACTTTCTCTGCCCGCGTGAAATAAAACAGTGGGAATAATAATTGATGAGAAACAAAATCGAGAGAGCTCCGTAAATACGTTCGAAATTGGCATAATTTCCGAAAACGAGTGCCAAGCGCCCGCCCCACTACCAACGCCAGCAGTATCAGCTGACTGTTATTTACCAATAATGAATATTGTAGAGCATTCCGGTAAGGCGCCGGTTATTTTTAAAATTACGCCGGTCGGTCGTCGACGAATAAATGGAATGTTGCAATCTCGATTGTTTCACAGCTGATAAAGTTACGCTGCCGCCGCCGCCTGCCTTTCTATTATTAATCTCTCTGCAGTCTGTCTGCCACGAGTGGCGCGGCTATCTAGATTTTATTGGAATCATGACACGACTGCGGCTCGTTACGCGATATTCTATTTATGTCGTACTGTTTGTCAATGTCTGCCGTGGGATTATCGGAATCTTTAATCCGCGATTGGAATGAAGTTTCGAGTGACGACAACTGATCAGTTCAGGATGAATAAAAATTATAGGTATATCTATACCTGAGTGATACGTTTGATACTTATAATAGGGAGAACCTGAACCTACTTGCTAATTCGTTTCGTCAACGAACATGAAATGTGAAGATCGATTTTTTGGTAACCATCAAAGATATGATATCTATATTATCTACTAGATGCACCGTTTTGTTGATCCTTAAATCAGTTGGAAAGTTTGACATGAAAACTGGCTAGTTCTTGATTTACTAGAAAATTTGCCTCCTAAGGCTAGTGTTCGTGCTCGATCGAATTTTGGAGGAATTTAGGAGGATCGCAAAATAAGAATTTATGCAATGCATTTGACGGTCATCCTTATGCGTCAATCAGGTCAATGATTCTCATTCTGAGTACAGGATAGTTAAAAGTTTCTTTGGATCTCGAGATTTTTTATTGAGAAAAATTAACTGCTGGCATTGTTGAAACATTTTGATGTTTCATGATATTAAATTGAGAAATACGATATTTTCAGTTATTTTCATGCGAATTGAGTCAAAAGTTATTCACTCAAATCTATTTTTGTTGGATATAGAATGAATAATCCTAGTTCGTTCAGTCGGTTCAGCTCTCCAAATCAAGGAAGGATTTGAAATTTTGAAACTTTGTTCGAAATGGTGTTGTCCTGGTCAACCTATGATCGTACTGATTGATTCAGAATACAGTGTGGAACAGCCATATGGAATAAAAAGAAAAAGCTTGGACACGTCGATTTGGATTTTTGAATACGCATTTCCTTCAAAAACTTTAATTATATAGAGTGTGTCATGTGACAGTGGCCAATACCAAATTTCTTATTCCAAATGGAACACCCTGTATTTCATTCCATTTTCAAATTCTCACTAAAGAGCTGATTTCATCGATACACCACACTTGGGGTCTAGCTGAAATGATTATAAAGATATAGGGTGAGAAAAATCGAGATTTTTCAACGTAATGTATTTTTTCATGTAATGTATCCATTATTGGTCGAAACGACTTACATGTCTCTATCTTAATTTTCGATTTACTATCTACTGACATTTCTTTGGGACAGATACAGGATGATCAATTTTCTGAATTCTGCACCACCCTATATTTGTTCCAATCAAATGACAGTAGGTAGTGAATCAAAAGTTAAGACAGGGACATGTGAGCCGTTCTGACCAATAATGAATAGTTTTGACACAAAAAAATCCTAAAGTTGAAAAATCTCGATTTTTCACACCCTATATCTCTGTAATCGTTTCCGCTAGACCCCAAGTGTGGTGTATCGATGAAATCAGCTCTTCAGTGAGAATTTGAAAATGGAATGAGATACAGGGTGTTCTATTTGAAATGAGAAAGTTGGTATTGGCCACTGTCACATGACACACTCTATATAATTTAATTTTCTTGAAACAAATGCGTATTCAAAAATACAAATCAACGTGTCCGAGTGTTTTTCCCAACGCCCCCACATTTATTTGTTGTCGAATTTATTCCATTTGTCTGTTCCACACTGTACCTATATCTGTTCATAGAGAAGTGATCGAATGATGTTGAACAAATTTCAAATAGACCCTAGTTCAGGAAACAGGAAACGAGAGAGAGAGAGGCAAGCACCAGTGATCAGCTGACTGTTGGCAAAATTAATGCTACTAGAGTCTCATTGAAACGGTCGTTATGTAGGGCATTCTTACGCAGGCAAACTTACTCAACCGAAAAAAAAAAACTCTTTTCCAAGACAACCAGAACAGAATATATGAACTAAAAGATGCCTACCACATTGAAAAATTCAAATTCAATATATGACGTTTGGGAGAAAGAGAGTGAAGAAGAGGAGAACTCCGTCATTGTTATCATTTTATATCGGCATGTCGGTATTCTAAATATACCGTTTCTCCTTGGCCCGAGTGAGCGGAGGTACTACGATCAACATTCTTTGTCTGCTCGCTTCTTATCCTCTCCGCCAGCTCGATGCACAAACGCCCGGCCAAGGTCGCCTTTCACGTCTTCTCCTTCTAACGCATCCGAGCCGTCTGTCCGTCTCTTTTCACTCGGTAGTTTACTGACTTGTTGCCGGTAGAATTCCGATACCGACCTGAGGTATCCGTTTGCCCACTCACTACGTACTTATTACTCTACAAACGAAGCTGTGTACTAAATTTACGTTCGCACTACCTACTCAGTCGGTACTCGACGAAACTTGCATAGCTCGTTGTTTTTTTTTTTTTTTTCGTTGCAAAACCGCATTCCTCGGCACAGCTGCTCTGAGAAGAGCGGTCCACTGGTGGTATTGAAAACAGCGATCTCTTTGCCTGTCTATTTTCATTTTCATTCTTCGCTTCTTGGTATCGGTGAATGGTGGTGATGTTTCGAATTGTGTAATGGGGAGCTGAAATAACTAGGTCTTGTGTTGAAAGAAGGAAATAACCTAGTTTTCTATATATATACAGGGTGTCCTTAAAAGGTCTTTACAAAAAGCTACCACATATTCTTCAGACCAAAACAATTCGATACAAGCAATTTTACCTCAGTGAAAAGTTGCTTAGTTTGGGCGCTAGACGGCTCTGAAGTTGAAATTTTCAAATCGATTTTGCTTCATAACTTTTGAACGGCTCATGAGATTTTTTTCAAATTTGGTACGTTGGCATAGACTCATCGGGCAATGAAACTCATATCATAATCATAATGAATATCATTCCATGGGCGTAGAACTTGATTTTTTCAGTAAATAAACATCTAAAACTCCTACGCCAATGGAAAAAAATTAGTTTCAATATGAAATCTAAATTATTCAACTCATTCACTACAAAAAAGGTACTCTTGACAAAAGTCGATTCCTCTCATGGTTTCGACAAAATTTTAATTTTAGTGATTCAGAGCATAATTAATAATAAAACGATTAACAGATATTTCATAAAAATTGTTCAAAATGTTCACCATTTTCACGTATACAAAGATTTATACGACGCAAAAAGTTGAGATGTACTTTTTGCATAGGTTATTTCTATTGAAAATAAGTAGCACTGATTTTTTTTTCTGAAGACTATTACTATCTGCTCGAAAACAGTGATATTCACATTCTTGGTTTCCATAGTTTCATCTGTGTTGATTTGTCGAGTTTTATTGACGTTGATTGTTGATATCGAACTTTTCTGATTTATCATGGCCGTACAATACACCAATGAAGAATACACCGATATGTTATTGGTATTCGGATATTGTCAAGGAAATGGTCGAGAGAGTGTGAGGGTGTATTCGGCAAGGTTTCCAAATCGTCGCGTACCAAGCCACCCAACCTTTGCTGCAGTTGAGAGACGTCTTCGGGAGACCGGTCATTTTGCTCCTAGAACTGGTGATTATGGAAGACAGCGTTATGTAAGGATTCCCGAAGTCGAAGTAGAAATTTTAGACCGTATTGAAGAAAATCCAGAATTGAGTACTAGACGGATAAGTAATGAACTAGAAGTTTCTAGGAATGCCGTTCATGAAGTACTAAGAGAACAATTATTATACCCATACCACAAGACGCCAGTTCAAGATTTATTAATCCATGATTCACAAAGTCGTCTGATGTTTTGTAGGTTCATTAATTTGCAAAGAGAAATGAATCTGAACTTTGGAAAGAATATTTTGTTCACTGATGAAGCCTGTTTTACGAGAAGAGGAATAACTAATTTTCATAATGAACACGTTTATGCAATTGAAAATCCTCATTCCATTAAAATAAACCATTTTCAACACGAATTCAAAATCAACGTTTGGGCTGGAATAATAGGAAATTTTATAATCGGTCCTGTCATACTTCCACAAAGATTAACAGGAGACATGTATTTACAACATCTACGAAATACGTTGCCAAATTTGTTGGAAGATTTACCACTCCAACATCGGGTAGATATGTACATTTTTCGGTGGATGTTAGGAATTTTTTAAACCAACAGTACCCAGACAGATGGATAGGTAGAGGTAATGATGCACCCGTGAATTGGCCACCACGTTCTCCAGACTTAACACCGATGGATTATTTTGTATGGGGTTATCTCAAGTCTACGGTTTACAAGACCCCTGTGAATACTGTAGAACAATTATGGCAACGTATCCAACAGGCGACGAATAATCTTACAGGCGATGAAGAAGTTATGCAAAGAGTACATTTCAACTTTTTGCGTCGTATAAATCTTTGTATACGTGAAAATGGTGAACATTTTGAACAATTTTTATGAAATATCTGTTAATCGTTTTATTATTAATTATGCTCTGAATCACTAAAATTAAAATTTTGTCGAAACCATGAGAGGAATCTACTTTTGTCAAGAGTACCTTTTTTGTAGTGAATGAGTTGAATAATTTAGATTTCATATTGAAACTAATTTTTTTCCATTGGCGTAGGAGTTTTAGATGTTTATTTACTGAAAAAATCAAGTTCTACGCCCATGGAATGATATTCATTATGATTATGATATGAGTTTCATTGCCCGATGAGTCTATGCCAACGTACCAAATTTGAAAAAAATCTCATGAGCCGTTCAAAAGTTATGAAGCAAAATCGATTTGAAAATTTCAACTTCAGAGCCGTCTAGCGCCCAAACTAAGCAACTTTTTACTGAGGTAAGTTTGCTTGTATCGAATTGTTTTGGTTTGAAGAATATGTGGTAGCTTTTTGTAAAGACCTTTTAAGGACACCCTGTATATATTCTCATATGTACTTAGAGACGAGCCTATAGTCTTATTGTTGATTTATGATAGGCATATCAAAACGTTGATTGCTTTCCTCAACTGGTGCTATATTAGAAATTCGACTAATCAACGATTAGACATGAACGAGAACCCAAAAACCACAATAATTTACTTCAAAAAGTCTAAATACGTATCTCGGCAATTCTAATATTTTTGGTCTAGAGAAAAATAGTGTACATATAATATAGTTATATGATGAGTAAATAAATGTGTACGCCTTTGAATTCCGGCTATTCCAGCTACACATCTTTGGTAACCAACTTCACTCGAGCGAGTTTGTGATTATCATATGAAACATATAAGTGTCCTGACCCTGTTTGGCCTTTCGTTCAGGAATAATATAGTGGATTCATAATATCATAAAGGGGAGGAGATGATGATCACATTACCATACGCATCTCGAAGAATTTCCACACTAGTGCCATAGTGTAATGGGCTACTTTCTAAATAACAAAACTAAGGTGAAAGCACTGTTTTCTTGGGTGGTCAAAGAAAAATACTTTTTCTAGTGTATAATTCATTATGGTTTCTTCTATCTGTTTGGAAAAAGCAGATCTGCTATGTAATTGTGAGTAGTTTGTTGGCACCGCAAATCCATGATCCAAAAAATGTAGTTCCATGACAATCCGGCTCGAAGGACCAATGTTCCTTCGCTGATATGCACTGAATTAGATTTCTATATTATTCCAAATTCAAGACATTTTTTGTATTCACTCATTTTTATCATTCCATAAACGTAGGAATGATATTATAACTACACTCAAAATATTGTCGTATTATATTAATTAAACTGGGGTTATAGGCAAAACCATATGATTCCTAGTAGACAAACCAGACGAGCTCAAGCTGGTCACCCCTACACTGTCAGGCTCGAGACCTTTCCCAAAATTCCACCGCTGGCTAACACGATGTTCCTCGAACATCATAGGTTTCCCTTTCGTGTTGTCCACAGATTAAAAAAAAAAAAACAGATCTCGTTATTCTAACAATGTTTTATCGTTACAATAACCAGAATATTGTCATGGTTACCATGAAAGATTGTTACAGTTCCTAGAAAATCTGGTTATGCCTATACTTCACGATATTCACGAAACATACAGGGGTAGTAGATGTCGGGGGCATAGACTAGTGCAGAATGTGTGTAACGTTAAAATAATGATTCGCGTCATGAGATATCTCACAGTAGTATTTACATTTCCTTCGAATAATATCTTGCATAACATTGCTACTGCCTCTGCTGTTACCGATGTTTTAGTATAAAGAACAATATACTTCGAACGGAAAATAACTATATACCCATTATTGCGTTATTTTCCAACTGGCCACACTAATTTGGTGTGCCATTAAATTTTCAAACAATAGTTTGAGTTCAAAATTTCACGAGGCCATGCATGTTGTCTCTAAAATATCCAACGATACATGAAAGCCCGCTTCGAATGGAATTAGTATTCCGAGAATACCATTAATTGCTAAGAACGAATCGAGTTTTCTATTCTATGGAAATGAAAGGGGGAACTCGACAGGACCGTCATGGAATAGTTAGTAAATTTAGTGAAGGGTCGGAGTAACATTTGGTCAATTTTGACCAGGACCGGGATGTGATTTTTTTGGGGTAACAGTAACACCTGTTGTTCAGTATTGATACTACTGTAGAGTATTCCGTAAACTGTGACAATTGGCATTTGGAAAGTATGGATTTGTCGCAAAATCTGATGCAGCTTTCTGTGTCCATTAAATTGCATGCATTCTGTGATCATTGAAATACAATAATTAGATGAAATATTGCAGCACGAACCTTGATGATTGCTTCAAACTATCATATAACTGAAAAACGAGCATTCCGCTTTAGTAATTCACTATAGTTTTTCGACTTGAAGTTCAAAATCTGGAGATATCATTGTATCAGAAAATAATGATTCTATAACATTCCTTGGTTCTATTTTGAGAGAACACCACGCCATAGAAAATGAAATAGAAAATTGACAAGAATTACCAGATTCTATTGATGATTCGCATTAAACATTCGAAGAATTTCTAGAGATAATTGAGCAGAATCGGAATATACATATATGTGATAAGGAAATGAAGGGCGAAAGGGTATCTAGATTGATGAAAGGGTGGAAATATATCGCAATTCAGGACTAGATCACTGGAATCAGAGGAACTAAATCAAAAGAGTTTGCAGAAGTGAATGTACATGATGGAGATTAGCGATTTAAAAAAAAAGAGAGCAGTGTTTGGAAGCATTTTGGAATAAAGGAAATCAAACTGACAGTGGGATTACTTTGCGCGATGAAAAAGATGAAATAGAAAGTTTTTTTTTCAGTGATTCCGATTAAAGGTGATGGTTCATCTGTTCTCTGTCTTGTAGAAATCATTGTATATGACAATACATATTTTGTTAAAGCTATAGTATGTTTGATATTTCCTCTATTCCATATTCCTATATTATACTTCTCTATACTATTCCGAAACTATATAGTAAAAAAAATAGTAATTAATTATAATATTCAATCTACACATCACTATCATTCATTTCTCAGCTTTTGATAAACTGAGTCTTTGTTGTAGGTGTAGATATGACCCAGTGTTCTTCTACCACTAAATGCTTCTACTTATCACTGTGCTGATGATGAAGAATTGATTGATTCCTCGAAACTTGTTTAATGGATAACCAAGCATTTAATTTTTGAGCTTATTTTGTAATTTTCACACTGGTGGATATCCAGAATTTTAGTGCTACAAAAAAGGGCTATAAGATACTTGTTTGGACTATAACAATATTTTGACTCAGCCTTCTTTATATATTTTTGAAATATTGAAATTTGTGAAAAAAAAAATTGCCAGATTTTGTCCATCAAAATGCATCTCATACCTATCCTACACGACATGGAAATAATTTACAATATGATATTCATATATGATATATAAATCCAATCCTTATTACATGGGCTCAGTTATATACAACAAATTGACACTCGAAATGAAAAGCATTACTAGCCTAAGAAAATTTCTGTCAGCAGTCAAGTCATTCTTAGTCCAAAATGCTCTCTATTCCGTTGAAGAGTATCTTTAGTTTACCATATTTACCGTTTACCAAGCGAGAAACTGGAAATAAATGATCATCAGTTTCAGTATTTACTATTTTTGTTACTATCACCGTTGAAAACGACTCATCCTATATCATTATTGTATGATCTATTGGATGAATAAAGGTATTCTATTCTATTCTATCGGGTTGTGGAAACGACGCTCCTGGCGCGAATGTTTCGCCTTGAAATTTCAATGGGGATACGAGATTCGACTACGTCTATGAATAGGTCAATAGCTTCCACGGAATCAAGGACACCTTCGGTATAAATATTATACCTATATTATATCGAGCGAGCGCGGGAAATCAAGAGAGACGCAAATAGAGAAGGTGGAGCGAGACGAGGGGTATATATATAAATTGATGATGCAGTTGGAATACACTTGAAATATACACTTGAAAGTAATGTACAGAACACTGGTGGAGCTATTCTGCCTATTTGCCTATCTAATTTCTTCAACCAAAACTCTAACGTACAGCTAACTTGATAACAGCATTTTATTCGTTATAGCGGAAAATCACTCAAATGTCAGTTGTTAGATGGCGACACAGAAATGAAAACAAAATCAGTATCATTGATAATTGCACAACCAGTGTTATGAGAATGTTGATTCAGAAGTAGTAATTGAGGTAACTTCTCAATTTTAGATCGAACTACTTGATTATAATCCCAAAAAATCAACTATTTGTACAGAAATCTGTAAAAATGTCACCATCTTCTGGGGAGTTTCATAATTATCACCTAAGATTCACTACTCAACATTCAAGACAGATGAAACATGGAAATACAATTGTTCATGTTGTAAAACCATGTAAGACTTTTCATTTAACATTTATCATTCAAGAAGATGCCTAACTTCCAACTTTAGCATTCAGAAATCATTGTTGAATGGCCATAAATGAAAATGAGATGTGCGCATGTTCGTTAATGACGTTTTGCTAGTGTCGACAAGTGACACCTCTGTTTCCCGCTTTTATTCAACTATATTGAGGTTACCTCTTACTGTATGAGAATATTGTGAGTGTTTTTAGGATTTTTGCGGATTTTTGTCATGGGTATCATTATACTTTCACCAATTTATATAAGATATAACAACTAATAATTGCTCATTTAGTGAATGCAGACCAAGTTGTTCCGTCAGTTCTGTGTCAAAGCTCAAATGATTTTTAAATGTCAAATATTTTTATAGCCTAATTCATTAGAATGTCTCAAATCTCGAAGTGATGAATGATAAATGTTGAACGTCAACATTTTTTATAAAGCCACCTCATGATGTATCGCTAGATGAAGAATAAAACCGGCTGTGAGTTGAACCAAAACAAACATGGGGGTGCAATTTGAAATAGAAAAGTCAGGGGTGGTTTTACGGGGGTTGTTTGCTAGACGGTGGATATTGCTATGCTGCATGAACGAGCTTATGTTCTCCTACGACACGTATTTTTTCCAATTTTCTTTTCTGCAAATAACTGAAATATCTGCTGGCCCAAAAGCTCTGGGACACCCGGTATGTATTCGGCAGGTCGGAGTGAATTTTCCTCTTCTCGTGTTTATTCTAACGACGCTTCTAGCCAGTCTATGTCAGACATACAGATATAGTCGAAACATATGTCAGGATGAATGTGCAATTTTCGAATTAATTCTGATAGTTTAATCTATCAGTTCTCTGTTTGAGGGCGGCAGCCGAATGCAATCTAATTTCAGCTCACTGCCCATTCAGTTTATAGAATCTCAACAAAAGAAGTTGATTGAAATATAAAATGGCAAATAGCCTGAAGTAGACTAGACACTGTATCTTCTATCAACTTCTCGGTATAGGAACAGCATTTCTGGATATCTTCGCGAAAGATAACAGTGGTTTCCTCTCGTGCCACCATCAAACGACAGATAAGATTCAGGATGCAGCTGTTATAACACAGTTTAGAAAATATAGTATTTTCTGCATGGTTATAAACGTTATGTATAGTTATTCATACAGTGCTTCTCAAAAAACCCCTTTCCCTTTCTCATCTTCGGAACGATTATGCACAAACGAGTGAAATTTGGAAACTGAATATTAAAGGTTGCAAACTTTACACAAGGCCATCGTGGCCAATAATTTTAAATGGAACTCAACGGCAAGCGACAACTCTTTCAAAAGGTATCGAAAAAACATATTCAATGATACTAATTTTGTTTGTGTTCATGGCAGTTTTAATGGCCCATCAGTAAACATTAAACTTTAAATTCCATTCAGTAGGCCTTGTGACGTCATCTTTGACGATTTCGCCATCTATCATCGCTAGTACTGAAGTTTACAACTTTTAATATCCAGTTCCAAAATTTCACTTGTTTATATGTAATCGTTCCAAAGATAAAAGGGGGAGAGGGGACTTTTGAGAAGCGTCTCCAGACCTTTTTTATTGTCATTTTGCATCAGTGATTTGAAGTGAAACTATTTTGATACTACATATTTGATAATTTAGGAACCGTGAAGTGGCGTACTAGTTTTTATAAATGAAACTGCCACTTTTCTTATAGTATTCAAATTGAAAATTCTACCATATTGTGATCAGTTGATAGAGGTTGTGCTTCATCGAATATTTGGCGCCTGATTTATTCAATGAATAGTATGATATCGAGCGAGTGTGATGCGCTATTCAATACTGTTACGGAAATAAATTATGACCATGGTTGCAACACACTAAATAAATAAATAAACCGAGTTCTCAACGACTGCATCCATCGGTAGTTCCCACGATTATACAATAATTATTCACGGATAGTTAGTCACATGACACGGTTAAATTTGGAATGAACGAATGCGGGAATTATGCCAAGAGGATTTCCCTTGGCAACCGCTTAAATTGATAATATTATAATCTAATCAGGTTGTGACACAATGAAAATTTGAGGTACTTTTTGTTAACGAAAATTATTGTATTTTACCAAAATACAAACGTTTTCTCATGATTGTCTTTTTCACTCAAATATATTCTCTTCAGCAATCACAAAAATTAATTTAGGATTTTCAGGATAACATTCGAAAAAAAAGTTTGAAATTGCAAATCTCATCTTCCAATATTTATTGTATATTCCAATATTTATGATAAACGTTCGATGTAGAAGGAAGAGAAAAACATTATGGTCGCATTAATTGATTTTTTTTTTCAAAAACAATGTTTTCGTTAGTAGGTGGAATCCTGATTTTTTTTCAGATTCAAAATGAATTATTGCAGAAGGTTCATGTAAAATAATATACTGGGTAGCCCAATGAAAACGAAACAAGGCCGATTTGACATAGTTATCGTTCTCAAAAAACGCTGGAACCGGTCGATTTCTATTTCGAGGGGGAAATATTTTGCGCATGTTTTCAACTTTTTCACTTCAAACCACTCGTAGGGGTGAGCTCCAACCCTTGAATCTCAAGTGGGATAAGGGTTCAAGTGATACATCATTCTGAAGGTAATCGAAATCTCTTACCAATATTTCCTTGTTTTTGAAATTCAATGCAGTAGTTCTCGAGAAAACACGTTCATGAAAATAATCGGCTGATGATGGAAAGTAACGTTTTCTTCCCTTTCATCACTATATTTCTCATTTTATAGTTAGAACGATGTTCATCTAAGAAGTGCCTCATGTGTTTTTTTAAATCTTGTCCTATCCAACATTACATAAAGAATCATTCATTTTAATTTCTTTCAATTCCTTGATCTCTCAGTAAAATGCATACCTTGTTTCGTTTTCATAGGGCCACCCTGTACATGTTTGTGGGTCTAGCAAACGGTCTTGCGTTCTAAGGTCTATCGTGTCTCTATATGAAATGTAAAAAAACTATATAGCGAAAAGAAGTCCCGGTAGAGGATTCCTTCACAGGGTGTCACAGAATTGAATTAATTTAATGTAGTTCATTCCACTTCATTACAAGGAAACCCGAAAAAACTTCAAAATATCTCGGATAGGCACTTTAAAGAATATTATTTTCACAGGCCTATTACTCCAACTACAACATTTTCATTCAGTCGTCATACCGTTCAACTGTTTATATATTTATTCATTATATTTTATTTGCCAGAAACGTTCTTGAAGTTCAAAAATCAAAACAAGAATTCGACCATTTCTCTATCCTATTATCAATTTTCTTTGTAATGTAGATAATCTTCGTGATATATTCCTGTTATGTTAAAGAAGAAATATGTAATAGTTCCATTTAATTAAACCTTTTCAGTCGAAAAATCAACCGGATATCATGATTATGTGGCGATTTCTTGAAAAAATAATATCTTCAAACATAATTATTGATATATTTGATTGACCCTAACCTAATTTATATGCTCGCTCTTGAGTCTCAACCATAATGAAATGAGAATAGTGATTGCATTGATGCGCTTTTGTTTAAACCAATCCTCTTTACCTCCAAGTGATGTAGGAGTCGCGGGTTTTCCTGAAGATGGCGCCATTATCATCCGAAAAAATGCGTTTCAAATTCCATGGTGTCTTACAAAATGTTTTGATTTCACTCATTCGAATCTTGTCATCTTGATTTCATCAAATATACAACAGTTAAATACACAAAAGTTTATTTATGTTTCAATTTTGTTTTATTGCAAGTTTAGTAGAACTGCAGTTCTCACTGTTTTCAGTTCTGCCACCCTAAAATTTAGTCGAATAATAGCGCCCTCTTCAGGAGAACTAATGACTTCTACAGTATCCAGGTAAAGCGATTTGGTTTAATTTTTTTAACCTCGCATTGGATAGAAATGCGCGCACGTGTCTTATTTAATCATGGTCTCAACTGATTCGCGTGTTTGATTTGACGGTCATAATTAATTGAAAAAGTTACGAGAATGCACATCTCACAGTCTAGACAACTCTAGAGAGGTTAGTCGTATGACAATATACCGAGCAATGAGCACCTTATTGGGGCCCGTTCCAGAAAAAAAAACAGCTGATATAGTCGACACAAACGGTTCGATGACTTCATACGAAAAAAATCCGTCGGGCCCCATTCATCTGTTCCGCTCAATGTAAACAATTTCGGAGATGGTTCATCATTCTATTAGAATAATTCGATGCTGTGTTGCCAGTCGCACCTTTTCATCGGTGAATCTGCCGATATACCGTTGGCTTATATTGAATGATAAATGAATGATAGAGAAAGTGGTATTGAAAGATGAAGAATCAGCTGACTGTTGGCAAAATATTTTGCTAGCCTATGCTTACATGACACTGTTTGTTATTCTCATTCGATTCTACTTTTTTTTCATTTTTCATCTGTTGACAACACGAAAGGGAAACCTATAATGTTCACGAAGAACATCGTGTTAGCCAGCGGTGGAATTATGGGAGAAAAAGAAGGTGTTGAAATTTTTCATCTCTTGAGTGTGAATTTATATACTTCAGTGAATCGTTGAGTGAAGAACAGTGATTTTGACGAAGTTTTTCGGTTTCTAATGATTGATATTCATCCTGTCAATTTTATATAATTTGTTTCCCTTCAAATATTGACATTTCTCGTTCGATAGGTTTCCCAGATTTCTAAATGCATAGACCGACAACACCGGTTAGATAGATAGCATTGATGATCACGTGAATCGGACTGAGCGGGTTTTATCGTTTATTTTCGGATAGTCTAGCAGTCGTTTATTATTTCAACAACGTGTATTTAGGAAGGTCAAGTTCGTGATAATCGTGATGGAGGATAATCAGCTGATTCCCTCATATATGAATTGAAATGGATCATCCAAATTCCTCTGAAGATTACCAAAAAAAAATTGAATGGATGTACAAGGAGAATCTCTATAGGATGTGGGCTATTTATATTGTTCTAAAATTGAATAGAAATGTTTTTCAGATTTCCGTCAGAGGCGTATCAAACTGGGCTAGATCAGTAACGATATACAGGGTGTAACATAAATGGCGAATTCCTGAGACAATTTTAAGAAATAAGGCTATGATAATTTGTGACTGGCAATGCTCAGTTCGTGAGATACAGGGTGTTTAAATCGAAATTCTTTTCCGTTTTCCCCTGTCGTTTTTTTTTAAAGTGCCCTACGTTTTTTTTTGACAGTAAACTATTGACACTTTTCAAACACCTTATTTTCACACATTTTTCAAGTGAAAAAGGTCCATTTCCTCAACAACGCTGGAGGTGATCGTTTTCGAGATATTTACAAATATGCTATTACCTTTGTATGCAGGGTGTAACTTAAATGATGTCATTAATTTCAGGGGTTTCATCTGAAAGTGTGTCCTGATTTGCTTCGTTTCCGAGTAATGAGGTGTCAAAAGTGTTACTATAAAATAGATTTTTTATTAATAGCTTGTAACCTTGTAAACCCTCATTTATACGCCACTTTTTAACCATTTCATATATCAAATTCAGTGGAAACATTAGCGTACAATATTTATTATCGTAAATATCAATTTGCGACACCACTGGCAACGAAATTGGAAATCTAATTTGACATGGCAAGAAGCATCGTATTACAAATACACACACGAAGTTTAATCAAAATCGGCAAAAAGAATTCCAAGTAATTCATGAAAACCCGATTTTTCATTAAACTTTGGACACCCTGTTTCTCGAAAACGGAACAAGTTGGGACACACGATTATATGAACTTTTTTCCATAAGATATGACAAGGAATCACCCTCTATAACGTTCATGACCAAATTCATGCTGTCATGCTGAATAAATAGCGTATTATCAGGATTTTTGCTTTTCCTCGAAAACTTTTCATTGCATCTCGTAAACAAAACCTTTTATAACCTCTTATCATGAAACTTTTCAACTTGAAATCATTCTCTATCATCTGATCCAAATCAATTTGGAATATGAATTTTGAAAACATGAATACTAAAAAGTTATTTGAACCAAACAACATGCTGTTATGGATGTATTGAGATAGGTCACCTTCGTGGTCAGAGTACGTTAATAACTATTTATTCCACTGTGCGAAGATCGGCACGCTATTTTCCGGGACCCTCCACGCTACGGGCCGTTCGTTCACCCTGATGACGTTTTATCGACCGACGGCGCCGTGACGTCACTGCACCAGCGGTGTCGGCTGAGCGCCCTCTAGCGGCCGTCGGCGGCGGCGTTGTAAAAATGAGTCATGTGACAGGCACATTAATGCACGACCGTTTACGGATTTACTACAAACTACGACTACGCCGGAATGGTCCGGAAACAGGTCGTCACACCATCCATTCGCTCGCTCTGCCTACTACTGGCCTATTCAGGTGTGGGATCGTTAATGGATTGGGGTGGGATGATGAAAACACACTTCATTTCGGGAAATATTAAAGCTGTGTGTAGTTTTCCTCAGTGGAGTCAGTTGAGACTTTCATTCAGATGTACGTAATACCGGAAGATACACCTGCATGTAATTCGAACACAGAGATTTCATCTGAAGCGTACATCAAAAGTATTCTGAGTTGCAATGGTGATACAAAAAGCCATCATATTTTTGAAACTATCATACGTAGGTGTAGGGAATATTGATAGAGATCGATGTGGAATTCCATCTTCTTTTATTTTGAGAGTTTCGGCTATTTGAACTTCCTCGAATCGTTCCCCAAACTTGGAGGATTTCCAATTGTTTTCTCCCAATGATCCAATGATTTTTTTTTCTTCATTTACTTCTAGTCCTTATATTTCGAAAACGACTAGACTGAGGTATAGGGAGATTTGATAAAGATCATGATGAAAAAACCTTGAGAATCTAAAACCCAATAAAAAATATAGCAAATAAAAAATAAGCAGCAAGCCATAGATTATGAATCTCCAGAATTCGATATGACCACTGCTATTTTTTTCTAGTACTGTTGAACTCGGTCATAATGATAATAGTAATAATAATAGTAATTCTTATTCTTTTCCGAACTCGAAGTCAAACTTCAGATATACCTATCACATGAAGATCACTTTTAGGTAGGTAATCTAACAAGAACATCCTGATATAAATAAAACACATATCGCAGTAGGTACAATCCATCAAGACCACTAACTAACTGCTATTAAAAATGTTTCAGATGAAAGTCATTTTTAGATATTATAAAAAGAACATCCTATTAATAAAAATACCAAACGCACTAGGTACATACATTGTAACTATTTGCTATTTTAAAATTATGAGAGTAAGTTTAAAGAATGAGGATAAGTTTGTATGAGATTGTCTATCCCAAAAATTTGTAGTTTTCGAAATGATGTAGGCCAGAAAATCGCGTATCATTTGAGTTTGGTTATTCTCAAATACTGTCTGTAAGTTCTTCGAATATATTGCAATAATTTTTAATAACTTCTACTCTATTTTGTAGAAACGAGGAGAGAAAATCCCATTAAAAGCTGAAAAATTGGTTATTCTCATTTGGCGCCCGCGGTTGTGTTAGAAACAAATCGAGTGTCACGACGAAAATGTCATTGTTTACAATCATGACGGCTCGTTCGAATTATTTTCCATATTAAAAGGCTCATCTGTTTCAACGTGAAGCCTGCATTCGGCTGATTCGGCACGAAACGAAATACCTATTTCGTGTCCCTATTCGACGTACGAAGCCCTAGGAATCCGATCATGTCGAACTTTGTTGCTTCGAGCTTGAGCGAGGTCTTTCACCTGTCGTGGCCCCGATCGCAACAGCTGCTGTCGATCAGGTTGGCCGTGCCGACCGTTTATTGGCCGCTCGACAGGAACAGATGACGATCGCTCTGTTGTGCGACGTGCTGCGGCAGATGCTACCGGAAAAAATAGTGAAATCGGAAGAGATGCAAGAGAAAAATATAATGATTACTGATCTTCATAACAGGATACGTAATGTAGATGTATTGAGACGTTACTGGATGGAAAAAACATTGAGATTATCAATGAAATTATTGAATATCAAAGTTTTTGTCTTGATAATTGATCAAAACTTATTTATCATTGTAGAAACGAATTGAATCAATAGATTAGATATCTCCAATGATCAAGAGTAAGTGAGATTTCTTGAAAATATAAGAAACACATATTATTCTTTGATTTATTCCTAATTTCGATATTCTATATCTGTTTGGGGTACAGAGCTAGATTTTCGAACATCAAGTCACTCAAAATCCTTCCAAATGATGTAGTTAATGAATGTATGTATACACTAGACTATCTGGAACCAACAAGAAACTTGTATAAACCAGAGGAAACATTAGACCTCCATTCATTAGACCCAGCGTTGCGAGAGTGGTACTACGGTACCAGATTTGGGTTCTTGGTCGTCAAAAAGTACGGTGGTACTCCTTTGATAAATGTAGTACCCAAATTATATTTTGAATATAATGAAAAATAACAACTTTCATCGATTATTCCAAACAAGAAATCAAAGTCAAGTCGGGGAGAAAGCACAAAATATGCTCGAACTAGTCTGTACTGAATTTCTTGGCTTACGCCACAGAACACCTGTTTGTGGTTGAGGTGTTCTGTGCTCTTGCTTCCGTCACAGAATCCTCTATTCTGTGCTTCCGTTGCTGGTATGCTGACAGTTGCCAATAGGGAAACTATATATGTTTTGTAGAGTTAAATTCAAAATATGGAATTTCATACTATATATTTTTTTCATTCAATATATGGTCGCACTAACTCACACACAGTATATAACATCAAATTCTCTCCATTTTTCCCTTCTGGACAGTGACAGTTTTGGCACAGATCAAAAATTCAGCCAGACTACCATCCTCAGTTCAACACCAGGTGACGTAGATAACCTCATGATCATCTCCAGCATTCTCTAAAACATTGTTCACTTTTAAGGCTTTCGGACAATCTAAAAGCACCCACTACCCAAAGTGGTTGATTTAATTTTGAACACGGAACATGGTCTATGAAAATGCGGTGACCTTCGAGTCACCACTCAATTCATGTCTTTCAGAACAATACTAGCACGCGTTCCTGACTTTCTTAAGTGGGGTTTACATTATATCACTTTTGAGGTACATCCAAAGTGAATCACTCAGAGTGAAATCATCCAGGGTGATCATCCTCGTTTACATATTTTCTACAGTTTGCTGGTTTCACCTCCTTCAAGTTTGATGAACTGGCTTTTGGAGTGCATATGTTGCGTAGAAACACGTCTGCAAGTTTAAACCAGAATAGTCTGGGCTCATAAACGTCATCAGCACTAGCTCCACTTCTTTCTGAATTTTTTATCTTGCAAAGTTCTGCCCCATAACGTGTTCTAATAGTTTTTATTTTTGCCTTGATGTCGAGTACAGTTAATCCAGGCAAATTTAAATCGGCCAGCATTGAGGAGTACGCTTTTTCCCGTAGGTTAGTTTTGCTGTAATCACTGCATTTATTATTCCACAAGCACTCATACCGCTGGTAAGTTTCTAGAAATAGTTCCATGTGTTTATCTTGCCACTTGAATGACATTACCACGATGATAGGTATGCACAATATTTAAATCAAATAAAACTACCAAAACCCAAAACAATCAACTGGTGTTTGTGAAGTGAACAAACGTAATAAACAAAGTGTTTACATTTGTCATTGGGCCCTCACTCTCGATGAATCATCGCTTCGAGGAACGACTCTTTCATCAAAAGTAGGTCGGGGGTCGAAATATTTCATCCTTCCATCTTAAGTGTACACTTTGGATGAAATCACAATGAAAGGCAATTTACACTTGTCACTTTCGATGATTCCTCCAAGATGATCATCAAAAGTGACAAATGTAAATGGGCCTTTACCGATATGTTGATCAATCAGTGGCGTTTCTTTGCGATTTTTTTGTGCAGATCATCGCGCCGACTACTATACCTAGTGTGGTAGGCAGTCAACGAAATCACAGAAGCGTGGAATGTGTATTCACATGGATATTCTATTTTAAGAACCTACGTGGACGCTGCGATAATATCGCTACCACTGTTGACCTTGACAGCGACCGATCGGCGCCGGTTAGGTATACGATTTTCGTCATTTCGTCTGTATCAGCTGTTTTGTCCGCGTGTTTCGACTATTGTTTCGATATTTTACGTACCCATTGGGTATATTTATTATACGTTTGTGTATTGTGTATGATCGGGTGATTCGAAGTCAATAGCGGTCGCTTGCCGTTTAAACCTACCGGGTTGCTCTATGAATGTTTCGTGCACAAATCAACTACGACGAATTTAATTGACACTTGAAAATAAATGGATATTTTTGAAGATTTCTATTGAGATTTCATAACTATACATCTATTTGACAATCATTTTTAATCTAAATGAAAACCCTGTTATTTTTTTTTTGGGTGAGACCCGCCGTTTACAAATAACTACCTATAGAATGATCTACCTACCTATAGTGTGAAGAGCTATAGTAGTCGACACGATTATTTGACCACAAAGAAGCGCCTCTTATTGAAAACTTATCGACACAAAAGTATAAAACGTATTATTAGTGGAAAATAACCCAACTCTACTCAAAGGTTACCGCATTTTCATAGACCGATGATGGAATGGTTTGAAAAAATATCGTACAATAAACCTACTTTCAAGTAGTATACAATAGGGCTATCAAAACGCATATCACTTCAACCATGGCAAATATTAACAATATATACTCAAGATATTGTAGGTAATAGTTGAACTACATGGGGACCGAAATAATCGCTTATTGAGAATTTCAAATCTCATTTTTAAAAACGTTCGCTAAAGAAATTGACACATCTCAGAGAATTATAGTGATTAATCATTCGATTTCTGATATACAGATAGTTGATATACCTTGTTCACTCTTATTTGAGAACTACGTCATCGTGTACTAAGCAACTTGAAGTAGATCTTAATTTTCGTCTACTTAGACACCTAGTAGCAGCATAACACCTACATAACAAATATTACAATTATACGGAGATCAATTGTACCATAACCAAAAAGGATTCCACAATTATTATAGGACCACAGAATTATTGCACGGCAATTATGATATGGCGACTAGAAATATCACCATTCACTTCTCTCACAGCATTTTCAATTTTTTTTATTGCGTCAGCTGAAAAATGTAACTAGTTTCGATACATTGAAAATAACATATTTCTCCCTCTTCCATTTTTACATTAGCTATGGTGTTATACTCTGGGGCAACTCAACTAGGGCTTTAAAAATTTTCAAATTGCAGAAAAAAAAAGCTATCAGAATAATAACAAATTCTGGTTATAGAGATCATTGTCAACCTCTTTTTTTGAAATTGAGAATAATGCCGTTACCCACATTATTTTTGTTCAACGTTCTCATAGAAATTCATAAAAAATCAACTTCATTAATTAAGCAATCAGACCTTCATGACTATGATACCAGACATTGTAACAAAATTCGAACAAACCGCTATCGTTTGAGTAAATCACAAAAGAATACTCTGGATTTCAACCTCTACAACTATCTTCCCGATAATTTTAAAATTCTTAGTATGTCCAAATTAAAAAAAACAATAAAAAAATATCTTTTGAGGTTTTGCTTCTATTTTGTCAAAGAATACGTGGATCATTTTAAATGTTTATAATGTCATCTATGTTTTTATATTTTTGTACTTGTGTTTCTTGCTTGTTTTTATACTATTTTCATTGTTAATCTGATCATTTTATACTATTTCAATTGTTCAATCTGATCATTACTTTTATACTATTTTATTACTTTTATGCTATTTTATTACTTTTATGCTATTTTTTGACTTGCTACAAACATTTTATTATGTAACGTGGTGAAATAAACTATCTATCTATCTATCTGTCTATCTATGTGAGTAATGGGCATTGTGATTATTGTTCGAAAAATAACCAAAACGCTATCAACTGATAACGTGAAAATTTGTCGGAAATAATGAGATCATGATGAAATAAGACACGTGCGCGCATTTCTATCCAATGCGAGGTTAAAAAAATTAAACCAAATCGCTGTACCTGGATACTGTAGAAGTCATTAGTTCTCCTGAAGAGGGCGCTATTATTCGACTAAATTTTAGGGTGGCAGAACTGAAAACAGTGAGAACTGCAGTTCTACCAAACTTGCAATAAAACAAAATTGAAACATAAATAGACTTTTGTGTATATAATCGTTGTATATTTGATGAAATCATGATGGAATGATTCGAATGAATGAAATGAGTGTAAGACACCATGGAATTTGAAACGGAATTTTTCGTATAATAATGGCGCCATCTTCAGGCAAACCCGTGACTCCTACAGGTAAAGTTGAATGGTTTAAACAAAAGCGCATCAGTGTAATCAATATTCTCATTTCATTATGAATGAGATAAATCTGGCACCGTCGAGCAGGGCAGCCAACTTAAACCGAAAGCACGGCTAAGGCTGAGTTTGAATGTTACTAGTATTTTTGGTAGGTATGAAATTATCACCAAGGATGACGTGATTCTCAACTGAGAATGAACAAGGCAGTCGGAGAGTACGATGAGTGGAATACCATCGGAGTCGACGGTGAGTCAAGCAAGACGACCGCATTCTTCGCATTCCGTCGGTAGTACCCGATCGTACCGCCGCTTCGGTGGAGCACCCTGTCGAGGAGAACGCGATAATCGGCAAATGGTTGCTATTTTTAGAATGAACAGAACGTAGACTTTGATATGACAATGTAATGTACTGATACTGATGGTGGTGGTACGGTCTACTGATTCCCTACTTTACCTACCACAGATTACGTTGTATGTAAAACAAATTACCCAGTGATGGACGGATCGTTTTTTCTAATTCATTGATTGAATCTGTGGCTATGTAGGGTGACCAAACCTTGGACGGGTTAACAATGTCTAAGGACCAGACGTTTTTCTCGTAGGTAGGTACTGAAACTCGTTTTGACAGTTTCTACATGCGACATTGAAGCCTAAACAAAACGTCTGCGCGATTGCTACGATTATGATGACGCTTGTCGAATGTCGCTTCTCATTTCAGACTGACGCATGCGCATATATGATCTGGCTTCAGGTTCCATGTCGTTGTTATCCATTAGATATATAGGTTTCTAGCCTCAAATTCTCTATTGATTTCATCAGGTTGGGAACGAGGTTGGTGGGTTATAGTATAAGTAATTTTGCACTCACCATGCGATGGGTTTTTTTTGGTACTTACGTATTTCGACCTCAGGAATCCGAATTTCACGATAAAAACGTGCGCAAACTTATATTTTTCGAGATATTCCAGGAAAAATGTATGAAAATTACCCTTCTCGTTTCGGCCTGTTTTGGGTAGGCACCATAGCTATTCCAAGTTTCATTTCTCACACAAGATACTCTTTATATCTTCCTTATACATTCTAGAAGCTAAAAAGAAGGAGAAAAATCCTCTGAGAAGTTTAATTCATCGTCTTTAGCATCTTTGATGAATCCTTCTTTCATATGGACGACGCTGTCAAATGTCAGTCTGTGATATTTTGACTCACAGAACTAGTGATTCTGACGTAGATTCTCATTTGACAGCGCCGTCCATATGGAAAATGCTGGACCCACCTTTCTCCAAGATGCTAAAGAACGTTGATTTAACTAATTCGAGGATGTTTTCCCTTCATTTTGACTTCTTGAATGTTCAAGGAAGGTGAAAAAAGTATCCTGTGTGAGAAAAGAAACTCCATGCCTACCCAAAACAAGCCGAAGAAAGAAGGTTAATTTTCATACTTTCTCCTGGAATATCTCGAAAAATATAAGTTTGCGCACGTTTTCATTGTGAAATTTGGGTTCCTGTGGTCGAAATACGTGAGTACCGAAAACAAAAAAATCGAAAAAAAATACCCATCGCATGATAAGTGGAAAATTACCTATCTACCTTATAGATTCTAGAAGCTAACGAGAAGGAGAAGCATCCTCTAAGAAGTTCAATTCATCGTCTTTAGCATCTTTGATGAATCCTTCTTTCATATGGACTCACAGAACTAGTGATTCTGACGTAGATTCTCATTTGACAGCGCCGTCCATATGGAAAATTCTGGATCTACTTTCCTCCAAGATGCTAAAGATTGTTGATTTAACAAATTCGAAGATGTTTTCCCTTCTTTTCGAATCTTGAATGTTCAAGGAATGCATGAAAAGTATCCTGTGTGAGAAAAAAAAACTCCATATGCCTACCCAAAACGAGCCGATGGAACAAGGTTAATTTTCATACTTTTTCCTGGAATATCTCGAAAAATATAAGTTTGCGCACGTTCTTATTGAGAAATTTGGGTTCCTGAGGTCGAAATACGTAAGTACCAAGGAAAAAAAAAACGAAAAAAAAAACCAGCGCATGATAAGTGCAAAATTACCATAGTATATTATGTAACAAGAATTATAAATTGTACATAACGCACGCATAAGTGGAAAGAGTTACACTCGTAGTCGCGTAGTCTCTGTAAGTGCCTAATTGCATTACAACTCGAGTTCTGTACTATACTGTTGAAAAAAAAAAATGAAAAAAATGAGAAAAACATAATAAATAAAAAAAATAACATTGTGCGTCGTTTGCAGGCGGCGATTCTGCAACAGACCGCCGAGTACATCTACTCGCTGGAGCAAGAGAAGACGCGGCTGCTGTCGCAGAACTGCCAGCTGAAGCGGCTCGTGAACCAGCACGAGGGCGGCGAGTTGCTGCCGCCGAAGAAGCGCAAGACGGCCGACCTGCTGATGACGACGACGACGGCGACGGCGGCGGTCGGCGACGCCGACGCGCCGGAGGAGAGCGTCGACGCGCAGACCGACCTCCAGAGGCAGCTCGAGCGGGAGAGAGGGCTCAGGATCATCCTGGAGGATCAGGTAGTGAATCGGGAATTTATTTAGTCACCAATATAGGGGGTTACAAACAGATAATGGCTTGATGGTCGTTTCGATACATGATTTTTTTTTTATATGGATCGTGATGAATTCTGATCCGTTTTCCAAATATTACTTGATGATGATCGAACTAGGCTCGAAACGCTGTCAGAACCATAATATATAATGTAGCATGTCGGTGTAATCAGAATGAAAAGGGCTATTCAATTCTGTATTTAAAAAAACTTAGTTGATGATGGTTGCTTCAAGACGTAACGTTAGATCAGAACATCGATAATGCCAAATCAATCAACATCGAAAGTTGCCATGAAGATAATTTCAGTTCAATACTCTCTGTAAGTTTTTCGAGGAGGTGGAACATTCATTTTCCAGCTTTTCGTGGGATTTTCTCTCCTCGTTTCTAAAAAATAAATTAAAAATTATTTCAATATATTTTAGCAAGGACAGGTTTTGTGATCTGCCCTAAAATGTCACTGCTCTTGAAATTAAACCTTCAGATACCTAAGAGAGAAATTCTCTATTGGTCAGTGACACCTTGTTTTTGAAGAATTTGGAAATAAAAATATATTTATTAAGAATAAAACCTCTACTTATCTTGGTGGACGTTTCGGGAACGAATCTGCTCCCGTTCTCAACACAATTAAAATATTTTTCTGAATATGTTGTCGGTTTTGACTCTGAAAAGTGACAATTTGTTAGACGGAGGAATTCTGGTTACAAGGTGTTTTCATCAATTGATATTAAATTTTCCATTTTCATATTTAATTCTTCTTCAAGCGCATTTTGGGGCAGATCACAAAATCTGTCCTTACTACAAATTATTGAAATAATTTTCAATAACAATAATAAAATCCCACAAAAAGCTGGAAAACGAATTTCAGTTCAGTTATGTCTCAACTTCATTATCAACGTCAGAGAAAAATAAATTATAAAATACAGCAATTGGAAAATACCTAGAAAACAAAAAGTCTCTCAGAGTTTTTCAAAGTGATTCTTTCTCGACTAAATCTGTATCTATCTCAGTTCTCGAGAATAAATATGAAATTTGTGCTTTTGGTCATTGCTTTTTGTTATATTAGGGTCATATTATTTTCTACCTAAGAGTGAGAATGACTCGAGATGATTTCACACTCAAACTTTCGCAAAATTCAATTATGTTTACTATACCACTAGAGGTTATATCCGGAAATCCTTAAGAGACTATTTCAAAAATCACCCGGTATTGTTGGACAAGGGACAATTTTCTGAAAATATACCTGAGCGAAAAAAAGTCATCATCATCATCAGTACCAACTGCCAGTGTAGGAAATTATCGTGAAACCCGATATAATGTCTGTTTGGTGCTTCTTCCAGGTGCGTCAGCTCGAATCCCAGCTGTTCCAGCAGCAGCAAACGCCCACCCAAATCTTCGAGGTGGAAGACTCCGACACCATCAGCTTGCAGCTGGTGGCGGCCGACAGTTTACCGCCCGTGGGCCACACGCAGACGGTGGTGTGTTCGCCCCCCGCCTCGAGGAGTTCCAGTCCGGTGCCTGCGATGCCGGAGCAGCGACTGCCCTCCGTCTTGGAAGCGGCCATCAAGGCGGAACCTAAGGTATAGTCATCCTTCGTAGATGTTCTGATGAGTCCGCTCACTCCTTTGATGCGCTCGACACGCCGGCGGTTTTTGCTACGAGTTACTAATCAAGCGATAACGTGTGGATTATAGGGAGCCTAGTTTAAATGTTAAGCTGAACAATATATTCGGAGATGTATGAACAGGCATTTGGTATTGTTCACAGGGTTGGCAAATATCATGATAATCATACACGTATCAAAATATTATAAGTCCGGATATAGATATATCAGAAATTTTGATTCAGTTCCTAGACTTCAATGCAAAAAACATAGAATAATAAATACCTCCATTTTGGTGAAAGCCAAAATCAAATTCTTGTTCAAAATAACAAAAAATGGGACCAAACAAAATACATTTTTCCTGAAATGTATAATATGAGAAACGTTTGATGAATTTTTGTGTAACGCAAAATCGGTGAAGGGGGTTATTATCATCATCTTCTCTTATGGCAACTAGTTCATCATTTGACGAGGTCCAGTTCAAACTTTTGGATTTTTTATCGGTATTATGATTCAAATATTCAGAAATAAAAACTAGTTGACTCGCTTTTCGGTGCCTAGATTTCTTAGATTTGTCGATCTTGTATTTATTTCATTAAAATATGTTAATGATATATACCTATCAATAAATATCAGATATATTTCGGCCAACCCTTTCAGCTATTTTTGAACCTTCACAACAGGTTTTGGGGCTGAGTAATTATAATAAGGCATTAGACAAAATGAAGAATAAGGCATTATAATTATTTTATCCAATGAATATCTATAGTACCTATCTGTGTTTATGGAAAAACCTGACTAATATAATAATATAATAATAATAATAATAATAATAATAAAAATCTGTGTACATACTTGGGCCAAGATTCAGTGTGATCTCATACATGATATACACGAAATTGTCCATTTGTAAAAGTAAATCTCTATATTTCTCCTATTATTCAGTCTGTGAAGTTTAGGTCTATAAAACAGCATTGATGAACCAAAAAATTTAATGAAATTTCAATGGAATATTATTGCTATTTAAAAAACGTTCTAGTGGGACATTATTTTTTATCTGCCCTAAAGTGTGTGTCACTGCACTTGAAATTCAACCTTCACATACCTGAAAGAGGAATTCTCTCTATTTGTCAGCGACACCTTGTTTTTCAAAAAAGGCGAATATATTTTTTTGGCAAATATTGAAATTTCTACTTATCATAGGACGTTTCGGGAACGAATCTGCTCCCGTTTTCAACTCGATGAAAGAACTTTCTCTTCATACACTTTTTGTTTCGTCTCTTGACAGTTAAAAGTGACAAGTTATCAGACATATGGATTAATTTTGTTCATATATTATCGTTACAATTTTCTGAATTTTTTCCTTGTTCACCGTTTTATGAATGTGAACTTACAGTTCATTATTCGTGTTCCATATTCATTCGTGTTCATTGTTTGATGGTTTCTTTCATTTCATTTTATTTCAATATTTGTTTTTGTGAAATTTACTATTTTTGTAATTTTTTCCAATCGATTTTAAAATTCATTATACCATTCATTCCTGTCGGATTATTCATATTTCCATTTGAAATTCATTGTATTATAATCACAGGCTTAATAAATAAATAATGAAAATAAAAAAAAAATCGAATTAAAATGTTATCTGAGTAATTGATGAGATCATCATCGACTATCAACAATCCGTTTATCGTTTATAGGTGGAGGTGGAGAGACTTCCATCTCCGACGACGTCCAGCCACGAAGACACCAACCGGATATACGTGTCGAACACCACCCGGCAGAACCTCGAGACCATCGTCGAGGCCATCCGACACCTCGAAGGCGATCACATGTTCAGCGACGAGCCCCAAACGCAAGACGCTCCGTTGGCGCTCACCACGCGGACGCCCGACAGCATCCTCAAGGCCGACATGCAGGTGACTAACAGGCCGATTTCCATCCAAGCACCATCTTCTCACTCTCTTTCTGTTAGACAATCTAGTTATCTTTTGAAAAAAATATGATTTGTCGTACTAACGATGTAAGGAACACGTCTAATTTCTTCAACCAAAACTCTAACGTACAACCAAGTTGATAACAGCATTTTATTCGTTGAAGCGGAAAATCACTCGTATGTTGGTTGATAGATGGCGACACAAAAATGACAACAAAATCAGTATTATCGATAATTGCACAATCAGTGTTATAAAAACGTTGATTCAGAAGTAGTAATTTAGGTTACTGCTCAATTAATGATCGATTCACATAATTACCCTGTCAAAATATCATATATGTGTACAGAAATCTGCAAAAATATCGCCATCTTCTGGGAAGTTTCATAACTTAGTTGCTATTATAGCGGAAATTGGCGTTAGTGTTTTTGGGAAAGACAACACCATCGATGACTGCACCAATCTTCTGTACCATCAGTATCGTACTGAATATAGAGAGAGTGTGAATGACAGCATTGTCAGAAAGATGACAAATGATAAACATACTTGAATAGAATATTGTTTACCTAGGGTGAGAAGCGAGCTATATAATAGCATTTTCACCTGAGGTATATATAACATTTTTGCTTGTTTCATTTATTCCTATTTTCATTTCCACTGAAGGAGAAATGCCCCTTAGTATATTACTGAAACATTAACATAGACTAGAGATGCGTTTGGACACGTAGGTATGAGGGATCGGAATCAGAATATCGATTACTGATGAATATCTGAAATATATATGAAAATACAGTGTTCATTAAAATCATTTGAGATATCCAAACCTCATGAACAGTTGACATAACTAATTAGCACATGACAGTGACAGCTCAGCTCACGTACGATGATACGACGCGGTCCATAAAAGCCTATTTTACGCCCTCGATACATAACTATTATATTCTTGAACTCTCTTGTACTCCTTATAATAAAACTTGTCATTCGATTTGCTGATGAAATAACCTGAGGTATGCAAGAGATTGAAAAAAGAGAATTTATAATCGAGAGTGATTACAAGATGTCTCATTTCATTCACTTGACTAATAAGAATATTATCAATAACATAGGAAAATTTTATTACATTCTTTTTAAAAAATAAAAAAAAAATCCTTCATTGTCCAAACAGGTACAGACCCACTTATAGGACAAAATTCAAAGTAATTAGATGTGGTAAAATATACAAAATGTTGAGTCTACAAAAATACTACTACACATATATAACAAAGCCATTAAGATAAGGACCAAATTGAAAAGAATTACGTAACTAGTTTCAAAATAATGAAAAAGCAAAGTGATAATGGCATAAATCATATAGATATATAGTAGATGAAAATATTACCTAGTATTGTGCGACAATAGCTTCTTCAACAGTATGTTTGAAATTTCTGATGTTTTGATGAAAAATATCAGTGACACTACAAAAATCGTTAAAAATTTTACATATATTATACATTGGCGATTTTGTCATAGCGTTCTCGAGGTTTTTACTGGATAATGATAAGATATAGCATTTCGGTATGTGCAAATGTTAATGATTCATGGCGCACTAGTCGAATACTAAATCAATTTTATTTTGTAAATTTGAGCAATCATCATAATTGTCAACTACTTCGTGTAGCTCCAGGTCATCAGCGTGAAGAAGTTCATATAACGATGTACAGACTGGTGCAGTTGCTGATGGTTTTTTGTTTCGCCAAAAACGCTGTTTTCCGCTATAATGGCCTAATAGTTATGGAACTCCCCAGAAGATGGCGACATTTTTGCAGATTTCTGTACATATAGTTGTTGTTTTGAGAGTGTAATTATATAGTTTGATCATTAATCAATGAGTAACATGAATTGCTACTTCTGAATCAACGTTTTTATAACACTGATTGTGCAATTATCAATAAGACTGATTTTGTTGTCATTCTTGTTATAAAATGCTGTTGTCAAGTTAGCTGTACGGTGGAGTTTTGGTTGAAGAAATTAAATAGGCAAAAAGACAGAGTAGCAGTACCAGTGTTCCCCTTCATCATTGTTTAAAATCACACCAAGCGTAATGTATTTTCAATTGATGATATTCAAATGTCCGAAGAAGTTAAATTTTTAGGGACCTATCTAGATACCAACCTAAATTGGGAAAAACAAGTAGACCATACCTGTAGAAATTTAAATAAAGCATACTATGACCTAAAACAGATGAAACCCAGCTTAGATGAGTATGGACTACTCAGTATTTATTACGCTATGGTCTATTCACATCTCTGTTTGAATATCTTGTCGTGGGGTAGAGCAAGAGATTTTACGAGATTGCTCAGAAACTTATTATAAGGCTTATGTTCAATAGGGATTTTCGAGACAGCTGTCGGCCTATTTTCGAAGAAAAAAGAATATTAACAGCACCTTCAATTTTCATTCTCAAATGTATAACTTTTGCGAGGCAAAACTCTTGACTATTTTGCGGAAACGGGATCGGAACATGAACATAACACTCGAAACGGACATCTTTTGCGAATACCACAACATCGTTTGTCAAATTTCAAAAACTCCCCCCATTACAATGCTATAATTTGTTATAATAAATTACCAAATGAACTCAAACAAGTCAGTAGCGAAAAAAATTTCCTCGGTAGAATTAAAACGTTTCTGATTGATAGATGCTACTATAGTCTCCAAGAATTCTTGACTGGAAATCTCTCAAACACACTCGAACCGCATGCTTCTTGACTTCTATTTTAGGTTAATCTTAAATTGTTTCTTAATTATTCTATTTATTTTTCTGTTTAAATACACATGTGTACTTGTCAATTCTGTATTTTTCTGTGTTTTCCAATTACCTGTATATATTATATTTACAATCATGTACCTGACATACCATACATACCTAGTGTATCAAAAATGATGAATTATATATTATTATTATTATTATTATTATAAGTTTTCGCGACCTCCTTGACATCGCCTATCCTCTTCCAGAACTACCTGGACTTCGGCGCCGTGGCGCGCGTCCAGCAGCAGCAGCAGCAGCGACCGGGCGTGATCGTCGTCAAGCAGGCGTCGTGATCGAACATCATTCGCTTCGCCAGCACGCCGCCCCGTCGGGGGGCGGGAGCGGGCGGGCCGGCATCGGGGCAGGATTGAGAAGTGACCGCCACACGAGGCCGTCGCGACGGTCGTCGCCGTCGGCCGTGCGGTGTTGCGCATGTTGTGTTCGTATATCTGACAATGACTGTACGGATAATAACACTCGAAACGTCGAACGTGAGCGCGACGGAGATGTGCGCATGCGCGGATTCAGAGACTGGCGCATGCGCATATACGAGCTGTCGTTTATCTTTTCTGGCTTCGGGTTCCGTGTCGTTGTTGTCCGTATAGTTATTATTCGGTGTGCGATGTTGTTGTGTTCGAATGGGCTGGCCTGTTTCGTTTGTTTCGGATGTGACGATCGGTCCGTTTTGTTTGTTTCGTTCGTTCTTGTACGCATTGTTCGCATGAAGCGGACTGAAGCCTAGGTCGGACTGTTCTAGTAGGGTGGTCGATTGGTGAGTAATTCAGCGGTTGAACGTGTCGGGACAATGAGATTTTACTCAACACGATTCGTCTTTTGCTACTTTACTTCAATTTTTTGGATTTACAGGGGATTTTTTCTACTCGTAAATAATAAGAAAGTAATGATTATTTCAATATATTTGTAGGGTCCCAAAATGTCACTGCACTTGAAATTTAACCTTCCAGCTGGGTTTATGCACAGCGCTTTTTCATTTATTTGTATTTTCTCTTTCATTAACGTATTCATTAAAATATTGAAAACTATCTATTTCCATGTAACCATTTATCCAACCAAACCAAATTTAATATTTCACTCTTATTTATTTAAAGATAACCAACATCTATCTTTTAGCGAAAAGTTTGAGTTAAATGCGATGTGCGCATGCGCGAATCTGTCATTAATAATTTCCCCTTCTTTTTATCAATTGTTAGATTTCTTTTCAACCTTGCAACTTACTTAGACAGGATTGAAACACTCATTGCAAAAATAATCAAACTCCTCTGACAGCAATAATGTAAGACAGTGAAAACCTTATTATTTGAGTTTGAGTTTATCATTATAAACAAATGATCATATCGGGCTGAGTAAGTAAGCGACTAGTATCACATGATGAAATAGAGTTTTAATTGATAAAGGTGAAAAAGCCCTGATGAAAGTTAAACTATTAAATAAAATTATGTAAAAGTCGATGAAAGAGGAAGTGTAAGGATGAAGCGTTGTGAATAAATCCACCTTCAGATACCTAGAAGAAAAAATCCCTATTTGTCAAGGACAACTATTTGGAAAAAAAAGTCTAATATATTCTGAACAAATATCAAAATTTCTACTTAGTGGTGGACGTTTGGGGAACGAATCTGCTTCCGATTGAAGAAGAAGTAATATTATTTTGTCTCCGTCCAGAAGAATGCAAGCAGATTCTTCGATTTTTCTTTTCCTATGATCTTAATATCACTCCAATCGGACATATGCTGTCTATCTTCAGTCAGGATAGGTTCAGCTAATTTCAACTTGTCAGTATATCTTTTCTTCATGTTGTGTTCTTTCATCCTTGATGATCAAGATCTGCTAGTTTCACCTGTATAGTATTCTTCCTAAACATATGGTATCTCACTCTATTTTCAGTCGACTAAAAATCAATAATTCTAACCCATACAAAACCAATGAATAAAGAACAATCATCCAACAATTGTTTCTTTAGTAGACCATATGTTTGTGGAAAATATTACACAGGTGAAACTAGCAGATCTCTATCATTGAGGATGAAAGAACATAATAGCAATATAGAGAAAAAATGTATCGATAAGTTGAAATTTGCTAAACAAATCCTCAATGATGATGGACAACATATAGCCGATTGTAGTGATATTAAGATCATAGAAAAAGAAGATAACAACCAAATCAGAAAAATTAATAAATCTGCTCGCAGTCTTCTTTGAACGTAGACAATAAAATTGCTGCTCTACCAGTTGATATAGATAGAACTTCAATCAATCAATGAACAACTGGTAACCAAAAATTTTTCTATGCGACAACTTTTGTCACTGTTCGTGTCAGAATGGAACATTGCTGACATCATGAAGAGAAACTTTATTCGTTGTGTTGGAAACATTCCCAAAACGTCCACCACTAAGATATTTCAAAAAACAAGGTGCCACTGACAAATAGAGAATTTCTCTTTTAGATATCTGTAGGAATAATTTCAAACACAGTGACATTTTGAGCAGAAATAAATCTGTCCTTGCTACAAATATATTGAGATAATCATTATAAATTTCATTTTCATTTTTAGAAACAAGGAGACAAAATCCCAGAAAATCTGAAATATGTATGTACCACCTCTCGATTAATCAAAAGACAAGTATCTACTTCACTTTGTTGCTTTGCCTATCCATCTTACCTTAGTGCGAACGCATTTAGGTAAGTTCCTTACTGAATTATTCTCCACTCGAATTGCTAGAATAGTCCGAACAAGGCTTACGGTTTTGTTGAAGGTTAGTAATATACTGGGCGACGGAGGATGCAGGGTGCATGACGCTATTTGAATATTTTACAAATTCGGGATTATGACTGCACACATTTTACAACAGAAAATTGAAATGTCGACCGACTCTCGTAACAACTTCGATTTTCATATGCAGTTCTCCATCTTTATTGCCGTTATCTTATCTCAAATTATCTTCCAGTTTTTTCTACAACTATTTTCGTCTTTCAAGTATTTCTCCAGAAAACGTTTTTTTTTTCATTTTCGCTATTTTCATCAAACAAAAACGGTGGTGGATTCCCAAGAATTGAGTATTTTACCAGAAAATTAATTCCTGTAAATTCAACTCCATTTCTGTCAATTTTTTTTTTAATACGAGAATAGCTTGCAAATGTGCCCTTCCAGTCAAATTTCAAATGGCGACGTGTACCAGATGTTCTCCTTCACAGTATACAGACGTATACTGACACCAGAATGCTGATGAAATATATCGCAGTCTGAAGAGTAGAGAGAATGTCATCTCAATAAAATTATTTCCAAATCACTACATTGAACACAACGTTAATCAAATGAGATTTCAAGGTATCTTGGAACTTGTTCGATCTAAAGTGAAGTATACTGACCGTGGGCATTTGCCAATTGTAGATCGATCAGCACGCTTTTCGATTGATATGAACTTAGCATTCTTGTGACAGTGACAGATGAATATGATTTTCATGAGTATGATGTGTTGAAGGTTGTCAGGGTGTAGTGGTATTGTTGATATTCTTGTTTCTAAAGGATCTCATATCAGCTGCATTATGGTCATGATCGTTTATCACTTGATTTCCTTAAGATTTGTGAATTTAAAGTAATAACTTGATCAGAAATGGTTTCTAGCATTTTATCTAGTGCTCTGCTATCGAGTTGGATTTTGGTAACAAAAAAGTACATGTACATCATTTCTCATAAAGTATCTTAAGGGTTTGATCATCAAAATAACGCACTATATGTGTATTTCTCATTCATTTCTATATGTTTGAAATTGAGTGACAAAAAAAATCATTCACTGTCAGACACACATATAATAAATATCAGTTGGAATGAGAATAGACATTTCCTCTGTTGAACGATGAAACATAACATACTCTGAAAACCTTCATTACATCATAGTAGGGACTCAAAAAATGTTTTATGATGTGACCTTCAAGAAAAATAATGATTGTAGACCACAGTCATTTGTGTAACTACATTGAAATCTTTTATACAGCTATCCTCTGTACTAGAAAGGATTTTTGTCACGCAACATGCAATTATTCCAAGATCCATTCGATCCGATGATCTTTATAAAATGGTTGATACAAACACATTTCACCAAACCACCGAGTTTTTGGAGTTTCCTAGCCTGAAGGGAATTCAGGCCCACTCCAAAAATTCGAACAAACATGGAGGTACATTCATCAACCTGCATAAAAGATTTCAATCAATCAATAACAAATATGGAGGCCTATTATTATGTAAAGATAATTTTGTTTCTGATGTTCATTTCTTTGGACCCACTGCAATAATAAAATAGTGCTTCTGATAATTGATTATTTATGCAAATTCGATTCAACATGGTGGTGATGAAAAAATATTACTTTATACCTAAATGCTGTATTCCAGTGGATTAAGATTATGTTGGCATATAGAAAATGATACTGTGCTTATTGAATATGCCACATGTGAGAGGATGTTACGCCTCAATTTACCAGAAATTGAAATGAAGAATGCTGTTATTTGGTAACATAATCTTATAAACGCATTATCAAAATACTTTCGATACTTGGTCAATTTGAATCATTTTTGTTCTGAAATTCCAATTCTTCATTTGAAATTTCAACGGACATGATATGAATTATGAAGGGTATTATGAGGTATAACATTCTCTCTTGTAAGCATTGAAATAGGTGGGTTGAAAAGGCTATGCCTTCTGATACATCCAACATGACGATTTTTTACGATTTTTTGTTAATAAAAAAATTAAAGGTTTCTTTTTATTTGAAACGCCAAAAATATATATTTATCAATACTAGAAAGTATAGTAAACGTTCTGTTCCTTTTTTGTACATATTTATAATTTTAGTGTAATAGTTTAGAATGTCATTTGTGTTCAGTGCACGATCTGAATGCATGGGAAAATGTTTTTTTTCTGTTGTTTTCTGTCCTACAGTATTTACTTATATCTGCTCGAATGGGGAAAATTGCGAAATTTGGGAAATGTTTTAGGACTTGAGAAATTTGAGAAAAATTTTCATAGCGTTGAGTGAACTGAATGAATTTTGTAGATATACGTTAGAAATATTGAAGTGAAATAAGTGTTGAGAGTTGACATTGTTCAATAGGTAATTATGAAACATAAATTTGAAACAAAAAACTCATGTTTTCTAAGCTGAATTTTTTTACAAAATCCATATGTAGATCTGAATAATTCAAATAATAAAATTAGGCATATAGAAAATTCATGGAATTGGTTCACTTCAATGGAATTTGAAATTTCTGTTTTTTTTAATTTTGGAATAACCATTGATAATTATTGTATCAAAATTATAGGGCCCACGTGGGGATACTGTAGTTGATATTTTTATGTCGTGTACATAACACTGAAAAATTTGGTATACGTATGATGAAGTTTGAAAATAATTATAATTGTTTTTTGTTGAGAAGTAGAACTAGTTGAGCAATTTCCAATTGACCAGAACACATAGGTACACACTTTACACTTGAAAATTTTTAGTCTGAAATCATCTGTTTTATCATTCTAAAGGCTGTCTGTAATTTAACGCCATTTTGTTTGTATTTTTTTTTTAATAAATTATTCATTATGATTATGCCTGACTAGAGATTTTTATTTTTCCGTTAATTTCAAATTCGAAGATTTTTCAAAAAGTTCAATTTGTTTTTACTTGCATGATTCTATCATTTGATCAATCAAAAAACCGTGGTATGTTAGGAAAATTTACACACATTTGAATTGTATTACTTATTATATTTAGAAGTAGGCAATAAAAATGAGACTTGACATTGCGCAAAAAAATTAGTGGAAATTTAATCAGGTATGGAGATGAAGAGAATTGCTACTTGACGTTATTCAAGAATTTCAACAACTGTTTACACTCGATAACTTCTTCAGTGAAAGTTGTACCTAGTCTTGCTTCCATTTTGGTGATTGTATGAGATTAAGAATCATATTCGAAGCTCTCTCCAATGGAAAGTTGATATCAACCTGATATTATTAATTTTAGAATATTTTTGCCAAAACAGGGATTCAAAATCGTATTTCTGAAGCAATGTTCACGAAGTTTTGAAACACCTTGTGTATTCACAGAGATGATATTATATGATGACGAAAAAATAAACTAGAACTTCACACTTTGAAGAATGATACTACCTATTGTACTCGAATCAACATTTTAATGTACTGAGAATTTTCTACTTTTTTTGCGACAAATGAAAAATATATTTTATGTAGTGTGAAAACCTTGTAAGATATCTTCATTTCGCGTTATAAACATAATTTAGATGATTGCTATTTAATGTATGACCCGATTATGTTTCACTTGATTGACCAAACCATAACCATATTATTTTTGGAATTTTACAAATTGAAATCGCTCCATGTGCAAGATGAAGTCCATGAAATGATGGTGATTTTGACTGTTTCATTGATAGGAATTATTAAAAATAGGTAGGCAAAGAACTGTTGGTAGGTAAATTCGGAAAAAAATGGCATGTTCATTTTCTCGCTTATTATTTGGACTCGTATGAATAATTCTGGGAATAAATATGTGTCAACTGATATGCAGATTATCATTCATAATCCATTGTAAAATCTCATATAGGGGCACTATCACCATCAATATGAGTCTTCTGATTAACCCTCATAGCAGAGTTCTAATCAAAAAATCTGTTCGAAGGGAGAGAAAAGCCTCAAAAATATATATATAGAAAATATGCATGTTTATTGTTCTCTTCAACCTCTTATCACTAACCTCATAACTAGATCATAGGGAAGGAAACATATTTCGATGATTCAGACTTTTTCAGAGCACGAAATAAAATCGTGTCAATACTTGGTTATCTCAAAGATTGTTTTCACGGTTTGAAATATTAATTTCCACTGGCATCGTGGGCTTGCATCTGGATTGCAGCTAGTTTGCAATGGATCGGTAATTCACATTTATGCTGTGGTAAAGCTGAGATGATTACCAATTTGTCGAGAAGAGGTTGAAAAATACCTACCATTTGGAAGGAATAGCTTCACACACCCGGACCAAAGACTACAGAATCAAGATATTGATTCAGAATCAAGATATTGATTCAGAATCAATATATTGATTCTGTAGTCTGTGCCCGTATCGAAGATTACAGAATACGGGCATATAAAAAATGTTACACCGCAGGCAGAAAAGCTTCGATCGCAACGGAGATAATGTAGAAAAATACTAGTGAGTCGAAGAAGCTCTCTGAGAATGTTCATTCCGAATGTATGTGTTTTTAGTTGTGAAAAGAAATTGAAGAGATTATTTACGGTCAACCCCGTAGACCTTGCCGGTATACAGCTGTACCTATATAAATTAGTATTTCAAATGTTAGTTTTGCAGATCAGTTTATAATTTCTCATGGGATTCAATAATAAGAGAGAAAATGACTGGAAAAAGAGTTTTGAAGTGGCTTGCATATATATTTCATGAACTATTTATACCTAGATGGTTGGAGAATAAAAATCATTATTACAGAAGTACACCAAAAATATTATTTCGCATGTCTGAATTAAATAAATACATGAATATTGTTTTGAAAAGTAAACTGTGGAATCGAATTATTTCATTACAAACAAAAACAATACAATAATAGGAATGGAACAACACTTATAATTATTCGAAATTCAAACTGATATCCTGTCTGAACTCATTTATAGTTTGGATTTGATGAAAATATCCAGAAACAAAGAGTACCTATATATCATCTCATGAACTGTAAATGAGAGCTAGGTAACCTTTTGCAGTTTCATATGTTTCATACATTTGAAACTAAATGTGTAAGTAGGTACTAGAATTTGTGCCAAATCTTCATGAAACCAATAATTCAATATCTATATCTACTCATTATTCTTTTATTTCAATGTTTTTCTTGTCCCAAATTTCCTGATGATTTAAAGGAAAGTTCATTTTTTAATTCACCTAGTTCAGAAAGACATGTAATAAACTCGATACCTATGTAAATAACATTTCTTTGAATATTCACTATCGTTATCTAATATATTCTCAAATATCTATATATTTCTACAATATGTCGGGTTTCAATCAATGACAAAATTATTCGTACATCATACATCTTTGTTATGTATATATATAAATATATATATATATATATATATATACAGATACAGAGTGTGCGTTTTCAGACCGCAACTCTCTTATTTCAAAACTCATTGACTGGTTTTAAAAAAAACGTAATATAGTACTCAACGAGCTTTCTTCAAAAATAGGTCAAATATGGTGCTATTACAGTGTGCTGTCTAAAAACACGTTTATAGCAAAACTCTGGTTAGTATTACTCTGATACAGAATACATACCCTTATATTCTGTGACTCTGAGCTACCGACTAACTTATCTCTGTAGACAGCCTGACCCAGTACCAGTTTTAGTTTATATATTAACTTTGCATTGGCACTCTGGTGCACTAATTTTACCAATGGAACTGGCTATAAATATATACTCTTTGTCGGTATTTTATTTACTTATCTTGATATATGTAGTTTGTTGAGGGTTTAATTTTTTTATTGTTGCTTGCATATTATTCATATATAATTTTTTTTTATAGAATATAGTAAAATGATCCAATGGTGCAGTGTGGACCTCCTTTTTTTAGTGATACCTAATGCCAGTGAAGGTGAGTTTACTATTCGGGGAGTTGTCAGTTGATTTTAGACTAGTTATTAGATTACTGATGGTGGATTCATGCAGCAGGTATTGAAAGTCATAACAAAATCAGAGCTGTTCATGGTGAAATATTTCATTATGATCATGTTTCAAGTATAATATTTTTAGGCCAAGAAAAATAATCACCATTCATGCTATAATTGAATGCCATTGATCAATTTCGTGCAAATTTTGAGTTTATTATTCAGCAAATTCTATTATATATTTGATAGTGAATCAATGTTTATTTTTTTCATCGATTTTGGTCATTATTCGTCCAGTTGTAATCGTTTTTACTTTGGTCGATATCTGGTATTGATATCGGTATTTTTAATTAATTTTGTGTTATTCATCATGAAACAAAGTTGCTTTTGTCATAATACTCTGAACACTCTGTGGAATAATTTAATGATACAGTCATGCGATTTACAAGCCATATCTGTTGCTACTGTATCTATTCTTTAATTGTCATAATATTTTTTGAATTCTCTTAGGTATTAATCATCATCAAAAATAAAGAAGGCCAGGAATCCTAGAGTAGCCTCTTTCATTCTCTATAAAATACCAGAACTTTCAAGGATCTGGGATAACTTCACGAAATTAGGGGAAAATATCAGGCTTGAAATTTTTCATATTACCCTGTAAAACAATAATTCAATGAAATTTTTATGAAATGAATAGCATTCAATGGTAATCGACCAGAATCAATGCAAAATTAAAAGAGTAATTTAATATTGAATTTTTAATAGAAATTGTTCCTACGGTTTTTCAAGATGAAACTTATACTTACCACTTTTCTGTTTCTAGGAATTACTGAGCAAAAAATCACCTACCAATAATAGTATATTCAGCATGTTCCAACAGTTTCAATAAAAGTCAATCAGTATAGCTACCCATCTAAATGTCAACCATGGACTCTAAGAAGATTAACTATGAAGACATCACCAAAGAGTGGGAAAATGTTATGCGAGAAGAAATGGCTGAATATGCTGAACATAGGGTAGCATCAGATGAGGAATTATTCGCTACCGCATACCATAAAATGGTACATTCACCTGCTTTAGAAACAATACTTCAGTTGGAGCACATGTATTCCAAAACAGTTGGACAAAAAACTGAAGAAAAGAAAAGACTCATACAAGAATTATCTGAACAGCAGAGTTATGAGATGAATGATGCTGTAGATAGATTAGAAAAAGATATGACAGAGTTGAAAATCAATGAGCTAGTTGCACAACACTACGAAGCTCATTCATTGCTGCAAGGTAAACTCACTAGTGAACTCGACACCATTAAAGAGGCTCAAAGACGAGAGTACAGGGAATGGTTGATGCAAATGCTTGAACAGAATCAAACCTATAGTTCTATACCTACCCCTAACTCACCTCTGACACCACATGAAGTTATAATTCCTAACCAAATATTTGATAGAGGTTTATCGGATACACCTATCTTGGAAGAAAGTTTCACAATTCATCTTGGATCACAGCTCAAGCAAATGCATAACATAAGAATTTTGTCTGCAAATGTGATGGATCTCTGTGAAGTAAAAGACAATAAGTTATTTTCAGAGCCTACTCCACAGTTACTGCAAACTGCTCTTGCCCTGTATTCGAATGACTTGTCTGGCTTAGTTTTACTAGCAGATAATAAGATAGGATCGAGAGTAACAGAAGGTTTCCAAGATATTTGCCAGAAATCAACAGAGTTTCACTTTCCACATATAGATGATCAGTTGATCAAAATCACAGACATAGCACAGAAATTTCTGAAAAATGAGCAAACAAGTTTGAATAGGTCTAGTGAACTTTTACAACCTGGAGATTTTTATATCACAAGACATTCTAATCTTTCACAAGTACATGTTATTTTCCATATAGTTTCAGATGACAGTTTGAGAGGTAGTGACATAAATAGTAGACATCCTGTAGTTTTAGGTTTGAGAAATATTCTGAAAACTGCCTGTTCAAATGATATAACGTCACTGACCATTCCATTGTTATTGCAGTATGAGATGACAGAAGAAATGACGATTTCATGGTGTGAAAAGAGAGCTGAGCTTGTTTTCAAGTGTGTTAAAGGCTTCATGATTGAAATGGCTTCTTGGGGAGGATCAGATTTGAAAAATTTGCAATTTATGTTACCACAAGGGATTTCAAATCAAGTTTTCCATTCATTAACAGAGATGTTGCCTAGAATTTTCAAAGTTTCCAATCCGAAAGTTTTGAAATAGATTTTTTTATTACTTCTATGTATTACATATGATATAAATGTTGACAGGGTTTGTCAATACTCAAACTCAGTATTCTGAGTACGTATATATGCTAATTGTTTATGTACCTACGAGGCGAATCGCTTTTGTATTGAGTATCAGAGGAAATACACGAATTGTGACTGAGAAATTCGAAAATGATTTAAATCGCCAAATGATCACCAACTTTAAATTTTCTTCTTGCAGGAGTTCCGAAAAAATTGATATAAAACATAATTTATTTAGGACCCTCGTTGATAGGAACTTTTCACTCACCTCAAAATAAGATGTGATCTCGTATTTGAAGTCTGTCGGTCTTATTCTGATTCACCCTGTTTATTCAATAATATATGGCAACGTTAGAAGATAGAAAGTGCTGACGTAGAGTGGAGATTATTTGTAAAACCGTATGGTGAAGTTTATCGCACCAAACGGGGTGATCCGCCTAGAAATACGGAGAATAGTGACATTGTTGTCTGCAATAAATGAAGTTTTGATTACAGGCTTTTGCTAAGTTCGATCAAATTGTCATGGTAACCGAATATGTAATCGCTGGTATTCATTCATGAAAACAGTCCTTAACTTTGATGCTCATCAGGTCGTAGAACTTGGCATAGAAAAACTACCAACAAGTGTTCACGAATATGATACTTCGGAATTCAAAACAACGGCCAGTTAACAACGCGAATTTGCATGAACAATACATCCATGAGCTCGCAATATCATCAAAGGTGTTATGGCATTTTCTTATGAACAGAGGAAGCTAAATATAGGGCATTGCTGATGGAAAAAGTGGTAGAGTTAGCAGCAGAAGCTACGAGAAAATCTGTCTGTTCTATTATGATGATTTTCTGAAGAGGCTCAATTTTCCGGTAATGGAAAAGATGAGTTTATTCTTTTTACACTCTTCTGAACGTCATCAGAAAGGAATTTGATAAATTCTCAAGGACTGATATAAATCCCAAGATCTGTTACTCACAACGGATAACTTATCTCTGATTGCCCTGAAGATATCAGTATCAGTAATTCAATAACCTCGAAGAATAACAATGCAGTTGACTTCTTTCATGAGGACTGTTTTGTACAAAGGAATTTTTCGGGTACCCAGAAATAATATAGCCACCTCTTCAGCGAAGATGCAGGAAGCCATGGAAGATTTGAAGAAAAATAACCCATATTTTAATAAATATGAATCCAAGATCTCCAAGTTGCAAAAAGAAAATCCTGACCAATTCAAAACTCGTATTGTGGAGGTTTGCACAAAAAATGTCAAGAAAATCGAAGCTCCTAAAGAGAGACAGTTTGCACAACTGTTGAACCCTAAAGGAAAGAATAAAGAAAATGCAGAGTTGAGCCGAAAAACATTAGACAATATAATGAAAATTGATTTGATTAAAGACAAGAACTGTGATGAAATTGAAGCAATCTGGCAGCAGTATCATATCCAGAAAGAATATTGTATATCAGCTTCAATACCTAGAAGTGACTACAACAGATTGATTGAAAACAGTAGAAAATACCCTATTTTTGTCTTTGCTCTTCCAAGAAGTCAGGGGTATGAATTCATCATGTGCCAATTCGCTCTGAATACTGTCCATTTCACCCCTCTCCTTTATTATCAAGTGCATAAAGAAAACGCTCCTGAATGCCTTACAATAACTCATTATGATGAGTTCATTGAAACCAAAGGCATAGTTCTGATGAGGGGTGAATATGATAAAAATGTTATTGATGCTCAAGAAGCCAGATGTTTAGCAAATCAACTTCAGCTATATTATGTACAAGAACAACCAGAAAAGAAGAGATTGCTGGAGACTTTCACTGCTAATCCTCAAGAATTCAATCATACAGATCTCATCAAGCAGATAGAAACATTATCATTGTAATACAAATATCATCATATTTGTCAGTGCACTCTATGATCATGATGATAGTTTTGAAAATTTCACTCAGAACATGAGTAGATTCAATAATTTTCAGGAAGAATGTACATAGTCATACATACCAATACCAGAATATATAGGTATTTGTTGTAGGAATTCACGAGAATAAATTTTTATTCATACAATATTTTGCAATATCTACAGCTTATAAATCTGTTATAGAAAATGAAATACTATGTGGCCATGCGAGGAGCATTGTAGCTGATACTCTTAGAGGATATGAAATCCAAACCAAGTAGTTGACATTATAGATACAGACCAAAGATATATTATATATTCTCTACTAGGGAATATATAATATCCTACCTACTACCCTCGCCCCATCCACTTGAGGAGGATTGAAACAACCATAAGAAAAAGAATGAGCTATGGATTCATCTGGATGTTCATCTAAGGAAGGTGCAGTTTTGCCAACAGTCATCTGATCACTGTTGGTTGCTCCTCCCTCATTTACTGTTTTCATTGGTTGGATTCCTCCACCTTTCTCTAAATGACAACTAGGGTCTATTTGAAATATGTTCAAAATTCTTCAATAACTTACCTACAAAACTATATATTCTGATCTTTTTTTGAATCGATTAGTACAGCCGTAGGCTGAACGGACAACTCAATTTCAAACAAAGTTTTAAAATCCTTCCTTGACTTGATGGGATGAACCAACTTTTTATTTTTAGATGATAACACACTTGCGTGATCCATCCTTTGGGTTAGAGACCCACTGGTAGGATCAGTCACCCTCTTGAATTTATTATCACTAACATTCTTAATGCATGAATATCTATCATGGTGCCCTTATTATGAAGAAAATTTCAGAAACTTCTATACACTCATACTTCAACTCCAAATGTTATCTAATAATTTGAAGATTATGATTATTTCAAATATTACATTTCATATCCCAGATGTTGAATAAGCTCAGTGCTCATTTACAAGAGTAATTTGGTTGAAATTGTTTCTTAACATTGTTCAAACAAGTCAATGATCACCCTGACATGTTTTGAACTAGTAAAAACTTTTGGATAGGACAGATATCTTCTGTAGTAACAGTAACTCACTACTAAACAAATCTAGAAGCAATTCCTAGCAACTTTGTATAATCTGCTCCTTTAGAGTGAGTCTTCTCTTTCAAAATAGTTCTCAAGATAGTGGGTATGGGTACATGAATCCTTGTACCCAGGGGTGATCCATTATCATCTATTAAAACAATGTTGTTGCTATCGAATTTGGGTACTTTGGTTTTTTGGTTTTGTTTCAGGCCCACGAGTATTCCTTTCTTCTTCTCTCCTTTGATAGCAACTAGAACTTTATCTCCTATAAATAAAAGATGATATTAAACAATGAAATTAATGTGCATTGCTATTCAGTTGATTAGGATACATGCCTATCAGTCCTACACCAGTTTTATTATAAACGTGTATACATCGAGGTGGCTTCCCTTCTGCCATAGCCTGTTTTCCAATTTCACTATTATCCACCACTCGAAGCCTGGCTAGTTTCCGAATTTCACAGCATTGGGAAGAAACATGAAATTTTTTTGATAGTATGTTTGTTTTAAAAAAATTGCTAATTGCACTACGAACAAACATTTTTTGATATTTTTTTTGAGGTTATGTACATTTGATAGTACCTTAGATCATTTATAGCAATATATATTATTATGATGTAAGGTATAGCACATAAATCAAGGAATAGCACTATGAAAAAGAATGTGCCTAGATGACCGATGGTCGGCTGCCTATGAACATACCGAAATTTAAATATCGGTGGAACAACTGAAAAATATGTATGGGGATAGAATAATTATTCATAGTATATATATACTCTTTGGTTCATTTCTAATATGACATGAAAATTCGATTAATGATTCAATGAAACACAAGCTGGATATCATTGAGAGATTGAGTTGGTGCCCACGGCGGTTTTATGTATAAAAAAACAATCGCATTCTACATTTTACAATTCTAGGATTGAAATAATGTTATTGGTTTGGTTTTTAATGAATAGATAGTATTTTATAAAACTTTATACCAGCATCAGCTATTACATCATTTTCGAATCAAAATATTTCGATAACGGTACACAGTATCGAGTATAATTCTTTCTTCAGGATCATGAAGTTATTGATTCAAGAATCATGAACTTGAATACTAGCATGTTATTAAGGAACAACTTGTATATGATCTAAAGCAGAAAACATCTATGGCAGAATCCATAATAAAATAAGAAGAAACAAATGAGTCTGTGTCATAGATGAACCCAAATTTGGTTAGTTTGTGGTCTGTGTTTTTTGTTATGAGATGAACAAGGTGGATATATGGTATTAACTCGTTATTAGTTACGAGCAGCGTGTAGAAATAAGCCCTACGGTATTATAAATAATTGTGCCACAAATGAAAGATTGTAATTTTATTCCCTCCCACAGATCTGTGCACAGATCGTTGCTTCAGTTTAGGGAAAGTTGTGTTATTTTGAGCAGCAAGATCTCAGAAAGAGAATTTTGAGCAGTATAGGTAGTTGTAGATCAGATCTGTACAATTCTGAAAGCCGCTGGATCTGTTTTGTGAGAACCCTGGGATGAATTGAAGATAAAATGTTCTCCACTATCAAACTGTCTGTCCGATCACTGTCAGGCCTTTGCAGGTACTCGCAAAAAGTACCACAGGCTCTCCGAAGCAAAAAACCCAAGTCCACAAAAAATACAGTAAGTGAACATATAATGCACATCTGATAACCCTCACCAGGTCCAAAACTTTGTAGATATCAGACAGCTACGGGTTCTAGCTGGTACTGGGGGAGACGGTTGTGTATCCTTTCTATCACTTTTCAGCAATGAATTTGCTGGACCAGATGGTGGTGATGGAGGCAATGGGGGTCATGTCATATTTCAATCTTCACATGATGTTAAAGATTTAAAACATGTACCAACTTTTGTTCAAGCATCAAATGGAGAGAAAGGGTATAATAAAGAATGCCATGGAAAGAATGCTGAACATTATGTAATACCAGTACCAATTGGAACCATCATAAAAAATTCAGTGGGAAAAATAATTGGAGATTTGTCCGATGAGGGCCTAATGTTTGTTGCTGCTAGAGGTGGAGCTGGTGGCAAAGGGAATAGATTTTTCATCTCTGACACAGAGCAAGCTCCAAAAATTTGTGAATGTGGGGGTCAGGGTGAAGATATTGAATATACCATTGAGATCAAGAGTATGGCACATGTTGGTTTGGTAAGAAACTTGATTTGCTTTGATTTCATATACCTATTTGAGATCATGTGTTCCAGATAGGAATGCCGAATGCTGGCAAAAGCACACTGTTGAGGGCAATATCTAGGGCAAGGCCCAAGGTAGCCCCATATCCTTTTACCACATTGAGGCCACATCTTGGAATGGTTCAGTATGATGATTATGAGCAAATAGCTGGTGAGAATCTTGTTTCTAGTGCTTGATTTCTTTCAAATTTAATAATAGTATCATTCTTCGAATTATGGTTATATTATCAGACTCTGTAGTCTCAGATGATGAACACTGCATTCCATTGTTCCTTGTCTGCAACTCATGATGAGTTGCTCATATAATGTTGATGTAACTTTCAGTTGCTGACTTACCTGGTTTGATCCCAGATTCACATAAAAATAAGGGTCTTGGCATTCAATTTCTGAAACATGCAGAAAGATGCATGGCTTTGCTCTATATTATTGATATGTCTCTGCCAGAACCTTGGGAGCACCTCCAGACTCTCCAACATGAATTATCACAATTTAGCAAGAATATCATGGGGAGACCACAAATAGTTATAGGAAATAAAATGGATTTACCAACAGCTGATGGGAAAGTGAGTAAGATGAGAGAATATACAAGATTACCTGTAATTGCTGTAAGTGCAAAATTGGGTACGAACATTGCAGAGTTACTCAAAGAAATAAGGGTTATATATGATCAAAATGGGGAGCTCAATGAAGGAACTTGATCTTTTAATAAACCTACTTTTTAACAATGTGTTTGTTTTTAAAATTCATCATAAACCATCCGATATCTGTTTCGTTATGCCCATGATATACTTAACTGATGATATGCCCGTGTCTTACGGTGAAACAAGGGTTTGAATTGGTTCAAATATCAAACGTCAACTCCATGAATAAACCAGTCTATTCTTATTTGATCAACTCAACTTTAACCAAAAGGTGAAAAGGTTTTTTCCTTAGAGAAGCCATGACCTAAGAATGAAATATATCGGTTAAATCCATCATGCGTCGTGCAACAAATGAACAGACTTTTTGCAGTAGCAAGATTCACTAGTACATATTACATTTTTGAATTAACCTCTGAAAACTATCATGAAGTCGTCTCCCATTGAAGGAAATAAATGACCCAGTGCTTCTATCAAAGAGGTGTAACTCCTCTTCTGTGCTTTTATGCTCTAGTCTGCCAAGGAAGTTCAACTAGCATGTCTCAATTCCTATGCTCAATGTATTCCGTCAGGTGACGTCACCACTTTACCTTCTGTGTGTTTGTGTTTATGTTATGTCTCAGAATCCACATGTGTATTCTGTCACAGAATATATATATATATACTGGGTGGCCCAATGAAAACGAAACAAGGCCGATTCGACATAGTTATCGTTCTCAGAAAAAAAAACGCTCGAACCGGTCGATTTTTATTTCGAGATGGAAATATTTTGCGCATGTTTTTTCACTCAAATGGGATAAATGGTCAAGTGATACATTATTTTCAAGGTAATCGAAATCTCTTACCAACGATTCCTCGTTGTTGAAATTCGATGCAGTAGTTCTCGAGAAAACATCATTTTGTAGGTAGAATGATGTTCATCTAAGAAATGCCTCATCTGTTTTTTGAATCCTGTTCTATCCAACATTACATAAAGAATCATTTATTTCAATGTCAGTTCCTTGATCTCTCAGTAAATTGCATACCATGTTTCGTTTTCATAGATTTTAAGGGTTATTTTGGAACTTTGATCTGAATGTGTCATCTTCACTGAACATTTATATAAAAAACAACCATTATGTGATCGAAATCATTGAACATCTTAACAGAGATAAGTTAGTTAGTTAACTTATCTTTGATCTCAACGAGCGTTGCAAGCGCCCAAGGATGTATGACTATAGTCTACTACTATCGATATACTCTTTGGTACTACTACTATAGGATGGCCTGATCGCCTGAATTCATCATCTTGTTGATACCGAAGATATGATATGACGGACAGATATAGTTGAACATCCTTGGCAAGATCCTAGTGTGAATGACTTTGTGACAGATGTGTTTGTGACTAAACAATTTGACTTGGCTAGACTGTCTGTTACCTGTCAGTCTGTCTTTTTTGACTGTATGGCCCATGATACTATGGCAATCTGTAGGGTGTTTTTTTTACAATGATATCAAAAAATCCAAAATCAGGAATAAGGAAGTGGATAAAGCGAGGTGCTCTTACGCTGTTCGTATTCGAGGCAGCTTGTTTCGCAGGAAGCTATTTCATCTGGAACAAAATTAATACTGAGAGAGGTAAATAGATGCACCAGGATTGCCCTGAATTATTCATATTGCCTTATATAATTATAGATTTCCGAAAATATCTTAAGGATAATTACCCAACCGTTTTGGAATTGTACTATACGACCGGCGAAACATTCAATAAAGAATACAGATTGAGACAAGTTGATCAGACATTTTGGGAAAAACAAAATTGATGGCCACTACAACTATTAGGTCGCTTTTCTGGTTGTGTACATTTTCTGGACTTGGTTTTGGTCTTTTAGCTCTATCAACTCCATCAGAATCGGAGGTTATCAACTTAAAAAAGGTAAATAAGTAGCCTGCTCACAAATGTCAAATGTTCTGTCATCAAGTGCTAATATTTTCACCAATTACTGGTATATTACAGAAGTTTGTGGAAGAAGGGAATCAGAAAAAACAGGCCCAATTCACTGATATTTTACTAGCTGCAGCAGAACAGCCTAAGCCCTTATACCGATTATCCAAGGATGCCATTGAAGAAGAACTGAAAAAAAACTAAATATTCTCACTACTTCTGCATTCACCTCTCATTAGAATTATCACACTATGGAAACAATAAGTGATAATACAAAATTGGATTTACTAAACAAACGTGAATTAGAAAGACAACTCAACCTACAAAAAAAGAAAGACTTTAAAGACCATCTATTGCCAAATAGTGAGAAACTTGAAATTTTTGAGAAATTGTTTGATGAAAAGAAGTTGTGTATAGAAGACATGATCAATAATTCTCGAAACTGTCCTGAGAACGAACTTCCTGATCATTTCAATTTGATATCCAAGGAAATATTATCCTTGCAAAAGTATGTAGCATCTTCAAACATATTTCTAAGGAACTATGACCTACAAAGATGCCAGCATGTCTTACAGGACCTTTCTGTAAAGCAAAAACTTCATGAAGATGAATTACTTCCTAAGAAGAAATTTTCCTTCAGAAATAGATCAAAACACGCAAACAAGAGCTGCTCTAATGACAAACATGAAGTAGATTCTAGTAACAAAATCCAAGTTCAAAAAACTTTTTGTGGTATATTCAACAAGGAAAATGAATCTTTAACAATGACTCATGACGAAATATTCAAAAAAGACATCACTTTTGAAAATATGAAAGGTTGTAGAATATTTTTAAAAGGAAGTCCATCCACTTTACATTTGGATAATTTGATGAATTGCCAAATTTTCTCTGGACCAGTATCCACTTCAATTTTTGCAGAAAACTGTGAGAACTGTACATTAGTTATATCCTGTCAACAGTTGAGATTACACAGTTCCAGAAGAATGACCATTTATTTGCATGTCACTAGCAGAGCTATAATGGAGGATTGTGAAGAAATATTAGTTGCCCCATATAATTTGAAGTATGATGGAATTGAAGATCATTTTCTTAGTGCTTCTCTTGACATTAATTTGAATAATTGGAAATGTATTGATGATTTCAACTGGTTAAGTGAGAAACATTCACCAAATTGGAAGGAGATTGTAGAAGGTGATAGAGTACTTCACTGGGATCAAATATAAAACTCGGCTATATAATTATTAACTCTACTACTTATTGAAAAAATAATTCAATTCACAATTTAAGGAGTATGAGCAGGATTACTACTATTCATTATTGTTTAATTTGAATGGATATTAAAACTTAACACACTTCTTATTTATATTTTTTCTTTTCTCTCCACAAAGTTTCACATTATTATTAAGCATATAATACCAAGAGGATACATTTCTTGCTCAATTTCTTAGTAATAATTTTCCTAATATTCTTTGATGAATTTCAATCTACTGAGTTCCAAAGTGAAAACCGTTTTGGCTGTTGCCTCTGGTTCATTTCACTATGAAAATCTTTGAAGATTTCAATCTTTCTGCAGAAAATAAAAAAAAAATATGCACCACATAATTGAAGGGACCCCACCAGTGGAAGTTGACTATAATGTTTATTGAAATGCTGTGAACTCTATAACTTGAAATCTACAGAACATAATTCATTGAATTTTGATAAACGTAGATTATTTTAAACATCATATCCAACAATATGGCGTTTTCCAATGCATTCTCCAACATAAAACCAACACAGGACTTCTACTCCAACAAGGGTATTCAACCAAGCTTCTTTAACAGTTAGATTTTTCCACGATCCATTTTTCGCCCCACTGAGTAATCTACCAATACCAGCTCTTATTTGAGGAATGTCTGCAGGAGTTGGTGGAGAGAGTTCAACTTTGGCATATTTCCAGAATGTGTTCAACTTAGGACGACTTTCCTGAATAAGCCCTGAAATAAATCGGCTTCAGAGTTTATTGAAGTTTGATAAATCGAAAAATCAAATGAAACTTGAAACACCTAATCATTACATAATTGAAAAACATTATGAAACTATCATCTGATTATACTCACTTCCTGCTAAGACCGGAACTTGAGCGATCAATTTGGACATATTTGAAATTTTATCACCACGTTAGTGTATCCAAATGAGAGCAATGGAGATAATAATTAAGAAAATAGTTTTATTCCTCCAATTGCCTCACCAAATCACATCACACTATTCACAGTACAAATTTTGACCTTTTGACTTTGACATTTACATTCGTGACTGACAAGTGATAGGATCATAAAACACTAGAAAAGGAACCATAGATATAAAAGAGGGGAAGCACGTCTGCAGTGCGTCTGCACTACAGTGACTCTATATACCACAGTGGCGACAATGGTATAACTTCTTTTCTATTGGTCGTTTCAGGGGTATACTTTTCTCGAATTGTTCGAGTTCCATTAGTATACAAATAAAAAGAGACCGAAATACATAACCAGTGTATGTTGGAGAAGGAACAACGAATCCTCAAAATAAGAAGTCGAATTTGATACTACCCCTGGATCGCAAGAAGTATGTTTATGCCATGACATGAATAGGCAAAATTCGAATATTTGAATCTTGTGTTCAATATAAGTGTTTTCTTTCGAGCTTTCAATGATTTTTTTTATTGTTTTTGTAATATGATAGCTTCCATTGCGATTGATTGGAAAAAGCTTATTAGATTATCGATTAAAAACAATGGATTTTGCTCCCATTTTACTTGTGGTAGCAGTGGTAGCAGTTTATGGCGCGACCCGCGACCTCGTTGAATGGTTGAATACAGAAAACTTGAAACCACAGAAGCGGTTTGCGGAAACCCTGCAATTCTCAAAATTATACCTAACCTCAATCGGAGTGTAAATCGTGTGACTGACAAGTTCCTTAATATTTTTTATGAAATATAAAATGCCATCGACTTCTCTGAAATGGCAATTAGCATTCGGTTTGGGAGCAGCAGGCGCTTTGGGCTTAGCTTATTGGTATTTGAGGACCAACAGGCATCAGACCTTACAAACCGTAGAAACTGTAGTGGCAAAAGAAGAAACTCTTTTTCAGAAAGCACAAAGATACAAAACTGAAGGCAATGAAATGTTCAAGAGAGGCAAATATGATGAGGCTATTTCATTGTATAATAAGGCCATAGACACTATTCCAGATGAGTTCAAAACAGATTTGGCTACATATTACCAAAACAGAGCTGCAGCTTATGAACAATTGAAGAAATGGAGCTCTGTCATAACAGATTGTACGAAAGCTATTGAATTGAATAGTCGATATGAAAAAGCTCTTTATCGTCGTGCCAAAGCAGAGGAAATGATTAAAGATTGGGCAAGTGCTCTCGACGATATAACATCTGTTTGCTTGTTACAGAATTTCAGTAATCAGTCTGCTTTATTAATGGCTGATCGTGTTTTGAAGGAATTGGGGAAGAAAAATGCTTCTGAAGCTATGAAAAATAAAAAACCTATTATTCCTTCTAAAAATTTCATTAAAACTTATTTTGTGTCTTTTTCAAATGATCCTGTCTACAAAAAGCTGCTTGAAACTACTGATCCACTGGGACAAGGTGATTTGAAAGGCTTTCTCAAAGCCAAATTGGCATTTGCTACAGAAAAATATGAGGAAGTAATACCTGCATGTACTGAAGAATTGAATTTCAGTGAATCAGAATCTGGCTACAAACTTGAAGCTTTATCATTGAGGGCTTCATTTTATTTCTTGACAGGACAGTTCAATTGTGCATTAGAAGATTTATCAGCCATTATTGACACAAAAGATGCTGATACTTTAATCAAAGTTAATGCTCTCATTAAAAGGTCTTCAATTTATATGCAGACTGAAAAAATTCAAGACTGTTTAGCAGATCTGGGAACTGCTGCAGAGTTAGGTCCAGATGTGTCAGGTTTGTACATATTTTATCTCATTGATAATATATATATAATAGCATTGGTTTTATAAACGTATTAGAAAGAAATGGTTTCATACAACTAGAAATTTCACACTATTTTCTGAAATTCATATCAAATACATTCTAAGGGATATTTATTCATTTAAGTGAAATTCATCATGTTCAGATCCTCTGAATATGATCTCAATTTCCATTAGTGATGTGGACAATTTCAAATAATCCCTCCAAAATTTTCAATTTTCAGTACTCCATCTAGCGCTCGTTCTAAGCTGGCGTCCTTTCTGAATTGTACAGGGTGTTCCCGTATATTTTTGCACCCCACCTGCAGACGTTAGGTTATCAGAAAATAATGGTTACAATAGTTTTATATTTTTTTTGAAATCATAAGAAATTTGTACACACTGTATCTCATATCTACAAAGGGCTATTTTTTCTGGTTCCAAAACTACACACACATGGTTTTTTCATTCATCCATTTTTTAAATATGAGCATATTTATGAAACATCTTATAGAAATAACTGAATTTGGACTTTCTTGTTCACAAACTGAGCATACTTGAGAAATAATCACCTTAAATAAACCTATAGACAACAGTGTTGTTGAATTTCTAACAATACCTTAACAAATATCTGAGACACTCTTTGATATCTCATATTTCAAAAATGTTGATATTTGAAATGTTCAAAATGAGACAATTTTATATCTCAACACCTTGTGACTTGAGAACTGAGAATTTCATGACCCAAGTTTGACCTATTTATCAAATTCTGGGACTCCCTGTATAAATATTTCACCCATGAGTATATTCATTTTTCATGATTCGAATCAAATAATTATTGCTATCTAATGAAATAGGATCTTGAATGGTTTCTATTAAAACTACCCATTTGGTATATGGGTATTTGACTGACTATTCATTGTGAACATTGATTTTCCAGATGTATATCATCATAGAGGCCAGGTGAAACTTCTTATGGAGAAGACTGATGAAGCCAGGAGTGATTTCCAAAAAGCTGTCGCGCTGAACCCCAATTTTGCAGTAGCAGTTGTACAAAAATCCTATTCAGACTATCGACAAGCAATGCAGACCCAAGACGTGGGACTACTTATGCAAAGCATGAATGATTTTAGAGCAGCCATTGAAAAGTTCCCATCTTGTCCTGAAACCTACATACTATTTGCTCAGGTAACACATAAATTAGTCTATGCTATTGGGAGTTGCAAGTATTAGAAACCTCACATTTTCTTATTCACTGTTGAGAGCTGAATTGTTCAGAAAATCAATTGGCTTTTAACACAATATGAATTTTGAAAGTTGATGTCATTTCTGGTTGATCTGGAAGTTATGAAAATATTTTTGGGTTCAACTACATAGTTTATGAATCGATATAAGTAATATGTAGTTCAAATAAGTGAAAAATATTGAAATAAAGGCTTTAAAAAAATGTCCATTCCACGACAATTTTGATCAGATATGGATTTCCATTCGTGGAAGTCACATGAAAAGTTTGGCGTGTGCAAATCTATTCAACTAATTGTGAGGCTGAAAGCAAGCAGGAAATAATTCTGGAATCGAATTTGATGAGAATGTGAATAGGAAAACTCATATCACTTATCAGTACCCGCGATATGTCATTGAAAGCAATACCAATGTCTACTGTTATGGGCAGTGTGATGCTCAATGGTTGTAAGATGTTTTCATTTCCTACTTCTCTTTTTTCAATTTCACTGAGTTTACACTTTATTTAGAGGGGAAAACTCTCTGCATCATTGCATTTTCAAATGAATCACCCTGTATAGACGATACAATATAATGCAACATATGGTCCACATATAAATAAATAAGCTGGAGAGGCACAAGGTCTACACATCAATACACACTTCTATTGAACATTTTCTCATCAAATTGCATTCAATGCAATCGAAAAGCAACTATAAAGTCATAAGCAATATTATCTGTATTGATCATTATAATAAATCTGATCTATCTTTGCGTATTTCCAAGTTCCTGGGTAATTTGGTAATGCAGAACTGAGAAAAAGCAATTATTCCACTTTAGGTGAAAGCTGAGAAGCAGGAGTTTCAAGAAGCTGAAGAATTGTACAAGAAAGCCATGGAAATTGATCCAGAAAACGCTTCTATCTACGTACACAGAGGTCTTTTACTTCTGCAATGGAAAGGAGAGATCGAAAATGCAGTACAGATGATAAGAGAGGGTATAAGGATCGATGAGAAGTCCGAATTTGCATACGAAACTTTAGGAACAATTGAAGTGCAAAGGTGAGTCTCCACTTGGATAAAAACGAGAACTGAAAACTACATTAAAAAAAGAAATTGCTCTCGCAGAGGTAGGGCAGTACCGACTATGTATGTTTAGAATCAGGTTCTTTGTATTCAGGAATACAATATTCAGTTTCGGGAGACGTATACCAAAGAGAATGATATGCAACTAAATAATAAAATAGAATTGCAATTCCATTCATGCATTATATCCTATGAATTTCTTTGACTCAGTTTATCAATTCAGAAAACTAAAAGGCCTCATTCAAGTTTGAAAGCTGTTACTTTTTTGTGAGAGTAGTATTCTGATGCTTTTTATTTGTTCAAATGAAATCCGTGACGAGGGTTTTATATGGTACATTTCTAGAGATGAGTTTCATCAAGCTGCATCCAGATAGAAACAACTAACTGGAAGAAACTTTCCACCTGCAAAAAAGTCGACACTTGTAAATTCTTCTTGTTATTTCTTTTGCGAACTCTTGGTGTTGCAATAATGAAAAGAGCGGAATTTTTTCAAATTGAGCTACGATATCATTTTTACATATTACATCGAGGATTTTTTTGGTTCCAGAGGAAATTTGGTTATCGCAATCGACCTATTCAATAAAGCAATAGCCTTGGCGAGATCAGAAATGGAAATGGTTCATCTCTTCTCTCTGAGAGATGCAGCAGCCTCTCAGTTGAAAATTACCACCAAATTAGGGGTGGGTCCCGATCTGCTCAAAGGAGTATCTTGATTTTCCAGACTATAGGTCCTGATGGAATAACGAGAAAAAATTATGTGTCCGTTGTTATTGTAAATACAAGTCATTCCGAAATTAAAAATTTCTAGTTGTTGCTATTGGTTTATTTAAAAAAACGATTTATTTGGCCTCTTATCATTTTTTTCTTTGTACAATGCGATCTTATATTTGTATTGTTCATTTGAGAGAGGCATATGAAAAAATAATGTTTTCTGAAATCCTTGCATGCTAGTCTGTCGCGGTCCTCGTGGGTGCTAACATTAAATTTTTAGGGGGACTTTCATCGCATATTCGATAAAAGCCCCACCAAGGAAAGTTCGTTCAACCAATGAAAAAAATATACTGATAAACCTCAATTTTGCCCAGAAAAGTGTAACATTTTACTGATAAAATTTATTACAATTGTTTGGAAAGTTTTGTCCCGAAAGTACAAGAAAACACTCCTGATATTGTTCAGGTATAGGTGGAGATTGTCAGTTGGTATTAGTAATTATAAACATCATGCTACTGATGTTGATTAATTTCAGTGATTTTCAATCACCATTCAATCATACGAAGGTACTTCTAGTGCTTCATACATTGTTATAAATAATAATTATTGAAATTTAAGATATTTCAAATACTCTTCAACCTCGAAAAATATTCCATCATCTAGAAGTAGAATAATGTTGTTCAGTTGAGAATCAAAAGGATTAACAGTGACCGAAATATGATATACCTTAATGGAAGTAGAGAATATCACGACCCTTCCAACTGAGGAATGTGATATGGTTCGGTTATAACACAGGAAAATTTTTCTCAAAAACATAATGCAGTTTGAAGTCATTTTAATATCATTACTGTATTAATATACAATTATTTAGAAGGACGGTGCAGAATAAAATTATATATATATATATAAATATTTTATATAAACTAAATAACAAAAATGTTCATCGTTTGGAAGGCACTTTAGGAAACCGACAACCAAATTCACAATTTCAATCGCCCTGGATATGAATACAGATCCAGAACAAAATCAATTTACATAGAACAGAAAAAATAAATAAATAAATATAATTCGAAGGTGGATTATTCATAAATGATATATTTACAAAGGAATTTTTTTATCAAAGAAACTGGTGCCAAAGAAGTGATTTTGTGATAATGTGACATCAGTTCATAAATAAAAACAAATATTAATGGAAGTTAGGAACAAGCTACATTTCTTATATCTTTACAATGCGATGATTTTCAAAAATATTCAGTGTGCGAGGAAATCGAATATTATTAAAATCATAGTATACCCGTATTTTGTACTTCAAAGAAGGAAACAGCAATTGGTTCATACTGCATAATATTTCTCATTGTTTATATGGATAGCTTAATTATATATAAGTATGCAGAATAATAAGCTTGTTTTATTTGTGATTATTATTATTGCTATTGGTTTCTCGTTATTGTATTTTAGTTAGGTTCCTATAAAATGTGTATATTAATGAATGGTGAAGAATGCGATATGTATACATAATGATACCGAAATATAATAATAATGGTCTAGCAAATTTGTATCGAAACTGAATTTGGACTCATCACGGCATTTATACTCTCTGATATTTTCTGTTGCTATCATAAGTTGAACACAGTCGTACAAAAATATCATCATTAATATATCAATATTCAACCAAAAAATGGTGAAATATATATAAAAAATATGATCTTTCATCATAATGTTAATGGAAATTATCAAGAGAGTCATGTAGTCTTCATTCTTCACATAATGAATATTTTTGATAAATGGTTTTTCTCTAAGATAATGAGATACATTAGAATAGCTACACCGTAAACACAGCTACCTCAGCGGTCATATACTATAAGGTACATGGTTACTTTAAAGCTTACGTGTAATATCAGTTTCACAAAATGAAAGAGTACGTTTTTCTGAAAAGTACGACCAGAATTCACGGTAATCGGAACATCCAAAATTTCCAGTGTTTTAATTGTGTTGAGAACGGGAGCAGATTCGTCCCCGAAAAGTCCACCAAGATAAGTAGAAGTTTTATTCTCATTAAATATATTTGTATTTCCAAATTCTTCAGAAACAAGGTGTCACTGACAAATAGAGAATTTCTCTTTTGACATTTCGGGGCAGATCACAAAATCTGACCTCACTACAAATATATTGAAATAATTTTTAATAACTTCTACTTTATTTTTCAGAAACGAGGAGAGAAAATCCCACAAAAAGCTGAAAAATGAACGTACCACCACGTCGATAAACTTACAGACAGTATTTCATCACCAATTGTACAAAAGATGTCCGATTTTTTCCGAACGTCAGATTCTGTTACCTGCCAATGGACAAACGATATTTCAAAGTTATTATCAGGCCTTCCGAAATTAAAAAAAAAAATGATGGGACCATATGACTATAGAGACTGAGGCAAGTAATTCACTTGCTTCACACAAATATAGATATTCATATTTTTCCCCCCTAAGCTAAGAATCTCGGCACTTTAATTGGAGTAGTGTTTCTACCAAAAATCATTTTAATTTTATGAACTGAAGGGAAAATATTGCAAGAACTATCTGAAGATTTCAGCATACATTCGAAGTCAAACAGATCATGAATAAGGCTCTGTATCAAAACTAGCCGGTTGTTTGGGAAAGTCATATTTTTATTGCAGGCATATGCAGAAAACAGTACCTCTTATAATGGTCTAAAAATAACGTGGCTTTCTCTATTCGTCAACATGATACTAGCCTCTTTGAGAATTTCGATTCAATTATGTCAGATCTTCATTGAACTATGCTACTGTTCGGTTCATGATTCTCATTCAAAACTCGAGCCTAGAATCTGACGCGACTAATCAAATTTTGCTGCTTCTAAACGCTCAACACTATCTACGGAAGACTTTGACTGATGTATACCTATGTATGTATACACGTATATGTATGTGTATAACACTGTCAGTCAAACATAAATGACATATACCTGTCTCTGATATACTTGAGGGAATACAATGAAATACAATTCTATCCATACATTAACAATCAATTAACATAATCAATATTCATAAAATGATCACTTTGGAAATGGTCGAATATATATTGCGCTTCTATTCACTGTTGTTAAGTTTGATTTCGTATCATTGGGTGACAGCTTCTGACGGTTTCAAGACACGTTCAAATATATCAATATAGATCTGTATCAATTACCACCACCTCTCAGAAAAAACGTACACTTTAGTTTAGTATTTGAAGGGGTAAAATGCATCCAGGAAGATACCATAGTCGATGTCGATGCCCTTTCATAAATATTATGGTTCTAGTTTACATTCGTCAATATTTTTATAGGTACAATATAATTTTTCAGCCATACAACAAGAAGTGTTCATTCAGATAGTACACCCTGATATATTTGTTCTATATAATGTTCATTATATACCGTGAGCACGAATCCGATAACATACATGAGCTTCCAATGGGCTAAACTTCGGAAAAATCATTATGCATTGTACACAGTGAGATAAAATACTGTCTTCAAACAATCAAATTCATGATACGACTACTGATATCCAAAGAAACAAATCGATATCCTCTCCAACTATTCCTCGTCGATTTAAGAATTGAAAAAAAAACATTTGTAATATTCCATAATATGGAAGTGTGTCTATTACATTCACTATTGTGAAAATCTCATTTACTTGATTCAATATTTTCAAACAATTCACGTATTCTGTTTCGTTGATCACTCTAACTACCATAGGTTACAAAATTTATATAATATACATATAGAAGTAATTCCTTTCACTTCAGCATCTTCTTAATCAGCCTGCTCCAGATCTTACAAAAATTATGACTAATTGCCCATCTTCCGGTGTAAAAAAAGTTTTATAAGTGTTCGACAACTTTGTACCAGAATCTACATGGTGTTTGCGAAACTTGAACGATAAATCAAGTGGGTAATAAAAGATGAATAAACAAAAGGAAATCAAACAACTATTGTTGCAAAAAAATATTCTGGGATAATGAATCAAAAAGTTTTCCTATATTTTTTGTTTACCACTGACCAGAGGGCAATGACCCAGTCTAGAAGCGCTTTCGGCATACGCAAACGCTCCCTTCTGTTTTGAAATTTGAGTCAATACACGCCTCGCACTGTGAACAGGACGGTCAAATTTTTTTCACAACTTAACCTATTGAATTTATAGCTACAATTTCGGAAACATCCTGTACGAGAAAAATCCTGAAAGCAATAAACTATGTGTGCCACTTCTAATGATAGTATAGTTGCAAATTATACCTAGCTATTGAATCGCAAAGAGAAAATATAATGGAATATAGGCTAATATACTTCGAAGTGTCTGTTACATTGTGGTGAAATCTTGATCGTTCGAATCTCAACCAGATCACACTCCAAATTAGGTTTTGAATAGCCCAATATGATTTCATTTGTTGAAAAGATTAATGCAGATAAATTGAAAAACGTTTTAAAAAAAATTGGTCCGATTCCTCATTGAAGATATTTCAAGGAAATTATCACTCATGTGAGTTTTTCCTCATCAAAATGAATATTATCTAGTTCCGTGATCACTTGGTATTCAATAAACATAGTTGTAAAGGAATGAGTTGTTTTGGACTTTCCTTGTCAGAAAAAGTAGCCATTGGAAGTCAGAAACAACTTTTTTCGATGAAAGGTTATGCCAATATCTTTCAAACGCACATGTAGGTCTATTGTCTCATTGGATTTCAACTGGGGGTTCACTTGATAGATTTTATATAGACTCGATCATTCGTTTGAAAAAAGATGGCAAAACCCAACAAAAACAATTGAATTTAAGTTCGGTGCATATTTGGTGTTATGATAAATTTTTGGCAGAAAGGTGAAATGTATCAAAAAATGCAATTTCAAGATACGCCATGAGCTCTCCTGACGAAGCGATACTTGCTTAAATAAAATGTTGAATATTGGCTAAAATAAAATGTTACGAAACAACAACGTAGTAACAATAATAATTATAAATGCAATAAAACAAAAAAATGCGACTGAACTAACAAAAATTCTAGTATAATGTAAAAATAAACGATATTAAACTTTCGAATAATTGAGGCGTCAGTTAATTAAAAAATAGCTGAAAGTTGATGAAAAAGTTATATTTTAGTATGATCATGTTCACGTTGATACTGTGTAGCGCAATTACATAATTTGTGAAAAAAAAACTCATTTCATTAAGAATCAAAAATATAGTCTATTCATTTCCAGTCAAACAAATGGCATTCAAAAAGCGAATATTGATAATTCAGATTTTTTGTGGTGAAAATTTACTGCTGCCGTAAATCAACTTTCCATGTACTAAGTAGGTATATGAGTTTATTGGATGGAGATGAATAGATTATGTATGTATAGGCAGGTATTCAACGTACTAAAATGGAAAAAGAGTGGCATCCAATTTATTGGTACCGAAAATTGATTCGTAAATCAACATATCACAGATTGTTATCAGTTTACAAAATATTTTCATTAAACTGTAGAATGCTTTAAAGCTACCTGTCAAGAAGAAAATAACCAATCAATTATCGATTTAAATGCAAAATAATCACAATAAAATTATAATATAATTTCTTGATGTTACACTTTTTGATCACATTCAGACAGTTTTTTTTCAAATATTTTAGTCCATTGGTTCGAATTCTTTGGGATTTGTGAAAGGCCAGTTCCATAAAAGTTATTGTATATAAAACAGAGTTCTTTTTGTACAGTATATAAAACGTTAGTCTTAAAATACATGATGTACAAAAGTATATTAGGTCGACTATAAATTATCTGCTTTTTGCAAGAAGTAAAGGACAAAATATACACCAAAATGCAAAATTAATAATTTAGCTCCTTCGTTCACAATGTTTTGAGCAATATTACAATATTTATTGTTAAAACTTGCCCACAAGCGGTGGTCCCTAATGTATAGGTTGTTGCTAAAATCTACACAATCGTAAAAAAATAGGCAATTTGATTATATATACTTTCGTTATTGTAAGAAAACAAGATCACGAATGTTACATCGACTTATTCTGAGTATTTTTCACTTGTCCTTAGAAATTAAAACTGTGTGAAATGAAGAAAGATAGTAGGATAATGCATGAATGACTTCAAGAAATTACCTACTCGATCAAAAGGTATTTTCTCGTGAAAAATAACGGAAGTTATTTGAAAATGTTCTTCATGCTTTGATGTATTTTGAGGTCCAGAATAAGTCAATGGTTTTATAATGTCTTCTTATCAAAAAGAGGCTCCTCTCTTCTGTCAGTCGCATCATAAATTATTATAAATTTTTAAAATAATACAACAACAACTACAAGTCATCGTATATATTTCAAGTGCCCTTTACTTCTCTTATATATGACATTCATCGACTTCTATCAACGCCTTCATTTAACACATTTTTAAAGCAGCTTTATCACGCACGCGTTTCAGGACGTGGAATAATTTTGAAGCAATTCTATTTTCTGACCAACGAAAAAGGCGACCATCAAAAAATCGCAATTCATTCATCTTGTAACATCTTGAAAATCAATATTTTTGATGTAGGAAAACCAAGACAGCATCACCTATTAAATGCTCCATCGCCCGGGAAATTTCTATACATGTAATTCACGTAAATTATTAGGCATGTAAAGTTTGATGGTTTTTGCTGCTATGAGTACACCTTTATCTCTGGCCAAGCAACTAAACACTGCTATAGCAATATTTTCTACATAACGTTTAGGTGTCAGGAACAGACAAGAAAGGAGTTCTCTTCTTCTTAACAAAATATACGTTCATGTTGTCTTTACCCTTCACGTAGACCGAACCTCGCGGTTCGAACTCGTACTTTTCCTGCAGAACGCTCAAGCAAACTTCACCAACCTGTATCCGACCTTTCTCGCCAGTGCTATCCATCCTAGAGGCGATGTTCACCGCATCACCCCATATATCATAAAAGAGCTTCGTGTTACCAATGACGGCTGCCGTTACTTCCCCGAAATTGTAGCCCACACGCAGCTCCAAGTCGAATCCCAGAAGATCTCTATTGAAGTTGTTAACGACGTTTTGCATTTCCAATGCAAAGTCCATCAACGCGAAGAGGTGTTCGTGTTGGTCTTTTTGATTCTTCCGTTTGCGAGAATCCAATCCGCTGGCTGCCATGAAAGTGGAGCCTATCGTTTTTATTTTTTCGACGCTATCGAATTCGGGACGATCCAAGAGCTCGTCGAAGTCACCGATCAGTTCGTTCAATACTCTCAGGTATTCCTTTCCTCCTTCATAGCTCTCGTCGTACATCTCATTGAAATTCACGATACTCGCGAATATAATTGCGACATCTTTGAAGTTTTCTGAGTATTTGGCGTCTTTTTTCAGTTGTTCAGCAACATGTTCTGGTACAATATTGTAAATGAGGTAATCGGCTTGGTTCTTCAAACTTTGCACTTTATTTTTATCCCGATTAGCTACGAAGTTTGCGTGGAAACTGACCCTGTAACCAATTTCGAATCCTCTCGTCAAAAGCCATATCAATATGACTAGAAGAAATAGATTCAGAATCATTTCTGCCTTGGAATAGCAACAAGAATCGCTTTGTACCATCTCTCGGGTGAAATTGAAGTTATCGGATACCACAGAAACATTACGAACAGCGCTTATTTCACGGGTACAAGAAGTTCTGATGAAAATGAAGATAATAATCAAACTTCCAACAGTAGCTAGTATGCTTTTCATCCAGCAATTCAGCTGGGTGAAGTTGAAAAAATGAACGAAGCCCACGAAGAGCAAGTAGCTGAATATATTGAGGTTGTGCGGAGACATATTTTCTTCATTTGTGAAATTTGCTATAGCGGAAATCAGAGGTAAAACGACAAGTACTGCCCCGAACATGTTCCATCTATAAAATCGGATAAAACACCAAAAGACTCTATCGAACCACCTCACCACTGTTTTCAGGCATAACGCCAATCCCAGCAGTTGACATGCGAGTAAGGTACAAAAAGTCATCAACCAAATGTCAGTCACTCCGTATACCAGAGCAGCACCGGTGGACACAACGACAAAAGTCACAATCGATACTACCACATCTAAATAAGTATTGAAATTTGAGTTGGCAAGCGTGACACCTGTGCTATCCCGTTTGGGAATGTGGTGAACGTTCATTCTGTACTGTCGCTCCATGTCGGCGTCTTCGAAGAACAGGGTGATATTGGACAGCGGCGGTTTGATGAAATAGGACGATCTCGATTTGGAATTGTCCTGAACACATTTGATCAGCTGTCGATCTGATTGTTTTCGCAAATTTTGTATGCACGTTCCGTATTTATCGAAGAATGGTCCATAGTTCTTTGGCACTTTGGGGCTGGCATTGATTGAGCATTGGCTTGACGTATAATATCCAGATACACGGTGATGAAGTATTTCTGAGTTTGGAGCATTTTCAGTCTGGAATCAAGGATAAACAGACGATTCAATAATGTAGCAAGATGAAAAATATCCGCAGGAAAAATAGTTTTTTTTTTGTTAACATTAAAGCAATCAGTCAGCTCCAATTAGTGATCAAAGTTGGTTTAGTAGCAGATAATTTGAGTCCTCAGTTCAATTATTCTCTCATAATTTTGACTGTAATATTTTGTTTTTAGAAGACCCTCGATATTTCTCTCCTAGTTTTCAAAATAAAACCTATAGTTATCAAACTAGCTCAATGAGTAGATTCATTTAAATTTAGTGAATTCAAGTTCTTCTTTCATTTTCAAAATTAAAGGAATGTTTTTTTTAATCAAAGATGATACGATTGAAATCGGTGACAAATGTCAAATGGTATAAATGATTATAGATAATCAATTGATGAATAATCAGAGAGTGGAAATGCAAGCTGAATGAATCAAGATATTCACAAAGGTTGTGAGGTCACATTTTTTTTTGTTATTTTCCACGCTATTATTGAATTTTGTGTTGAATATTTGCATCTCGCGGATATGTGACTGACGTTTACATAAAATAAAATATATTCATACTATAGTACTCACCTGTATACTACTTCTTCTACTGTTACTTTTGATCCCTGAGTCCTTCCTACTTTGATTCACGTTTTCCTCCAAGCCGGCAATGCTAGATAACCTGCTTGGCAAATCAATAGACCTCTTGGGCCTATGCAGATTACCAGAAGAAACTGTCGCACTTCTAGCCCTTTCTCTTGGCTCCATACCTGTTCGTTCAAGTAATCATTCAAAAGGTCTCGCAAATTGATTGAAGTATGTGCTAGAAAAGATTTTTCATTTTCCAAGACTCCTGATAAATTTCTCTAATTACGTACGACTTAAAATAAGTTATAATTCACAAAACGATTATCGATTTATTAAGATTTATTAAGAAGATTTAGAACTTCTGTTGATAAACCTCATTGTTATCAATTGATATTTTCCGAAGTATTCAGAGATCGATAAAATCGTAACAAAAATAATGACAAACATGTGAAATTTGCCGAAGAGGCATGTATAAGAGTGGGTCATAAAACAGGCATTCAGAAATATCATAATCTCTAATTTGTAGTGAAAAGTTTTCACATAAAATTGAGTGTTTTATTTACTTGTGATGTTGGTTGATTCTCTCATAGTCAAATGAATTATAGTTTTGAAAATAATTGCATTATAATGATCCTCTCTCCAGGTCCATTACAATAAGATAAGTAGAAATCTTGATATTGAATATATTTGTCTTCAATTTTTTTACAAAATGAGGTGTAACTGACAAATGTTTGGTGCAGTCTGTCTGGAAACCTTCTTACACATTGCTGTTTGGCAGTGTACAATATAGTAAACAACCTCACTTCACAAAACCTGTGTTCGACCCGATCAAGTTTCCCTTAAGACACTGACTATTCTCTGTACTCCTATCAGTATGAGTAAGCGTCTCATGTAATAACCAAACGGGTATTTTATTTCATGAATCAGTACAACTACACGCAGCACGCCCGTTGAAATATTAAGTATAAATAAGAACCAACCCTCATTTATTTATGCATTCGAAATATTATTCCTCGTGAATTGACAAGAATTTCAAATCAAACATCACAGAAGGCATCAATAATGAAAACAAGGATATTTAGCTGTCAAAATCATTCGTAACGTCTGGTTTCAGCGGAACGCCTATTTTGATATTTATTTTAATGAATTAAATGAAAATAATGCAGCTGATTCCTAAAATTCATTTCAAAAACTTTCAAGTTCAAAGGTTGATAACAAGGATACCTCTTTTCTGTTAAAATAGCGTTTCTCGATATTTTCGATTGGGGAAGAGCGCTAACCTGAAAACCAATAAAGTTCAGTATTCATGTATTATGCATTCAAGTATTTATGCTTCAAATGAAAAATCGATCGAAGTGGATAACAAAGAAGATAACAAATTATGATTTTTCGTTCATACCCAAAGAACACTATTTTCATGATACATTTCAAAAACTTTCAATATTTTATTGCGGCATCGTAATATTTCGAAGTCAAAAATTTCCAACCCTGTATATCGTGTATCTCACCGTTCGTTTATTATCGTGATTGTTTCACATTTTCTCCGACACAATAACCCAAAATGTATTTTAATGTAAGCTAATCAATTAGTATTATCCATAGACTTATTATCCTGAGGAGACGGAACATCTCATTCATAAAACTGCTTTTGTTTTGAAGCAATGATTGAAAATGAACTGCACAAGTATGAGAAAGACTACCGATCGAACCTCTTTGTCTTCGCCAACTTGTTGGCAACGCTGTTATGTTTATGTGTCTTGTTTCCCTGATTTCAGCCAGTGGCGTACCGTCCTAATGGTTCCATGACTTGGAAATATATTTTATCTATAACTTTATTATTAAATATTGTTCTGTACGGAGTGGAAGCGTCGTGTTTGTTAGTTAGGAAGACAAACAAATTCCTTTTGATAATGAACAAGCTACGAATGTACTCTCAATGGAAACATGTAATTTCTCTCTGTATTTGTCAATCAACATTCTGAAAAATGAAACATCATTGGAAATATATAACCAGATTCTTGTCAGTACCTGTAATTCCCGATATTATGTTCAACTGAAACAAGTGCAATATCATATGCATTCAGACAGTTGTATAAAATTGAATTTCCTTATAATTTGCACACAGATTTCTCCGCTTTGATAAAAACAAAAAACACAGCTTTCATACTTTTAATATTCATATAATACAACAAATTTATTCGGATAATGATGACACATTTTGATTCATTACTGGAAAGAAGGTGTTGGTTCAAATTGAACTGCAAATAATTTTTGGATTTTTATACAAAACAATATATCATTAAATACAATGACAATTCACAAAGAAAATAAATGATGTCGCTCGTGAACATGGTTTGTTGTTTTTCTGTACTGTATTGGAAAAATATGATGTTGAAACAATGGAGTATTAACTGCAAATTACCTATCAGATGCGAACTGAAACGCTGAATGGCATGGTAGTGGATTTGCATCTGGCCTCAAGTATTACCACTTTTCTTTGTTATGACATCCTCGAATCGAGATGATCAGAACATACATAAAGATATTTGCTCAGACAATTCTCCTGCCAGCCAAGAAGAGATGCCCAAATTTTCCTTTTTTCACTATCAGCGGGAAACCTGAAGTAATAGAGAAATAGGTTAACAGGAATAAGTTGCTTAGAATTTTTGATGCAATGAACAAGAAAGTCTATGCCATGGAAACATGAACACTACCTAAATCATTAACAATCATGAATAAACAGTACCTAATCATCATATATTCACGCCACTGGAATAACAAACAAATTTGGAGGTTAGGTATTCCAACTTACTTGTGAAAAGAAACATCAGGGCTGGAAATGTCAAGTTTTTGCACACTCGGCAGTGACGGACCATATTGTCCAAAAATTCACTCTGAATTCCACAATATCTATTCAAAGTCACTAAAAACAACACTTCAAAACACAAGATCACTCGTCTACAACACCGCAACGAGAAATGGGCAGATCGTAGTTTCGTAGTAAAAATCATTCATACAATAGGCGTGGCCTGGACGCGCCGATGTCGCTTTGCGGGTAACAAATCCTATGATGCTACAATGTGATAGTTCACAAAATGAATATTCGGTAATTCCAACGTGTACATTTCAGGTTTTTATTATGTATAAAAATACCGTTCAGAAAAATGTTCCATCGAGACTGTATTACTTGCAATACAATGAAAAAATGATATGAACGTGTCAATAATTATTGCAAATCTCGTTCTCAATCTGGAAATATGGCAACGACACTTTCCAATCGGTCACAATAGTATCCTACAGTGGACCAGATACTGGCAATGTCTGATCTTCTTTAAATGTAAATAGTTCCGTCTCCTCAGGATAATAAGTCTATGGTATTATCAGACAAATTCGAATGCGAATCATTGCACACATGGTTGAAAACTAAAATATCATTACCTTCTAACATGGGAGATCTTCCTCTTCGAGATCGACTGCTTCCTGTCCGCGTTAATAATGAGAAATCTCCAGCAGGAGATCGGCCATATTGAGATCGGTAGCTACCGCTTCTCATAAATTCGCTGTTCGATGTATAGTCAAACTGGCCTATATCACTTCTAGATTGGCTTATGTAAGATTTTATGTCTATGTGGTCTCTGAAAACGTCCTCCCCTTCGGTTCTCCTCAGATCCCCCATCGAATCTTTTATGCCGTTGACTTTTGCTTCGATGATCATAGGAACCTGAATTACATTTCATAATATGAGTATCACCTGGCGAGTTGTGATCTAACTCTACGTTCAATGTGGTAGAGTGTTGATGCTCGGTAGGCATTTTTCATGACTTGAACACAAAATGAATGGTAATTACTGAACGATGGATAAACCCTAAAAATAATAAGAAACACACAAAAAATATGTGAATTCCTTCATATTGAAAGCCATAACAATTTCAGTCTCTAATGAAGTATCCGACTATATAGAAGTTCAATAGAAATTCAAATACATCTCCAAAACCCGTAAATATTATTTATTATTATAAATATAGCAGGATATATTGTTGGTAGCCCCTGGGTATAATTTATCAATGGTAATAGGTCCAAAAGATACCTCATTGGGATATAAACAAAAGTAGTGAATATTATTGAAATTGAAAAATCTATTTTTTAAGAAAATCTGACCTTCAAGTTTCGTGCAACATTGAAGGAACACCCTGTATACAACGAAAATGAAATGATAAATCACAATCACAAAATTCACTCCAACATTTTGGAAATAGAATTATAGAACAAATACTGATATACTGAGGGCCGGTTTATCAATCAGAAATTATCTGTGAGATAATGCCTAACTGTCAGTTATAATGAGAAGGTGAGTTTATCAATGACAGGATAACTCTCAACTGGCAGTTAAACTACCCGATAACTATCTAGAAGTTTCAACTGGTGGATAAGTAGATAACTAGAGGATAGCTCACGAAAATATCACAGAACGTGACACAAAAACGTCAGACGACAGACGATACACTTGTGGAAGTGTTGTTCATAGATAAACATAAATGAAGTGTTGTTGTGTTTTGAATGTATTGATGTAGTTTTTCAATATTTCTAATATTACATGAAAATCATGGTCATCCCATTCCTCGAAATTATCAACTCTTTCCCTTACGATATAAGGCCTCCGTTCGTGTTGAAGAACTTCCACAATATCCAAGTCTTCATCACTGTCGAATATGTAATCCTCCACAAAATCCATCTTCTATTCAAAAGTATATTGATCTGGAACTCGATAAACCGGCCCAGAGCCAAACAAAACAACAGCAATACATATTTTCAATGTTTATAAACGTTATAAAACATTGTCATTTTAAACAGACTTTCTATTGGTGGGTGGAAACAATCAACCAATCAAGTCCATTATATTTATTTATCACTATTGCCAACATGCCTCACCTGTCAGTTAACAAACTATTGGATAAAAAGTATTGGAAAAACCAAACTCAAACTATATCTGCAGGTTACTCATATCTGACGGGTACATAACTAGCAGATAAATCTGGAACTTGATAAACCGGCCCTGAGTTAATTTGAAGACTTTTGGGGATCATAATCTATTTATTTTAAGTATAGTATCCATCGGATATTTTCTACTGAAAAGATAAAACAATATAAGGAAGTTTAAGGCAGAATCATTAGAGATGTAACCGCTTTTTTATTTTTTAGAAATCTGTGAGTTTGAGAATATATTTGATGATGTTACAAGTTATAAATGTCGAGAAGGTTGTCGAAGTATGAATAAGTATAAGTATACTTATATATACATTTTTGTGAACAGAAAAGATCACCGATTACAAATGAAATTTAAAACACTGTAACCACCCTGTATAATCTCCGATACTGGCTGTGACAAGATCATTTCGCGGTATATATACTAAAATATAGAAATGGGCCTTCTCGATAGATAACCTGTACTAGTGTGGAAAGACTGAAACCACCTTTGTAATGATGCTTTCATTTAAATTCATCAAGAAAGGCATAATTCGTTCTGAAACTCAACTCACATGTTTTATTATCTAATTAAAATCACAGCACTCTCTAAAAATCCAATTAATCTCGTGATATCATCGTCGGAACTATTTTACACATCTTAATTTCCTGGAGAATTTTCAATGTTCACTGTCGTTCAATATTCGTCGGAACAGATTAAAATATCTGAATGTTTACCAATATAATTGTGAAGGTGAGAAGAGTCTTGTTGTCTCTGTCAGAAACTAACAATGTGACAGACATATATAATGGATACGTATGTCCTGATAAATGAGAAATCTCCTATGAATTTTGATTTGTTACCCAAGCAGTTCATCTCTATTTGAGGTTGGTCGAATGGCTCGGACATTGACGACAACGACTTTGCTAATATTAGAATCGCGAATCGCTTTAATTACTAGGAATCGCGTAGCTAGTTCGAGTGAATAGTGTCGAATGATACGTTTTGCCAAACATGCCCATTACTTGTTGGTATCCATCTTCTGTCGAATTCAAAGACGACACGGTGAACACATCCATATCGCCTTCCTGCTTCTGGTCGGCGAGTTTCCTCATGAAATTCGATATCTTCCAGTTCTTCAGCTTGACCGTGTACTTGCCCGAACTGGCCGTGCTAGTCGGAGTTTTGACGTCGTCCGGCCCCGACGCGTCCTTGTTGGCGGAGGCGTTGCCTCTCGCGTCGTCTGCTTCCATGTCGAGGATGCTGGGCAAACTGCTCGCCTTGATCTTGCAGACGTCGGGCGACAGGAAGCGGCGCGATTGCTGCTGATGAGGCTTGATGTAATTGGAGGTGTCGCAGGACAGCACCCGAGGCCGGGCGGGAGGGGAGGCTGACGCGTTGGTGGGCGGAGAGACTACCAGTTGCAGAGAGTTGGTGTAGTTTTGGCGGCCCGCGGCGCGAAACGAACCGCTGTATGACGGTATCTTATCGCTCTTTCGGCCCAAGATGAAGTACGTGTTCAGCCCTGGAATTTCGTCCAACATTAATACCATTTGTATTACAATAACGCGAAGGATAAATGAGAAATTTGCGAATGCACATTTAATATACACTTAAATCCGATATTATGATGAAGAAGAAGAAGAGCACTTATTTACTCATTAAAGTACCCTGTACAGGGTGTTGAGCACGTCATTCAAAAAAATCCGTTTCATATATACATACATAATAATAACACCTAGTCTACGCCACAATACATTACCTACAATACAATTTGAAATAAAGAAAAAAAAATTAAAAAAACAGTATACAATACAATCAAAAGGTATATTTCAAATAGAGGAAATATTATGTTGATCTAGGAGGAAGTCTTGAATATTATAATAAGCTTTATCTATGAGATATGCTTTTAATTTGTTTTTCAAACTGAGGAAGACGACAGGTGATCGAAACACAAATACATACGAATACAAACTTGAACACACAGGACAAATCAACTGTCACAATAAATGTCACAGGTCAAAAATAACTGTCATTTCAAGTCGTAACATGATGGACCCTTACATCAATGCAAGCTAGGAGTAATTTGAACACGAGAGCATTTCGTGTTTCTCTAGCAGGTATATTGAATATGATATGAGAGAGAAGTTCAGGGAAGTAGATTCTATTATTCAGTAGTACATATATAATTCATAGCAGTTCAGTAGTTCGAATATTCATTGAAACATCGATATATCAAGGTTTCTTCTATGATTAAGAGACATATTTTTGAACTCATGTTGCAATTTGAAGGTTCTAACTATATAGTATTTTTCATAATTCAAGTACCTCGAAAATTTGTTCCGAAGTTTTCTACTGCAAAAAGAGTTGTTTGATAATCCCCTAACCAAATTTCCAATCCAAATTCAAATTTCGATCTGACTAGAGTGTAATTCAGATTCTTTATCGCTTGCATCTCCTTGCATCATATAATTAAATATAATCTGATCTCTCAGCTTTGTAATCAACATCTTTTTTTTTTTTAATCTGTGGACAACACGAAAGGGAAACCTATGATGTTCGAGGAACATCGTGTTAGCCAGTGGTGGAATTTTGGGAAAGAAGGAAGGTGTTGGAACTTTTCTTGAATGTTTGGAGGTTGTAAGCATCAGGAAAGACTTCACTAGGCAAAGAATTCCACAACTTTGCCGTTCTATTGATGAATGATGCTTGGTATAGCGATGTTCGACAGGTCTCGAGCCTGACAGTGTAGGGGTGACCAGCTTGAGCTCGTCTGGTTTGTCTACTAGGAATCGCGCGTGGTGGCATAATAGATGATATTTCCGTTGAGCACCGACCGTGAAAGTACCTATAAAAAAGGCATAGATCGCCGACCTTTCTACGATGATCTAGAGAGGTCAATGATTTGGTGAGTGTTGTGTCATAGACTAGGCGAATAGCTCTCTTCTGAATTGAATCTAAGAGCTTCAGCGTATGTTTGGGGGCTGAGCTCCAAACATGTGAGCAGTACTCCAGGACAGGTCGAATTTGTGCTTTGTAGATCATAAGCAGTTGCTGGGATGTGAAGAACCTCTTCGCACGGAAAAGAAAACCGAGTTTTTGTGAAGCAGTTTTCGCAATGGACCTCACATGATCGTCCCATGAGAGAGAACTGTTGGTGGTGACACCCAGCATGGATATTGACGACCTCATAGAAACAGTGGTACCCGACATCATCAAATTGGGCATTGTGTGATCAGCCTTCTTGGTGAACATACAAGCTTGAGTTTCAGTTGCATTGAACTGTACTAGATTCTCAGACTGCATATTCATATATGAAAAGATAGCGCAGTTACTGACACAAAATTTTGAGATCAACAATAAACACAATTTGGGGCAAGTCATTCATGAACATTACAAAAAGTAAGGGCCCAAAAAGTGAGAGTATTTGGCTGGTTGGAGTACAAGGGAATTTTGTACTTGCTTCTAGTCAGTTTTGTTCATACAAGAGTATTGTTATCTCTGTAAGAAACTGTGAGTATGACTTACAGATACAGTTGAAACATATGTCGTGATAAAAAAGGAATTTTTGTATCAATTTCGATTGATTACTCTAGCAGTTCATCTCTGCTTGAGATGGCAGAATAATAGCACGGATTTTGATTTTTGCTGATATGAAAATCGCGAATTAATAATTATTCAAAACGTAGGAAGTTGGTTTATGCCAGAAAGCTATTTTGGGTGAGTACTATCAAATGAAGGATTTTTTCACTCATTCAACTATTATTTTTGCTCACCCATCACATTGTCACCGTCCTCCAATAAATAAGCGTCCTGCAGGAAATTAACCGTTTTCTCGGACACATGCACCATACCAGGTCTCCCGGTAGACTCCATCTTATTGGCCAATGTGACGTCATTACTCCAAACATCGAACTTGAATCTCCTCGTACCCACAATGCCACACAGCACCGTACCGGTATGTATTCCCACTCTCATATTGACGCCCTCTTTCCGTTCTTCCTCGAACTTTTTGATGGCCTGTATCATGCTCAGCCCCATTTCGACGGTACATCGGGCGTGGTCCGCCCTAGCTTCCGGACATCCGCTCACGCAGTAGTAGCAATCGCCCAAGGTGGATATCTTTTCGCAATTGTGGACCTTGCACAACAAGTCGAACCGTTGGAACAAATTATTCAGAATATCTACTAGTTCCTCTGCGCTTTTTTTGCTAGACATTTTCGTAAAGCCCACGATGTCGGCGAACAGTATGCTGACGTTCTCCATGTGATCCATGTTGAACGGTCTGAAAGAAAAACGTAAATTGGAGTTACGGTTTGGGTCAACACGCTCAGGGCCGGTTGCATTCAACGGATGTTTAAATATTTAATTTATTACTGTTCTACGGGAGACTTTAAGCAACCGGCCCTCAACTTTCTATTCGACAATCATAAATTATGGAGGAAGAAAAGAAAAAAACTGAAACTTGTGGATACCAGGCATATGATAATTATGATAAATCTAACCCTGAATCTGATTCTTGAATAATGTTATTTATGTTACCTTTATATAGTCAAATGTGCCAGCTCACATTGATAAAATTTGTATTGGCTGATATTTGGCTCTTTTATTACATTGGAGCTACAGATCATTTCCATTATTTCCATATTAGGCAGTATTCGATTAATTTTTTAGTTATTTCATATGATTTGAAAAACAACTCGAGTATAATGTTATTGAACAATATTTGAATAATGCATATGGCAGATATCACTATAGTAGGTTATTGTACATTCTTGTTTTCTTTTAATCATCAGGCATAATTTTTAATAGTCAAGAACTTCATTCAACCAGCAAGGGTGAATAAATATGAATGAATAGATAACACCAAATCAGTGGATGGCAATGCATTTGCAAACATACACCCATTTCAAATGTAATGTCATTAGCACTCATAATGAAATGGGTTTTTATGGAAAAAATAGTTTTTATACTGACGTATTTTGACCTCAAGAAACCGGATTTCACAATAAAAACGAGATAATTCAGGAAAAACTGTGAAAATTCACTTAATCTTTTCAGCCTGTTTTTGGTAGACATCAAGCCAATTGGAGTTTTGAGAAGTCAGAGAGAAGGAAATACATCCGAAGATACATCTGAGAAGAAATTGAATGCTCGTTGTTTGACATCTTGGAGGAAAGTGGCTTCATCTTTTTTTATATGAAAGATGCTATCGAACGAGAATCTGTGTCAGAACAACTAGTTCTATGAGTCAAAACATCAGATTACCATTTGACAGTGCCGTCCATATGAAAGAAGGATTCATCAAAGATGCTAAAGACGATGAATTAAACTTTTTAGAGGATGTTTGTCCTTCTTTTAGAAAAATTTCGATAGGTTATGATGTCTACGCAAACCGGGCCGAAAAAGAATGTCAGTTTTCGCACTTTTTCCTTGATTTTCTCGAAGAATATAGGTTTGCGCACGAATCAAAAAAAAAATCTACAAAAATTTTCATTATTTACCTGAATAGGGATCTGATATCATTTGTTGAATCAGAAGATTGTCTTCTAGTGAAATTCTCATCTTCTGTCTTCAACCATTCAGCAACGCTCTTGGGCATGAGCGAATGTATCATGTTCTCCTTCAACTTCTTCTCAGACTCTAGCTGTCGTCGTACCAACAGGCTCTGCCCAACTTTCATGAAGGTATTCCTTGTCCTGATGTTGTTCATCAGTCCTATGTGGAATCCAATGAGGTGTATGCCAAAATGACACAGCAATCTCGTGAAGTATGAGGAGGCCGATTGGAATTCGACCGATTGCAAACAGTACACCGCTAACTCGAATGACACCGAATAAAGTATACCCAGCATGAGACTAATATATAGCTTCAATGGCACTAGTGTGTATATCAAAAACAATAATTGTATGCACAGTGAGAAATTGCCAATTGGAGGTGGTTGGCAGATTAATAAAAACGCCAAACTCAGAATGGTGATGAGTATAGATAAGGCTGATGTCGATGCAGTCATGTTTTTGTTGTAGAATTCGGTGTATGTGAATATCAGTGATATTACAAGGCAAAGAATCAATAGTAGGAGGAGGCCGCACAAGATAGGCCAGTGACGTTTTTCACCCATCAGACCGATGATCAGAAAGTAGGCCAGCCATACTATTGATATCACTACGAGGTACAGTAACGCATACCTAAAATATAATAAATTACATTTCAGCTATATCCTTTCCAAAGATGAACGCATATAAATTTTACGATTGTAGCAATAATGATATTTTTTTTCTACAAAAGTAAAAACATAACAAGGTTCGCGCATGCGAAGTGATCCTTTTTGCACCGTGCGCGAAATACACATTTCGCGCACTGCATGTAAAGGTGAGTTTATACAGCTATTGAAATAAAGTAATGAATAAGGTAACTTTATTCGAGGAATAAGAATTAAAAACCATCGTTTATATGGATCACTGAAATAAAATAATGACTAAGGATTTACGAATCCAAGCACGGCTTTAATGACAATGGCGTTCAAAGGGCGAACCTTGAAACGTCTGTTTCTTATTTCATTTAAAGCTACAATCGCAGTAGTCATCATGAGTAACATCATTGTTACAGAATATCATTCTTGTCCATCATCTTCAAATTTAAATATGATTTTTTACCAAACAAAATATTAAAATCCAAAACAAGAAAGTTAGGATAGTATTTTAGAATCGAAATTAGAATAGTTAGAATGACAGAATTGATTTGGGACATGCGCTCTTTCATTTTCCAGATAAAATAAAATAAAATAAAAAGATGAAAGTTGGTCATTTTTTATTTTATTCTTATCCTTACTCTTAACTTATTTCCTGTACAAAAGGTCATTCAAACATTTTATCTTTTGTATAAACTCTACTTAAACTATACGAGATTTTCGTATTTTAACCTTCATTGTCCTCAATCAAGCAAAAATCCAAGATATCATCTTTTTATGAAAGTTCAACACTTTTCAAATCGTGACAAAATGTTACACTAGGTAATTTCATTTTAGACTCAGAAATCTACGATCAATGTGTTCTTGTTGCCGACTGTGTAAAATTTACCTAAATTTTCATGATTAGATCAATGTATTGTGAGTATTCCTACTCAGAGATGGCAAATTAAATTTAGATAGTATAGGGAGATGATGCAAAAGTGGCACAGTCAATCGTCATCCTAAATCGTGAGATACCGCGTGAATTAAATTGCATGAGTATGTGTTCTGAAAGGGAAAGTGCACTGAAATTTTGCAGACACACTCTCTGAGGCCATACTAATACACCATCTGCCTTTGGATCAGAAAAATAATGAGATGTTGTAGCTCTTCCTAACACCTCAACCATTTATTAAGTTATAATTGGAAATGAAGGCCAACCTGCTCAACAATGCAGATTGGAGTTTGTTGATACTGCAAACTCATGATTCAATATTAATCAAATTTATCAAAAGATAAAGATTGACCAATATTATTATTTCAAGATTCAGAGCGAATAGGTACTATATAATAATATCAAGAATATATAGTGGATTCATCCAATCGTTGTCTATTCAATGTTTCAATTCACAAAAGAAAAAAAATTAATTATGAATTTATTCAATGCCTCATGATTATAACATCACTATCTCAACAAATTCAAGATTTTTAGTCCAATTGCAATGGTAATTCTGTTATTGTCATTTCTATGACTATGGCACAGGAATTGTTTACAAAAGAAAAAAATTGAACTCATGCAAAAAAATATAATGAATTTGTATTTGAGTAAGTTGCATAGTACCTAAAATGATAGTCATCACTGAAGTATTGAACTGTCCCTTCCATACTTACATTATATTTGAATATCAATTTGTTCATATCAATGTAGCAATGTGAGTCTCAGCCATCTCAGCTATAAATTAGAACTTTAAAGTCATTAAATTTCATTTAATTTATTTTTATTTATTTCATATGAAGTATATTTACACTTCATACAGATTAATATTTTCTAAAAGTGAATTAGAGTAAAGGGTCATCCTAAGTGTTCATTTGATAGTATTATTTACGACTTTTACCTATAACAATGCACAAATTTCTGATTTTAATAATACTATTCAATATTATTATTATTATTATTCACATTCATTGGAAATTGTTCACTAACTTCTTGCCTTTTTAGAACACAACTGTGCCCCTAGGTAATAAGATTTAATTATTGAATACAATAATGTAGTAAAGCATGGTAAATAGAGCAGAATTATTGACAGAAGAGCAACAAATTGGCATACCTGAATTTTACTTTGTTGTGGGGATTTGAACTTTTTAGGAACTGTTCCTCCAATATTTCTGAATCAAATGTAGGGTCCCACCATGATTTTTGTGATGCTCTTTCAAATGGCCTTGGGAATACCTTGCCCCAACAACCAGATTCTGGAGACATCTGGGAAAGATATATTTGTAGCTTTGGATCAAGTGGTAGCTGGTTGTGTTCATCATCGATTAATTCAGAAGGATTCTCATCTTGTATGTCGGATTTGACATAGGAAGATGAATCCTCCTTATTGTTCTCTCCCATATTTACACAATAACCAGAGGAGGTAAATTTATCGTTGAGGCATTTTCCTCTTTAGAGCGGCTACCAAAACAGAAATTATGTTAAGTATTTATTACGAATTTTTCTTGTATATTACCTCTGAACACATCAGTATCAGTGAACCATACATTTTTTAATTTCGTAAACAAGCTGTAATATACAAACACGGTAGCAGCGTTGTACTGTAAGAACATGTTTTTTGAAATCTAAATTAAACATCACCGCTTATGTCAACAATCAGTGTTTGCTTTGCACTATACTTTTACATGTTTTCAAGATAAATTTCATAATGGTATTAAGTTGTGTAATTTATTTTTTCTTATGTTTCAGATTATGGTTTTAGAGAAATTCATTCGCAATGATGACAAATGATTTGACAGAAATCAGAGTCAAGTTAATTTAAAATTTAATATTGTTTTATTTATGTTATGTGAAGTACTCAAAATAGGAAACGAACAATTTTGCACAACATAATATTAAATTTTCATTTCATGTTGTCAAGTCTTACGTCAGTTGTGTTCGCATGTTCCATGCCAATAATGACAAGACCAATGACATTTATCATAAACATGAACGGAATAGAAGAGTGCACAGAGACCAGAGAGATAAGTTACCAACTAGATGTGTCTGTGGTTAGATGGTGTTGAAACATAAACGAAACGAATAAAAGGGTTGCTAGTTCAGAAATGTAAAATCGGTAAAAAAAATCGGGAGAATTTCCATTTATTCTCAAAAACTATGCCGAAATCATTACAATTCGAGTGTTCCACTCTTTCCTGCTTAGTAGGACCGTTAAGAAAACTATAAATAACCACCGCATCTTACTTTCGTTACATATTTTTTAAAAATACGCCTCCATAAACACCACAAATTGTAACAAAATTATTAAAATTTTGGTGACCTATTCTTATTTTCACATATTACACACATTGCGACGATAAGTTCTTTGAAAATATTGAAAAAATGAAATTATGGTGGTAATCAAAGAGAAACTATAATTCGAATTATAAAATCCAATTAATAGAACGATCAGCGCGCTGGCAAATATTCATAATTATTATTTCATTACATTTTCTAAGTAAGCTCCATTAATTTTTTGAGATTTTGAAAAACCCGCCATACCAAACCTGGTACCTGCTCCGGATGAGGCAGGTTTTAGGGAACGCCAATTGCTCATTTCATTTTGAAACGCAACGTGTAGGAACAAGTATTGAAGTGCGAAAATCATGAATGAAAATTTTTCCTGCATCAACGACTCCCATTTGTGAATACACGAACATAAAGTCCACAATATATATGGGTAATATTTCAGAATCATTTTGAAATATACAGAGTGTCCAAGAAATACAGATGCCATAATACTTATGAGAGGACTACACATTTGAAATATATATAAATATATTTATAACTATGAGTCATTGATTAAATTTCCAGCAACAACTCATGATGAAATTAATAAATTAGCATTCATCCTGACAATATTATGAATAAATTTTATGAATGTTGTCAAGAAGTCCTCTTGAGAGCCTTTCGAATGACAGTCCAGTCTTCAAGAATATCTTGTGGCTTAAGCATGTAAACTATATAAGGTCCAGAGACTGTAACAGCTTTTTTCCTGTTCCTTGACCTAGATCTGAAGCCCCACTCCCCTCCTTCTCCCCAGCTTATTTCACTGTTGTGTCTGTCTTCCTCTAATCTCCTTATAGTTTCCATTAATTCACTGTAATAATAGTCTGCAGCAAGGTTCTTCTCACTCTCAAAGTTCTGTAAAGCAGCTTGTTCTTCAGCTTCTTGTTGATTAGCAATATTCTGAAGTTTCAGTTGTCTGAGGATCCCAGCTACTTCAATCTTCACCCTCATAGTTTCTTGCAGTTCAGACAATGCTATCAAATAATCCTTGGATTTTCCAGTTTTCACTTCAGCTAACTGGGTTTCAACCTGTGACATCCGTTCTCTATACAACTGCTCTCTGAGCAGGCTAAACTGACTCTCTAAGTCTTGTACATGTTGGATTAAGGCATTACGCCTTGATTCACACTCACTTTCATCCATTTCAGAACTATCGTCAGAATCTGGTTCTTCTTCTGTAGAGTCGTGAGCCCCATCGTTCTCGCGACTCGAATTTGAACGATCTGATTCATTAGCAGACACTTCATTATCACTCACGTCTCCTGCAGCATTATTAGTAGAAAGCTTTATAGCAGGCATTTTGGGAAGGAGTAGTCTGTATCTGATGTAACTCTACTTCATGATGTAAAATTCTTCCATATCTTCTGCATCTTGAGCAAATGAAATGTGCTTTTCACTGTTTATTCTGTTTTTTCTACTAATAGTTTACAGATACTTTATGGCAAAGCCAGTAAATATGTGAGCACCACCAACATTGAACGTCAAATATAATTAATAATAATATATACAATGTATGAAACTGACAGTGTGACGGGTGACAGGCAGCAAGGTTGCCATTCCAAGATTTCAATCTGCTCTAGAAGTTGTTCCGAAATTGTACTGAATTAGTTAGTGAATATAGTCACAGATAGTGTACGGCGTTACCACCAGAGTGTAGTGAGTAACATAGAGAACACCCACACTCACTCTGTGCATAGATATATCTATGACTCTGTGGAGTGTTTTCTATGGTAAGTTAGGTGGTTCATTGTACTTTTGATTAAAAAAAAAACTAGTTGGCTGGGACTCTAAGAGCTGATAATCCTAGTCAACTAGTCTTTCCATTTAAAAGGACAATGGTTGCTTGAAGGCCTTAAAAAAAGTGACCTAGAGGGTTTATATTATATTTCTATGACTAGAGGCGACAGTTCGGCTTTTTCCGTGTACCATTTTCGTAAGCGCATGCGCTGGATATGTGGAATACATGTCAATATCATGTGATTGGTATTGATGATATTTTGTTAGTCAGTGTGCCGATGTCCTCATTGTACTATTTGTAATCGTGTTGCAGTGAGAAGTGAAAAAGTTTGTGAAATGCCATTATTTTGTGAATATCGCAGTCCAGAACAGATAGTGACGAGGAGTTGCTGAGTTTTTATATATTCATTCAGTTTGCTCTTGAATGGTTGATATTCATAATCGATTACAAATAGTACAATGAGTACATCGGCACACGGACTAACAGAATATCATCAAAACTACTCACATGATATACATACCACATATCTAGCGCATGCGCCAATGAAAATGGTACACGGAAAAAGTCCGAAAAAGCCATGCTGTCGCTCTTCAAGTCGCATCTCGTATTCTGTTGGTCACCAACAACTTTCCATCTACTTTTCATCACCCTTTCAAACTTCATTTCATCTATTTTCAACATAATGAAATAAGATTTTCAACTATCTATAGACAACCTCATCATGGTGGAAACATAGAAATCATATATATAATATATGTATCATATATACGATTTCTATGGGTGGAAATATAACATAATCTTTTCTTTCACGTCAAGCTCATAATCTCATAAAGCTATACAGATACTCGGAAGTATAGAATTTTCACTGTACCTCCGTTCATAACTTCGCTATTATCTCTTAAAATGAATTATCATTATCATCATAATTTTATTACAAAATATGATGGTAGTCGATTTCTATCATCTTTATACCTGTACCTAATCATTAACTGGAAAGTCGAAAATAGCCGATTCGAGCCTCTCATCACTGCTGCTTCAATCTAGAAATGTAGACGTTAGAACATTTTTAATAGTTGGTACAAAATACGTGTATTTATTTAAAATGACCAATCAACTTATCAGTCAAGTTTATCAAAGGTCACTAGGTCGGATTTCATTTCGGTATTGAGAATTTGTTCATTTTTCAGAACACTGAATTGAATAGGTGAAATGGCTGATGAGGTTCAAGTTGTTCTTAGGAACGCAGATGCAGTTTGTTTTGATGTTGATTCAACTGTGATTCAGGAAGAGGGTATAGATGAGCTGGCAAGATTTTGTAATAAGGGAGAAGAGGTGGCTAATTTGTAAGTTACCAAATATTTATGAATCAATTTGGAATTACAAATTTTTTAGGACATGCCAAGCAATGAGTGGAACGATGACTTTCCAAGAATCTTTGAAAGTACGTTTGCATATCATACAACCAAGTTTGAATCAGCTACGAGAATTCATCATATCCAAGCCTGCAACCTTGACTCCTGGAATTAGGTAAGTATTTTACTTCAGCAATCAGTCATAGAGGCACTACATTCACTAGCTCATATTCAGCCCAGCAATGTCTCAGCTGATTGGGAATATGTGAGCAGACCTTACTTGAATACTTTATTATAGCTGATAATGTTTAATTATAATTGTGGGTGACCAGAAGCTAGGTATTCACCTGTACACACCCTGAATCATTCTTTGTTGAAGAAATGGAAAAATTGTACTTCCAGCTTTACAGAAATTTTTATTTTTCAAACTAACAAAATCAGCATATGATAAAATGATATTTTGAACTTATAGAACAATTTCCATTTATTTTAGATAGACCATTTAGATAGACCAAAAATCAAAAATAGAAGGCTATTATATTGAAAAAGAAAGATGAAGAGACCACTGAAATATCAATTGATACTGATTGAACATGTTTTGCTTGTCTCATCTGAAATATTCAATTTTGCAGCTGTTCATTGATAGATTTGATTTCTTTAAATATTTTTCATGTGCAAATGTCAACAATTATTTTTTCATACATTTTAGGTCATAAAAATTTGGTTATTTCATTTATTCAACCAAGGAACATACAGGGTGTTGCGTTGCTCTGGGTCATCTCATACAAATAATACCTCATAATTTTAGAAAACTGGTCGACTTGTTACATAGGAAGCGAATACCTGTGTATTTAATTTCTGGCGGGTTCAAGAGCATTATTGCTCCTGTAGCTAGTCAACTGCAAATTCCCTATGAAAACATTTTCGCTAATAGAATGAAATTTTACTTCTCAGGTAAATATTACTTTCAATATCATCATTATCCTCAACTTCAGATTTCTAGTCATTGCAAAAGCTGTGAGGTGTTGAACTATGGAGTTTTTTCAAGGTGAATATGCTGGTTTTGATGAGAAAGAGCCAACTTCAAGAAGTGGCGGAAAAGCAGAAGTAATCAAGATTTTGAAAAACAAGTTTGGATATAAAAATGTTGTTCTAATAGGTGATGGAGCTACAGACCTTGAAGCTTGTCCTCCAGCAGATGCTTTTATTGGTAAGTGTTTTGATGAATAAAATATTTATCTAGGCAGAGCTGGGGAATAAATGGTATTAGAAATTCACAAATGCCTATCACCACAACTATTTAATCAATCTTTCTCAACCAATTTAATGGAAAGGTTTACAAGTTTTTTCCAGCTTTGCATAGTTAAAAATCTTGAAAATCTCAAGTTGTCAAAACTTCTTTCTAGGTTATGGTGGAAATGTGATTAGACATACAGTCCAAGCAAATGCAAAGTGGTATGTGACAGATTTCAATGAAATTTTCAAAATTTTAGATGTGTGAACAGATGTGATCTTATCTCATATAAATATATTTTTATGTAACTGTCATATTTTTTTACCTTTGAATATCCAACAGATAATAATATAGCAGTAACTGGTTGATATTCATTAGCTTTATTTAACTTCATTTTGACAGAGTAGAGATTGTTATAAGTATTTATGCCTGAGAAAAAAAAACATATAGAGCTCCTACAAGGACAAACCAACATCAGGAAATCACTAGATATTATCAGTCAGAACAGGAATATTATAAAAGAAAAGCATTCACTAGAGTTTTCTTATTTATATATTATGAAACATCAACACATAGTCAGATTTCTACAACTTCAGTTTTGTTCTACGCCAGTGACGCCTCTTAGCATTGTATCTGAAAATGAACAAGAATAGTGGATAAAAGGATAAAGTAATTTATTTGGATTCATAATCACACTGTTGAATTTTTTGTAGAGAAACTTTTTTTGATGATACAACTATCTTTCCGCAAACTTCAGACCTTGAACATTTACCAAATGAGATTTAAGTGACCATGTTAGATGAAAATTTTTCAACGTGAAACCATGATTCAAATGAGATAATAGCGAGGATTTTTGCACATACAGGGGACCAATTAGGATTGCAGATTCCTCAACTCAAAATGAGACCATTGAATGAAAGACATTAGATACAATAGACGCTAACGAAAGTCACAATGTAATCAGTTCCGGAAACACTGGGTGTCTCATTATGTCACACTCAGAAACAAAAAAATTGGGAAGCAATTCTGTACCACTTTGAATTAACATCTTCCAAGGTACATTCAGAGACATATACGGCTTCATATGTGCAAATAAGTAATTCCATAGTAATACGTTTGTGAGAAATTATGAACTAGAAGCCCATAAATAACGATATGATGTGAGAAGCACACCAACCACCAAAGTACATACCAGTACAACAAACCATTTGCAAATGAGACAGGATTCACGATATCTATAATTCTATGTAATAGAATATGAATCACTCACCTGATTGTGTTTCCCGTTCTCATACGAACCCATTGGGGAATAGGCCTGTTTTGCTTCAACTTCTTAGCGAGTTTTCGCTTTATAATGAATGTCTTATGAGCAGACTGAAAAAGAAAAAATAAGGCTACAGTTGAACTTATCAGTACTTGCTTGCATGTTTTTTCAAAAACTCATGAAGAATTCATCTGAGATTCGACAGAAAACATTAGAATTCAAAAATTTCAATTTACCATTGCTGCTCGATGAATTCACAAGTTGACAGAAAGAAGGCAGAGGAGTAAGAAAATGCCACAGACAGACCACTAAATACGAACGACACCAGCGAGACTACAGAATTCACGGAACCATAACATAAAGAATCAGACCAGGGCACAGAATAAAATCTGTGACCAGGGTTTCCACCACAGAATACCAACTAATTAGTTGCTGTTCTGTGGTTTCCACATTCAATAGGGTGAGCTATAAACCAGCTTCTTAGCAGCGAGATAGCTGGAGAGTGAGAGGACCAGCATTTTGGATGGTGAAATATGAATATTATCATTATAAGTCTATCGGAGCAGATTCATAGTCATCGTAGGTTAACTACAGATCCTTTAGTTGTTGGAAAGAAATTCGAAAAATTTTCGAGGTCGTATATAAGACAACTCTGTTAAAATCTTTGGATTCCTGTCTAATATAAACCCTTAAACTCCATGGAGGAAGCTCATTCTGAAACCTACCTTGGTCTGAAGGTCATAAGTTGTTCGAGAAGTGTTTGAAAATTTTTTTTGGTTCTAGTACTTTCGGTCTGATTTAGTACTTTTTGGTTGAATAAATCTAGTATTTTTTATAACGTTGTGGCAACACTGGAACATACTCCTTCTCTTTCAGTCAAGCATGGCGTTTGTGTATAGCGTTAGTGCGTTGTTGTCAATTTTAGTTTCAATATTTGAGTTTTGATGTTATTTTTCTGATATCGACAAAGAGATTCAGGTATATTTGTACACATACCCGACTGTAAAAGATATAGCAAGTGATTGAATTAAATTTGATAAATTTATTTCTTGAATATTTTCTGTTGAAATTATGACCTTGAAACGTCGTGCCAGCCCAACATAAATTCCATTGGCGGCGAGTTTCAAATACAAGATCTGAATCTGTGTGAAGGAAAATAATGATGGATAAGTCTGGCAGGATCAGAGAAGCAACACTGGATGTAGTCATCGAGGATAATTCAGATTCACCTCAGTATATGATACAAAGAGTCCCTGGAAATGCCCAAATTCTCACTTCTGAGTTATTACAACAGCAACATGGACTTGTGGTTGATCTTGGAGGAAATGATTTTATTCCAGTGAGCTATACTTCTGAAGATTTACTATCACAGGATTTGACTGAAGAGGACAGAAATCTAGCTGCAGCGTTGGTTGCAGTGCAGCTGAGTCAACAACAAAAACAACAACAAATTCAAGATACTGCTTTACCATCTCTTGTTGCAGGTAAATATAATATGCAAATGTATAACCCTTTTGTTTGCCTTATAGTGCAAATCCATAACTAGTTTTGTTGCTGTCTACTGATGGTTCTTTCATCCATCACTGGTTTGTTTTGTTAGAGTTGAGGTGTAAGGGTTTTTCATTGTGTTTACTATGAGCTCATTATTCAATACCTCATACAACTAATAATTGAAGCTTCAAGCCGTAATGATTAATAGTAGGTGATACATTGTATAACAATGCTGGAGTTATTTAATTCCACCAGAAGTGATTTCACAAAATAAACATATACCTAATTGCTCTCTCAATTCACCAGGCATCCAAGGTGTATGTATTAATTGAACATTTTCAGGGCCTGATCAACAACTTATTATAAGTGAAAAAGGAGGAGGACAAAGTTTTTTACGAATTGTAAACTCTGATAATATTTATGTTGAACAACATACTTTACCGAAGATTGTTGAGAGTGTCAAATTTGCCGAAGCTGAACACCAAATACAAGACGAAGAAGATATAGAAAAGATCACTTCTACAAATATAAAGAAGGAAGAAGAAAAGGCAGATTCAGATGGAGAAACCTTCAGGTAAATGAAATGCAACAATTTCCTCATGGCATGCACATTTTGTAATAAACCTTTTATTTGACTTCTATAACTGCTAATGTTTTCTGTATTGTTCTAACTTGATTTTGATTAGACACACTGTAAAGGGACAATCACTGGAGTGTAGTCACAAGGGTCACATGCACATTTCTGCTTCACAGAACTGTGAAAATAAAACCAGTATTCAGAGTTATTTTTCCATGAATTAGCACATATATTCCAAATTCAGACTGTTTATTTTCTGAAATCAGTCTGGTATTATACATTGGTATTTGTACTGGTTGTTTCATAAAGATTGGACCCCATCTGGATCTCAGAAACTGTTCATGGTAGATTTGCATGGTGAGAAAGGGCCTAATAGATTTTGAAATATATTTTTATTCTTTGTATAATACCCCCCTCAAATTTTACTACTTATATCTTTTCTATTTTTATCAGTAAATACCTAAACTTATATAATGTGTTAACCACATCTTATAATTGAGTAGAATTTTACTTCTCCTATTGTTTATATTATAATTTAGTTTCTTGAAACTATAAAATTGGAAAATGATTCAACTTCTTGATCTCATGAGGTTTCTGAATTTGAATAATGCCAGAAATATCACCAAACTTTTAGGTAAAAAATGAAACTAAAAATTTCAATTTATGTATTGAATGTATGTAATTAAATTTATGCATCAATATATAATAACATAATGAAATACAATAATGAATAATACCAAATACAGAAATGATGGTTTGTGGCATATACATAACTTACAGTTGAGTACAGGAGTTGGAAGCCTCAAAAATTAGATCAAGAAACACCCATATACTGAATGTAACAATAATTTGCAGTAGATATAAAATATGAAAGATTTGATTCTGTAGTGTTTTTTTTATGAAATCAATCAATAATAATGATGACTTTGTTTACATTATTGAAATAGTAATGTTTGAAAATTCAGAATGAACTGTTGTCAGTGGAATATCTTTTTCTTTTATTTTTAGGAATGAACAGCGTACTGCAAAGAAGAGTTTGCCTCACAAAAAGCGTATTTCTAAGAAGCTTACGAAAAAGAGTGCCACCATTTCTACGAAACAAATTGTTTGTAACCTGTGTGAACAATCGTTCAATTCCACTGATGAATTTGCCCAGCACGAGCTTTTATGTCAAACTACAATCACTCCAGTCAGCCAGGAACCAAATGCATTCAATTGTCAGATTTGTAATGAACCATTTACTGAACAGTTGAAGTAAGTATTGTTGTAGGATATTATCTAATACTCTGTTTTCTGGTTTGATCAGTTTTTAAGGTAGATAGTTTTTTGTATATTCATCTATTACTGAACTGATATAATTTATGGATCTACCGTAGATATCTTCATAGATGAAAAATGCATGAAGAAAAAAACTGCTAATTATGCAAATTCTCAAAAATTATGTATCTAAATGCCTAAAGTGCAAGAAGTAAACATGATACTATGATTTATTCTGTTAGCATTTGTGCTCATTAATTTTTGGGGTAATTCAACCAATGCCACCAGGGTCTTGGTCTTACAGAAGAAAGAAAGATTTTTACTGTCCCCACTCTTTACATTCTTAATAATTTTATGTCAATTCATAATAACATCAATAAATTCTGAACACTCTCTGAAATGAGTTATATATTACTAGAAATGAAGATAAATCAGTTCATTCATTATTAGATGTGAGCCTATATAATAAAATATCGTATCAATGAAACGGAGTTTTTAGTGAGTAGAAGTTTTTATAGTATAGAAAAATTCTTGAAATTCAATATTTTTCTATCTATTTTAGTTTTGTATTGACTGTAGTTACTTTCATGAATACAAATTTCTCTACTTATTCTGGTGGGAATTTGTATAGGAAGTAAATGTCTTTTGGTTTTTCAGAATTCATTGTTAATAAATAATGATGGAATCAATCTTCAATAATCATTAAGGAAAATCATTAATTACCTTATTCATTATTTCACACAAATTTTTCGCAGAGTAAAAGATTACAGTATCATCTGCAAAATAATGTATATCGCCGGTTGAATTCAACTGTAGTGAATCTTTTTTTCATTTGGAAAAAGAAAAAGTTTGAACACCATACTTAAATGATTTTGCTTTGAATTTTGATAATTTCACAATCCTCAATATTATTGTTTTTTCAAGTTTACGACGAACAACGAATTTTTTCATTGACACGTTCGTACAAATTATTAGTTGAAATAGTTGTATGATGAGAAGAATAATTGGTTTACTCAAATAGCTGACATTTCTGTACTTGCAACTCATAATCATTCTCTTTAGATTTTTTGAGCACCTGAAGAGGCATTATGAACCAGGCGGAGGTGGTCTACCGACAAAGCCTCCCAAACAGACCCCAGAAAAGAAAATTTCTCCTGAAAAAAATCAACCGCTCGACAATGAGAGACAGGAGAGTTTATTATCCAGCTTACTTAATTTGACATGCATTGAATGCAACAAAACGTTCAGGAGGCAGAAGACTTTTGAAGCCCATATGAGGGATATACATACTAGTAAAAACGAGCCGTTAGATGAGTTCAGTGACCCTGAGGATCTCATGGAAGGTAAGTCAGGAATATATTTTCCAAAAAAAGATTTTAACCATCTAGAAATTGTCATTTCATGTAGCTATCATGAAGCGTGCACTGTTTTGTATTACTTTGACAGTTCAATAATTGAATTTTATCAAGTGTTTTCGAAAATATTGAATAGCACCAACTTTTGCAGAATTTGTCCTGTATCCTGAATAAGATTATTGTTACATTTAGTTTTAAGTTGATTTTATTCTCAGTAGAAGTGACGTAGTAGTAGTGGTTGTTCACAATATAACCCTCAAACTACCATTTGTACAACAGGAGTTGGCCTAGACCAATTATCTTTCGCGTTTTTCCATGCATAACTCAAGCTGTCATTTGTCTTCTTCTTCTTGAATCAAAATCGGACAATTTGAGTGTTTTTTGTGAACAATGAGTTCTATTAAAAAATATGTGAAATTGCACTCTTCAAAAAACCTTTGCACCTTCAAAAAATTCCAGAGATATGAAAACAGGCTGTGAGTGCAAAACAAAATTGGTGCTTTGAATGGGCAGCACACATTTTTGTTAGCTTCTTCCATTTGGATTGGAAGTAACACATATTTCTATTTTATGAAGCTCATTCCATTCCTCTCCCAACAACTGTTGGTGACGACTTACACTATTATAGTTATTAACCTCCTATGAACTTTCGCTCTTGTCTTTCAGGAATAAATGTTGTGGTGGAGACGAATGAACCGCCTGACGATGAAGACGACTCGAAGGCCTGGTACAGAGAAGAGGAGCTCCATCAGACTGAAGAAGATTTGAAAGAATTAGAAGCTGGGACCGACCATGTGTGTCACCTGTGTAACCAGCCGTTTCCCCTCAGGGCAATTTTACTTCAACATCTTGTCACATGTAGAACAACTACCGGAAATACAGGTGGGTGGGAATTATTAAAGTGGTAGTCATTGATTTCTGAAATAGTAAAGAGTTTTTTCGAACGTAGAAGGAATATGAACGAACATTCAATGACAATGTTACGCAATGTACTAGTTTTTTGGGATTAATAAAGGAAACAAAATAGCTAATAATATAACGAGATTATTATGCAATATTGCTGAGTGACGAGGCGACAGCCGAGAGTCACCTGGCAATATCCGAGATCGCTAATAATCGAGTTACATTCAAAGGTTTATCGTATCATTGACAACGACGATGGTAAAATGAAAGCAACCAGGTTTTATGTCATTTCATTTTGGCATTACAGAAAGTCATTATTAAAATCATCATGAAAATCCATTATGCAAAAGAATATAGGCAGTTTTGTGAGTGACGAAACAAAGTACATGTTCAAAGTGCAGAAGAAACGGTGTTGTTGGCATATTTCGCAAAACTCTGAGAAATATTCTGCTTCATCCTTATGATCGAAATATTCCAAGTTAGAACTTCAGAACTGAAGGAAACAGTGGAAATCGGCAAATACGCCGCCTCGATACTTTTCATCAAGAAGAAAAACCTTGGTTATATAGCAAAAAAATCAAAATTATTTACAAGAGAACAAGTCAACGAGTTCGAGGTTCTGCCCCAGACGAGGAGTTTTTTTAATGATGCATGAAAGTAGCTTTTTTTAAATGGAACTGGAGCCTGTCGAACCATTGGATTAGCGAAGATGACCACAAAAGATGTTGACATTTTAGAGGACAAGCTGACTGTTACTATTCCCGACTCGAAAACCCACAAGAAACGGATTTTTGCTGTGAAGTCAATGCTGTGCTTTTATAAAAAAAGTACGCAATCACCAAAGATTGTTTGTATCATATAAAAAAGGGAAATGTACGGTACAGCCCTGCGTAATTCATTTCTTCTCTCAAAAACCTCAAAAAATAGCTGAGTATCTCCAACTTGAAAATCCTAATATGTTGACTGGTCACTGCGTTAGAAGATGTTCGGCAAATTTCCTTGTTAAAGCTGAAGGAGATATATCAGACCAACAAGAACTTGGTGGATAGAAATCGGCGAAGGTTGCTAGATGGTATTTAGAAGAAAGCGTGATCGAAAAAGTTTCCATTGCTCGCAAAATTCAAATCGGCGATATTTCCCGCAGTGGATTGATTAGCCACTGGGGAACATTACGAAATCGAAAGTAGTGCTTGTTGTATCATAAATCAGGCTTCAGAGGCATACCAATGGTCGTGGACGCTAAAGGCAAAGGTGTATCCATCAAATTTGAAAACTGACAAAATGATAATAAAACATTGTGAGTATATTAAGAAGAAAATGGCAAAAAAAATAATTTCCTATATACATAGAATAATAAGGTGTCTTTTACTAAGGAGACTATATACAAAACCATTATATCTCCTCATCTTGGTTTCTGTGGAACATTCATATACTTGATGAATAATGAACAAATTACAAAAAATACAAAATCGTGCTATGAGAGCCATTCTATTATGTAGGAAACGAACACCAATAGCTCACATGTTGGAATCCTTGAATTTATTGAATGTTCGACAGAGAGCTGCTTATAATATGCTCAAGTTTGTATATAAACCGAAGTCAGGATGCTTACCAACCTACCTAACGGAAGAATTAATATATCTCCAAGAAATACATAATCACAATACCAGATCACATGCTTCAAATGATTTCTATATCAATGTTGTTAATGCTGCTACAAACACAGTGTTCATCAAAGGCCTACAGCTTCACAACTCCTTACCAAGAGAATTGAAAGAATGCTCATCATTTAGAGAATTCAAAAGCAAGTGTGTAAAATATATATAAAAGATCTATAACCCATCATTGTAATATCTTTCCTTAGCTTTCAGATTTATACTGCTAATTTAACTTGTAGATGTATTGTATTTATGTGTATTCTGTATTTTATTTATACTATTTTATTTTATTACACTATTTTGTTTATACTTGAGAGCTGATGCTAATAAAGAGATTATATATAAAAAATATTGTTTTACATGTTCATGAAAACTAGCTCTAATATTATTTGGTATCTGAGGTATTGAATTATGGTAACTAATGTAATATGAGTAACTGAGGTTTTATGTAGGTTTTGGTACGTTTACGATGTTGATAATTATTGATAAAGGTTCCATATAGAAATAGAAATATAATTTATTCATCACTGAAGAGAATACTTATCGGACTAGTCACAAGGAAAGAAATTCTAAAATATACACTTTGAAATACAATTAGAAATTAAAAGTGTCCTAACCTTCACTGGATACGATACACGCACAGCACAGTGTTGAGCAGTAAAACCCGAATATTTTTCCTTCGAAGAATCGGCCCCGTTGGCGGTAGTGAAGAAAATCAACAAGAAGAACAAGAAGAAGTCGTCGCACGAGTGCACCGAGTGCGAGCGCGTCTTCACGCACAAGAACTCGCTGGTGTACCACATGCGCAGCCACACGGGCATCCGGCCGCACCAGTGCGACCAGTGCGGCAAGAGCTTCTTCGCGTCGAGCGCGCTCAAGGTCCATCTGCGTCTCCACTCCGGCGACAAGCCGTACAGCTGCGAGCACTGCGGCAAGCGGTTCCGACAGTGGGGCGACCTCAAGTACCACATCACGTCGCTGCACTCCGCCGAGAAGAACTTCCAGTGCGAGTACTGCGGCAAGGAGTTCGCCAGGAAGTATTCGCTGGTCGTTCATCGGAGAATACATACGGGTAATCATTTTTTATTTTTTTCATCATCATTTTTGTTGTTGAACAAGATGCTTCAATATGTGATGGGCAAAAGTGGGGAACCAAGTGGGTGAGCGTTCGTTGGATTTTTTGAATTTTTGTACGCGATGATTTCGAAATTTGGCGGATTCGAAAACGTTTTGAATTTTGAAAATATGAAAAAGAATCAAACGTTTTACGATTAACAATCAAAAAAATTAGAAACGAATGAAGTAACCACCTATTCAAAACTAACTAAAACTGATAGTTCTCCTTATTCAAAATTCTCACTACCGACATTGCGAAATGAATATATATAAAAATTAGTGTTGCTTTATATTGATGGGCAAAAATTATCGATTGGCAAAAATTGTAGCATCAAGTGAATATCTCAGTAACTGTTCTATGGATTTTTTTGAATTTTTGTGCAGAATGATTTCAAAATATGGCGCATTCGAAAATGTTTTGAATTTTGAAAATTTGAAAAAGAATGAAATGTCAATCAATGTCGATAAAAAAAAAAAGAAACAAATGAAGTAACTACCTAATCGAAATTAACTAAAACTGATAGTTCTCCTTATTCAAAATTCTCACTACCGACATTGCGAATTGCGAAATAAGGAACAATCATCTATTTAATACGTAAAACAATAGTCTTGCTTTATATTTATGGGCAAAAATTGTGGCATCAAATGGATATCTCAGTAACCGTTCTTTGGATTTTTTTGAATTTTTGTGCAAAATATGGCGCATTCAAAAATGTTTTGAATTTTGAAAATTTCAGAAATAATGAAATGTCAATCAAATGTCGATCAACAATAGAAAAAAAGAAACAAATAAGCAATCACCTAATCGAAATTAGCTAAAAGTGATAGTTCTAATTCAAAATTCTCACTACAGACATTACAATATAATAATATATGAAGAATTTAATCAATATAAGGAACTATCATCTATTTAATACTATTTAATTCTTTGAATTTTTTTGAATTTTTGTGCTAAATATGGCGCATTCAAAAATGTTTTGAATTTTGAAAATTTGAGAAATAATGAAATGTCAATCAATAGTCGATCATCAATAGAAAAAAAAAGAAACAAATGAAGTAATCACCTAATCGAAATTAACTAAAAGTGATAGTTCTCCTAATTCAAAATTCTCACTACAGACATTACAACATAATAATATTTAAAAAATTCAATCAAAATGAGGAACTATGATCTATTTATCAGCAAAAACAATAGGCTTCTTTGAAAACTATATAGTGACTGGCAAAAATTGTGGCACCAAGTGAAATCTTTGTAACCGTTCGTTGGATTTTTTTGAATTTTTGTACAGGATGATCTCAAAGTTTGGCGGATTTGAAAATAACGTTACATATCCATAATACATTTGTAGCAGGTCAGTATTCCACATTTCGGAACAAAAATAAAGTAATATACAATTTAAAAAATCTGCTTATTGTAATATTGCAATGATGGTAACGAAAATTCCAAATATCATTGATACTTATACGATGATGATTTGTAATTAATTTCCACTCAAATATTCGAATGCTGAATTCGATTACGAAAATTCAAATGTAAATGAACGACAGTTGTGACACAAAAGCCACGGAAATCAAATTCCAATGAGGCGGGGAAACAATGTCGTCATATTTCCGCTAGCCGCGCCCCGAAGCCCCTATATTTATTTATTTATTTATTTATCAACGGACAAGCCAATTATACCATTACAAAAAGATTGTACAATGTATACATGTTACAGATGACTAAGATTATATTAAAACTAAAAATTGAAACTATCACAATTTTTCAACTGCTTTTCTAAAGGATAGTAAAGATAAACCGAACAGCTCAAGCTTGTTATTGTGAGTGTTTGCTGACTTCAGTATTCTGTTGAGGGATTCGTTTCGACCATAATTTGTTCTACAAAAAGGGATCTTGAAAATGTCACTATTTCTACTTCTTCTAGCATTTACAGAAAGTGAGGTGAGCATAACAATTTCAGGACAATCAATACTGCCATTGATAATTTTATGGAGGAATACCAAATCGATTTAAAGCCTTCTATGTGATAAAGTATTCAAATTTAGGGTTTTTTGAATTTGTGAATAATTGTATTCATCTCTATTCATTCCTAAGTTGTAGCCACAGTATCACAAAAATTTATTTTGAGTACTCTCCCAGAGTTCTATGTCGACTCTATAGCATGGTGACCAAATGATAGAAGTGTATTCAAGTATATCCTAGTATACAAACAAGCTGAAAAGTAAAGTAAAATAGGTATGTGGCACATATTGAAATGATTTAAAATATATGACAAACATTGGATGAATACATTATAAAGTTAGTTGAACACAAGCATAATAATATCTCAAAACACACATGTGTAGCTACACGTAACAAACATAATAAATATCATATATGTATGTACATTAGACAGAAATTTCTTCAGTTTGTTTTTGAAAATGTTCAGAGATGAGCTATTTTTAATTGCATTTGGTAATCTGTTGAATTGATCAAAACCCTTGAAAAATAAAGAGATCATAGTGCTCTTGTGATTTGTTCTATCTATATATAGATTATTATTATTTCGAGTGAAGTGGTGGTGAATATCATGATGGAAGACAATGTACTGTTTGGAATAAGATGATCCTAAATTGTTTAATATTTTATATATGAATATCATTGTGAAATGAAACAGTCTTTGAGAAACAGATTGTCAATTCAAAACATTGAGCATAATAGTAATTGGAGTATCTCTACCGCACTTCAAAATGATCCTCATACTACGATTCTGAAGTTTTTGGAGTTGAGACAATTTATCCTGATTGAATAGATATAGGATAGATGAGCAGTAATCAAAGTGTGGCTGAATAACTGACTTGTAAACTGTGATTCTTGACTCTGTTGAAAGATTATACAGGATGTCCCAACGAAAACTTTCCACCCGGATTCACTGGGAAATGACGAATTATTTTCGGAAACGCTAAAACAGATCGATTTTAATTCCTAGGGAGACACATGTTAGTAATAGATTTAGTCGAGCAACTTCATCCCCCGGACGGGGGCGGCTACCCCCTTGCGAATCATCATAGGGAACGTGGGTCGAGTGATACATCATCTGAAAGCTCTCTTTATTCTCTATCCAAACGTGTATAATTTTTTCAAAATCGAATGAATGGTAATTGAAATTAGTGTTGTTGACAGGTTCAATGTAATAAGTCAATATCTTACCTGTTCTTATTCAAATTCAATTTATTTATTTATTTGAATGGACAAATGTATTTACATCTTCTTGAGAATGCCATCGATCCCATGATAACGGATATTATCGAAAACGATGGAGGTTATTCGGCAGACAACCTCCATTTTCAACAAGATGGAGCACCACCTAACTACGCAGTAGCGGTTAGAAACTTTCTGGATGAACGATATACCAATCATTGGATAGGGCGACGAGGACCAATTGAGTGGCCAGCTAGATCACCGGACCTCGACCCGTTGGATTATTTTTTATGGGGGCATCTCAAAAGCAAAGTTTTTGCCACTCCGCCAGAGTCACTAGAGGATCTACGTGGTCGAATTGTAAACGAGTGCGGCAGCATAACTCCAGAAGTATTGGAAAACGTTCGTAATAGTTTCGAAAGTAAACTTCATCATTGTATGGAGGTAGGAGGGGCCCATTTCGAGCAATTAATAAATTGAATTTCGATAAGAACAGGTACGATATTGATTATTTAAATTAAACCTATTACCACACTAATCTCAAGTACCAGTCATTCGATTTTGGAAAAATAATAGACGTTTGGATAGAGAATGAAGAGAGCTTTCAGATGATGTATCACTCGACCCAAGTTCCCTATGATGATTCGCAATGGGGTAGCCGCCCCTGTCAGGGGGATGAAGTTGCGTGACTAAATTCATCACTGACATGAGTCCCCCTAGAAATCGAAATCGACGTGTTACAGCGTTTCCGAAAATAATTTGTCATTTCCCAGTGAATCCGTGTGGAATGTTTTCGTTGGGATGAGGTAACCTTGCTCAATCGTCGGTTCGCAGGCGAGCGCAACTACCGGTGCGAGTTCTGCGACAAATCGTTCCGCGCCTCCTCCTACCTGCAGAACCACCGCAAGATCCACACCGGCGAGAAGCCGCACTCGTGCGGCGTGTGCGGCAAGCCGTTCCGCGTGCGGTCCGACATGAAGCGCCACCAGCGCACGCACGCGAAGGGGCCGGCCGGAGCGCGGCAGTCGCGCTCCCTGGCCAAGGTGGAGAAGCGCGAGGCGGTCGAGGAGGAGGAGCTGAGCAGCGAGCTGCGCATCGAGGACGACGAGGCGGCCGGCCAGCTGTTGGCCGAGTACACCGAGGAGGACGCCGACGGCGAGCAGCGGACGGTCAGGCTGCCCACCAGCCGGAACGTGTAAGTAGATTCGATGATTGGCAATTTCAACTAACGAAGAGGGCGCTGCGAGACGTGAACGAATATGGCTGATAGTCGGCGTGATGGTTATTGTGTGTACGTTTTACAATTGATATCTTGGATTTTCGTGTGTGTTTCGGACAATTGTTGATAGTGTGTTGAGGAACTATCATATTGTGAGGTAATGTAACGCTTTGCAATGTCTAATAAAATGAACGAAATGAAGGAAACAAACTCGAATGAAGCGAGTCACAGGTTTTCCGATCAACAAAGCATTTGTCCATGCATTTCTTCGATCAACTTTCTCAAGTACACCATAATCATTTTTGACAAGGACTTTAGAAGCATCCTTCTTGGGAACGCATGGGAATGTCCTATATTTATTTCTCCTGGAAGAATACGGTTTTAAACATAACAGTTAGTGTTATGCAGTGTCTTCCTAGTTGTGCCAGTATTTTGACTCGGTTCTCCACACATTATTATTTTGAGTATCTCAACCCTGAAACTATATGGGTTTATGAAAGGACCCAAACCATAATTTCATTAGTGTGAATACTTTTCGAGTTTGGGTTATCCCAAAAATTATTCGCTTAAAGTCCTACTTTTGAAGTTCGCTCGACACACAGATCTATAAATACAATGAGAACACAACATAATCCACCAATAATCTCTGATAACCCAAAAGCACGCCGAAATAACGATGGTTCATTGATAAAACGCACATGTATCCATTATTGATTACTCACTAAGTAGGTTCACAATTTAGCCACCAGAGGTCGTCCAGACTTTTGGATTAGCGAATAGCTTCGTTCGCGGATCACATATTTGGTTTGTTCCTGTTCGGAACAGTCCTAGGATTGCGCAAAACTAGATGCGTGTCAAATTCAATCCAAGATAGTTCTATGACAGTCCGGAAAACACGAAAACGAAAACGCGTTTCATCTCCTTTTTGGTCATGATCTGATCTTCTTCTCAGTAGGTCCGAGTTCACTTAGGTTATGTTGGAAATTTTGTATTTTTTCTGAAATCCCAGACGATATTTTACCAATCATCATTTCATCATTTTCATTTATTAGTATAATTCATTAGCCTGTGAGAAATAATTCCATCTGATATTCGATAGTTTGGTCACCAATTAAAGTAATAAATATTGACAAATATTATCATTACTACACTGTTTCAAGACTCAATAATAATTTACAAAATGAAAAATTGAGGTTTGAGGTTAACAAAACGATCAACACACGAATCAAGAAGAATAACGTTCGCATGCGCATTCGAAATTACGCTGAATTTGAAAATGTGAACAAGAGTAGTAAAAATTCATTCAGGGGTAGGTATTGAACCAGTGCCAGTCTAGAGTATTATTTTCAGTTAGTTTTCAGCTCATTTTTTATTTTCAGGTACATCAATGGTCACGAACTATTTTTGGTGACTTACCCCAACGAAATAAGAACCGCAGATCCTCAACAAACTGCTACTTCAACTTGGGTTCATGCCTCAAATGCATGAGAACCTCCAACACATTTTTAATCACTGATCATTTTCTATTTTAGTTTGGAATATTAGCAATAGTATGTAGATTGTATGTAATACAATAAGCACTTTAATTTGATGTATATAATATATGTATCTAATTTCTCTTGGAATTTGTACTACCATTTGATCACTACGTTTTCAATAATCAATATCACAGGCTTTATTTCAGATGTACAGAGTATATTCATAGCCCACTATCTATTCACTATTCTCCTGATTTTTTTTTTAATATCATTTCAGTCATGATTACAATACGGCTATTCAGTTTGTTGTGGAATCACAACTGAAGACAAATGTTCTCCAACTGCATACATCCATTTCATGGATACTGTACTGGTCCTTTCTCACATCAGATAAAACGTCCTCATTTTTATATTATCAGATATTTAATTTCCATTGGCTATGTTCCATGCCTTTGGTGCATCAACAATGGTCGGTTTATTTGATCAATGCATTATTGAAGACGCACATTGGTGGTGAAATAATCAGAACGTAGAAAATTAATATTGTATTTTTCCGATTCTTTGCAAGCTGGCTTCCTCACATGGAACGTTTCCATGTTGTCTGGAGTTTGTGCAAATCATGTCTGGTTATAATATCTAGTAGTTTAACCGTATAAGGTGAATTATTTTTTTCATAAAAATAAAGTTGACGAAATTGCTAGAAAATTAACTTTAGCTTTACTGTTCAAATACTGCCTCACTTATCTTGGACCCACTTGGATCCTATAATAGAACATTTTTTCATTGGTGTTTTTATTTTTGTATACGCCTTATGTTTAATATGTAAACTTTGCTTGAAATCAAGACCTGATAGAAAATAAAGTTGAAGATGTTGCTCGAAAATGAAGTGCTCCAATATCAATTTTTTGATATTTTATTATCAAGTGAGAGGAGAGTGAAGATAAAAGATATATTATATCATATAATATAATATCATGTATTTGGTCAAGATTTGGATTTTTTCAATGAGAAATCATTTTTTCTGCTGTCAGAAGACAATAAAAGCTACCAATGAATTACCCCACAATAGAATAGACAATAAGAAAGAGAGAAATGTTTCAAGTGTAGTAGTACTATTCCCAGTTCTCCCATATTTTGAAATTGCTTTGTTTGTTTTAATTCGTTTCTGAATACTTTTTTATTTCAAATAAGATTGCAATCTGTCAATGAATTATCTTGATCAATACAAAAAAAAAACTCAATTTCACATTCTATGATCAATTTGGTATGGAAAAACTTGCATTTAAGAACCCATGTACATATTCTACTCTGCACCAAATGGTAAAATAACTTTTCCACCACGTTCATTCACAATATTCCAACAAGAACAGGTCAAAGTCTTGGGGTTCATGATATCTGTGTATATCTTTCCATTCAAGTGATCGACTTCATGTTGAATAATTCTTGCAAACCAACCAACAGCATTCAATGAAATTTCAACCCCTTCTTCATTATAACCTAGAAAAAACAAATTTCTTCTAATATTCAACCAAAAATAATTTCCTATCAGCTCTACATTTGATTTATTTAACTTATGATTTTGAGTCCTTGTTCAATTTCATGTTGGTTTACCTTTCAAATGTATAGCTCTGTATCGGGGGACATCAGCAAAGAATCCTCTCACACTTTCACATGCTTCAGGAAATACCAACTTTGTATAATCAACAATTTTTATTTCTGGATTTATGATCACCTAAAACTGCATTCATTTTCATATATTTTTAAACTTATGCATTAGTCATGTCAATCTGATTCCTCTACTCACCATTTGAGGCTGGAATGACATTTCTTTTATTTGGAACTCATTGTTTTTATATATTTTTGCATGCTTTTTACTGTACTCTGCAATGAAAATTTGTAAAGGTATTCCTATTTGAGAAGCAGAAAGTCCTACACAATTGTATTTATCAAACACATATTTGAGTCGTTTTATCAAGAACTGAATTTCCTTTGATTTGATCATATCTTGAGGAACTTTTTCGGATATGACCCTTAAAGTTGGATCTCCAATTTGAACTATGTGTTTAAAGGGCGATTCATTCTTCTTTGGTTTAACTAAATTAGAATACCATGTTCTCAGTGAGTTATAACTAATAAAACGAATACTAGTATTGGCAAAACTGTTCGGACGTAGGAATAAAATTGCCTTCATCTTCATGATATAATAAACAGTGAATTGAAAAAAATTGTGAGGTTAATCTATCACGTGACATGAAATGGCAGCTGGCTCCTCTTTGCTTAAGCTCTTCTGTGGATATGTACTCCAAAAGACGAAGAATTACATGATTTACATGTTGATATGTTCAGATAAAATATTCGTCTGAGGTTCAGATTGTATTATTTTTGTGATATTCAGCGTATATACAATATAACATATACCTATGTACGCTGGATACAACAAGCGTTCTTTCTATAAACCCTATTCATAGAATACCCAATCCCTATAGGATTGGTCGTGCCATTCAGACAAGAGTATGTACGAAAATTTTTCAAAAGTGTTCGAACCGTGAGAAACGATATGCCAAAGAGTATATATATAAACAATTTTATGACATCGTTGTTATTCGGATTCCAAAGAACCTGTATAATCCACTGAGCGAACTTATTTCATATCTTTTCTTATTCATATTATCCGCAGACTAGCATTTTCTTCAAGTGGTGTTCTATTGATAAAGTTGAAATTCACTTATTTTCATTCATTTTGCATTATTTTTGAATTATAATACTGCAAAAAAATATGGCCACGTAACTTAGTATCTACCTCTATAGTCCGTTAAACATAATCGTATTTCAGTGTACAGCGTACAGACATTTTTCTCAGAGTATTCGGTAAGATGGGGTAGTGTAGCATAGAGAAATGTTTCTTTAAGATAATATTAATGATTGACAATATTAATAACTGATTAAAATGTGATAACATACAAATCATGAAAAACCTTCGACCATAAAACAAATTATGGTCGAAGTGAAAAACACATTTTATGATGATGAGATGAAGCTCGTTTCAAATGTGAGATAACCTAACAAACTAGTTACCCAGATGTAATCTGTTCAACAATATTTGATTGAACTTTGATGAAAGATCTCCTTGCTTCTCAGTTTTCACCTATATATTCGAAAATGGCGAATAAATTTGATGACTATATAGATTATTTAAAAAACTATGTTCAGAAATCATCGAAAATTGCAATACTACTGGATTATGATGGAACTCTAACTCCCATAGTGGCACATCCTGATTTAGCCAAAATACCCCAAGAAACCAAAACGATACTTCAGCGGTTGTCAGAAAACCCAGATATTTTCATAGCAATCATATCAGGAAGAGCTGTCAATAACGTGAAAGATATGGTGGGACTGAACAATATAACTTATGCAGGCAACCATGGCATGGAGGTTTTGTACCCAGATGGATCAAAGTATGTTCATCAATTGCCAGAAAATTTTGATGACCAGATGAAAAAACTGATAATAGAACTGGAAAAAGCAGCTGTCAGAGATGGAGCTTGGATAGAAAACAAAGGATCTACTCTCACCTTCCACTTCAGAGCTACTCCTGAACATTTAAGAGACAATATTGAGAAAACTGCATTAGATATTATTGAAAAAGCCAATTTCAAAGTAGGCAAAGCTCACTGCGCCTTAGAAGCTAAACCAAAAGTAGATTGGAATAAAGGAAAAGTAGCATTACTCCTATTGCAACGAAAATTCGGTGATGATTGGAATGAGAAAATTAAAGTTATATTTATAGGTGACGATACTACTGATGAGGATGCCATGCTGGCACTGAAGAATAATGCAGCTACATTCAGAATAGCCGTGGCAAAGGATATTAAGACTCATGCAGAAAAACTTATTTCTTCTACTGACCATGTTTTGTCAATTCTGGATTTAGTTGATAAAGTATATAAATAGTGCCTTGGTTATTAAAATACCTCAATTGATTTAAGTTTTTCAATTGTTGATTAAATACTGATGTAATCAATATTTAATGAACTAGTTGTGATTGAAAAACGTACAAAGTAATCAGTTTTATTTTAATATCAAATCTATAAAATTAATGAGGAATCAAGTTATAAAACTATAAATCACAACAAATATCACATGACTTCAATAAGTACATAATAATGTTCATTTCCTATGTGTCTTCATATTCACTTCATTTGGCATTCTCCTTATTTGAGATTTTGGGCTTAGACAACTGGAAATAGATATTAAATATTATTTATTTTAAACAACAAGGTTTCCTTGCTTGCTCTGCATTGCTTTTCAAGCCTCTTCATACATATGATTCTTCACAAACTTACAAATGATAGAGAAAGAAATAATTGACAAAAATAGTAAATTCCACAAATATTACACATTGAAACATAATGAAATCGAGGCAACCATTATAGAAAATATAAATTGAACTAAAACTTACCATTTTTATGGTTGCAGTAGTTGAATCACTTCCAATTCTCTTGACCTGATTCTTTTCAAGTAATGCCTTTCTCTCTCCTTGAAAATATGGGGATTTCATCAAATTTTCTCTGACTCTGCTCAATGAAGACATAATACCAGTCTCTTTACCTAATGAGTTACTTCGTTTGAGTTTCAGATGATCGACATAGTTACCCTCGTTGACACTGTTTCTTCTAACCGATTTTGAGTCAAGTTTGGGGGCTCCCTCAAGTTTCAAAGTATTAGTTTTACTCTTCGCCATAGTCACACTTGAAATCGAAAATGTTTTAATACACATGATTATGAAATCAATTCACAATATAATACCCAGAACTAGCAGGTGACCTTTGATATCTTGGCAATTCTATATTTTTTTTGGTCTTTTCTGCAGGAACCTTTTTTGTTGGTGGACTAGAATGCGATCTTTTATTTCTGGGTGAATCTTGTTGTTTTCTTTGTCTTTCTAAGGATATTTCATTTGACGAATAGCTGAAAGTATAACATGCGATACCTTTATTGAATCCATTTTCAGATGGATTGCACATAGCTGCATTCTAACCCATACTTCTTGAAAAAATCTGTTGAAAATTTCTACAACTTCATATTTCATTCCATAGACGATAATAACCCATTACAACACTGATCAGGCTCAGGGATTTTTAACGAGTTTTCTTCTTCTGAATCATTAATTTATTTAACTAATATTAATATCACCTGAGAATCAAACTTACCCAGGCATAGACCTCCCCTTACTTCCTCTAGATAATTTGTTTTCTGTATATTGAGACGAAGGCGTAGAGGCAGCCATAGGCTTCAGTTTTGGCTCCTGAAAATTATTATTGATACGAAAAAAATCAACTTCATTCAATATATAGAGTGGAATAAAAAAAAACAGTTCAATTTTTGGTTCAATAAAGATTTGTTCACTCTTCATCTTGTCTTCATTTGATATAGGTATTTTCAGACTATGCAATCTGGTTTCAAATTGATATGATTTTTAATGTGATTGAAAAAAAAATCATTCGTACAAAGAAAAGAAAGGGTTACTTTCTTTGTCTTCCCAAAGACAGTACAGTAATTTTGCTGTTGTTTATAATATGTCTATATCCTAATAAAAGTTTGCATTATAGGAGGAGCGGAAGCAAATCTACAAATAATTCTTTTCTTACAAATTTTAACCTATTTGCCCGTGTGCAATATATTATAGAAGTAAAAGAATAGTTCAGAAAATAAGTAAATAAAAATCAGGTTTTTGAATACGCATGTTCTGCTTCCATTTGTTTTATACAGAACCGACTGTTAATCTCGAAGCTAACCAGTATATAATTACACATTAACTCAAGACTACTTGAAAGATAAAAAAAATAACTCACATTCATGGGGGTACTTGTTCGTTTGGACTTCAATGATTGCTCAGAGGGTTGTTGTGATTTTTCTGGAGTAACAGCAATAATTTGATCTATAAAAATAATAAAACATCTAAAAAATAGTGATTATATGTCTATTTTAAATTAATGTGACATCAAAAACGTCTGAGATTTTCGTTGGTCAACATGGCCGTCTGTCCATTTAAAATTGGTTCCATTATGGAATTGTAATTGTCACATTATTTAATGTGAAGTACTGCACAGTTGAAATATTTTTATTCAAGCCAACAACGGTAATATTACAACTGTTTCTAAACGGTAAAATTTATTAATAATTAAGAAAACACAAATTGATTAAGAAAGTTACAAATGAACAACTGTAATATATTCAATATAAAATAAAATTAGTAGGTACCTATCCAAAGTTTTGAGCAAAGCTAATAGATACATAAAAACTATATCAACAATAAACAAAAATATCTAAGAATACTTTCTGTTCACTTTTTACATATATAACTAATTTGTAAATGCATTTTGAATGGAAGTAATTTAATTGTGAAGTACTTCACACTAAATAATGTGTTGAACAAAGATAATTTGATAGCAAAACCAATGTGCTAGACAATGTGCTATACCTTTTGACTCCATTTTTCCACTGCAATATTCAATTAATCGATTATTTTGGCACAACATCGTATCAAGGAGTTAAAAAGTATCGAAAAAGGGAATCAAATATCCAGGCCCGTATTTAGAAAAATAAAGTTGATGATGACTGCTCAAGAGCAACGTCAGATTTCCAGTTTAATAATCCCATTTTGTAGAGGAGGCAAAGAGATAATCGTGACAATTCAACTCATCTATAAAAAATCGCATAATCCATAGTGAAATCGTCAGATTGACTAGAAAAACTGTCGACTTAAAAAATCTCCTAGTGGTGTCGTGTTTTCAATAGTTGACAATTTTTCTCGTCTAATTGCCAGTCAACAGTTTCTGATTCAGCAACCCAAATTCACCCTATAAAATACAAACCTCTTGTGCAATTATTATAAGTGATAATGAACTGAGAAAACACTAAACACGATTTCCCTTTTTTATCTCAGGAATTATTCCGAATTTTCCGAATCATCAATTTGGTGAGAACCAAATGGCGCAACTTTGTACCTATTTGAACAACCCTGTATGTCTCACGCCCCGAATATGTGACAGCCTGTACTACGAATCGTTCAAAAAATCTCGTTGGAAATTATGTTTATTTGTGGTATAGTATTCTTTGTCTCATGAAATATACTTACTTTTTCTTCTCATATCTTTCACAGGAATGATAGCCTTCAATGGTCCTTTACTTGCTATGCTAGACGATGGTTTAGATCTAAATTTATTTGTTAACAAATTATTTCCAGATCCTTGACTATTGTTACTTCTAGACGAAAGATTACTGTTGCCAGATTCATTTTTGACAGATCCCATTCCAGTAACAGAAGAATTCCTCCTCAACTTATTACCAAGTTTTGAGACTTCGATTGATGGAGTTGTAGTGCAAAATGATTGGGAGAGTCTCCGCTCCATATGTTTGTTCACTTCTTGTTTCGAGGATAAGTCACGGATATTATCGAAAGAGTTTATTTTATCGGAATTCCCCTCCGTGCTTTTTTTACTGAAATTTATTACTTCATAGCATTCATACTGTTCTTGATCAGGAGACTCGTTTTGCTCGACAAAAGAAGAATGTCCAGAGTCATCCAAGATTTGAGCCTTGCTTCCAGAGGAACTGCCATGAAGCATCTCAGCTAGACTAGTCAGCAAATTTTGGCCTTGAGATTTTTCTTGGTCACTGCGGTGAGTGTTATTCAATATTTCTGATAAATTTTGCAGAATTTCTTTGACATCTTTCGGACTATCCGTTTTCTGCGATTCAATTTTTGCATGGAGACGTTCAGGTAGCAATTTATCAATTGTCTTGAATACAGTTTCAGTGTCGACAGTTTTTTTCTCATTAGCAACACTTTCATCCAAGTCACTAGGCCAGCTAGGTTGCGAGGTACTATCGAGAATGTTAGCTGAAACATATCAAATGTATGAAAATCAATTAAACACAATTGAACAGCCAGTAATAGCTTCCACAACCACTGAAGATTGCTGGTATACTATCCAGGTGATTATCATGAAAAAGAATACCTGTACAATCATAAACAAAAGTTTTGATTATTTCTCAAATGTTTTCATTTCATGCTAGTAGACGTAGGTGTCTATGAGAGAATAGGAAACGTCAGTATGAGAGCTTGATAACATTAATTCAAATTTCATCACCAATTTTTGCTTAATTTTGTTTTTTGGTCAACCCTTGTATTTTTGATATCATATATATATTGATACTTCCATAGAGCAGATGTTTAACAAGGTTTTGTTTGTGGTACTCATTTTGCATGAATATAATTAAATTTTGTTTCAGAATATATTGCCTTTTGGTAAATCCGCTTTTGCCAACATTCAACAATTGAGCAGGTACCCAGGTTAGTCCTAAAAATTATGAGAGATCAGGAAGCCAAGCAACAGCGCACAGCTGCTTTTTCAGATTTCTCTCAAGCATTTCTATAAAACAAATCACAGCTCAATCAAGTGCCTTTGAAATTGAAACTAAATCAATCCAAAAATTAACATTAAACATCCAACAGATACCTCAAATTATCATCATCAGGCAGAAATTATCATCTGACGAGGTCTGAATGTGCCCCCACTTTCAAAAAAAGAAATAAAAAGTTCAGGGTGCTGCCTAAACCCAGACTTTAAGTGCAACCAAACAGTATCGCTGTGAATCCTCCATATGTCAATCAAACTCTGGACTCAATTCAAAGAATTAGTTAAGTATGAATATTACCATATATAAGTTGCAGTTAATGTGTTCATTTGCTTAATTTATATGGGCATAACCCTCTTTTATACATACTTATTTTTCATGAAATTTGTTAATTGTTCTTTTAGATTGCAACCACAGTAGAAGCTAAATAAAAAAAATGTAACTTACAGTCACTGAATATGGAACCATCAGCTATTTTTTGTGCAATATGACTACCCTCGATGAAAATCGAATCATACTGAAATAAATAAAAAAATATTAGTTATTTAATTATTACTCCAAAATGAGTAAAACAGTGCAGGCATAGGTCTTTTTAAATGCATGTCTTCCCAACCACAACACATGAGAGTTTCTTTCCCCAATGGGAATTAAAGTTGCAGAAAAAGGCAAGAAGGTACATCCTCAATGTATTGTTATTTTCTGAGATCATAGTTTCATACTTTACAGTGGGGTAGTGATTTATAAGGTCTGGATTAGCTTTTTATTCAATTGGTCAAGTTGTAGGATTTTTTCTGGAGTACATGAAAGTACATGAGACAAGTGATTGCCTAGAAAAAAAAAAAAGAATTCTATCGATTTATTTATTGTATTCAAAAAGGTTCGAGATATATTTCAGAAATAGACCTATGGAATTTTTTCAAATTCAACTCCAGCCTACTATCTTTCTTGTTTGAACTACAATGTGTGTGAACACACTTTATCAACTACTCAGCTTATATTTAGACACAAGTTACTTTTGTAATTTTGTGCATTTGTTGTATGTACTTTTGTAAGTTCCTTTATCTCTCAGTAAAATGCATACCTTGTTTTGTTTTCATTGGGCCACCCTGTATATTGGACATACTACAAACACATTATATTGAAAATAAAATGTTTGTCAGAAAAAACTTTCTTAATGAACTTGCTTTTTTTATAACAATCACAGATAATTAAAGAGCTATGTAAGTTTCCTAATTCAGATGGACTGATATACTTACAAATAAGTCCTCTTTGTTGTCATCAAAATTGAGTTTTTCACCAGGCATATTTGTTATTGAACAACTTTTCATTGGATTTGCTTTTCCAGTGCTCCAAAATTTCTTGAATTCATTTTCAACTAAGTTCTCAACATTGGCTTCTGTATTTGGCATGGATTTGATTCTTGGTCTATGGTCCTCAATTTCTGCAGTAGTTATGAATTTAGCCTTATCCAAGTCTGAGTTACCAAGGGATTGGTTCAGGTGATTACATGATGGGAAGATATATTCACTTCTTGAAAGACTATATATCTTAGATGGCCCTTCTAAGCTTAAGCTATTGAAAGATGGAACACCAGATGTTTGGGAGGATATACTCGACAATATTGGTCTTCTAGGTTTCGGAAATAAAAATTTGTTATCAACACTCTCATTGAGAACTTTGCTGTCAGATTCTTCTATGGTCGTCAATTTAATTTTGGGAGTTTTTTCAATGTTGTCCAAAAATGACATGCCTTTCCTTGGGCTTGAAAATGCGAAGGCTGTATTAAGAACATCCCCATAATTGATATCAAGAACACTCTGACTCAAAATTCCTAGGGACTCTCTTCCACAGTCTAAAGATTCATGTCCATAATCAGAAAAATGTATATTTCCAACACTGAAGGCTTCTCTGTTCAAAGATGAATTTGCATAAGGGAATCCTAAAGACTCTCTTCCAAAATCAGATGGTAAAATACCTAGCGATTCACGACCAAAATCTTGTAATGGGCTATCTGAATGTAAGACGAATGAATCCTCAGTCATGATGTTCTGAAAGATGCACGAATCTTTTTTATACGAATTATAACTGCCCCTGATAAAACTTCAGTACATTTCAGGTCTATTCCACAGTTCACACAATTCAAATTACTATCCAGCAGTTCTGCAATCTTCAGGCTTTGTTTGCTTGAAGAACTAGGACAAAAAATAAATTCGAAAACTTTTTAAATACGTTTTTATTTAACTGTCAGTTCGATGTGAGGTGATCAACCGATGAGGGCGCTGTTATTCTAACAACATGGCCGACCTGTGGAGTGGTTGGTTTACGTTTATTTTGACGTTTACGAGTGATTTTCATAGTTCTGTCAAAAAGTATATATATAGTATTCTATGATTCTGTCGTATCAACTATCTAAATTCTGCTGAGTCTTTCATCAAATATTGCTTTTACCATTAGTCGTGCCGTTTTCCATAGAAAATGTTATTGCTTCAGTGTTTGTTGCATCGTTGTACTCATTTTTCTATTCTTATTATTTCTGCAAATGTTGAAGCTGATCCCAATGATTATTGCTTCAATGTGTGACTTTCTACAAAATATGTTCACCTACACAAAATATATTGACCTTATTTTTGTGTTCAAATGCACTGTTTTTCAAATCCTTCTTGATCTATAATTCAAAATGAATTCTTGAAATTTCATCCAAGACAAGTAGAAAATGGTAAATCAGTTGACAAAGGCCCACCAGACAGTCATATTCGCATCGTTATAGTATATATATATATACTCTTTGTCGTCACCTCAACGTAACCACCGAATATGTTCGGTATCGCAACAGAGATATGCCCATGAGCGGATTTCATAAATTATATCACCACGTCGCTTCTCATTAGAGAAAAACGGATTGTGCCAGAAAGCTAGTTTGGAAAAGTACTATCAAATGATGATTTTTGCTAAGCATGTCCATTAGTTAATTTAGTTTACAATGTGAACTAACCAATTCAAGTTGAATTTGGTTCCTTCGGTAACTGATTCACCATTTTTCAATCGTCTTGGATGAAATTTTTTAAGAATTCGTCAAAATAAACGTGAGCAACCCACTCCACATGTCGGCCATTTTGTTAGAAAAACAGTGTCCTCATCGGTTGATCACCTTCTGCTGTTCACATGACATATCCATCGATCAAGTGTCTATCATTGCAAATACGAAATGACCAAATACCACTGAATACTATATATTTTCTACTGGTATAATTAATAATTATTATGTTCATGAATGAAATATAAATATAAAATTAGAGTTAATCATATTGAATATCGCTCAAGGATGCCGATGAATTAAATATTGATATCTCATCAATGATGCCTGTTTTAATTCGAACAGCCAAAACCATTAGAAACCATTGGAAAAAGTCCTTATTTGCTACAGCTCTCTTCACCTATGGAACTATTTATGTGAAAAACTATTTTCAGTGAGTACATCTGATAGCCCGAATGTGAAGTCATTGAAATCATTCATTACAGGGTTCAAGATTTGATGAGATTGTATTGTCAAAAAGCTGCCAAATATGGGAAAGAGTCGATACCTTTGAACGTGAAGCCAAGACATATTACAGTAATTTTAAATCCTAATGCCAACAAGCGCAAGGCATCTGAGGAATTTGATAAATATTGTGCTCCTCTTTTACATCTGGCAGGAATATCTGTAGAAGTTAAAAAAACTGAATCTGAAGGCCATGCAAAGACTCTGATTGAAGAAATTCATGGAACTGATGCTGTTGTTATTGCTGGAGGGGATGGTACTTTATCAGAAGTTGTCACTGGTTTATTGAGACAGAACAATGATGATGGTAGAAACATTCCCCTCGGTAATCATAATGTTACCTATTCAATCTCTGATCAAATTTTTCCAGGTCTCAATAGTATATTGTAAAACTTCATCATGTTGCCTCTCTTGCAAATTATAATAATTAGTTTTCTAAGTTCTTGACAGTATTCAGTATATCAGTTTCATAATGTACATTTTTCGCCTGATTTTCACCTTGGAATTTGGTATTTTCATTTGCCGTTGTTTTCCATGTTTTCCCTGTCATTTTCATATTCATCATATTCATTTTCCCTGTCATATGTACCTGCCCCAAAATGAAGTTTACATTTTTTCCATATTACATCATTATACTATGTGCTTTGACCTTTACAATTGTTTTAGGCATTTTGCCACTTGGAAAAAATAACACACTGATGAAAATTAAATTTTCTGGAAAATTAGATAAAGTCAGATCCTTAGCTGATGCAACAATGGCTGTGATTGAAGAAACTATCAAACCTGCTGATGTCATGAAAATTGAGATTTTGAATGATAGCACTGAAGCCAATGTTAATAAACCTGTTTATGCAGTTACTTCTCTCAAATGGGGAGCATACAGAGATGCGGAAGCTAAAAAAGATAGTTACTGGTATTATGGGCCGCTGAGAAAATATGCCACATATATTTTCAATGGGTAATTATCTGAGATTATTTCGTCTTGATGTGTTTTAAAGGTATTTCTCATTGAACTTGGTAGATATAGGATGGTAGTTTTGAGAGGAACGATGGGGTCATAACTATAGGACTAGAAGAGGTATTTGAAAATGCAAAAGTCTGTTTTGATAACTTCAAAGAAAAAGGGGATATTTTAATGAAACAATAGGAAGTGAATCCTCCTTCCACAATCATCCTGAGATAATGAAAATATAAAGGTTCACAGGCACATTCCACTTTCAGCAGGTCTCCAGAAATTTGGCTTCTCACTGTTGAATGTCTGTGTCTGGCTGTCCAGCAATGAATATTGTAACTATTCTTAAGAAGCAACAATTCGTGGATCAATAGAGAACAAGCATTTTCACATGTATGTTAATGGAGTAGTAAGTAATACAGTAGGTACCCAGCATTTGTTATACCCGCTTGATAGACGTTCGTGTTTTTTTCAATGAAGAATAAAAAGCAATGAGCAGGAAAGGTAACAAGGAAACATTTAGAATCAAAATTTTCGAATGGGCATGCATATCTTTGAAACGCGTGTTTGGATTTCAATAAAAAAAATGTAGTAGGTAATTGAATGACCTTTATTTTCTAAAGATGACATTACTCATCTTCTCATTTGAAATTTTCACGAGGGTAGATATTGAAGGCTTAGGGGATGACTCAACCACTTTCAACAGTTGTTGAAACCAGTTTTTGCATTTTGAAATACCTTTTCTGGTTCCCGATTTATATAGTTATTGATCCATTTTGAAATTGTGATCCTGTTTTATGGTTGTATGGATATATATGTTTTCGAATGGATTTCACCATTTCTTGATGATTTGATTAACAAATACCATGGCCTAAGAAGAGTTTTCTCTCAATTTCTATTTTGTATTCAGTCAAATGGTTCATTATTATTGCTGTTTTAGATTGAAGACACAGCTTTCTTGGAATTGTAAAGCATTGATAAGTTATAGCTCACCTTGTGAAGGCTGTTCTAATTGTTATAAAAAGAAGCAAACAATCGTTAATAATGGTTGGTTTTCCAAGTAAGTGCTCCACCACAATAATGACTACTAGAACAATCTGATGAACTGGTTGTTAACATCATTTATCATAAGTATTAAGTACTACATTAATTTTAGATTCATGAAAGATGACACCCAATCTGAGTTTCTCAGGATCAATAACCCTGGATGCCAAATTACCCACCAAAAAAAAATTTCCACTACAGATTTAGCACTATCAACTCTTAATGTGATTGAGAATCCATCAGACACATTAGAAATTCCAAAACTTATTATTGAAATTGGACCTGATAAAGTGGAATATCTGGACTTTGTGAGAAATGGTTTCAGATTTGAAAATGGAATGAAGAGAGATGTGAAGGAAACAATTGAAGCAAAATCAGTTGAGATAAATCCTGATCTTGTGCAAGGGAAGGAAGTTTGGTTTTCTATAGATAATGAAGAGTATGAAGTGAAACCTGTGAAAATTACTTTATTACCAAAGATCATCAATATATTTTATAGAAAAGAACCAATAAATGTGTAAGATATCTGTGTTATTCTGGATTATAACATTGGTGATTTGGTAGGAATTTGTTTCTGATCTCTTGGGAACATTTCCAAAAAAATTATTGGTGCATTACGTTGATATAGAATGGAATCTAATAGGAATATTGTTCAAGATATATATGAACATATGACTTCAATGATATAAATTATATTTATATTTGACAACACTGGAAGATTTGAATTATTTCATTTGTTTTCCTTCACAAACAACTTGAACCTGTCATACAAAATACAATGAGCTATGTCTATTAATTGAAAATAGCTGATACTCAAAGTTTTCCAAAATGAGTAAATCAATTTTATTTTGAACATCTACATCCTTCATCTCACATTCCCTCTTATCTGATTTCTTACTTATCATGTTAGGCATTGAGAATCGAACACTTCTATATAGGTAACATGTTTATATTTCCTGCTCAGGATATTGAGCAAGCCATATGCCACTGATTGCTAATCCTGGCTTCATGTGTGATTAGGTCCATGATGATTGTCAACAAACTGTTCATTGCTATTAGATTCAACATTTTCACAATCACTTTTATCAATAGTTACTGGCAGTAGATCACCACATCTTGTAGATCTTGCACACTGATACATTTCCTTTCCATGTTTTGAAGCAGTGAATATCACCTCTTTTAATTCTCCGTTTGCAGTGCAAATCTTACAAATACAGTGTTTATGTCTCACAAGTGTAGGTCTTACAATCCTTGGCCACTTTTGTTCAGGATGTGTATCAGTAATGGTTCCTTTTTTCAGAACTACATAAGAATATAACTCTTTGGCAGCAACTGAAGATCTGCCAAAGGGCAATGAGAAATATGTTACTTCAAAGTTACAAGGGGTACCATCATCTAGTAAAAATCTTGGACATGTATTATCATGTGGACAAGGACTGAAAACTGTTCCCATGTTTTGCTTGTTCTTTATTTGTAGTATGAAATCTCTCATTTCATTGACAATCTTGAACCCTGCATTTGTTCCCTGCTCAACTATTATCAGATACTTTTCTGTTTTATTCCATAAATTCACTATAGCTTCTAACCTTGCTTGAAGAGATGGTAATTCCATCATAGAGTAGGCACTTATTACTAAATCATAGGTTACTCCAGAGGCTGGTAGAAATTGTCTATAGAATACTCCTTTTGGTTTATTTCCTGTTGGTTTGCCACCTTGTAAAATGGTTTGTGCTAAATCATTTATATCCCTAGAAATATCAACATTGTAGTATTCAAAAATTTCTTGTTTCCAGAACCTCTGGGCAGCCCATGTTGCAGTTCCAACACCAGATCCAAAGTCAAAAAGACTTCTTGGTTTGAAATCAATATCTCTTGATTTGATTTCACTAAATATTTTCGAAAGCACAGCATACTCAGGTGCTGATCTTCCCAACAGGTAAACTAGTGAGTTATATACATCGTACCTTATAGGCCTCCAATTATACACTTTTTCCCTCACAACATTTTGTGTTTTGTCATGAATCATTTGCCTGAATCTACGTTCATCCTCCTTATCGTTGATAGTGATGTTATTATAACGGGATAACACATTATGTTGTATTTTTTGCACTGTCTCCTTCAATTCCTCCTTTTCCATAGGAGGAACTCTACCTTTCAGATGTCGACACAACTTTTCACTAGTTTGGAGTAGTGATTTTACTGGATAATCTTCAGTGACATTAATAACAGCCTTCATAATTGGTTCAGGAATTGAAACACTTCTTGGCTTCATACTTCCGGGATGATTTCGTATGGAAAATACATTATTTTTTATGTTGTCTATCACATATGAATCAGGTTTCAAGACTGATTTTGGGACCGAGGACATACTTCGCCAGATAGTTCTTTCAGCCACAGTCATCATAGGATTCATTTTGTTACTAGCAGCACTTCATAATTTGAAGATTTTTTTCTGTATATTTACGGCCAGTTGCTGGTTTTTTTTAGTGGTTATCTTGTTCTTCTTCTTCTTAGATGTCTTATTCCATTCAATTGAAATAAAATCAAAGATATTAGAGAGAGGAATTGAAACGACCATAAGAAAGACCACGCAGCGATCAGCTGACTGTTGGCAAAACTTTGTGCCATGTTATTGTATTAAGAAAAACGACATTTTCAGTTATTATCATTCGAATCGATTTGATACTCGAATCTATTGTTTAGCGAAGTATATTGATCCATAAGTGTGTTAAAACAAAGAGACTCAGTTTTACATGTTGTTTGAATATCGCTGTTCGTGAGAACCGATTCTGCAGACTCAATAGGTATCTTGTATTCAGTCGCCAAGCAAATTTACCTTTATGATTTTGATATATCATATTGATGTGGTTTGTTGATATGCGCAGCTGCATATTGGTACCCTAGGGTACCTAATGATTATTTTATTTATATTCTTATGCATCGTTTTGAATTTCATAAATGTAATTTCAATTATTTTTTTCCATCGGTGCAGAATTTCCATTCAGACGTCTAACGGAAATTAATATTTCTGGATATAAACACCAAATTCCATATCCGACCATATTTTCGTTTTCATTTCGAATGGGGCACTGATAAAAAGATGATTTTCAGTAGACTACATGGACGCATCTTGTCATGTCATCATTATCTTTTTATAACTTATAATATATTATATATATAATATAATTCATCATATATATATCATAATTTAATTTTGAACAAATCATAATTTTATGCCACTGCTGAGAATAACTTTCCTAAAGATAACACTTCAATTCAGCATGCCAGATAGGTATATGGGTGGTTCTTGGGAATGTTAGAATTGAAAAAATTCCAATACTGATATATTATATTTCTGTCATCAATGATCAATAATCTTACAATATTAATATATACACAGTGATATATGATTTATTTACTATTTACAGACTAGATAGGTATATACCATATATACAAACTAGGTGAGCTGGTGGATACCAATTTAACCTCTATATTTCAAATTTGTTAAATTGATTTGATGTCATGAATATACAATTTGCTCAGACAATTTGACACGTATCAGACTGAACATGACACTTCCGGTTATACCAGATATAAACATTTCATTTTGAATAGAATTTTTTTAAAAAAGAATTTCACTGCACATTCGGAATAAAAAAGTTGGGTGCACTTCCGGCCAAACCGGAAGTATCATGAAATCAAATTGATGTGGCAGATTTTATATATCTAATTGAAATAAAAATGACGAGATATAGGCGGAGGGTGTGGGTAAACTGGTTCCAATATACTGCACTAAAAATTGTAACTATCACCTCAATCGCTTCAACATAAGACTTATTTCTTGGTGTTCACTTGAGTTTTCTTGACTGATAAGTATTTGGTTACCGACATTTTTTTTGTATTCCTTTGAATTGATACAAAGTTGATAGTGAATGTTCAATTGAACATGAGTTGAAGCAACCGGCGGCCTTTCTTTCTACGTAAATTAGAAAGTTCGGATGAAAATCTGATGGTTATACCTTGTATATGGATCCACAAGAAATACAGAATGATTAAAACCTTTCTTCAAATGATAAACTTATTTCAAAAATAAAAATAAACTGAAAGTTCCCATATTTCAAGCAGAAACAATATGAAGAAAATGGCCTTCTACTAAATGAATGAACACACTGCATAAAAAGTAACACAGATAGTATGAATGGTTTTCTTCTGCTTCCATTCCATCCACAATCATTTTATGTTCAACAATGATAAAAACTTGACAGCCTCTGTTATACACATCAGTTTGTTTTGAAATCGGCAGAACTGAAGGTTGATGCACAGCTGGTGTGGAACTTAGAACAAGATCCATCACAATTGTGAGGACTATTGGTGACTTTGAAATATTTCAAAATCGGACTTCTAGGACTCGAATATCTTGTGCTCTTCACATCAGGTCTGTTTTGTTTAGGTGTGCAGGCACCTACAGTCTTATCAAGCATCTCTTGGCGCAACATTTTATCAATTCGTAATCTTGTTAGCCAATCTTGACTCTTTTTCTTTGGCGGAGAGTAATTCAGATGGGGGGCCAAACCATCTATGACATAGTTTGGTAAATTTGTGGTAGGAGAGTTCATCACACCAATTTCTTGGGTATTTTCAAGTACTTCAGATTTATGTTCACAGTCATCTGAACTACCACAGTCTGAATGAGAATTGGAAATTGTAATTCCCCCAAAAGCATTTTCTAGTTTGGGCACTTTACTTGGAGGTTCGTAATCTTTCCCAACCAAGGAAGGATCTTCATCAGACATTCTTTCAGCCAAATTATCCATCTTATCAATATTTGAAACATTAATATTTGCAAAGAGTCTTCTGGGACCAAATTCCGTTTGCAAAATTTTATTTGCACTTTGTAAATCGCTGGTGTTTTTACGTTTTGAGTGATTGTTATCACAATTTTCACAAAACTGTGAAGATGTGATATTGTTACATTTGCAACATTCTATGAAGGTTTTCTTAGGTGTGTGCTCTCCATCATCTATCATAGACCTCTTTATAGACTTGTGTTTATAACATTTATTATTCAATGGCATTATTTCTGCCACCCCTCTGCCATTGATTTCCCAGTCTTCAGGTAATTCTTCAGGTCCAGTGGTCCAAATTTTGTGTGTCATATCATCAGAACAAGTAACTAACAGGTTATTTTTATCACACCAAGCTACACAAGTGACTTCTGCAGTGTGACCAGTCAATTTAACGAGAGGTTCTGACCTTTTTGTACTCCATATATAAGCATTCTCATCACTACTTCCACTCATGATGTAGGATCCATCTTTACTCAAACATGATTTCACATAAAATGTGCCATTTTGATGTCCAGTATATAACATAATGGGATCCCTACAGTAGGTTCCCACATTATAACAGTAAATTGTATTATCTAAACAGTTTGCATATAATTTGATTCCAGCATCATCTATAATCAAACTGCTGTAACCATTTTTTGTAGTATTACCAGGATATGGTATAGTAGTCTTAGGAAGTGCATCTCTCTTATAAGTTGTGTAGTTTTTACGGAGGTCCCATATTTTCAATACTCCATCACCAGCACCACACGAAATGAGAGTATTATTTTCTTGGAATACAAGCCCAGTAACAGATTTGATATTTGAATTCGTTGGAGTACTGAACTTTTTTCGAGATTTACTAGGAGTAAATGTTCTAGAAGAATGTGAATTACTAATTATACCATCAGCTCTGCCCACAGTACTACTTGTATCAGCTCGGATATCCCAAAGAATTATATTCCCATCTCTGCCACCAGTGGCAAAAACACTAGTATCATCTTTTCGAAAAGTGACTGTTTTAACAGATCTAGTGTGACCACAAAAAGTTCTTTCACATTTGATTTCTCCATTTCCAATATCATATATTTTCGAAGTATGGTCACCAGAAGCAGTAACTAGTTTCATTTCATTGAACATCCAGGCAAGATCAAATATAGCATTATTGTGAGCATGAATTCCATACCTTTCCTTGACATCACTATTGTGGACAACTAATTTGCCATCTTCATTGGCCAATGCTAAGATGTGCTCATTGCTCTCTTGTGGGGAAAACTTGCATGTAAATATTGGCGTATCTTTATAAAATTCATCTTGTTCTCTTTGGGGAAGGAGATGTGTGTAGGAATTTTGTTTGGTACATCTCAGTCTCTTGATTAGTGTATCTGAACATTGCCATAAAACTGAAAATTATTGATGAAAAAAGATTGGAGGGTTAACTTGGTGTAATTAAAAACAATAATATCAGATAAACTACAACTAGGTACTCACAGTATCCACTCTGCTGGCTGAATAAAGCTTTTGCATCATTCATTTTGTGTAAAAAATATAATGCCGTTCTACATTCGCTGGGAACTTGTTTTCATAAAACTCTGCTGAACGGTTTAGTAATAGAAACAAATGTTTCGCTATGGCTTTCTGATCTCAGCTAAAGCAATTTTAGCGGGAAAACAAAATTGGATTTGGAAAGACAAATGAATATTGAATCAAGTCGATTGCGAGTTCCGAGTGACGTCTGTGTCATGATACTATATAGTCAAAGAGGCCTCTTCTGTGATATAGTATCATGCGTCTGTGTTATTTGGTAAATACAGGGTGTAAACCAGGGTTATTTTATTCAACAGAGTTGGCAAAGAGGATTTGCGCTATAAACGAGCTTTTAGACAGAGAAGTGAGAGAGAAAAAGAAGTGCCACTTTGCTACAATGATAGGTGATGAACAGAGGCGAATGACTCTTGTAATTAAATCATATAATATTTGAAATAATCTAATACTAAAATATGGCACATGACGCATCGCATACGATGATATTAAAACGATATGAAATGTGAGGTACATTTCCCCGACAAAAGGATAGCAAAGAAAGGATGGAAAGTGCTGCTGCATGCATAGGATGAATGTGCTTTTTTTGTGCATCCATTGTTCTGTCTGATGAATTGTTTATAGTATATATATATATATATATATATATATATATATATATATATATATATATATATATATATATATGTTTTATATATATATATAAAACATTTGGTGAATACAGGGTGGAACAACAATGAAAAAGCCAAATGGAAAGATTGACTCTTTGCTATAGTGCTGACGTGTTATCAATGATATGAACCAAATATGAACGGAACTAATCCAATCCGTTAACTAATCTCTGATATGAACTGAGCCCAACTTATATACCATTTTTTTCGGTTGTTCTCTAAGAAGGTTCATGAAATAAAACTAGCTTATTAATTTTTCGCATGTTGCTGTAATCTATAGTTGAAACAAGTATGGTTTACTTTACCATCGGATTGTTCTTCCTTTGTACACCTTAACCAGATATAAGAGTACGTAACTTATCTACGGTTAATATGGTTCACTTCCAAGCTTGGTTACTTCCAAGCTGTGGTTACTGCAGAGATAACTGGTAACTTATATCTGGTTACGGTATCCTTTGGTCTTTATGTTTACTGTTGGCACAATTGTCACAAAAAGCTGACACATTCACAGAGTGTTTTCTATGCTATGCTGACAGCTACCTAACAGTTCAATGTGAATTGACATGAATTCGTTTGAAAAAATCGATTTCGATTTGTGATATGTGCTTTTAACATTTTGACATTTTGAATCTTTTATCTAATCTTTATTTTTCAAATATTTCTTCGAACTATCGATGATCGGTAAATGTGATTGTCGGACACTTTCGAAACATTGAAAGAATCTGAAAAAAAGGCGAAATAGGAAAAAAAGTGTGGTGGGGATAATTCAAATTTGGTATTTTTTTTTAGTTATAAATAATAACAAGTCCACCGAGTCGACTTCTTTATATCACAGTTACAGAGAAGATTTGAAGATAATCTTCTTTGGTGCATGCATTAATCATTTATTCCACAAAACTGCATACCTAGTTGGTTAGTGGTATTCATGAAATTAGCCTAGAGCTATTCCATTTTTGTATTCATCAGTGATTCATTCTGTTTTCAATTTATAGGCCCAATTCATACAGTCCATACTAATAAGGCAAAATGGAGGATGAAGAATACAAAAAACTTCCTGTAGAAGAAAGATGTGTCCATAAACTCTGGAAAGGTAGAGTAAATGGATATGAAGAAGTAACAACACTTTTCCGGCAAATTGATGATGAAAAGTCACCCGAATTTGGCAAGTACTTAGGACTTGTCAAAAAATTTGTGGTGGATAGTAATGCAGTGGGACAAGAGAAGGGCTTGGAGGCAACATTGGCCTATGTTGAAAATTATGCTCATGCTGGAAAAACAGTATCAGAGGTAATGTCAGGAGTGGTCACAAAATGTATTGCAGCACCAAAAACGAAAACCAGGGAGTTAGCTCTGCAACTTACCCTGATGTACATTGAAATTGAGAAGCATGAAGCTGTTTTAGAAGAGCTCACCAAAGGTATGGATTTAAAAAATCCCAAAATTGTGTCTGCTTGTGTCAATGCTTGTACATTGGCACTTAGGGAATTCGGATCGAAAATAATCAATGTCAAGCCTTTGTTGAAGAAGATTAGTACACTGCTGGCAGATAGAGATAAGACAGTTAGGGATGAAACAAAACTTATGATTGTTGAGATGTACAGATGGGTTGGAGCAGCTTTGAGGTGAGAAAATATTGTTCTATTTTTCTATTTTCTTGAGTCAATCTATTTCAATGAAAATTCATCAACTGAAAAATTATCTGATTTCTACTATTCTATACTGTGATATATCTAATCAAATATTTTATTATGATCTTATTAACTATCCACTGTGATACATTTTTTTTCATCTGTGGACAACACAAAATTAGTTTATTGTGTCATGTCATCAATTGTACTGTAATTTTTTATATTTAGAGTTCAACTTTATACATTTCATATGTTTACCTGTAGATATAATGATTGATTATTGACATGCCCACAAAGGGCAAGAGTGTGTGATATCAAATCATTTTTTTACCTATTATTGGAGTCCCTATGTAACACTCTGTGTATTTGAGATGAAATAAATTGAAAAAAAAAATATTGTTAGAAAGAAATTTTTTATTGAACCATGATTTCTCAAAAACAATGTACTTACCATTTGAAATACAATATTTGGGTGCACATCCAGTCAAACTGCAAGTGTTTCATTATTTATTAATTTATTTATTCACAGATGTGCCAATTCAATAAAAACATATATATTTCATGAGCAATTATTATGTTGAATCATCTACAGATGAATCATTACAACAAAATAATGTGTTCCATTTGTTTTTGAAGGAATATGTGGGTGTATGGAATAAATGAATTATTTCACTATTTTTGCTTGCTAATTCAAATACACTTGTAGGTAACTCATTTTGATCATTGTTCAAAATCTTAGAATATTCATATAGCCTCCTTGTGCAATCGATTTTAGAAATCTATTTCTCTTGATATCCGCTAGATAAAAAGAACACCATATCATACACTCTTCATACTCGATGATCTTCTCAAACACTATCAGCCACCATCAAATTAACATTTTTTGTTTGGTAATAATGAATAATAAGAAAAGTAGTGGACTTTTTGGGATCCTTGGGGAAACCCAGATGTGACAGACATTTCTGATGACAAAGAATAGCATATTGTACACATTGAGTGCCCTCTCTTGAATAAGATCTGATCCAGTCCAGTGTCAAAGCTCAATGGAGAAAGTTTCATAATGAGAGGGTTTGAAAGAAAATGTTGATAACTAATCAAATTTGTATTGGTAGATTAAGTAGGTAAAGCTATGTTGGTTTTCATTGATGGTGTTCTTAGTGTTTCTTGAAATAGAAAGTATAATAATCATTTCAATATATATTTGTTGCCTGTTCGATTTTCGATGTAGGAGGAGAATAAAATACAGTTTTGTGAGATCCGATATTTTTTCCAATAGCATGATTTATCATATAAAAAAGTTACATTACATATTTATGAGATTCAATGGGCGAAAAATGTTTCTAGGCCTCAATTGCAAGCAGCTAGTTTACAACCACTGCAGATCACAGAACTGGAAACAGAATTTTCCAAAATTGAAGGAGTAAAAGCCTCACCCACAAGATACGTAAGATCACAACAGGTAAAACAAGCCAAACTTGCAGCTGAAGCAGCAGAAGTTGAAGGTAAAGGAATAATTCATGATTGTTGAGACTAAATGAATTAAGTCTTGAGGGAGATTAATTGTTTAATCCTAATGGGCAACAATGGCGATAATTTTCTATTGTATAAAGAGTAAGAATAACATTGGAATAGATTTTTTCATAGAGGCTACATTCACCAGTAGACTTTGACACATCATCAAAGTCATGTTAGGAAAGGTTGTAAGTCAGGTTTGCATTCTGCAAGTCTGTACAGGTTCAAGGTTTTCAAAATTTTCATTTTACCGGTGGAGAAAGATTGTCCCTTAATATTTGAAAAATGATTTGGAAAAGTTTTTTTTTTAAATCTCTAATTTTTCAATAAACTTACCTGCTAGCAAATATGTGCATTGATGGTACTTATTTTGTTTGTAGATGAAGATGAGCCTGATGATACAGAAACTCAGCCAGATATCGATCCTTATGAGCTGGCAGACCCAGTTGACATTTTATCTAAACTGCCTAAAGACTTTTATGAAAAGATAGAAGCCAAGAAGTGGCAAGATCGAAAAGACGTTTTAGAAAATTTGGAAAACTTGGTGAAAGCACCAAAGTTGGAAAATGGTGATTATGGTGATATGGTTAGAGCTCTCAAAAAGGTGAGCTATATAATGAATAAATACTAGATCTTGATACTCTTACAACTGAACGAGACTTGACAACTTCAGTACTTCTGTACTAAAAAAACGAACCTCTTTGTTAGAGTGAGAGTGCTGCATATGAGGAATTATTTCCTTCCTTCTCATCACTGAATTCTTACTTTCATGATCAGTGTATATCCGTTGATTGTTTTCCATTCATTTCAGGTTATACAAAAAGACAGTAATGTGGTATGTGTTGCTTTAGCCGGTAAGTGTATAGCTGGTCTTGCTAATGGACTGAAGAAAAAATTCCAAACATATGCTGGTTTTGTAATTCCTGCCATTCTCGAAAAATTCAAGGAAAAGAAACAAAATGTGGTAACCGCACTGCGAGATGCTATCGATGCTGTTTATTCAACAGTAAGCCTTAACAGTTAATTTCTAGGTTATTAAAAGTGACATTTTTTCCATTTGTATATATGTAATTGAGTTAGAAAAAATACAGAACAAACAAATTGAAGTTAGGACTAATGATGAATAGTTGAAAAAGATTATTTCAGATGATTTAATGTTGAAACTCATGATTTGCAGACCAATCTAGAGGCTTCACTGGAAGACGTGCTAGAGGCTTTGAATAACAAAAATCCTTCCGTCAAAGTCGAGACATCTTTGTTTTTGGCAAGAGCATTTACGAAAACCTCACCTACTGCTGTTAATAAAAAATTACTCAAAAGTATTACTACAGGTTTGACAAAAACAATCAATGAATCAGGTAAGTCTCATCCTTCCTAAGAGTGTGAATAATAGTTGTAACAGTAGAGATTCGACCTTTCACTATCATGTGATGGAAATGTTATTCTTGGGTTTAGGTTGTCTTGATGATAACGCTGATTTCATCAACCATTCCAACATTTCTACAATGTATTTTATCATCTTCAGTGCTATGACTGTGTTGTGTTGTTTTTTTATCTAATGTCTAGTTCTGATTCTGATTCTGACGTCTAGTTCTGATTTGTCTTGTCCCTACATTTATTTTATATATTCATATCTTGTATATATCAGTGTTTTTATCAGACTTCTTTTCAAAACACTGATATGGAGCACTACCTATGACAGTTATGTAGAATATTCAAAATCTTCACAGGAAATCAGCTACTTGAATCGTAGAATTTTTTCTTGACACTATTTTTCAATCTTGATTTCTCTAAATTGTTACCATGGGATGTTATGAATCATTGTTTGTATTCAACTACATCACTAATCATACTCAATTGTAATCCACAAATGATATGTTCACCTTAATACAGGAAATTATTATTATTACTATACTCTTACCTCTATTAACTCTTTTCAGATCAAATACATACATTCTTGTAAATGCTGATACTATGCGATTCTGATCTTTTTTACCGTAATTTCACGTTGTTTACGTATTTATATATCTTGTATTATGACTCATCATATATCATTTTATCTGTTGGGTGTTTTCACAATCGAATTTGCATTTTTTTTACTGAAAACATTTCTTCATTCCACAAAAATATCGAAAAGTTATGTTTTAATGTTTTTTTCAAATGGCATGATAACAAAATTAGAGAATGGTTAGATGAGCTCTTAATTTCTCTATTGATCAGTATATTTCACTGGGTATATTGACGTTTGAAAAATAACTTTTTTATATGTTTATGAAGTCAAGAAATGTTTATAAAAAAAGTTGCTGTCGGATATTTCAATAGATTATCACACACCAAGATACACTTTTTCATTTAATCCATTGAGTTCGGAAAAATAAAAGTTACTCCGAACGAACTATAAACCAACAATTGATTGAAAATGGTTATATTTCATTTGAAATAACGTAATTATCATCAACGTACAGTATATCTAGATTTTGAAAATATTTTCATTGAATAGGTTCCTCCAATTTTCAAAAATTTGTCAATCCGAAATACTTCTGATAGACGGTCAAAGATAACACCATGTATATAGTTTTGACATTGGGGTATGCAAATATGGTGTTTTATTCATTAAATCAGAAAAAAATTGAAGGTTTCAAATTCAAATTTTAATGAAATCGATACATCACATAGTCATGAAAACCGGAATTCAAAATACGACTAGGCGAATATTTGCAAACAATCAATTTTTCATACTGGAATAATTCTATTGGAAGCAAAAAGATTCAAAATTTACTTGAAAAAATATTCACTTTAGTGAGATAAATGCATTTTATGCTCGCAAACTTATGATAGAAAAATTTGATTTGCACTATTTCTGACTATTTTTACCTATTTTAACCATTCGAACTTTTTTGTATTCTGTTATTTGTGTATTATATGTTTATTTATATATCCCTATCCTGAACAACGATCTTCTCGGGTGATAAAGATAATCAAAATTATAATTATTTCAGACCCGAATGTTAGAGAATCTTCAGCCGAGGCATTAGGAACACTGATGAAGTTGGTGGGTGAAAAAGCTATAGCTCCATTTTTAGTTGAACTAGAAAAGGACACTCTGAAAATGTCGAAAATCAGAGAGAACTGTGAAAAGGCTGTGCTATCAGTAAAAGTACCAGGTGCAAAGAAAGAAAGACCCGCCACTGCCCCGCCGAAGGTGGAAGTTCGTAAAGCCGATGCACCAACTAAAGCTACTGCCAAAAAGGCAGCTCGTAAGTAGTTTGAAATGAATGACATACTGATGTATCCTCGAAAACAATATTTTTAGCTGCTAAGAAAAAATCGACTGAAATATCATCAGGAACAGCAACGGTGGTAAGGTCTAAAGGCACCAAAGGTTTATCAAAATCACCGTCTCAAAATATCGAGAAGGAACTTCTCGATGAAGAAGTTACAGAAATCATAGCTGGGATATTGAGTGAAGAAACTGTTGGAGAATTAATCAGTACCAACTGGAAATCTAGGTGAAATATATTTCAATAATGGTTTATTATTTTCTACTTGTACAATATGGACTAATTATTCAATTTGAATAGCTTATTAAATAGATGATTATATTTAATGAACAAGAGCGATATTTCAATCGTGCGAATTAATAGTTCTGTGTTTTGGAACATGTATGAAGCACTGTCTGTAAGTTTTTCGAGGAGGTGATACATTAATTTTCCAGCTTTTTGTGGGATTTTCTGTCCTCGTTTCTAAGAAATAGAGTAGAAGTTATTAAAAATTATTTCAATATATTTGTAGTAAGGAGAGATTTCGTGATCTGTCCCAAAATGTCACTGCGCTTGAAATTAAACCTTTAGATACCTAAGAGAAATTCTCTATTGGTCAGTGACACCTTGTTTTTTGAAAAATTTGGAAATATAAATATATGTAATAAGAAAAAAACCTCTACTTATCTTGGTGGAAGTTTCGGCAACGAATCTGCTCCCGTTCTCAACACAATTAAAAAACTTTTCTCCGTGGAAAATTAATGTATGAAGCAGTTTGAATGACTGATTTTTTTCTTGTTCTGTGACACTTGAAAGGTCAAATTTGGGAAATTCAGTGATCGAATGGCGATAATTTTATGTAATTTTATGTAAAAATTGCAAATTCAATTCAGTGAATATTAACATTTTAATATTAGTGATTGGTGAAGATCGGTTTCTGGAAAACTGCAGATTCGGTTGGTGTTTTTCCAATTAGCTGCAGAAATACGATTTAAATATTAAATAATTTTGTGGTTTTTGGTATTCCTAGTATTTCTGCAGTATCAATTTTAATTTAAGTATTTTCCAACGCCGTCATTCGCAAATTGCACAGAGTTAAAAAATGAAGAAATGAAATATCAATACAATAGATAAAAGCAGAACATTTTGCCAGGTTGCATTATTCGAATATTTTGAATATCAAGCTGTGACAAGTCTCATGATACGCGGTATATAGTATAGCTCTGCAAAGAGAAAGTTTCACGAACAATTACTCATTATCGGTATATCCCATTTTTTTTCTTCCTCATCCTCAACAACCATCGTCTCCTGAGATGGAAAACCGAAAAAACTGTCTCAATAATTGCCATATCTATATACTTTCGGGACTATTTAGGAAGTGAATTAATCGACAAAAAAATATGTCACACCATGCGGAAACAAATAATGACTTCAATAATTTATAACACAATGAATTCATGATCACTGAAGAAAACTCGTTGGATATTTGTAGGCTATCAGCTGCTGAGCAAATTATGACACAAATTCGTGATATGGACTCAAAAGCTGTACCAACGCAAGCGCTTGTGAAGTTCATATCTAGAAAACCTGGCCTGAAAGACACCAATTTCCAAGTCCTGAAGGCCAAATTGGACATTGTGAAATATCTTGCGGAAAATTGCAAGTTCACTTTGACGACCGCCAATTGTTGTGTAACTGAAGTAGCCGAAAAATTTTCGGACGCCAAAAATGGGGCCGCTGCAGCCGAAACTCTCACTGCAATCGCTGAAGCCACAAGCTTAGGACAAGTTGCAGATATAGTTTTGGAATTTGCTTTCGGTCAGAGGAGTCCCAAAGTGCAACAGGAGGCACTTGTTTGGTTGACTGGGGCTATCAAGGAATTTGGGTTCGCGTGAGTATCAGTAGTACAAAAGATAACTTACTGTTTATTTAAACTTTTTATTATGTAACTAACCACTGTGTAAACATAAAAATAACACTGTGCTGAGATACACATCTATAGCACAGCATAAGTATAATCTTTATGCTGTGACTATAGTGTGGTTCACCAGAAATTATATTTGTCGTTAAATTTCGCTAATTTTAGAGCTTCATAAGCTCCACTTTTGTGACATTTGCAAAACCAGAGGCCTATCGTATACATTGTCAATTTTTTCTCGAAAAATCTGATTTATCACTGGGTGGATTTAGATTTCCCGGATTTGTTTGATGAAAATTAAATGGCTTCCCGATAAGTACAAACTCAAACGAACGGTATTGATATTTAAAGGAGAATCTGGAAAGTAATAGCAGATTAGATGAATCAGATAAGAGGTTTCCTAAAATACAAAAAGAAAAATGTGGAAATATATTGGCAATGTTAGATTGTAATTATATCATAGAAAATTCGAACTGGATATGTACCAGATATCAGTAACCAGTTAACAAACAGTGGTATTTCAATTTTGGAAATCAATTGTGTTTGCTTGCTTGCTTCATTTATATGACAGAACTTGGCTACAAAGGTTTTCCAACTTACAGATTGTGGAATGACACAAAATTTGCCAGTTTGGCAGATCTTTACCTACTTGAAAATCCAATACGCGGATAATCTATTCACTATTTATAATTTGTAATTTCAAACTTTCTCAGTCATGTGTCAGTTCATGATCAATCAATTATACCAGTCAATTCTGTCTGATTATTTAAGACATTTTCATTTAGACTTTTTGTACAGGCGACTGAGATTACGATCTTATCAAATAGTTTTTGACCCTTCTTCTCTATTTTCTACGTGAGCACAGTGATGGTGAAAGATGGTTCAGGTCTATTTTCAGGCACAAGTCGCTGTCTTATATATGTCCTCAAACTGTTTTCTGACCCTCATGTTCTTAAAATCCAGACCATTTCAAATGATGTCTGAATTTTCCTGTTTTCGGAAAGGTATTGAAGCTGATTTCAGGATTTGTCTTCGCCTACGGAGACTAATAAGGCTCGCAACAATGATGATACATAGTTCAATTACAATTATCCAATATTCAACATAAAACTTCACAATTTTCAAGAAGAAATCCAATTTCAGGCTCAATAAACGAAAACTTTCTGTAGCTCAGTAAATACTTTTGAAAACTATCTTTTCGAGATGCAGTTATTTTTTTGTATTCATAATTTGTATATCTTTTCAGAAATATAAATGTCAAACTATTGATTGATATGTGTAAAAAAGCTATATCTTCAACAAACCCTGGAGTTAGACAGACAGTCATCACCCTTTTGGGTGTCATGTACCTCTACATGGGAGCTACTCTGAATGTGTTTTTCGAAAATGAAAAACCCACTTTGAGAGACCAAATCAATGCCGAATGCGACAAGTACGAGGGTGAGAAACCTCCTGCACCTACCAGAGGTTTGTAGAAATTAGAATTAGTAGTAAGTAGAAATTTTCTCAAGTTAATTTTGAATCTTTTTGCACTCTGTATATTTTTCAACTCATTCGGTAATCTTTCATCAATGTAAAGACCTAAGAATTTGGTGACATCTGTATATTTGAGGAGTTTATTGTTGACCAATAGTATTCTATTTGATATGTCCGGTGATCTTTTTGCAATGTACATGTATGAAGGTTTATTATAATTTAGAGTTAGCTTATGAACTTGTAACCAAAATGATTTCTTCTCTAGATCACTTTTTTGTCCATGATATCATAATTCAAATCTTCAGGGACATAGATCAATGTCGTGTCGTCTGCAAATAATTTTAGTTTTCCTCTCAATTCCGAAATTGATATTGAATTTATATATATCAAAAATAAAAATTGGTCCCAAGACTGACCTTTCAGGAGCTGCAAGAATTATTCACATCAACATATAACATATTGCTCTGTTATTTGTCAGATAATTTTTGAACTAATCATGAATTTTTTCTCTTGCCACCTGTTGAAAATAATTGATTTAATAGAATGTTATGATCAACCGTGTCAGAGGCTTTGCATAGATCCAATGAAATGTGAAACAGCCCACAGTTCACACTATTGAAGTGGAAACAAACAATGGATGATAACAAATATATAGTAGCTGTTTTCCTCGACTTCAAACGTGCATTTGAAACAATTGATATTGATATTTTGCTTCTAAAAATGAGATATTATGGTATAGGTGGAAATGTAATTGATTGGTTCACATCTTATCTTACTAATCGATCTCAAATGACTAAGGTGAATGAAAAAATTTCATCTAGTAAAGGTATAAACACAGGTGTTCCACAAGGCAGCGTTCTAGGACCATTTTTATTCATTCTTTACTTGAATGATATAAATTTTATTGATGATATTGAATTCATTAAACTTTTTGCTGATGATACTCTTATCGCAGCAAGTGATATAGAATTGGATATTGCTATAGGTAAAGTAAATAGGATTCTGGATAAAATATCAGTTTTCTTGAATATAAATAAGTTGAAGCTAAACCATCAGAAAACTAAAGCTATGGTTATCACTTCAAAATACAAACAAAATCAAATAAATGTTCAGGATATACATATAGAAATTCATGGGCACAGAATAGAAATAGAAACGGAAATCAAATATCTTGGTGTCATTGTAGACAATACACTGAATTTCAAATCTCATCATATGTACATTTACAAAAAAATCGTTAAAAAGCTCTCATTCTTTTCTAGAACCAGGAAACTCTTATCCTTCCAATCATCTGTCACTGTATACCGAACCATTATACAACCACATTTCGATTATTGTGCCAGCTTGCTTTCCCTATTAGATAATAATAGTATATCTTTATTAGAAAAATTGCAAAACCGCGGAATGAGAATCATACTTCAGTGTAATAGATTAACCCCTGTCCATCTGATGTTGTCTGTTTTCGAATGGATGACAGTGAAAAACAGGATTAAATACTTTTCCATGATATTCATCTATAAAATAATAAATTGTCATTTCCCCACTTACTTCAACGAATTTATAACGTTCAATCATCAAATTCACAATTATGAGACTAGAGGCAGGCATGATTTTCATATTAACCGTACTAGAATGAAGAAAACTATGAATTCACTATTCCATCAGGGTTTAGTTGATTATTATAATCTACCCATGGAAATTAGGATAAGTTCTTCAATCCATGTATTCGAATCCAGATTGAAGACTACTTTGATTGATTAGTCAATTCAAATCTATTTGATGTGAATATATGTACCTTTGTTCATTGAGTTTTACTGCTCGTCAGGAAAAACATTACCGAAATTATTTGCTTACTTATTTATTTCAGAATGTATTGTGTATTGAATATTTATCTATTTATGTTTTCTTTTTTTAACTTTCACCACATTGTTTGTAAATTAGGATTGACTATTTAAATAAAGATTATTATTATTATTACGATAAACCACATTGACAATTCTCATCGATTCGTACTTGGATATATGAAATGACATCCATGACGGCTACTTCAGCCGTGTTTGATTCAAACTAAAATTTTGAATACATTTTTTTTTCTCAACTGATATTTCTTTTAGGTGTTGTGAAATCTGCTAGCCGAGACAGTTTGATCGAAGCTGATGCGGAGCCAGAGCCAATCAATATTCAAGATCTCATTCCCAGAGTGGACATCAGCGGTCAGATAAGCGAGACTCTGATCAACGAATTGGCTGACAGAGACTGGAAGGTGCGTCACGAGGCCCTCAACAAGATGACGGCGATCGTACAAGAAGCGAAATTCATCAAGTCGAATCTGGGCGAGTTGCCGCAACCGTTAGCTGCGAGGCTCACAGACAGTAATGTTAAAGTTGCTCAAACGGCGCTCGGTCTTTGTGAGACTATAGCCAAAGCGATGGGTCCTCCGTGCAAGCAATACGTTAGGACTTTCTTTCCTGGAATGTTGCAAGGTGATTATTATGGTTTTCGATATAACTACAAACTCCTCATTTATGGTGCGATTATACTACGAATAATTATTTATATTATGTGCGTGTCACAGCGTAATACTCGATAGCAAAATAGATTCTCCCCACCTACTCTCTTTACTGAATTTTCATCTACCTACAGGGTCTGCACATATTTAATTTGCATGTTTTCTCCTATACATCAAATTTGTGTTTACCATAGACTTATTATCCTGAGGAGACGAAATATCTCATTCATAAAACTGCTTTTGTTTGGAAGCAATGATTGAAAATGAACTACACGCGTATGAGAAAGACTACCGATCGAACCTCTTTGTCTTCACCAACTTGTTGGCAACGCTGTTGTGTTTATGTGTTTTTATTCCCTGATTTCAGCCAGTGGCGCACCGTCCTAATGGTTCCATAACTTGGAAATATATTTTATCTATAACTATATTATTGAATATTGTTCTGTCGAAGCGTCGTGTTTGTTAGTTAGGAAGACAAACAAATTCCGTTTGATTATGATGAACAAGCTACGAATGTACTCTCAATGAAAACATGTAATTTCTCTCTGTGTATGTCAATCAACATTTTGACAAATTAAACATCATTGGAAATATATAACCAGATTCTTGTCAGTACCTGTAATTCCCGATATTATGTTCAACTGAAACAAGTGCAGTATCATATGCATTCAGACAGTTGTATAAAATTGAATTTCCTTATAATTTGCACACAAATTTCTCTGTTTTGATAAAAACAAAAAACACAGCTTTCATACTTTTAATATTCATATAATACAACAAATTTATTCGGATAATTATGACACCTTTTGATTCATTACTGGAAAAAAGGTGTTGGTTCATCAAATTGAACTGCAAATAATTTTTGGATTTTTATACAAAAGAAAACAATAGATCATTACATACAATGACAATAATTTACAAAGAAAATAAATGAAGTCGCTCGTGAACATAGTTTGTTGTTTTTCTGTACTATATTGGAAAATGTGATGTTGAAACAATGGAGTATTAACTGCAAATTACCTATCAGATGCGAACTGAAACGCTGAATGGCATGGTAGTGGATTTGCATCTGGCATTTGGAACCACTTTTCTTTGTTATGACATCCTTGAATCGAAATGATCAGAATATACATGAAAATAAGTTGCTTAGAATTTTTGATGCAATGAACAAGAAAGTCTATGCCATGGAAACATGAACACTACCTAAATCATTAACAATCATGAATAAACAGTACCTAATCATCATATATTCACGCCACTGGAATAACAATCAAATTTGGAGGTTAGGTATTCCAACTTACTTGTAAAAAGAAACATCAGGGCTGGAATTGTCAAGTTTTTTGCACACTTGGCAATAACGAACCATATTGTCCAAAAATTCACTCTGAATTCCACAATATTTATTCAAAGTCACTAAAAACAACTCTTCAAAACACAAGATCACTCGTCTGGGAAATGGGCAGATCGCAGTTTCGTAGTAAAAATCATTCATACAATAGGGGTGGCCTGGACGCGCCGATGTCGCTTTGTGTGTAACAAATCCTATGATGCTACAATGAAATAGTTCACAAAATGAATATTCGGTAATTCCAACGTGTACATTTCAAGTTTTCATGATATATAAAATACCGTTCAGAAAAATGTTCCATTGAGTCTGTATTACTTGCAACACAATGAAAAAATGATATGAACGTGTCAATAATTATTGCGAATTTTGTTCTCAAACTGGAAATATGGCAACGACACTTTCCAATCGGTCACAATAGTATCCTACAGTGGACCAGATATTGGCAATGTCTGATCTTCTTTGAAAGTAAATAGTTCCGTCTCCTCAGGATAATAAGTCTATGGTGTTTACTATATGAGATACCAGAACGAGATATACATTTTCTACAATCAAGAAAATGATTTTGTAATAACTCACTTTTGTCTTCCTCTATTCTCGCTATAAACCTAAAAAATAAATAAATAAATTATTGTGAATTAGTTGAATACTATCAGATACCGTTAGATTTTTTGGGATTTTCTGTCGTCGTTTCTGAAAAATAAAAATTATAATTATTTCAATATATTCAGTAGTAAGGACAGATCTATGATCAGCCCTATAATGCCACTAAAAGAGAAATTATCTATTTATTTAAAAAAATTCGGAAGACAAACATATTTAATGAATAGTAAAATTTATACTTACGTTGAGGAAACGAATTGCTACCGTTTCCAACACAATGGAAATAATGTTTTTCTTTTCAATATTTCGTGTATGTTGTTTACTAAACAGTGACAAGTGATACTAACTGTTTAGTGTCAAAAATAATAAAATGCTATTATCAAGTATCGAGTTGACTGTAAGTTGAAGTTTTGGCATAACTTAGATGGCAATTGATCAGAGTTGTACCCACCATTGTTTTTACATCGTCCTCCTCATTTATATCATCAAAAATCAACTTCAGTGGATACAAATAGCCAAATATCATGAATTCATTGGAATCTATATACTAGATGAAAATCACAAGTTTCGCTCATAGATCATAAAAGAAAGACAGGTGTGATTTTGAAGAAAAGTTTGCGAGATTTCCTCGATGGCTCGGGTCATGAGAGGGAAATTATATGAAACAAACACCAGGAAATAGAAAATGCGATATGACATCCTATCACACATTTCTAGCTGTAGTTGGAAATAATATTGCACCAAAAATATTATTTGAAACTAGTGATTTTCGAAGGGTACTTTGAAATGCAGCCCAGTAACGACGAGAAGTGCCAATATAAAATGTCGATTACTGAAAAATTCACAACAAATTAAGAAAAAAATTCATGACAAGTTTGCTAACTACTTTCTGCTCTCAAGTATTTGTTTACTACTTTTTGCTCTCAAGTATTTGCTCATAGTTTCGGAAAACCCATAACATCATAACAGTCCTATATGCAACTAAAGTCGCAGTTGGTTATAACGTGATCGAATTTAAATGTTCAGTGATTAATTATATGCCTGTTTTGATATGTTCTTGCGGGAGAAAACACTATTCAGTTATATTTTTACTGAAATATCCACTGGTTATCAAGGTTTTCCACTTTGAAAGTAACAGGTATGCATAATACAAACAATCTTTTCACACCATTTTTTTTTTCAAGGGTTGAGTGATAGTAAAGCTACATTGAGAGCATCTTCAAGAGAAGCAATAAACACCTTCAGTGACCAGTGTGGCTATAAAGAGTTTTTCGATAATGAAATGATTTCTGAAGGCCTGAAATCTGGTTCTCCGACGCTCAGAATAGAACTGTGGAACTGGCTTGCAGAAAATCTTCCAAAAAGTGAGTACCAAAACAACGCGTATATATAATTAGGTTTGTCAAAATATAGAATATTACATTGAAGAAAATAAAAAATGTTTTCTTCTCCGATCACTATGAAGGCAGTAATAGTAAAAACGAATGTGAGTTATTATTTTTGAGTTATAAAACATAACGAAAGTAACTGGATAAAATTTTGAAGATCAATGTAGTTCTGAAATTGTAATTATGTACTATGAGTAATTATGATCATAAAACAGTAAAAAACGAGTGATCTTAACGATATTGGTATAACTCCTATTGAATTAACAGCTACAGGTATAATAATGGTTTTTGTAGCAACAATTCCTTATCTGTCTCTCAGTTTTACATGTAATCATCATTATTTTCACATTGAAAATTATGAAAACATATCAATGTGGATTTTCAGGTTTCCCTTTTATCACTAGTTTGATTTGGAAAGTATTCTTGCTTTGAAAAAAATCCGAAAGCTTCAATCATATTGTACATACTTCAAGTATATGTACGAAAATATTCTGTTATAACGTAGATACTGGACTGGATGTTTATATATTTTTTAGTTCCTCCCAAAACGATTCCCAAAGAAGAACTTGTGGTATGTGTTCCTTATCTATATAGTAATCTGGAAGACAGGAATGCCGAGATAAGAAGAAATGCAACTGAATCCATCTTGGGCATTATGATACATGTTGGTTACGAGAACATGGCAAAACAAACGGAAAAACTCAAACCCGGATCTAAGACTGTAGTTTTGACAGCTTTAGAGAAGGTGAGGCCTAATTTGCCAGCGAAACCATTACCGAAGAAACAGGTTGCTGATAAGGAAGAAAAGGCCGTTAGAGGGACCAAGCCTGTTGCTAACGCTAAAAATGCTGTCAAACCAAAGGTTAGGACTGTTAGGAAGGACCAGAAAGGTGGATTAACATTTCAAAATGAAATTTCCGTTTTCCATAAAATCATTTCGAATCGTACGTCGTTTTTCTAGATCGTTATTAATATTCCTTGAAATATATGATACCCACCTGCAGCCGTTATCACAGGCAGTAGTGAAAAACTTTGTATACAAACCTCAATGAGAGTTGAAAAAAAGTAAACAAGTTGATATTCTATTCGGGAATTATAGAGCGAAAAAATACCTGCATGATCCGGATTTTTGAAGTTGATGATTTTTCAAGGGTACTACCGTCTCAAAATCTGCCCCTCCAGCAACAAGCCGAAAGAAAGACGATGATATCGATACGTCACCGTTATTGGTCGTGAATAATTTGAAACAACAACGTTCGATAGACGAGGCAAAGTTGAAAGTTCTGAAATGGAACTTCACCCAACCCAGAGAAGAGTTCGTGGACTTGTTGAAGGATCAAATGATTACAGCAAATGTGAACAAAAATCTAATGTTCAATATGTTCCATTCGGATTTCAGGTCAGTTTCCTTGTAAAAATTGTTTGTTCAAATGAAAGTAATCATACTACTCAAGTCCATACATTGCTGAAACAAGTGTAATTTTTTTACTATTTCAAACTAAACTTTCTGCATTGTAAATTCTAAATATTTGGTGCTATGTTGAGAATCCGTGGTAGGCTGTTGAAATATTGCAAACCCTGTCGAATAGAGATTATTCTAGCTGTTTTGTATATATATTTTCATCTGACACCCGTAATCAAAAGTAGGATCATCGGCCAAAAAATTAACAGAATTTTGTAAATCTTTGTTTGGGCACATAATGAATAATAGCGGACCTAGTATACTATCTTGTGGAACCTCTTATATAGATTGAACTTTCTCTGAATATAATTGATATATGATGATATTCAGAGAAATATATGATGATATAGATGAATTCTCGATTATTTCGACATTACAACCTTTATTCCGTACATACCCCATATTTTTTTTTCAATAATTTTTCATCTGTTCATAAAACCAGTTTCAGTTCCACTACCAGTTTCCTTATCAAATTTCTCCCTCCATTTAACATAACTGATTTGAAGTACCTAGTATATTGAGGAAAAAAATAGCCTATTTTAAATTAGAACTCATTTACAGGTTTCATATCAAAGCCTTGGAAGCACTTAGCGACGATTTGGCAGAAAATAACCAAGCACTGATCTCAAACCTCGACTTAATACTCAAATGGCTGACATTGCGGTTTTTCGACACAAACCCATCAGTGTTATTGAAAGGTTTGGAATATCTTCAGTCCGTTTTCAGCACACTGATGGACACTAAGTATCGCATGCTGGAAAATGAGGCGTCTGCATTCATACCTTATTTGATCAACAAGGTGAGGTGATCTGAATCTTGATTCGAATCCATAAATAATGACATACATGCTATATCATTACAATTAAGTCATCACAAGTAGTGCTGATATCGTGTGTTTGAAATCAATCTTACGCTGTTTTCGTTTAGATCTATTTCCTCAGTTAATATTCAAGGAAAAATTTCGGAATTTTGCCCAATCAAGTAATCAACCAAGACAAAGAAGTTGAGATTATCGGAATTATTCCCGCTTCATTAGCATATATCATTTCAGGAAATAGCAATAGTTTGCCTATGAAATGATCGGGACCCTTTGTAATACTCCCTGTAATATTCCCTGTAATATTCCCTGGTTTAGACTTCGAAAATCGGTATTGTGATCACCCCCACATATTTGTGCGAATATCGGTTTATTAATTTGCCGCAATACGTGTGGTCCTGATCAGGAAGAGATCGCGAGTTGCAATTGAAGAAATTTGTAAAAATCTTGGTTGTGAAATTCGTGTGAAACTCAGTCACTGCTCTTTCAGATTGGAGATCCCAAAGATTCAGTTCGTAACGGGGTCAAAGCTCTACTGAACCAAATAAGCAGGTTGTTTCCTGTCAGTAAGTTATTCACCTATGTTATGGAAGGTCTGAAATCTAAAAATGCAAGACAGAGAGCTGAATGCCTTGAAGTGATGGGATCCATTATAGACGATTATGGTAAGTTCGCTTATAATATATTGTTGCTTTATTACTTCCGGAAAGTGACTAAAAAGCAGGGTATACTTATCTATTTCCAATTTATTTTGATAATAATAATGAAAATTCTCATCATCTCCAAGAAATTATATACATGTTTATAGGTTGGAAATGATGAAATAATAAGTTGAAGTCTAAACGTGTTAACTGAATATTTCAAGGTTATTTTTTTACATTTTCAGGCATAACAGTTTGTGTGCCAACTCCTGCTGCTTGCTTGAAAGAGGTCGCTAAACAAATCTCCGACAGAGATAATTCTGTAAGGAATGCAGCATTGAATTGTGTCGTACAGGCTTTCAACATTGTAGGTGAAAAAGTGTACCGACTTGTTGGCAATGTAAGTACCGAAATTATGGTAAAATTCGAATAATAACATCTTATGATTCTAAACGAATGTCAATAAGACCGGTCTGCTCATACTTGTGAGGAAACTTCCTTCATAGATTTGTTAAGTGTTTACTAAATATTATATTTTTCCTACCTTTCTTGAAACAGAAAATTCTCATTTTTATTTATTCACTTATTGAGTTAGTTTTTCTATTGTGTCCCTCCAAAAAACTGTATGATTCTTGGGATTAGTAAATATTATTTTTTGGGCTACTTTTCTTGCTGTAAACATTGTACTTGTCACTGCAATCATTTTGAAATTTTAATCATTCAGTCAGTCTTGCCAAGTAGCTTCAATATTTCTGTGAATATATCAAGTCCTTATTCATCATTTTATGTTAAAATTGATGCCAGTATAATTCGTTTCAGACATACTGTAACACTAGTTCTCTCGTGTACTAAAAGAACTTTTATGTATAATCATATAATATACTAGAATCAGCTTGGTAACCACGTATATTTTGATAGCCTCGTGAATAAGTGATTTAAATAGATGTACCAAGTTCTGTATTTGAAGTATAGATGTTTGAGTATGCATTAATATTTTTCCTTGTTGTGTTTCAGATTTCTGATAAAGATATGTCCCTTCTCGAAGAACGTATAAAGAGGTCGAGTAGAAAGACGATTGCTCTTCCTCGAGCTGAACACAATGCAACCACTGTTGTCACAACGGTTATATCACCCCAGAAAGAAAATACTCCACCAAATCGATCTTTCCATGATCCAAACCCACCGGCCAACAGTGATTCTAATAATCACAATGATCAAGATGACGATTACATGGAGGAGGAAGGTTTGTCTCCAGTAACGTAAGTATATTTTTCTACACATATGTACCCCTAATAGGCATGATGGCAGATTTTGAAAAACTGTCCTTTTTTGTTTGGAAACCTATATAATTTAGAATGAATAAAATATTTCTGTAGATGATGATAGGATGGCAAAGTCACTGATTTTGTTTCATTAAGCTCAAACTAAAAGCCTTATTCCTCAATTATGCGAAATGTCGGAATTATTTCAGATTTCTGTACCATCTAACGAATCACATGTCGATACTAATCCACTATATTTTTCAAATTATTGTTATGAACTGAGTTGTATGGGTAGACTGGATATTAGCTTATGTTGTTTCACCATTGTCAATACATTGTGCTAATAGGACCAGAGATCGGCATCTTGAAATAATTTCTTAGCTCGAGAATCTGCGTAAACTCAGAGAATAGCCGTAGTCTTCAAAACAACGAATCATATAACGAAATTTTGTTTTCAGTTTACCAGTCTTGCCCCCTCAAATAGTTCAAGAACCACCAAAAGAAGTGGACGGACCTTTCAGATTGGACCCAGAGTTCATGAAAGAACTAGAACGAACAAAACCACCAAAACCAGTGAAACCTCAGTTGAAGAAATTGGATTTGGATTTCCTCAATGAAGAAATAAAAGTTCCAACAATCGAAGATGCTGAGGCAATGTGAGTTCGCTTTCTTCATATTGTCTCCTGGTTGATTGAATAGTTTTTCGATTAAATCTCAGTATTGTATTTATGTTGTGTCGAAGAAGTTTCTTTTGAATTCGAAAACTATCAGTAAAGGAAATAATTGGATTATCCGTAGGGTACTTGCAAAGAAGAAAACAGCAGTTGGTGTCAGTGAAACTGTGAGTAATAGACTGAGCCTTTTGAGTATTAATAAAACTCCTAGTCCGAAGAAGCAAGATCCAGGAATCGAGCGATTGATTAATCAGATGGCATCACAGAACTCTACTGCAGCTTTAATGGTATGTAGTAAAATATAGAAAACAAATCTAACATATCATTAGGCATTTCGCTACGCTTGCTTCATGAATACGTCTGCCCAATCCCGTGATCCTTGTTTATTGGAATCGTAATGTCGCATATAGCGAGCCTCCTCCGGAAACGCCTAATATGACGAGTGCATCTTGAAGTTGGTTTAATCGGAGCAGCTCACACCCTGAATGTGTTTTGAAATATTAGAAAAAAATCTTTGAGCTAGTAGATGACAAAAGAATGGTCATTATGTAACATGATATCATAATTAATTATAACTTAATTATTAATATAAAATAAGAGACAACTAATGATGTTTGGACACATTTATATATAGTGATACGTAGTTAAACACCATCATAATAATATCTACTTGAGATACTAAACACATTCACGAATATAATGATATGTAAACTTACTATTCATTGAAGTCTTGCGAAAACGAAATCGAGTTGATGGACAAATTGAGATCATAAATCATTGGCCCGTGCCAATACAAGTTTCTGAGGCGTTGGAATCATTGGAGTGTAACGAAAATGTTGTATCTGTTATTACAGTAGGAATTTCTATAATTTGAATTGAATCTAAAGACTCTTAGTCTGATTCAAACCTCTCAACATTACTAGAATTTGAATCCATTAGATTGTTATTGAAATTTACACAACATATTACATCATTTCGTTTGAAAAACTTATAATATATTAAAAATATTAATATACTATCTGACTGCTGCAATTTCTCAAACTGCTTTCACTTACAATATAAATTATTTCATAAATGACTTGACTTAATTTTAGGAACTGTTTTCACTATCTCATTAAGTGAAACATCACTTACCGATCACTTCTACCGATCGATTAATCCCGGTGGACTCTAAATTATCCCTTTTATAACAAATCCTTCCCATCAATATGAACTTGAGGTGTAATCGTAAATCTATAGATATCTTATTTATGATTACAACGGCTACCGCTTTATAGGCTTATCTTGTCGTGGACACATTGGAGTCATTAAATATGTAATTAATGGATTTGGTTTCGTCCAACATGTGTGTTGTCTTTTGTTTTGACTTTAGATAAGCACTCATTTCAAGTCTATTAGAGATAAGATGTTTCATTATGCCGTATTGATAGATAACTAGTAAATTTCTAATATATTTGATATATAAACAAAACTATATTTCTATGAATTCTTGTGATGGTTTAGCACACCATCACCATGCACACCATGGTTTAGCACAGCATAGCTTCAGCAATTTCAACTGGTGATTCAAGCCAAGCGTCCTCCTTGGCGGAATGGTTAGTGTGACTGCAGAGTTGTCGAATGATCTAAGTTAACCAGAAGTTGCACTTTTCAAGCTCTAGATTCGTAAACGATTAATATATTTCACACTGGAGTTTGAAAATACATAATGATGAACGTTCTCATAATATTTCATGGATTCGATCATATCATTGTTAGAAATGTTTTGTTTTTATTCAGGCGATGAACTTGTTGGATGAATGCTTACACCAATTGAAGGGAAACCTGATGATTGACTTCGAAGATGAATTCATGAATGCTGTAATTACACAGTTGAAATTCCTTCAGAATCAAGATCCCACTCTAGACAGCAGCGTTGCCAAAATGTATAGAAATTTACTGACAGTTATTAATTCGGTAGGTACTTTTTTGTTTGTCCCTAATACATCCCACAAATTAATTGCCAATTTTGTTCACAGTTTTACTCTAATAAATTATTGGGAAATAAAGTGTCAATTCCAGTGATCAAAGAACTTGTGAATCTTATGATCAGTCTTCTAGTTGAAGAGAAACTTAACAATGTACCTAATGGTGAAGCTTATGTCAAAGTTATCAATGTTAATTGTATGAATGTGATTGAGAAGTCTGATCACACGAATGCAATCTGGTGAGTATATATCCTCGAAGTAAATCTGAGTGATTTTATCCAATCATATTTATTTACACCATTTCGTCCATTGATACAAATATGCCTTTGTCTATGTCGAATCGATTGTAAACATGATTTACGGATAATTTACGGATTTAGGGATATAATAAAATATATATCGTGCAACCGTGCTTCCAGAAGCCTACTTACAGAGTTCAAATTGAGAGAATCCAATTTTCATTATTTCGCCATTCATCAAACATTTTCATGTGAAGAAAGACTTGAACCTTAGTTTGAGGTTCAGCCTTAGAGCACATTATGCTGGAAACTTCTTTATTTGTTGATATGTTTTGGGCGTTTATAACTCTTGAAGCGTATCCCTTGGATATCTCAAGTGAACATATAAAATATCAATATTTGAAGAATTTCAAGACAGTTTGAAGAATTTCAAGACAGTTTGTAAACATCGGATATATTTGATATACGTTTATTATATTTTATATGGATGCACTATTATAAACAACGTTGTTTTTTGGGATGTTTTACATGAATCCGCTAGAAAATTCTGATAATTCGGAGGCAAAAAAATATGATTATTCACGAATGTATGAGTAATTGTTCGTTGATATAATTTACTTTTTCTTCTAGTGCATTGGTAAAACTGATGAACGAATGCATCAGCAATGAGAGTTCGGAAAGACATATCGAATTAGTGATGAAATGCATTTGGCGGGTGATCAAATTCATGCCTCAGTGGGGAGAAGTCATCGACTATGATACAGTATTATTGGAAGTGCATTATTTCTTGAAGAAATTCCCCTCCCCCTGGTGGAAGTCCAGAGAAAACGACACGCCTTTGAGAACAGTCAAAACCATTGTTCATTCGTCTGTAAAGATTAAGGGTGGCTCTATCATCTTGCACTTGGGAAAAATTCCTAATACCAGCGAATCAGAAATTGAATCGTACATCTTACGAATTCTCAAGGTAAGAAACAATTTTTTACTTTCATTTGCTTGATGGGGAATTCTCATCTTGGGAATATCTATTTCATTACTAATGTCATATGATGGTTCCATTCATAGGTAGTGGGTTTATCTTTATCTAAACTGACATTCATATAAAATATCATCATCGACCAGTCTATTGTTCACACGCATTTCTCCAAAATTTTGGCAAACTTATTTATAATGGTTATGAGTTTATAGTTAGGACTACAGTCTATAGTGAGATCATTACTGATATACTTGCAATACTACTTTCTTTATTTCATGGCGAAAAACTCCAATTCGAATAAGAAAACAAATTTGTTGCAGAGTCTGAAAATCACCGAAATTCAAAACATACCTCCAAAGCCGGAATCACAACGGAGGTCACTTTCCAGAGCGAATCACAAGATGTTGACCGATATATTTCAAAAAGTCGGCAGCAAAGATGAGACAAAAGAAGGCTTTACGTTGCTGTACGAATTTCTGCAACAACATCCTGAAGCTGACATTGAACCATTCTTGGCCAATTCTAGTAAATTCTTTCAAGATTACATCAAAGATGGACTGAAGGAGATAGAAGATTCAAGGAAGAGTGCGAGAACTACAATAGTTGGTGAGTTTATAGAGAAGTGCACATTAGAAACTATTGATGTAATACTGTTGTTATTTCAAATACGTTTTCAAATGCCTCATTCCTTTGTTAATAGATTTTTAATTGGCCTTTCCTGCATTGTTGTTGAGACATTGAGTCTAGTTATTTGCCAAATGGAATGCCCCATCCTATTTTCACCAAATGAAGGTGCTCTGAATTCTATATCGACCCATAGTGATAGTGATTCGTAGCAAACTATGCGAAAAAAGTTACTTTTGGCTAGTGATGATTTTTCCACAATGTGAATAAAAATTGAAATAGCTTGGAAAGTATTAGATATATACATACTGATTGATCGAAACCATTGGATGAACGTTTTTGGAGTATCATTGATTACCCATATTTAATTTGATTAACCTAAGACTGCTAAGAAAACAATGGTGTATTATATGGCATCAGATGAAGTCTCTGCAAAATTTGAGAATAAACGCAGTAAGTTTATGGAATTTTTCAAAGTGACTAGGCTGTTTACACACACACACACATAATAGCAATCGATTTCCATTCGCAAATTGATGATTCGTTTCGTTCAAGAAAAAGCTGCTGTTCATCCTACCGAGAAAAACGAATATATGGTTGCTGCGCCAAATCCCACCAGAAGCATGGAATATTGGATGCAAAGGTTGGCTAAGTGGGATCAAGCTTTCGAAGATGTCAAAATAGGAAAGAAACCTGACCTACCTACAAATTAATTTCCCCGTAAATCCGTCACCGAATATGATATTAGAGTATATTTGACCTCTTCTAATCGTTTTAGAGCACATTGTTGTGACTACAAGTAATATCAAGCTGGTCCTAAATGTAATAATGGGGTGTAAATTTTCCCAGACCCAGTATGTGATAGCTTATTTTTTGTAACTTGTTTTAAAAATCTTGATAACAATTCCCGAGTTTGATTTGCGATTTGTTTTTTGCTCTCATGTCCTTTTTTACTTTTCCTTTTTTTATACTTGTTGCTATTAGATATACTGATTTTTAGATTTAAGAAAATTAGTAACCTTCTACTGTTATTTATCGTAATATTTTGAAATATACATCTTCAATGAATACCATTTTTCATTAAATGAAATAGTTTGTCCTATAAGTCCGTTATTTTTCTTGATTTTTTGGGTTTTCTAAAAAATAAAAATAGAAATTTTAATAATTATCTCAATATATTTGTAGTAAGGACAGATTAGTGCAGTTCCATGGTGCAGCATGGTAACAACCATTGGTTTTTCGAAAATATCGATTGGTAGAGATTTTGCAATTTGTATTTGTATAATTTGCGATTTGATGGATACTCGATATAACTTGGCAACGTCGTGATGGATTTTCAAATTGAAAAAATAATCAGAGATCAGAATTATCACAGAATTCATTACCGGATAAATATATAGGATGTTCCATTCAAAATATTTGGAATGCCTCTTTTTTTTTCTCGATCATTCTGTATAACGGAAAATAATTTCCAAATGATCCTCACCAACAACTGTGTGAAATTTTCGTTTTTCTATCTCGAACAGGTTTGCCGCTATCTTCTGAGATCACACTTGTCGGCTCACCCGGTATAGGTACATTATCTGAATAAATATTTCCTTTGAAGCAATAGTTTTTGCATAACTTTCTATATCTGTATTATGCAAACATATATTTGTCAAATTACATTAATTATAGATGTTTTCAGAGTACTTAAAAAAACAACGTTGGGTTGAGTAGAGAATAGTATAATACAAAATTTCAAAGGCACATTGAATTAAAATTTTCTATTTATCCTTGTTCTCATTGGAGTTTTCGTCAGAACTGTCTTCACTACTCTCCTCCTCTTCATCCTCTTCTGAATCATCATAGTCTTCATCTCCATAGATATCACCAGCTCCATAACTATAACTCCCTGAAGCCTCGTATCCCTCTTCATCATCATACCCAGACTGCCCTTGACGCCCGAATTTGTGACTGCGAGCTAAAAGTATTCATTTCAACAATGAGATTGTTAGCAATCTCCTTGAAAAAAAGTTGCTGAGTGCGCAGATGGAAAATCGATAATATTCAGTTCAGTTTATTCTATATTATACAGGGTCGCTAAAAGTTACTGATTTTAATATTAATATTAATGATTTTAATATTTAACGTAGATAGCGATGAAATCTCATGATCAATCATGACAATATGAAATTTAACAATTACTGTGTTGATAATAATAGATTTGAGAATATCTCAAGCAAAGAAGCTCGCAAATATGAAAAAAAATATGCCAAATTCCAATTCTTACAAAAACTTGGTATTATCCCTGGAACCTCATTCATTGAATTAGAGCTCTTTTCAACAGAAAATATGAAAAATTATGTATCAACTTGAAAAAAGAGATGGGTGAAGGGAGGTATTAGAATGATAAGATTCATCTAAAGTATCAAAGATGATGCTGACAATGCTGCAAATATTTTAAATTGTTAGATCACGATCGATTATTGAAGTAGCCAAATTTTCAGAATAATCTGATATACCGTTTTCTGTATACCTACTAGGTACTATCGACCTTGAGACAGTCTGTATAGTTTGAAGATAAAGTATACCAAATATGTACAAGGTTTTCCCATATATTTTTGCACCCCAGTTACAGAGATTAATTTGAAAGTAATTACAAAATAGTGAATTCAATATATTTTTTCTGTATCATCAGAATTTCTTATTGAAGGTTCAAAATTATTTCAGCAAATGTCATATTTGATAACAAATTTTGATGAAAAAATATAAAACTTTTGTATTGATCGTTTTTCGAAATATCCCCTGTAAATTGGGTACAAAATTATATGGGAAAACCATGTACATATTTGGCAGAAATTTCTGAATGATTGAGAATATGATGAATATACAAATTTATTAATATGTATCTCAAGTTAAATATAACAATAAAATTCATACTCATCATATTCCTAAAAACACTTTTTTTGACACACAGTTTTGTAACACAACTTCTCCAGCAGAATCAGTGAAAACACTATACTGACAACTTATTGAAAATTACTAAATATCAAGTGAAATCAACGTCAGTATATGATTTGTCAAAAAATTTTTGGAATATATTATTATTTGATACTTACTTGACATACTAAGATCCTTTGTCTGAGATGTCTCAAAATTACATTTGGGACAAGGAATAGCCTTGTTCTTTTCATATTTGAAACCTTTTCTTCTAACATGGTCTTCACAGTAGCAAGTTTTGCATCTTAGGCATGAATATTGCCCAAGTTTGTTACAAGATTGGCCTGCAAGTAAATTACATCAACTTAAGTATGTGTAATAGGTGATACACTATGAAATATACAGGGTTTTCTATTTGAGAAAAGTGGATAAACTGTGGGTTCACCCTGTTTGAAGATAATGTAGTAGAACTAGAACCAAATAGGATTTGTTGATTCTAAGTATATTGAACTGCTGTCTGTCAAATATTCTCGAATTATTTGCGTGAAAAACACAGCATTGAAGTTAGCTTCTCTTTTAGATAGAATTGGTGATACCTTTGGAAAAATTCAGGGTGTTAAAAGAGAAATCTTTAGTTCATCCTGCATTTCTAGGACACCCTGAATATTTCAAAATAATTTTAAAATACAACCTGTAGGTGAGTGCATACCCTGAAACTTGAAATTGAAATTCATGTTGGGAAAATCAAATACAAAAAGTGCTCTATTTGAAGTTGTGAGTGATTCATTTGAAAATGATTCAAATTAGTTAAACCCGAATAAATTTCTTCTTTACCCTCTTCAATTATTAATCAATGTCACCCATTGCTGATTGTGCCACTTGAAAGTATGTGAAAATCACATACTGTGATTCATGTGATGTATGTGATTCTCGTAAGTACGAAATTAAATTGTAAATTTCAGTCATGATCAAATTCTAGTGCAGATAATTTGGTTTATACTCACACTTATAATTTTCTGACTCTAAAACTTGACAGGATGCTTGATGCTCAAACTGATCATCTTCACACAAGAAATTAGTACAAAAAGAACATCTGAAGAGACGTCCTCCATGATCCCAGACTCCTCTTTCACATTCGATGCAAATAGCTTCTTGTAGAGGACAAGTACATGCATGTGATTGAAGACATTTTCTTCCATGGCAAATCCATGCTTCACAGAAGTCACATATGGCACCCTAGTGAATAAAGTGTTCAAAACCTCTTCATCAAGTTTTTCAAATTCACTTACGACCATGCCCATTCCTGTAGTATACAATCCTGGATGCCTGATTACACAATCGCCTGTTTTGAGCATACACTTCATTTTTCCACATTGAGCACATACTGGCAATCTCTGAACACTTTGACAAAAATAGCAAAATGCCCTACTCCTCTGTTTGCTACAAGAAATTAGATAGAGAAATCGATGTGGTCTTTAGATTACAAATACTCACCGATTGCATTTTTCACATTCCATAGCGATATTACATGGATGTTCGGCAAGTTGAATATTCTCTTTGGCTGTTCGAATTTCTTTTTGCCTGAGCTTTTGCTTCTCTGCTTTCTTTCGCTGACCAGTCTTTTTCTTAGGCATTTTTTTATTATCTCTGGAGTGGAGTACGGTCTAGCTTCTCGTGTCTGATCTTCGTTCTGTTTCTCTACCTCTAGCTCTAGCGCCACATAGATTATAAATGAAGTGCAATGTCAAAGAGGAGACTCTTCTGTGGCAATGTGCAATAAAGAGTTCAACAGCAAAATGACAGCTATAAGTAACCGTGCAAACGCATACGTGATACGTGATACGTGACAAGCAGAACTTCATATATGTATATATATATATGGTATTTTTATATATATAGAAAGGTGAAGGAGCTCAAGGAGCCATTGACAGATGACAAGAATGATTCAGGTGATGCCTGATGATGTTGAACTACGTATTGAGGTGGTTATAAGGTGGTTATATATGTCTTATAACCATCTCACTACGTATATATCAGTATATATGTAGGATAACTCAATCCCTATGTACTGCGATATATTTCGTCAGATGACGTCACAACCCACTTCGCTTTCTGTGTTTTTGTTTTACTTTTCACCGTCATCAGAAAAGAACCCGAGGAATTCGCAAGGACAAATATAGCGCAACATGAAAATGATAAATTTTTTGAGAAAAGTAAAAGTGGTTCAAACTTCAAATAGCTTAGATATCAAAATGATATGAATTTTTCGGAAATTTACCGGAAATTTCAACATAATGTTTTGAAATTTTGTTGAATCAATAATTTTGTTCCATTGAAAGTTGACTAAAGGTAGGCTGTAATTCTGTGGCGTTATAAGTTCTCGAGCGGCAACATCTAAATATTTCTGTAAGGCATCACTGTATAGCAGCCACGTAAGATTGACAGTGACGTTAAGAGTTTAGAAATATTTTCTTATTGTGAAAGTATAGAAAAGTTTTCTCAGAAAAATATGTGAAGGATCAGCAACCGATAAGTTTTTTTTAGACGAATAGCGAAAGCACAGTAAGTTGTAATTTATCTACTATACACAATGATTACTGAATTCAAGAAAGCTAGAATGTCTAGAAACTGGGACAATAGATCAGCAGAAGAGCAATTCATTGAGGTTCAAAGTCAAGTAGTTAATTATGTACCTCGATTCATAACGCGATTCATAGTGTGATTAATTTATTTTCCAAAATGTATGTTACATAGAACTGCAAAAGAATATATATGATTATGGACACATTACAAAGATCATATAATTAAAGTAGGTAATCAGTGTTATAGTGGTACAGGTTTAACATTATCTGGTTTACTACTTGGGTGTATGCAATAATGATTTCAATTTCGCTAAAACGTGTCATTTTTGAGGTTTTTATATCTTGGCATCTAACTATTTTTTCAAGAGTAAAATGAACCTAATTACATGAACATGAGTGTTCACTGAATGAATACATCAAGCATTGATTGCACTTTTTAACCAGCAAGTGGTTTGTGAATATTGTATCTATTCAGTTTCTGTCCATCCTACTAGTCTATATTCTAATAGATGTTTGAATACTGTCATAAGTCTTTTGAGGAGGTGGTAAATTCATTTTCTCTCCTCGTTTCTAAAGAATGGAGTAGAAGTTATTAAAAATTATTATAATACATTTGTAGTAAGGACAGATTTTGTGATCTGCAAAATGTCACTGCGCTCAAAATTGAACCTTCAGATACAAAATTCTTTATTTGTCACTGACCAATAGAGAATTTGTCATTTAGGTATCTGAAGGTTTAATTTTTAGCGCAGTGACATTTTGGGGCAGATCACAAAATCTGTCCTTACTAAAAATATATTGAAATAATTTTTAATAACTTCTACTCTATTTTTTAGAATCGAGGAGAGAAAATCCCACAAAAAGCTGGAATGTAATAGATGTTTATTCATCATGAAATGAATGTACATTTTATGTACTTGATGACAGAATCAACATCAACATACAACATCCAAATACCAACTTCCCTCATTTTTGAATGAAATACTGCTGATTTTATAATAGTTTCGATTTGGAAATATGAAAGAATAGTGAAGTTAAAGCAAATGAAAAGTTTTCTGGAATAGATATGAATTATGTATCCATCAATAACAACATACTATACTTGAGTCATTAACAAGGAGAAACTATGATTAGGTAATGAGGCAAATAATAGGTCTGGTCTACAGGCAAATACATCAGTTTCAATGATTAATTTTGAAACCTGAGTATTTGATGCTACCCAAACATGCTATCCTAGCATATTTCCAAAATCAATGAAATCATTGGGAGTTGAAGAACCAGTGCTTCTAAAAGGAGGTATACACATATTTCCAGTGACTTCAGCACTTTCATAAAACGTTTCTGTTCTATGATGATCGACTCTATTTGTGAAAGTTTTCGAACACACATCCCAAAACAAAAAACCATATTAATTAAACAATAAAATACACACATTTTTACGATCGACCGAATAATGAGAACAATGAAATTTCAACCATATATTTTCCTCTCAATAGATTCAATAGTTGGAAGAAAAATCCCTTCCTAACAGTCACATCTTAATTTTCGGAAAAGGATTGAGAAATATCAATTCATTGCAAACTGTTATAAATCAAAAATGCAAAATAGTAATCAGCCAGTATGGATGAAATTCAAAATGCAAAAAAAAAACATTGGCAATTGTACTCATCTTGTGAATTTTGAATTGGATTTATTTTTACATTTAGTTGGCTTTCTCAGGTGAATATTCTATTGCCATCTATGAAACAGCTAAAGTCTGGAGGTTGATCAACTGATTCAACATATTAATTGTTGATACCATCATGATCTGTCATATAGAACTCCAAATTCTATCACAAAATTTGTAAAGTGGCTCCAATAAAATATCTTTTTTTTATTGATTGCAACCACACTGAAGTATTTTTTTTTTAACGAGCACCCTGTATCTAATTTTCACAACTGAAAGATTATTTGATGTACCTGAATGTACAAATGCTGCTAGCATTAACCTTGTTTGAAACAAACAAACAATGATATTTATTTACAAACAGAAATATAGAGTCGAGTCGAATAAGATTTTCAAAGTGCCCTCCCCCCATTTCAATGCATGGCATGATATAGACATTGGTTTATAAATTTCATGGTTGATTATTTTTGGTTGATGTTAATTGACATCTCATTATACATATTATTTTGTAGCAAAAACGATCTGTGACAAAGAGGATGATTGATCAGTTGATATAAATCAAATACAATAATAATGCAATTCCTAGAGCTTACCTACTTAGCCAATCTCATGGTGGATTTATGCAGAAATTTCGAGATGTTGAGATGTAATCCTTGAATTATTAATTCTTTTTGATAAGTTTGCAGCCATAAGAAAAATAATCACTATTCATGCTGAAATGTCATATCAAGATAGAACTTCATTGGTCATTTTCCGAGTTAATATATCATATTATGAACATATTTGAAGTTTTGAATTTTCAGCGAGTTGAATATGCGTTAAATAATGTTGACATTATCGTTTATGACGATAAAAATAAAAATGTTATATGAAATACACTGTTAACAAAAAATGAAATCTCGAAAATGTGGTCCAACTTTTCTTATGACTTGATAACTTGCAATTTATGAAATGATCTATTACAAATTACTTGAAACTTATGACTCATGGCTAAAAAATGTTGCATGAATAAAAAACCATTAAGAAAAAAACAAATTCAAGTTGTATATTCACTTCAAGAACAAACACTATTGTAAAGCCAATAATTGTAAAATATTGATTAAATTAATTCATCTTGTACGTTCATGAAATCAATAGTTGGATTGGTGTTCTTTGTGAATTCCACTTGCTGACCAAATGCTGGTCAGTTCAGCCCAATTAACTCCCAAACTAATTTGTTCAGGTAATTTAAATATCATCAATTTGATTTTTTTAGTTGGACAACATGGCTGAACCAAACTTGAATGGAGCGACACATATTCCAGACCATTTGAAAAGCAACAATGTACACAATGAAAAAATGTACCAACAGTTCAATGGTATTCATTCATCACAGTCTTCAAGAAGTTCATCACCTTCAGTGAGATCTGATCAAATACCTGCTTCTCAACTACCACCTAGTAAGTCGATTCCACAGTCGCAGCTACCGCCATCTAGGTCTCCTATGATTGGTGTGACACACCAGATTGGAGGATTGAGTATACATCCACCAGGCTCCAGTATGAATACGATACCTCTGCAGCAGACGCCAGCCAATCTCAATATCAGAAAACCTCAAGGAGATTCTAGTATAGTAACCAATGACAATACCAGAAGTGCAGTGCCTATCCTTCCATCAGAAATACCAAATAGTGTCCGATCTTTTCAATCGCCTCATGGTAGTTTGAACCAGTTTCCTAATGCCAATAGTATCTATTCAAATAGACCACAACAAGGCTCTCAAAACCAACCTCTCGGTAGCTATCAGATGAGAACACCAGCTCAGACTATGCCAACTACGTTAGGACCTACAATGAATCAGTTACAACAGACTAACAGTAATGGATCTAATTCTGTACCAGCTGTTGGAGGAACAAGCACCAACAGAAATCAGTTTCCTTCAATAGTGAACCCAAATAATCACATTACAAGTGCTAGTAATATTCCTCAACATATGAATAACATGCAAAGGAGTCAGATACAATACCCCATCCAGAACCAAAGTATGCATCAGACATCACAGATACAAGGTTCAATCTCTCATGATCAAAGTGGCAACTCTTATCAATTGTCTCAGCCAAAGATAATGCCCCATCATATGACAACACCACCTGTCAATGCTTCAACAAACTTTCAAAATGTGAATCCTAATATACAGTCAAATACGAGACCAGCACCAACACTTGTCCAAACGAATCCTCCACCCCATAATTTTCCACAAAAAATGGACCCTAATATGAGACCAGCAGTTCCCTTGATGCCGCCTATTTCTCTTTCAAATAATTTTCAACAAGTGCCTCTTCCCATCAATTCTACTGTCCAGAGAGCAAATTTACATAGCAATCGATATCCTACAGCTGTCAACACAAATAATCCGGTTCCACCAATCAGTCAGTATATTCCACAGCAATCATATAATAATTTCCAGCAACCATCTGGTGTAACACAGCAAAATGCTTATACCAACCAAAATCAGTCCTTAGGGGGAGTTACACAGTTGGGTTTCAATAAACTTTGGGGTACAGAGAGCTATGATTTATTACAAACCCCAAATATACTACCAAGTTCAAGAATAGAGGCTCCTCAAGTACATTTAGGGCAAGACGCACTAGACCAGGCCAATTGTAGCCCAGATATTTTCCGATGCACCCTAACGAAGATCCCTGAGAATAATTCTCTTCTACAAAAGTCTCGACTGCCATTGGGAGTCCTCATCCATCCATTCAGAGACCTCAGTCACTTACCTGTTATTCAGTGTAATGTAATAGTGAGATGTAGAGCATGCCGCACTTATATAAATCCTTTTGTGATGTTCGTCGATAATAAGAGGTGGAAATGCAATTTATGCTACAGGATCAATGAGTTACCTGAAGAGTTTCAGTACGATCCGGTGACCAAGAGTTACGGAGATCCTTCGAGAAGACCAGAGATTAAATCGAGTACTTTAGAATATATTGCGCCAGCTGAGTATATGCTACGCCCACCTCAACCAGCTGTCTACCTTTACTTATTGGACGTATCTCGACTGGCTATCGAGAGCGGATACTTGCAAATGGCGACAAATATTTTGCTAGAAGAACTCAAGAATCTACCGGGAGATGCAAGAACTCATATTGGCTTCATCGCTTATGATTCTGCTTTGCATTTTTACTCATTACCAGAAGGGATCACACAGCCCCAGGAATTGACAGTTCTAGATATAGAGGAGGTGTTCTTACCCACGCCTGATAACCTTTTGGTCAACTTGAAAGACAGAATGGACTTGGTAGCTGATTTATTGAGACTCTTACCGAACCGTTTTAAGGATAATTATGATACGAATTCTGCATTAGGTGCTGCTCTGCAAGCAGCCTTCAAGATGATGAGCTCAACAGGAGGACGGGTAACCATATTCCAAGCGTCTTTGCCCAATGTAGGTCCTGGAGCGTTGACAGCAAGAGAGGACCCTTCACAAAGAGGGTCGGCAGAAGTGGCACACTTGAATCCCGCAAATGACTTTTACAAGCGACTTGCGTTAGAATGCAGCGGTCAACAAATAGCAGTGGATATGTTCATAGTGAATTCCCAATATGTGGATGTGGCAACAATATCTGGCATAAGTCGATTCAGCGGAGGCTGCCTTCATCATTTTCCATTACTTAAACCTAACAAAGCCGTCCTATGTGAAAAGTTCTCAAGATGCTTCAGACGATACTTGACCAGGAAGATTGGATTTGAGGCAGTGATGAGGATAAGATGTACAAGAGGCCTGTCTATACACACTTTTCACGGAAATTTCTTTGTTCGGTCGACCGATTTGCTTTCCCTGCCTAATATTAATCCAGATGCAGGCTTCGGAATGCAAGTGGCGATTGAAGAAAGCTTATCAGATGTGCAGTCAGTTTCTTTCCAAGCAGCTCTTCTGTACACTTCCAGTAAGGGGGAACGAAGGATCAGGGTACATACCATGTGTTTACCAGTCGCTTCCACTTTGCATGATATTATCAATTCTGCTGATCAACAGTGTATAGTGGGATTGCTTTCTAAAATGGCTGTTGATAGATCCATGCAGTCTAGTCTTTCTGATGCTAGAGAGGCGTTCATAAATGTAGCAATAGATATATTATCATGTTACAAGATTACATTGAACATGGGAAACCCAACTACTAGCTTGATGGCACCAAAATCCTTGAAATTATTGCCGTTGTATATATCGGCCCTTTTGAAGCACAAGGCCTTCAGAACTGGAAGTGCTATAAGGTTAGATGATCGAGTACTGTCGATGGTCGACATGAAAACAAAGCCTTTGTATATGCAGATTCAAGATATTTACCCTGATTTATACCCGATACATAATTTGGAGAATCATGAAGTCATCTTGAATTCAGAGGAAGAGTCTGTTCATATTCCGCCCCGGTTACAGTTGACTGCGAGGTGCCTAGAGAGTAAAGGAGCCTTCTTGATGGATATGGGTGATCATATGATCATTTTAGTGGGCCCCAATGTGGCCCAAGAGTTTTTGATAGAAGTGTTGGGAGTGAATAATTATAATAACATTTCTGATGATATGTACGAATTGCCAATTTTAGATAATTCCAGGAATCAAAGACTTCATCAATTTATCAACTATTTGAATGACGATAAGCCAATCAGTGCAACATTGCAAGTGATTAGGGATAATAGTGCCGATAGAATAATCTTTTACGAGAGGTTGATTGAGGATCGGGTCGAGAACGCACTTTCTTATCATGAATTTTTACAGCATTTAAAGACTCAAGTGAAATAAGGTTGAGTGTGAATAATTGTTATAGTTTCTTCGGTGATTTAGCTACTGATGCAAAACTATCGCTAATATATGTGATAAAATAACCGAGACAAAAAACATAATTATTTGTTCAAGCACTTGTGTATCCAATTTTCAAACAGCTGAATTGTTTCATGAAGATAAGATAAAAGCAGTTGAATTCAATGCAGTTAGGAATATGGTGTCAAGGTCTTTTTACTCCTTCAATTCATTCAAATACATAATGTATTTAAACAATTACAATTCTAATCTCATGATCAAATAGATGATATATTGCCTCAATATGATGAAATTCATATTTCTCTCTCAACCGGCTGATAGTGAATGTAAGTGCTCATTGATTCTTCTCTAAATGTGGGAATGTTATTTGAATTGTATATTCAGAAATTAACTGAATATTGTATGATTACTATTTATTCTTGTTGAAAATAATTTATTTCTATTGTTTTATCTCCATTAATAGACAATGATATTGATCGATTGTGATGAGATGGCGATAGTTTTGCAATTTTTGTTTTGCTATGCCATTACTGAATATGAAGTTTTTTTTTATGTCATTGCAGTAGACTTGTAAAATAGGAACTATTTTAATTATAATAGTCCACACTGGTATATATATATGTTTTTCCTTGATTTTATTTTTGAATTTATGAATTGTCTGAAAATCAAGAAACGTGGAAATATAAATTGTACATATTTTAGGTGTATTTTATTGCCGAAATGTAATTATTCATATCTTTATTCGCCAAAACTTAAAGCGGAAAATCACTCAATACATCAATTAATTGTACAGAAAGCCGCAAAAATAGCGACTTCACCATTCTCCCCTAAATCGTTTTTGGACCTCTATTTTTGATCTGCATCAATAACTTGATAGAGTTCTCAGAATTCTGTTCAGTTTTATTTGCTGATACTTCCATGACCAGTACAACTGGCGAGTCAGATAACATTGAAAGCAGTACAGAAAAATAGTTGGTACTGCCACTAATTGGTTCCATGAGAAGATTATTCTCATGGAAAATGAACATGAAAAAAAACTCAATCGATTTAAGTCAGCGCCCAGTAACTGGGAAACAGTTCAATTTCTCGTTATCACCTTGCAAACTTACTCATATACTTACATGGCAACAACACATTCAAAATTGAAGAGAACTGTAGAAATATATTTCATCAATTTACCTCTCTTTGTAATGATTATTTATCTTCCATTTGATTTCATCTTGCTTTATTTATTTACTCATTTAGTTTTTCTATTGTGTCCCTCCATGAGCTATCAAGCACTGGAGTATCACCATCTATGTATATATTTTTCCTCATTCTCTTTCTATACACTATTACAGGGTGATCTTTCGAGTTGTGTACATTATTATCATTGCTATCGGCAAAACGTTTTGAGTTACGAGGCCGGTTAAATCAGGAAAAATTGCGTATTTTTACATTTTGCGTGCTTTCTGAGGTGAATATTGTGCACAGAATGGAAGAACTCTAAAATAAATAATCGAAATGCGGAAAAATAACGACCAAACTTATTAAAAATTGCAGAGTTGAAACTATACTAATACGACATTGTTGTTTTAGGAATAGGCAACTGAATTCACGTTTATTACTTATAGTTGTATTGAGATATGCATTCTACAATATTTATGCTATATGTAATAATAATCGTATAAATCTGATGATCATAAGGAATATCGAATATACATATATTTTACTCTACTTATCATTTAACATCATTAAAACATGACATAACATACGTAATAAAATAATATAATAAATAACCTAAGTAATTTTTATAAAAAACACAAAGTCATATCTTGCTTCACTAAAAGTAATAGACTTTCGAATACATACATTTTACGAGAAAAATGGGCAAAACAAAAAAGATATAATTGTAACACATCAAATATAAAGCCTCTCTTCAACAAAATATTTTTATTCATCATCTTAGATTTTTGACCATTTTTCCTACTTCAAACGTAACAATAGGAAATTCATCGTTTTCAATGACATTAGTGAGAAAATAATTTTTCGCAATCCGCACCCCATTGAAAGTTGCAATTTTTCTTATTGATTTCACCTTATTATAGGTCATAAGCAACTATTCATTATGTATGTCGAGAAAATTAATCGGGTTGAATCGATCGCAGGTGTTTTGCCTACAGATATATCTTTAAAAAACAGATTAGGATGACCAGATTTTTAGTGGTATAGATAAATTTTTGTATTTTCTATCGACATCAAATATCAGGCTGTTTTTATAATACTCTCGATAATAACTTTATGTACAAACTACATAGGACGAAGGGATTATTTCAAACAATAACGATGGATTTTCTAACCGACTTTTTTTTTTGAGAAAACGATAAATTTCACGAACCCATGACGTTGTCCTTGATTTCTTGCGCATGTCAATGTTATAGGGAGAAATACACGGTATTATTCGCCCCATGAACAATCTGTCAGTCGGTAATTACCCTCCGCAATTTCTTGTTGGGTGGTTGAACCTCATCCTCATCAAACAAGTAGGCATATTCTGGCAGGAATTTTTCTAGCTGTTCGTCGAAGAATTTTTCTAGTGCTTTCGCGTCTTGGTAAACTTGAGAATCCACCTGAAAAAATCAATGACAGTAAATTAATGATAATATTGTTCTACTACTGAATGTAAACAAGTACAAGTCACTGTAGCAATATAACCGAATCCAAATCTCATTGTTTCTATGTTCCTTTCATCATATGGGTAATAGGAATATTTCCCAACTTCATACTTCCACAAACACAATATGCTGATCTTATATACCAGATTTATCAGGTATAGTGTTACTTTCAGGATATTCTAGATTTTCTTTCTATTCTTTACACGTGGAAAAAAGTTGGATTGACAAACTTTGCAATATCCTAGTTTAACATTATTCATCTTGCTGGCCCCTATTAGACTACAGTGGCGGCTCGTCGGGGTCGACAGTGGCGACCTACGAATATTCCCGAAATTTCATAAATGATAATGTCTTTATTGGTCCCTAGTACACCATGGTGTAAATACACATGTAAACACGTTCTACAAAGAGAACATTTGATATCAGACGAATTGAAATATTATAGTTAGATGAAATAAAGTGAAATACTCCTCCATCAACATAGTTGAAATCATCAATTTGTAGACACAAGTACACACATCCTACAAATAGCACATTAGATATTGGACAAACTGAAATATTCTACGAAGGCAGACTATTCTACGCAGTGAAACATCAAGATATCAACATTTTTTGTTTTCAATTGTACTTGAAGCATGCATTGTAATAGAATATTCTGATATTCTTTACGCTTATGAAAGTCTTAAACGGCATCAAAAAAACGAATCCGGTTGCTATTTTTGATCTTCAATGAAGGAAAAGTAGTGAACATATTTCTTTTCATTATATGATATTAGTCCAATTAATTTTTCGATGTCGTTAGCGTTTTGGCGAAACAAAACAATCAGTATTATTCTTGCTGGACAGTAGTATTTTCATCAATTTGAAAACAATACTGACTAACGTTGACTCACTGATGATGAACCCGCCTACAGTTTCCACAAGTCCTACTGACGTGACCGTTTTTTTCAAGTTCATATCAAATAAAACTTCATCTCTGATGTATTAAAATACGAATAAGACTGTTTAATATAGACTAGAACAACCTTTCTTACAAACAAATGCACATTTGCGCTATGGACTTCTCACATCTACTCTTTTCCACATCAAACGGTTAATAGCCGGCTATAATTCAATTTCCAACACAATTCGACATCAAATATTCAAACATTATACCAAACATATCAACCAGTGAAATATGATACAAAAATGCGATTTATCAAAATGATTTTCGATTATTTTACTTTGGATCGAGTATTCTGCTGATATTAAAAAAATGTACTTACTTTCCCGTCCTTCTATTAATGCATGGTGTAACGTCATGAAATATTAGGTAAGAATAAATGGAAATGTGGCAATTTTTTCAATGAGACGAGCAAATAACTTACTGGATTATAGGTGTATGCATTTCTGAACATCAATCGCACATCTCTCACTAAATCCTCCATATTCCTATAGTGAATTTCTGCATTCCAGTTCAATTTTTGTCTTATAGTGTCCAGAGCAATTGGATGCTTGATGATCGAATGATACTCTTCATTCTAAAAAAAAGGTAATCAAATAAAACAAAATGAAAAATTATTTGATTTGAAAAATTTTACCTCTGGTCCGATAACTTCTCTGAAGGGTAAACTAGGATCATACTGGCAGTACAATTCTAATACGAGCCTTTCGGCAATCTTCCTTTCTTTCAAACTCAGCTCGCCATCTTTCTTTTCAGAGAGGATACTCTCCGGAATATCGGCGAAATTCATACATAACAGACATTGCCAGGTGTCATTCTCCCTGAAAATACGCAATTAAAAGTTGCCTAAAAAAGTTTTTATCATTGGTATGGAAGTGGGTACTTCTTAGATTGTAGTAGCTTCAAGTATTATCACTAGATATTCAAAAAGTCCATTTTGTGTTGTGAATCTAATGCGAATGGGTCGTCCATTGTCAGAATTCTCATAAAATTAGGAACTTTATTGAAGTGAAACAAATTCAATTCAACACGCTATTGACCGAAGTCCTGAAATTAATTTCCTATATTTATATCATATGCAGCTATCTGTATCTGTTGTATTATACTTTGAGGTAATGAATCAAAGTGATTTTCTTCTCGAACAGAGCTTACTTGCGCATTTAACATATGTGAATATTTACATATGAGTATGAAAACTGCAGATGTTCAAACTGTTGGTTTAAACTTTAAGTTTTCGCAAAATTGACAAATCAGTTGAATTTTATCGAGAACGAGGATGATATGTCGTTGCAACTTATGGTTGAATTTTTTCTTGACCTGAAGTACTAAATAGTCGAAAGGGCTGACATATCATTATCAACTATTTATTAGATTTCCATTGGACTGCTTGCTATTGACATTGAACATAGGATAAAGGGTCATGAATATTCCTCCGCACTTGAGAGATATTTTTGAGAAGCAAAGTAGAGGGGTGAAAAATGTTATAACACATTTAGAAACCCTTATGCCTTTTCCGGACTTATCACACTACAACTTCGCTTAGCATCTATCGATGGCCGCTCAACTGTTCGAACACTCAATGACAGAGGATAATTTTTATAAAATGATAATTCTCAGAGTAACTTGAAAACCCTGAAAATGCGTTAGTTCTGGTGTCATAAGTTTTGTGGGAGTTGGAGGAAGAAGCATAGGGAACGCAACTTCCGAACTCGGTATATCAGATAGATACTTACTCCACGCTCAAATTAGGTATATGACAATACTGGTGGAACACCTTGGGACACTTGTCGCAGCACACCAGTTCGCCCCCGTCCATGCAGACGGCGCACCAGTCCTCGTTGGGGTCGTCTTTACTGGCTTCGGACAGCTCTGACTTGATCTTCGATCCAGGCCCGGAGTCGCCGGTGGAACTATCGACGTGCGGCGAGCCTCCTTTCTGTCTACCTTCCGCCAATACCTTCAACAGATTTTTATCTATCACAGTCATGTCGGTAAACCTTCATTTCAAAGTGATACTTTTATTTCATCGCCTTGAATTTTTTCGTCCATCTATCGAAGTCGCTTTACAACCCTACCGAGAAGGGAATAATTCTGATATTCGTTATCAGGGGAGCAGATAGAGTATGCCGTATCAACCAAACGGGAATTTTTGAATTCCATGTCCAAGACATTTGAGTCTTCTCAATACCAATCTCCATATTAGTATCACGAATTATTTCCAATTTCTTGGGGCAGTTAGTTGAGTATTTTGAGAGCAATATCAGTAAGAAACCTTTGATGGTGTTTCATGACAATGTGTTGGGTTGGTGTACTCTTCTGATAATGAAAAGTTTCACTTGCATCATGGTTCTTTGAAACCACACAATGTTTTTTCCACTAGTAGCTTCAGAACGCGTCATCATTCATGTTTTCTGAATGAACATAAACTGAGAATCTAATTTCCAAATATAAAATCGAGTTCACTCCACAAATCACTGAAATGGCAAGCAATTGCTTTAAAGTTTCTAAATTTTCCTATCTGTCATAATGGGAGCACGTGATAGTGTGATGTATGTCAAACATCAGACAATATTATAATTGTTCGATATCTAGATGATGAACGTACCCTTGAAAAATTGTAACTATTGACTATGGGATAAATTTCAACTCAAATATGAATGCATTTATGAAAATATCCATGCTGATCAAAAGTATGTTATTTTGTCCATCAATTCCAAACCACCATATATTTATGCCCCATATGCATAAAAACAATGACTCATACTAGGATAGAATAGAAAAAAAATGTTCTTTGCTTTCATATAAGTGTGATACAATATGTTTCGAGAATTAATTAATTAATTAATTCATATTAACGATCTTCCGTGCCATAAAAATATATAATTTCATGAATATAACAAAATAAGACATACACCAACCTGATTGAAATAAACAAAATGTACTTATAGAATCACCTATCATTTGTCTGCAATGTGGTAACATACTTCTTGAGTATCACTTTGAAAGTGGATAAAGATTTTCCTTGGATCATTTGACATCATATGTTTGTACTTAAGAACTTCGCAGATGTGTATTCAAGATAGTTCTCGAATTTCCTAATTACATGTTGTGGAATGTTGAATCTTACTGTTCCTTATATTCAAGTCATGAAGATCTTGTCTAGGTATTATTGAGTTGGAGAGATAGTGTGGCTTTGTGAGTGTGAATATTTTATATATGAAAACGCCAAACAGCATAATGTATCTGAATTCAATTTTGAGATGTGCATTTTGATTTTAAATATGTTATGTGATCGTATTTTCTTATACATTATACAAGCTTAAGACAGGAGCTATGAGTTAATTGCAGTTTACCTCTATACTCGTTGGACAAATAGCTATATTAAACTTGCAGTGATTCTACTAACTTGTATTTAATTTTTTCGGATAATATGAATTCGAACTTATATAAAGATTTTAATTTCATAAAGGTCAAGCAAATTTTCTTCAACATGCTCCTAAAGTTGAGATTGTCATAAAAAATCACACCCAGATTTCTAGCACACCTATTCCTACTCCAATAATGTTCATACTGACTGGTCACTGACATGACATAAAAATGCAGTAACCTTTAAATACAGTTGGGATTCTTTTCACTAAAATTATGGCTGTCAGAACCATATTGGCACGCGTTTCAGACTTCATCATCGATTTTTTTAAATTGAAATTGACAATGCAGTGGATTCATAATATCTACAGGGATCAAAATCGTAAAAGGGAGGAGGTGATGGTATCATAACCAGGCGCAATTCGATGAAGGAAACATAGTGGATTTCGAGAGGTAAGGAAGCAAAATCAATATGAAAGATAAGTACCATATGCGTGATGATACCAGCAGTAAAATTTCCAGGTGAAATATCATTACATTCATTAATCACTATAAGGGTGTTTTCAATTTTCTGTTGCCACAGTGACATGGGCTACTTTCTAAACAACAAAACAATACTGTCTGTAAGTTCTTCGATGAGGTGGTATATTCATTTTTCAGCTTTTGATGGGATTTTCTCTCCTCGTTTCTAAAAAATAGAGTAGAAGTTATTAAAAATTATTGCAATATATTTGTAGTAAGGACAGATTTAGGATCTGTCCCAAAATGTCACTGCGCTTGAAATTAAACCTTCAGATACCTAAAAGAGAAATTCTCTATTGGTCAGTGACACCTTGTTTTTGAAAAAATTTGGAAATACAAATATATTTAATAAGAATAAAAACTCTACTTATCTTGGTGAACGTTTTGGGAACGAATCTGCTCCCGTTCTCAACACAATTGAAATATTTTTCTCTTCGTAAAATTTTTTCAATGTTTCCGATTTTGACACTGAAAAGTGACAATTTGGCAGACGGAGGAATTCTGGTTACAAGGTGTTTTCATTGATTGATATCGAATTTTCCATTTTCATATTCAAGTTTCAGAAGTGGATGCGAAGTTCTATCTATATCAACTGAACAAGAAGCAATATTATTGTCTCCGTTCAGGAGAATGCAAGCAGACTCTTTGATTTTCCGTTTTTGGTTGTTGTCTTCTTTTCCTATGATCTTAATATTACCCCAATCGGCCAAATGTTGTCCATTTTCAGTAAGGATATGCTCAGCTAATTTTGATTTGTCAGTATATCTTTTCTTTATATTGTTCTTATGCTCTTTCATCCTCACTGATAGAGGCCTGCTGGTTTCACCGGTATAATATTTTCCACAAACACATGGTATACTGTAAATACAATTTTTTGATGATTGTTCTTCATTTTTCGGTTTTGTATGAGTCAAAATCGATCTCATTGTATTTTCTGTCTTGAACACTGTTTTCACTCGAAACTTGTCACCAACACGTTTAATTTTTTCTGATATTCCGGGAATGTATGGGATTACATTTGTTATCAGTGTTGGTTGTCTTTGTGTTTGTTGTATATTCTGTCTGTTCTCAATTTGGTGTATTGTTTTATCAACGAAATGTTTCGGATAAGTGTTGAGTTGTAGAACATCTTTTATATGGTTCATTTCGGTATTGAAAATTTGGTGGTTCGATGATATGGATTTGGCTCTATCATGAAGTGATTTGATTATTCCTTTCTTTATACTTGTATGATGATTTGATTGAAAATTGAGGTATCTGTCGGTGTGTGTATTTTTACGATTTACACTTGTTATCAAAATGTTATCTGATTTTTTTTTCTTTTAGGTATCTAAAGGTTTAATTTCAAGCGCAGTGACATTTTGGGACATTTTTGTCCTTACTACAAATATATTGCAATAATTTTTAATAACTTCTACTCTATTTTATAGAAACGAGGAGAGAAAATCCCATTAAAAGCTGAAAAATGAACAAAACAATGTTGAAAGCGCTGTTTTCACACGTAGTCTTAGAAACAGTTATTTTCCTACCTGGACGCCATTGGAATCCAACTTGGCGATGGTAGCCATCAGATCTTTGACGGATTCCTCGCAGAACTTGTCGAGACTGCGTTCGGTGTCGGATTTGCCTTGACAGTGATTGGGACTGGGCGTTTTGGGGATGGTGGAGGTGACGGTGGCCGGCAGATTCTTGTTGAGATCGTTGGGAGTTTGCTGGCGCAGGGTTATCTTGAAGTTGTCGTTGATCGTGGGAAGGGTCATGTTGCGGTTTCCGCTTCCGTTGTTGTTCGCTATTACTGGGAAGAAATGCGGTGTGCACGTTTCAATGAAAATAATAACATTTATTGAGCCCAAAAGCATACATGTTTATGGAGGGACACAATTGAAATTTGTAACGGGAGGCTAAAGTCATTCAATGAAGATAAGATCAAACAAGTTAACAAGTCCCAACTCTTTGACGAAAATTTAACAATTGGTAAAGGGGTCCAAAAAATTTTACCGTAATTAGCGTACTACAATGAACAATTCTCTATTTCAGTATGACCAGAATATGTAACACATAAGATTAACTTCTGATGCAGAGAATTCCAAGAGAATTTTTAGCTTCTCATATCCAGTTCTCTCAATTGCTCTTGTTTTTTGTAACTAGAATAAATTGACCTGTCGGAGAATATGTGCGGTCATAATACTATTATATGGTTTTCATAAATATCTGGAACAATTATTTATGATCGAGGTCTAGTTTGGCAGAAAGAACCAGACAAAAAAATCACTATATCTTCAATGCACACATAGATTAGGAAATTACTTTGAAGATACTTTTTCAATAAATGTTTTCATTTCATTGAATTCTATCTGATCCAAATAAGAGTAAAATTATTCATGAATTTCTTTTGTTTTCTGCTCAAAGTGTTGATAGAAGATGACAGGAAGAATTTTTCTTGGTAAAAATCATGAGTTTTCAAACAGTCTATATTTCTTCTGGTAATGTTATCGAGATTCTATTGTCTCATTCCGTCTCGAAAATATTGTTGAATAATGAGAAAACCGAAAACAAAATACCAACTGAGTAACACAAAAAAAGCGAAAGCATCAACAGATTAACATCAACTCTCAATTATCAAGTTTTGATACCAACCTTCATGCGCAGTGTTTTGCTGAGGAATGTGCCATTTTGCCACCCCACCACTTGGTGGGTACTGAAGAAGCCTTTGGGTGTGTACAGGCATTCTAGTCTGCTGTGCCGACATCAACATTCTCGTCTGGAATATGATGTGAAAATCAAATCGAGAAACATTTTCAAAATAATCAGAGTATTTCTTCTCTTGGAAAGTGCTCTAGTTTTTGAACCAGTAAAAACGTATTATTTATTATTATTGCGCAGTGACATTTTGGGGCAGATCACAAAAATCTGTTCAATAATACAAATATATTGAAATAATAATAGGAACAAGGAGACAAAATCCTACAAAGAAGCTGAAAAATCATTTGTTCATGTTTTCATAAAAAAAAATTATTTTGATTATTTCTATACAGAGTGTAACTTACATGATGTCATTAATTTCAAGGGGTGGTTTCTAGTCATTTTCATGAAAAAAATGTGCATATAAACGTGTAAATGGAATCATCATGTGAGCCTCTGCGATACCACTGGAAACAAAATACAGAATCTAATTTCATGACAAGAAGCACCGTATTACAAATAAAACACAAACGAAGTTCAATCAAAATCGGCAAAAAGAATTTTGAGTAGTTCATGAAATATGACAAGGAATCACCACCTGAAATTAATGACATCATTCAAGTAACAATTTTATTTGTTATTTTCAATAAAAATGGAATGAAAAAAACATTTGCCAACTGTTCACCTGATTATTTTGCTGGGTGAATCTGATCTGCTGCTGGCCGGGAAACCTAGATTGGAGGTGCTGCGCCAGATGGGGCTGGATCGCTTGATACTGTCCAGGCCCCGTCTGGATGTAGACGTGATTGTTGTTGGTGTTGTTCACGTTGGTGTTGTTGGTGGGCTGAAGCAGGTGTCGCAAGTTGCTGCGGTCGTGCAACATACCCTGCGGATGAGTGGACGAAGACACCTGGTCGTGCGAGAAATGTCGACGGTGAATTTCGTACCTCATAGGGAATTCCATCGGAATCAGGTGAGAGACACTCGACAAGAGTTCCCTATGAGCTATGAAATTCACCCGTATGAAAATAGACAATGCAAAGATACTGGGCAGCCCAATGAAAACATAGTTATCGTTCTCAGAAAAAAGATTTTTATTTCGAGGGGGAAATATTTTGCGCATGTTTTCAGCTTTTTCACTTCAAACCTCTCGGAGGGGTGAGCTCCAACACTTGAATCTCAAATGGGATAAGGGGTCAAGTGATACATCATTTTGAAGGTAATCGAAATCTCTTACCAACGCTTCCTCGTTTTTGGATTTCAATGAAGTAGTTCTCGAGAAAACACGTTCATGAAAATAATCGGCTAGTGATGGAAAGTAACGCTTTTCTCCCTTCTATCACTATTTCTCATTTTGTAGTTGGAACAAGTGCCTCATGTGTTTTCTTCAAATCCTGTCCTATATCCAACATTACATAAAGAATCATTCATTTTAATGTCAGTTCCTTGATCACTCAGTAAAATGCATACATTGTTTAGTTTTCATTGGGCCACCCTGTATATCTTTACCACAAATATGCTCACGTCACGGTCTGAATTCGCTGTTATACAGGCTGTTTCATCTAATGATGATAGCACTTTGAAAATTCCTGGAATGCTATATAGTTTTCCCCCAATTATGGATAAACCACAATGAAGAAACATTTTTCTCTTGCTGTTGCTCGAAAAAAATTCCAATACATTCAAAAATGACTGAGTTATCTATCGATTTTCGACGATGATGGTGCGAACTCAATTAGGAATCAAAGAACCTTAAAATGCAATAACGAAGTTGGTGTCTATTTCCGGTATAACCGGAAGTGCCACCATATTGAAAACATTTTCATTGATCAGCAAGTCATCGATAATGGCTCTCCAGAAATTTTCAGAATGCTATCATAATTGGAACCCAGAAAACTTATGTGCACTTTAGGTGAAACAGCCTGTATAAAGGAGCAGCAGAATATAACAATCTCCCCTCCAATTTTGGTTGTATAATTGAAATGTATACTGTGAACCTTGAATGCGTTGAAAATTCGTTGGAAAATTCTTGAAAAAAAGAATATCGCATATCGCCATATTCAATCATATCGAAAGTTGCTATGAAAAAAAAATATAACTAATTCTGAAAATTTTCAAAGACTGTTGGAATATTCTTCAGAATGCGCATTTTTTTTCCTATTCAACCGAATTTGTATCTCCCAACGTTTCAGAAATCTCCGATGCTTCTAAAATGGGTTGAATGACTATAAAAAAAGAACGACGCAGATACATAAACTGTCCCACTAATCAGAGATGGCTATCGAAAGCTTCTGACATCAATATAAACTTTAAAATTCCGTGCAAATTACATTCTTGCCATATATAAACAATCAGAATCTCCCAACCATTTCGATTTGAATATCACCAATCTGTCCTGAATACATTATAGATAATGTTATTTTTAAATTTGACGTTCAATTAGCGCCATCTGTCGGTTCATCACTAACCTGCTGTTGCTGTTGATTTATACCCATGGCCATTCTTGGCATGAGGGCTCTCTGGAGGACCGGCCTCTGGATTCTGTTCATATTCAATTGTTGAGAGAGCGTCAGCGGCAAAGACTGCTGAAGACTGTTCATTGATGGCGGCCCCATTTGACCCATAGCTTGCATCCGATTCAGACCTGATAGGCACACTAATTAAATTGATTTGCCTTCATATGTATAAACATGGTGTACCGAATACACTACTTTTGGAGAGAAATAATTCCAGCGTTTGATAGTGAAAGCATCGAATCGATTGATTGACGTGAAGTACCTAGTAACAAAATATTTCTGAATTGCTATTTCTATTCTCTCTCCTCTGCTTCACTTCCGCGCACAACTTACCCATATTCTGCCCCATGCTCTGTGACATACTCTGTTGCCCCATATTCTGCTGATTCATACTCTGTTGCCCCATATTCTGCTGATTCATATTCTGCGGTCCCATATTTTGCTGTCCCACATTTTGTGAAGCCATACTGTGTTGGCCCACAGGCTGCCCCCCCAACCCCTGCAGGCTCTGCCCTTGCTGCTGGTACTGCCCGCCGCTGGCCTGGTACTGCCCGTAGGAGGGCGGCGCCGGCATCCTGGGCGACTGGAAGCCGGTCGGCGAGGGCAGCTGGTGCAGCGGGCTCATCCTCATGGGCGACGGCTGCTGGGCGGGCCGGTTGGCTTGCCCCCCGGGGCTCGTGCACGCTTGCGGCGGCGGCGCCGGCGAGGGGGGTTGGGAGGGGTAGATGCGGCCGTCGACGACGATCTGGCCTATGGTCGACATCACTGGGAAACCATGCTCGAATTAATACCGGACGGCATTTAGGCGCAATTTGGTCTATGGAAGTTATTCTGATTGGTTGTGACAACGATGTACAGAAGACTGGTGCAGTCACCGATAGTGTTTTGTTTCGCCAAAAACACATTTACGGCATTTTCCGCTATAATGGCATGATATAAACTCTAATCCTTTAACTTCTATATTGAAATGTTTGTGTCTGTTCAAATGTTTTTATTCCTGATCTTGACTAGTCTGATAAAATTTTATAAATGTATGTGATACAGATGTAGAATTTTCAATGATGAATAAATTTCTATTCTATTCTATTCTATTTATGAAACTCTCCAGAAGATGACAACGTTTTTGCAGATTTCTGATGTTCTGAGATTGCAATTATGTAGTTTGATTATTAATTGAAAAGTAACCTAAATTACTGTTTCTGGTATATTTCTCCAGCCTATCTAATTTGCCTTCTCTATTCAACCATGTATCTCGATATTCACAAATTTGACAGTACCTACACATGTCAGGCCACCCGTCAGGCTGGCAACATTAAACTCCCGATTCCATCATTGACACTAATTAAAGATTCAATAATCTATGGAGGCGGTAAGATGTTCAATCACTTACCAAAACACATCAAAGAAATAAGATCCATAGAACACTTCAGAAACACAGTAAAAGCACTCCTGTTGGATAAACCCTATTATAGTTCACAAGAATTTTATAATGATGCATTCTAACTAAAGCTTGTTTTTGATATGTTTTGATATGTTGTAAGATGTTTATTCCCATGTGCTGGATTTTATATATTGTTGTAGGTATGAGACATATAGTATGATGTCGGTGTCAACTCAATGTCCCATTTCTTCTTTTGTGTGTGTATTTTTATTTGATTTAAGGTTAGTTTAGGCCCTTACTTTGTCAACAAGATTGTATCTTTGGACAATAAAGCATATTCTTCTTCTTCTTCTTCTTCAAATTATTATTTGTACCATGAGTTTAGTAACAAGTATATTTTTTCTTTGGAACGATTATTATTATCATCATCAGTATTTTTTCATTATAAGGTACTCTTTAATGACTATAAAGAATGGCTGAATGATTATTATTTCTAGTTTATTGCTCCTCTCCTTCTTTTATTTTTTTCTATATAATGAAAATTGTTATATTCTCTTTCATGGCTTGTTATGCAAGTATATGTATTCATTACATTATTAGATTATGAAACGAAATGTTTCTTGAGATTGTAAAGAATTATTAAAATGAAGTTTTCAAACCTCTAGAAAACCCATTTCGTTAAATAAATATAATTATCTGAAAATAATTTCTTCGAGAATTTTCAAGATTTCTTGGTGCCACTGAAAGATTATACCAACATATGATATATCAAAATAATATAGGAACATTATTTACCTGAAGAAAGCCCTTCCGAAAGAAAGCATAGACAGAAGAAATTAAGAAAATATAAGTGAATGAAGATACTGCAAACATACCTTTGATCAAATCTGGAACTTTGTCTAAAGCCAAATGTATTCGAACAGGAATTTCAGGATTAGGAATGTCAGCCCTCTTACACTTGATCCTCTTCAAGTGCTCAGTCACTTGTTTTTTACTATACAACAATGCCATATCACTTCCGTTAGATAAAGCATGTTGAGTGAAGAGAATGCAGTGATCTGTCATTTTCGACAGCTGTTCCAGCGCCGTCTTCTTCTCTTGTAATGTTTTCTGTTTGGAGTCACACACTTCCGTTAATTTCGCCACCAGCTGTTTACCCCGTACATTAATAGTATTAGTCAACCTACAAATTAAACACCACATTAGTTGAACCAGCCAATTAAAAAGATCTACTCAAAAATTTTCGAGATATTTCATACTCACTTGACCACCAATTGAGTTATTTCTTTAACAAGAGCCTGCTTTTTATCTGCTATCAAATTTTGTCGATCATCTATGACTTTCATAGCACTAGTGAGTAGGGCTCTTTTGTAGCCTACATCTTTCAACATTTCTGCAATGAATTTCTTAGCTTCCGATGCGATTTCATTTGTGAATTTGTACTTGTGTTCCCTGTGTTCTATCAACTGACAATCGCGGCAAGTCAACTGATCGCAAGTCTCACAAAAAAGAGACAGTTTTTCATGAGGGTGGTTGGAACAGAATAAACTAGAAGGGCCACCGTTTGTGATAGAATTCAATTCTATCAAACCATCTTCCTTCGGTTTTATTGTGTGATCTTTTGTTATCTTCAACCTGTAGAAAAGACAAACATGTAAGATTGTGCAACATAGTAACAATGAATGATATTTTACTATAATTTCAACTGCACAATATATCTGGAGCATCACTTATTTTCAGACAAATATAAAATTTCAAACTGGAATATCAATATTCCGTGTCATCTCTGACAAAGGAAGTAATTTGCAAAATTCAACCGAAAATACAGAAGTTAGGAACGAGAGACCCCGAGCGGTGAACCTTTCGATGGTTCGATAGACAATACTGATGTCGATTTCATGAAAATAAATGTGTGCGCACATGAATTGTTACAAATTCGGCAACCTTCGGAATTTCAGCTATCACGACCACCACAACAGATATCGAATAAGATTTTCAACACATTACAGCTGAATAGTCTGGTCATTAAATAACAATAGAAAATTGAATATAAAGCGTTTCTAGAAAACAGAACAAGTAATCATCACAATTATATGATTTTTTGATTCAAGATTCAGGACGTACAGATTATTAAGAATCTTCTTAATTCTTATTCTTCGACTTCTTATTCATTCCAAGATTTACATTAGTACTTTTAGTTTCATTTGATGTCTACTGAGGGTAGAAAATTAGTTGCTGTGTTACACATTCAGATGTGTGTGAATATTTTTGTTCCTGCAAAATTTCCTCTGCTTTCAATAATTAAATAGAGATTACGAAATAATGTTTTCTTAAATCAACCTACTTGGCAGGTAAGAGTTACACAAAAATTTGGGACAACTCACCTTTGATGGGCTTGCACACAATTATCACAAATGAATTCTGAACAATCCGTACAGTAACTGGTCGCCACAGCATCATCAGAGCAGTTGCTGCATTTCAAATCTGTATTTTTTGCTGGTTCATCATTTGAAAGTTCCAAAAGGAACTGATTATCTATAATATGTGTTGGCTCACATATTATATTACACAAGGGGCATTCAACATGAGCTAGAATGAAAAAAATCAAGATATTTACAATCCACTCAAAATAACAAAATCACTGTATAATTCTGCTAAATAGCAGGACAGCTTGTCACAAATACGTACAATGTAAACTATGATACAGAGGTATTTGAATTGAATGGAAAAGATGAATGTGTGCTAAAAACATTTGACAACACAACAATTTTACAAGACAAGATGTGAGCCAAACATTTTGAAATCAAGTCTATCTAACTACCTTTGTAGATTGCTGACTTCTATTGATATTGTACATATTATGACATCGCAAAAAATTCTTTACACTTGAAATAATTCTATGAGTATAGTAAAATACAAGAATGCCTGAAAAACATTGTACATATCCTTGGGCTCTGAAGATGACTTTTTTGTTATCAAAATATTAACTTTTACTGGTAACACATTGAAATTATAAAACTAATTTCTTAGACTACCCTATTTTCTAATTTATTCAGATCTCCAGAAATTGCATTGCATTGAAACTCGCAACTGATATAGATCTCTATCTATATCATCACTTTCATTTTTAATTTATTATCATCTCATTTGAATCCTTGAATTTATTGAATGTTTGAAAAAGAGCTGCTAATAATATACTCAAGTTTATGTATGAACTGAAGTCAGCATGCTTACCATCCTACCTAACCGAAGAATTACCATATCTCCAAGAAATACATAATCACAATACCAGATAACATGCTTTGAATGATTTCTATATCGATATTGCTAATGCTGCTACAAACACAGTGTTCATCAAAAGATTTATAAGGTCTATAACCGATCATTGTAATATCCCTTCTTGTAGCATTCCAATTTATACTGCTAATTTAACTTGTAGATGTATTGTAATTTATGTGCATTCTGTATTTTATTCATACTATATTATTATACTATTCTATTTATACTTGACAGCTGATGCTAATGAAGATTATTTTCACTTTTAATTTCAAATCTAATATAATAAAAATGCATCACCAAGAGTTAGTCTGGAAAAACCTGGAAAACGCTCTACCAATGTGAATACCTTTTTATATTTTGCCTCAATACAGTAGTAGTTTAGGAAAAACGAAAATCACTAAACACCCAAAGAAATAGCTGACAAATGGAAAAAAATCGATATATCTAATTTTGTATGGGAATTTCTATTTTGTAAACATCTCTCAATTCGGTGCTGACCAAAGTGAAAGACCACAAACAGGAGAAGAAATGCATGCATGGATTTCAGGACATCAGTGTATCTGAGAAAGATGTGAAGTTTATGTTTTATGTATTCAAATTTGAAATCTGATTTGATTTTTCGGATCTTTGCAGCCTGATCAGATCCAATTTTTGTTTCTTGTCATGTCATATATTCGAAAACTCTTACAATAGCAATATTCCAATGATAAAGAACTTTATATTTCAGAATATGTGAGAAATTTATATTCTTTCTTTGAATGTTCACAATCTTGCAATGAAATCACTTACTATCCCGACTGATGTGAATGAGAAAATTGATGAAGTTGATGGATAAGTTTACTGTGTGTGTGGTCATTAGAAAATAATTTCCTAATATTACTTTCTGTTTTTCTCAGCTCATTATTATGATCATGTACATGGTGTGTATTTGTGAAGTAATAGGATTTTCCATTGTATTTCAGTGATTTGAAACAAGTGATCACTCTCCAAATTACTCAGACATTGGCATTGAAAAACCTTCATTACATATATGCTGCTTTTGAAATTGGAGGTCATGTCCTACTTATTCAAGGAAAAGTGTATATGAAAACCAAATGCACTACAGTTCCTTCAGAATTATGACTTACCTTGCATTCCATCATTGGGTTCATAGAGTCTGCTGTTGATACAACCAGAGCAAGAATTGTGTAGACACTCCATTAACTTTGGATTATCCATAGCAGTTAACACTCTGTCACAAAAAACACACTTGAAAGTATAAGTCTCCCTTGTTGTAGGGCTTTCAACATGCTGTTCGTCATTGCTGTTTGAATACATATCTTCTTTAGGAAGCTCTTTTTGAGGCTCCAGAGATTCACTTGAGGCTGACAATAATTGATCAATCATCATTTCTTGATCAGGAGTCAATGTTTCCGTTTCTGAATTCAAAAGATTCTCTGGTTCCAGAGATTCCGTTGGTAGAGGGTTCAGCAAACTTGGGTCATTGAAGAATACTTTCGATTCACTTAATTCAGCCATCATACTTCTCTGAATAGGGTCATGAACTACAAAAATCACAGAAACACTTCTTTACCTTACCAATAGCAAATAATTATAGGAACTTGTCAAATCATGATTTCAACTTAGGTGTTTACGCTATTTATTTATTTATGCAACGTCTCTGACAGTCTCGTTTTTTGTAGACGCCTTTTCAACTCTTCTGTCACTTTTCTCCATTTTATAATTTAGTAATTTTTTCCAACTTCCAAGCCCGAACGTGCCCGAACCACACAACACACAATCCTAAAATCGTGAAAACATCAAATGTCAAATGTTAACATTCACTGTCACCAACCCATTGTAGAAAATTTCACTGAAATATAAAACAACTGGATTTCCACTTTCCATGAGAGCGGTTGTCGCATCGAACGGAAAAGTGAACCTGGCGAGTAGACGATAAGCAACAGAATGAAGACATGATATAGAAAGCATGTGCTTATGAATAGACTTAAATGTTTTCGATTTGATAGAGCTACGATGCGTTAACCGTTGTTTCTATAAATCGTGCTGGAATGCATGCAATGTTTATTTTTCGGTATTTGAAATGTTGGGTAGGTTATCCTGTTCGCTTTTACGTCATCATGGATATTACGCAATTTTGGTTTTATGTATCATAAGATCATAAGTACAGAACCATAAAATAATTGTTTACACATATATACTCTGGATAGAACAGAACTATATATTCTTTGTCATGAGTTTCATGTTTATTGTTTGTTCGGCTCATGGCTGGAGTCCATGAGGCTCAATCCCTATACTGCAATGTATGCGGTCAGATGACGTCACAGCGTTGCTCTGCGTCAAAGTTGATTTTAATTTCCGAGAGGAATATTCTCCAATTGAACTTTGAATCGAACCGAACGCTTTATCAGAAATCAAATCATTCACATCGAGTTTTCCCATTCGGCAATGACTGAATTAATTATAGGATCTACGTCACACTCATTCGCTTGATGATGCCCTTATTATAGTTCTGCCCAATATTTACATTCATCAGTATAGATAATATTAATATTGAATTATTCCTGGTTGCAACTCGTTATGGGTTTATTTCATTATCTTTTTCTGAATCTACTGAAAACTATTGAATTTTTGACAAGGTATTTAGAGATGAAATGAAAAATGAGCTGGCAACCCTGTCTTTCGCTCACTTTTGTCAACTGTCGACGGAGATATTGGGTTTTGAGAAATTGAGGTTTTTTATTTAATATTTTTTTAATTTTTGCGGCTTGAAACCTTGTAAATTATACGAAATTCAAATAATCATGACCAGGTAATATTAATTCAGTTCCATTTTCAGTCAATCCTGACCATATTTTCGTTATAGAGAAAACATTGAACTGGGAAACATTACTCCACATAATATAAAGCAGTTGAAGCGCCTGAACAGCGTTGTATTTCCTGTTTCATATAATGACAAATTTTACAAAGATGTGTTGGAAGCTGGAGAATTGGCGAAATTAGCTTATTATAACGATATTGTAGTTGGAGCAGTCTGTTGCCGCATAGACACCTCAGAAAAATCCAGGAGGTTATACATCATGACTCTTGGATGTTTATATCCCTATAGAAGACTGGGTATTGGGACAATGATGGTACAACATGTATTGAACTATGTTGAACAGGATGGTAACTTTGATAGCATATTCTTGTGAGTTTTTAAATATCTCAATGATTGAGACACTATAAATTTATACTTAAATTATCCTGTCCCTGAGAGGTCTTCACAAAACCTACCACATATTGTTCAGCCTGAACTAATCCGGTTCAAGCAAACTTACCTGTACATACAAAGCCATTTAGTTCGAGCAGTAAATGGATTTGGAGTTACTATCAAATAATTTTTGCTATATAACTTTGACAGAATTGGTATGATGGCATAGATCTCACACACACACACACACATGAATTACTACATCGCAGAAAATGTAGGTAGTTGAGGATTTGCCTTTTGGAAAAATGAAATTTAATACATTTGATGAAAATGCAAAATTCATTATGATTTTATCATTCCAAATGCAGCCAGAAATAAATTGAGAAAAAATATTTTCTAAAACTCAAGACTATTTCCTCTAATATAGTCAACTTTTTTCTTCATTTCACCAATTTTGTATATTTCAAGATTTGATGTATATTCATAAATTACTAAATTTGTCAAATCCATTTTATTTTGAGTACTGATACAGAAGTACTGATACAGAAGTACTGATACAGAAGTACTGATACAGAAGTACTGATATTTTAAAATGCATATTTTTATTTCAAATATTTTGTAACACATGATTTCGAGTTGTTATCATAAAATTCAGATGTAGAATTTGAACTTCCATTTCAGATTATCTCGAATCCAAAGATGAAATATAGGTGTTGTATAGATTAAAGTAGTGGTTCTACATTGGTAGCATAATATAAGAAAAATCTCATCAGATTCATAGAAATTTCATTTTTGGAATCTTTTAGAACCCTACTGTATGAGATCATAGTATATTTTGTTTTCAATTTTTTTTTCAATTCTATCATTGTTCTACAATAACTAAATGACTCATTTTATTATCACTATAGTACTGACTTTAGGGATATATGAAAAGTCTGTTTTTTGTTTTTCAGACATGTTCAGGTGAATAATGAAGGAGCTATAGACTTCTACAAAAAATTTGGGTTTGAAATTGTTGAAACAAAGGAGCACTATTACAAACGAATCGAACCAGCTGATGCACATGTTTTACAAAAAACTTTGAGGAATAAGGGACAAACTAATGGTATCATCGAATGATGTATGAAATTTGAACGAAAATTGCTATAATTTATTTGTTATGGTAATTTCACAATTTTTGTTGATTTAGTTATATTTTTTTTGTATATAAATAATACACCAAGTGTTCATCTTCTTATGAATTACTTGCATATCTCAAATGGATGACTTTATTTCTTGCCTAACAAACCCTTTCAAGGTGAATAATAACCACATTTTAGTTACAACAGTTTATTTAGCATACAAATAATCCAGTTCATATTTGGTGATGTCAGTTACATTTTCATTACAGGTTTCAAGCCAAGAGGTTGCAAAAATAATAAGTTAGAGAATAAATAAAATTTGAGTACATAAATATATATATAAAAAAAACTTATCACAGAACAATACAGATAATGATTGATTATACTTCAGAAATAGAGTAAAAGAATTTGAGTATATTCTATTCTGCTATAATTTGGGAAAATTTGCATTAACAGGATCTACAGAATTGTAAAATATCCGTCATGTTTCCGTTTTTCATATTATTGATGAAACTAGATGACATCACACCTATAGCATGGAAAAACAGTTTTTCACATGATAGAAAGAATCCTTCATAACAAAGGGAACACTAAGTATTGATGCCTGAAATGTAAGTTCTATTTTTCGTTATGAAGCTGTGGAATGGAATTCCATGCATCTACAAAAACTGAAATCACAAATTTCCATGTATGAAAAAAAATTTGAGTTAATCATGAATGACAAAATGAATATATAAAGAACAACATATTTAATCGATGATACTACTATACTATCACACGAGTATGGTTCAATAGTAGTTCATGAAATGTTTTACATTTGTCTTCCAGATTTACAGGATTCAAGTGAAAACTGAAACATGTGGATTGTCTTGTACAGAATCTGTAGGTGAACACAAAATGTAATAGTTGAAGCACATGTTATACATTACTCAGCTGCAAAATTGAAAAAAAAAACTTTTGAAAAACAATTGACTTACATCAATTATAAAGTTCAGGTACACTTGTTAAGGTTCAATTGATTTGAATCGATAATACTGAACAGTGCCATGTGGAAACTTTTATAGAAGACAATTTCCGCCCGGAGGAACTTCTCACTGAATATCTAGGCGCTTTACTTCCCACGAAAATAAACGACACTGTCGAAAAATTATAATTATTTTACATGCCCTGAATTATGTTCAAAATGGAAAATTTCTGGAAGAATTCAATAACAAGAGAATTGACCTAAGTGAATTTTGCAGAGAAGTAACCAATTTTCATGATGAATATTTTGTGATGAATGGATATTTAAAATAACCAGGACAACAATAATCACAAACTACAATTTTATCACCAATAATCACTATCAACTACTAATAACTTTCTAAACATTTGATCTTTCCTTGCTTCAGAAGTGGTATATGGTTTTGATGAAGTATTTGCTTCCACTATATATTTAGGAGCTACATTCATGAATAGGTATATTGGGTGAAGCGTTTTTAGTAATGAAACAACAAAAAATTGTCCCAAACAGCAAAATATTACTTAAGAATCGAACTCACAACCTCTGGAATCTTTGAGCATCTAGGAGTTTTGCTTACGATCATCAAGAAGTAGTTACTATTTTCTCGCATATTTTCCTTTCACAGTTGATTCCGAGAAAATCATTCGATTCCTGGCAATAATTCAGAGATCCTAGTGACTATAAGCTGAGATCAGACAGAGTCGCTGTGTGAGTATTGGAAAAATATCCGTTATTGTACCAGACACGTTCGTCGAACTAAAAGCCTCAACCTGAGGTACGACATGCGGTAGCGTTCAAGCAAGTATGTAAAAGTTATATTCCGAGTTGGCAAACACAATTCTTTGGTTAAAATCTATCAGTTAACGACATGTCGCAAGTGGGTGTTGATAAAACACAAATTGAGATTCTGTTATTGAATTTCAGGAAAGTTGTTTGTCTTCAGTGCTCATAACAAGCCCATAAGAACGATGAAAAACCTATCTAGTTTCTAAGACATGGTGAATAGGAAGGAACTTGTTTAGTATTCTTCAAATAATGTTGCTAATATTTCGCGTGATGAATTCAAATGAAAGTAATTGATTCGGTTGTAAAGTGAAAGATGGAAAAAATCGAAGTAAATTTAATTTCCAAAATGAAAAGAAAACAATGTTGTAATAAAAATTGTTGATCTATTTCAGATTGAGAAAGCAACTGCTCTTTCCAATTTATTTCAATATAATATTTGATGGCTTGTTAATATTCTTGAGAAAGAAAGCAAAATGTTATTATATTGAGAACACGTCCGGGTTAAGAAAGCTGTTATTGTCACTTTTTAGACCGTACTTCAATAACTGCGATATTCCACCGGAAATAGTCACCGGGTAGTGTTTGTTTTTTCAAGTAGAAAGAAATACCATGAAAAAACACAAAAATCTTTGGAATAAATAAATATACATCTCAGAAGTCAGCGCATTTGGATAGAAAATTCAGTAAATATATATATAAGAAGGCGTGGGTTGGAACAAATCCATTTAAAATTAATGGATTTGTTTTTTCGACTTAATTCATATACACAGGGTGGCCCAAGAATAAGTTACCACCACCAGCTTCATTTTATCAAATGGAAACACATTTTTTATTTCATTTTTGAATCCTGCATCGAATTATTCGTATGTTTCATGTACCATGCATAATTAAAAAATGAAAAAGAAAATGAGTGCTTCTATTAAAAAAAAAGTTTATGATCATTAATCATTTTTGGGCCATCCTATTCACTTGAATTTAACTTCAGAAAAACCGCAGCCAAAAATAACAATTGACGTGTCCGTGCGTTTATTAAAAAAAAAACTGTATTTCAAATTATTTTTTCCATCCCACGCGCCCCAGTGCATGAAAAATATAGTTCTTAGAGATTTTGTTGAAAATAGATATATAAGATGATTTCTTGTTTTGAAGCTTGAAGTTTGTATTCAAAATGGTTAAATACCCAAAGTACGTGTTCGAGGGGGTAATTATCTGCGAATATTTTCCAATTGCCAGGCTCAACCCCTCGATGGGACTCCCTCTGTATAAAGTGGAAATGGTATGTTTCATGACAGAATGAATCTGACAATCACTTCAAATAATGAGGTGTTTCTACCCAAAGATAAATATGTAAAAATACAGTAATTATTTGTTGTCATATCGTTCAACAACGAATGTATTCAATATATTGACTAAGAACATTTTTATCAACCTTTAAGCAACTGTATAAAAATATCAATTTTTCCTTTTTCAACAACCATTATTCACAAGGTGTCAATAATAAGTAGTATAGCTAAGTACCCATGTCATAAGCTGCAAAAACGTTTTTCCACGACTTAATAATTTCTTTCCATTCTTTTGAAACTATTGAAGACTGAATAAAATCCGGTGTGAAAATACGATCTTCAAAATAAAAATTATTCATTATGTTATGTAAAGAAGTTGAAATTACTGATTTTATTTTATTTTGTCCAAAATGGTAACGATTCGGCAATAAATAGAATATATTAATTATTTTTATTCATAACATTGACAAAAAAAAATACCTACTACAGAGATATTGGATGTCCTGTACGATATCTGTTTTCAATCGTTGATTGAGAATTAACCATCCGGAACTACTTCTGTTTGTACAGTCATTCCGCTATATTCAATATGCTGATATCAACTATATGAGTCCGGCCTAAGTAAAGCCTAGCCTAGTACATTCTTGAGATAATTCATATTTTCCTTATTGAACTTCAGCTGAATATACTAGCATATCTTTTTCTTCTCCTGGCACCCAATGTTGGACATTTCAGTTATAATTTCCTTGAAGCTATCTCGGAATAATTAGATATCAAAATTTGAACCTGCTGAACTTTTCTTATGCATTTTTCACAGGATGGTTCGTGAAGTTGTAGCAGTTAACTCTAATTTTATAATTTGAATTTTCTTGAACGAAGTTTATGTGATGAATGTTGAGCTTTTAATATGGAAACAATCCTCACCAAATTTGAAATCTCTGAATCCAATTTCAAAAGAATGAAAGAGTTTGATTGTTAGCTAGTTTTTGCAATTCATTTCACACAAGAATTTATGCGATTCTGTAATAAAATTTAATATGAAATAGCAATTTGGCTGATGACATAGCAACGAATCGAGGATCTCATCCTACCAGTTTATGCACAGCTTGATGTCAATATATTGTAAATTATTTATCATTTTTCAAATATATATGTAAGCCTTATCGAGAATTATAATATTTATATATACGTTGAATATAACTCTGGACATTATTCAAAAGACAACTTTCAAGCATGTGTTTGGAAATTCTGAAGGAATATTATTATTTTATCGATAAACTCTGCAATTCATATTTCGGCTGCTTTTATTTATTATGATAAAATCGAAAATTGCATATCATATTAGAATATTGAAAGAAGCTCATTCCCGAAACAGAATATATTCTTTGTAGAAACGCCAAGGCAGCGAACTCAGGGAAGCACATCATTGAAATCATTTCATAGTCTAAACTTTAGTACAGAATTGCAAAAAATAAATATCAGTACAGTACACAATAATAATAATACTTTCTTCTAGTGGTTTCAAAAACAATCCAATAATTTAATTTACGATAAGCTATCATTCCAGATCCAGTAATTCTTGAATTCTTTCGATACATACCTTAGAACCATCATAAGCTTCCTTCGAGAACTGAAAATATTCATTTATAATGAATGCACTCAAATGTTTTTGATGAGGAGTGTATCAGGGCAACTAAGTTCTTCCGCGATAACTTAAGCATTATTATGGATGCTTCAAAATTAGAATATATCTTGCAATCAAGACCATCATCGATATAAAAGTATCATATAGCAGTATCGGTCACGAATCTATTGAACCTTCCTATTCAGTTGCTTATTTTTTGTTTTCTGTTTGAATGATGTTTTCAAACTCTCTTCGAGTAACTTTTTTTTAGAAAATATGAATTCTATCGTTCAATCCGTGAAAAATCAAAAGTAAAAAACTGTGACATTGCTGAATTTGCTACCTACCATCTTTTTTTTTGTATTAATTCTCATAAAAAATGATGAATTAGTGCGTTGAATAACAAAAATAAGGAGCAGCTTGACAGCAAATGATAGAAACTCCACAGTTTAGTAATATCAACATCAAGAAAATAATATCAGTGTTTCGAAATAGAAAACTTACGTTTTTAGTTTCTACTCTCCTACCTCCCAAATGAACGAGATGGTTTATCGACGACAAGTAAATTTATGATGTAATCTATGTAATCAAAATGTTACGGTTCTCAACATTCGATTACCCACCAACTGCGTTTCTAAGCATCTTTCGAAAAATCCACTGTGATGTATTTATCCCGGAATTTCTACTGATTATCAGGTCATATTTCGACACTTCTTTGAATTACCCAGATAATATCATCGATCAAATTTTGTATAAGTTGAGGGATAGAGAATGTAGGTCGATGAATTTGTAGTTCAACACTGGAGGAAATATATTTTTACAATTACAATATTTTTCTTTTTGTCAATAATCCATATCGTAGCCCGTTGAAGGGTGGACCTATGCAAATGTAGAATGTATCAAAGGATGCTCTGCAGAGGAAATTCAATGGGCTCTATTTTATTGGACAATTTTGACGTTATTTTCCCGAATATGTAGCTTCCACTTTCCACGGTCATCTCATTCTAAAAATGAATTTCACTTACCAAGGAGAAGTTCAGGAATCCGTGAGGCAATCCATGGAGAATTTGGAATTTTACATTGTTGCCAACATCTCGCAATCTTTTAGCGAACATTACACAATCGTCCAAACAGGGATCCATGTGAACAGACTGAAAATTATGAAATAACGTAATAATATTACTTGAAATTCGCCAATCAAGTAATAATATCCGACTTGTAAAATTGTAGACTTTGAATTTTGACATCGTTTCACATCTTTCAAATGCAGCGAAAGATCTATGATGAAATAACATGCAGAAGCTATCTTTCTGGAATTTGAATACAAATAACTTATGCGAATGTTTTGCCTCACCAGAATTGTGGTCGGTGGAAACTTCTTCAAAACCTCATCTGAAGCCAATATGGGGCTCAAGAATGGATCCTTCGAAACGTCGAATGAGAATTTACTCGACAATGCTGTTTCCGGGTCAATATCTAAATCCAGCAACTTTTCAGGGGCAGTACGTTGTTCTGTGAAGTACAGAAAGATGATACATATTCGGAGTTTTCCTGACTGACAAATAGACACTATTAACAAGCTCTTTTTGGGATTGAAGATCGAAGATACTCTATTTATCTCCTCGATTTTTTGTTGTTAACTTTCTTTATGATCAGAAGGGAATTCCAATAATTCTCAACGATGGATGAATGAATATTTTATGACATTGGTCACTACCATAGACTTATTATCCTGAGGAGACGGAACTATTTACTTTCAAAGAAGATCAGACATCGCCAATATCTGGTCCACTGTAGGATACTAGTGTGACCGATTGGAAAGTGTCGTTGCCATATTTCCAGATTGAGAACGAGATTTGCAATAATTATTGACACGTTCATATCATTTTTTCATTGTATTGCAAGTAATACAGTCTCGATGGAACATTTTTCTGAACGGTATTTTTATACATAATGAAAACCTGAAATGTACACGTTGGAATTACCGAATATTCATTTTGTGAACTATCACATTGTAGCACCATAGGATTTGTTACCCGCAAAGCGACATCGGCGCGTCCAGGCCACGCCTATTGTATGAATGATTTTTACTACGAAACTGCGATCTGTCCATTTCTCGTTGCGGTGTTGTAGACGAGTGATCTTGTGTTTTGAAGTGTTGTTTTTAGTGACTTTGAATAGATATTGTGGAATTCAGAGTGAATTTTTGGACAATATGGTCCGTCACTGCCGAGTGTGCAAAAAACTTGACATTTCCAGCCCTGATGTTTCTTTTCACAAGTAAGTTGGAATACCTAACCTCCAAATTTGTTTGTTATTCCAGTGGCGTGAATATATGATGATTAGGTACTGTTTATTCATGATTGTTAATGATTTAGGTAGTGTTCATGTTTCCATGGCATAGACTTTCTTGTTCATTGCATCAAAAATTCTAAGCAACTTATTCCTGTTAACCTATTTCTCTATTACTTCAGGTTTCCCGCTGATAGTGAAAAAAGGAAAATTTGGGCATCTCTTCTTGGCTGGCAGGAGAATCGTCTGAGCAAATATCTTTATGTATGTTCTGATCATCTCGATTCGAGGATGTCATAACAAAGAAAAGTGGTAACAAATACTTGAGGCCAGATGCAAATCCACTACCATGCCATTCAGCGTTTCAGTTCGCATCTGATAGGTAATTTGCAGTTAATACTCCATTGTTTCAACATCACATTTTTCCAATACAGTACAGAAAACAACAAACTATGTTCACGAGCGACATCATTTATTTTCTTTGTGAATTGTCCTTGTATTTAATGATATATTGTTTTGTATAAAAATCCAAAAATTATTTGCAGTTCAATTTGAACCAACACCTTCTTTCCAGTAATGAATCAAAATGTGTCATCATTATCCGAATAAATTTATTGTATTATATGAATATTAAAAGTATGAAAGCTGTGTTTTTTGTTTTTATCAAAGCGGAGAAATCTGTGTGCAAATTATAAGGAAATTCAATTTTATACAACTGTCTGAATGCATATGATATTGCACTTGTTTCAGTTGAACATAATATCGGGAATTACAGGTACTGACAAGAATCTGGTTATATATTTCCAATGATGTTTCATTTTTCAGAATGTTGATTGACAAATACAGAGAGAAATTACATGTTTCCATTGAGAGTACATTCGTAGCTTGTTCATAATCAAAAGGAATTTGTTTGTCTTCCTAACTAACAAACACGACGCTTCCACTCCGTACAAAACAATATTTAATAATAAAGTTATAGATAAAATATATTTCCAAGTCATGGAAACATTAGGACGGTACGCCACTGGCTGAAATCAGGGAAACAAGACACATAAACATAACAGCGTTGCCAACAAGTTGGTGAAGACAAAGAGGTTCGATCGGTAGTCTTTCTCATACTTGTGCAGTTCAGTTTCAATCATTGCTTCAAAACAAAAGCAGTTTTATGAATGAGATGTTCCGTCTCCTCAGGATAATAAGTCTATGGTCACTACCATTTATCAGACTGTCGATGACGTTTCAGGAACGAATCTGCTCCCGTTTTGCGAATATTTTGAGGAAGTAATGTTCCCCATTGCGAATATTACGTAGGAAAAACATCATTTTCATTGTGCTGAGAACGGGAACAGATTCGTTCTCGGCCGAAATGTCCACTATACTGAGATGAATATATTTGTCTTCCAATTTTTTTCTTTTTCAGATATCTGAAGTGAAATAATTTTTATATTTTCTGCTTTTATTTTTCAGAAAAGAGAGTAAATTCCAATAAATCTAGTGAAATGATTACGGACTGTATGTGAAGAAATATTAGGAATCATATTTGTTGAAAATGAATCGAGCTATCTCGAATGGATTTTCGAATGGTACGATATGAATGAGGAAAACAGTTCCGTACGAAACGAATTTCAGATGTGCTCTTCTCTACCCGTCACAACTACGAGGGCAAATAGTCCAAAAATATTTATTGCATAATTGATTGTATTTCATTCTTGAACTTCATTGAAAATTAATTTATAACTCATACTTACGCATATATTTTGTTAACTGTTCCCTCAAATCATAAACGAAAGATGTGACTTTTTTCTGAATTGAATTTTCAGCGATAGTACTTGAAGAAGATTCACTTTCGTTTCCCAAGATTGATATCCTAGTGCCTTCGGTATCAGAATCTAAAATGGAATATTTTTCAATATTATACCATAAGTATGGAAATAAGAGTTGAGAAAAAAAATCTTCATTTGATAGCACTCACCTAAAATAGCTTTCTGACATAACTTTTATTTTTCAAGGACTTTTCCTACGTTTCTTAAATAATTATTGAAATTCGCGATTTTCATATCAAAACGAACAGACTTAGTGACGTTAAAATCCGTGCCATTCGGCTGCCACCTTCAAGGAGATGAGCTGCTAGAGTAATCAATCGAAAGTAATGCTAAAATTCCTGATTTATCACAACATACGGATCGACTATATCTGTATGTCATACTCATATTTTTTGATAGAGATAACGATACTATTGTAAAAACAAAACTAGCTACAAGCGTCGTTAGAATGAACGTGAGAAGAAGAAAATTCACTCAACCTGTCAAATACCTAGGCAGGATAATCGTGTCTCCAGTTTAATTGGGTTTTTCGATAGCGAGCTGTGATTTGAATTCGAAAATAAGGCATGTGAGTTAACTTTGAGAACGAATGATGCCGTTATATGATTTTTTTCATATGAGAACATCATTACGAAGGTTGTTTCAGTTGAAAATTTGATATTTGTGTACACCCCGCTTCCGTTGTGACCCTAGAAATTGATGGATAATGTCCACATTTATCATTTCGCAAAGCGATACTTTCCTTGAAGAAATTAAATTGCAAGTTCTTTGAACACATGAGACTGTCACAATTTTTCATAGCTAATAGCACATCGAGAGAGACTGAAAGCCCAGACTCAATTTCAATAGATATTTATCAAAAATACGTACCTAATATATATTTCCCCAAGAAGTCTGAAGCTTCTATTTGGTCGGAATCATTTGCCGTGCCTTCATCATTCGAAGTCAAGGAACCATAGGTGAGAGTATCAGAGGTCTCAGAAACAGGTGATTTGTGGGCTTGAAGTTCCACGAGATCAGATTCAGTAATTTCCTCGAAACTTTCAGTGTCAGAATTATTTCCGTTGCCATTGTTTGTACAATTCTGTTGTAGTTTTTCGTCTGGACACGCATACGCTGAAATTATATTCAAATATAACAGTCACTAAATATACACATGGTGTTTCCTAACTACGGTACGAAACTCCGGAGTTAGTTCGTTTCAAGAAAAAAAGTTCCCACGAACATTGAACCGATCTGGTTGAAATTTGATACCGAGTATTTAACCACAGTCTTAGAATTGTAAATTTTGAATTTTTCAACTTTGAAAATGATGTGATTCTTCGTCCAATTTTGGATACCCCGTATTCAAAACTATCATCCCTGTGCTTCCGTCTACCCCAGAAGCACTCACCACCAGTCGAAAAAAATTCCAGAAGAATCAGATATCTAGGAAACAGTTGAGATAGGTATAGGGAAACTAGATGAAATTCATCATGAAATTTTCTTAGGAATCCAAAAATGTGATGATATACAGGATGTTTCATTTAAAATCAGAAAGTGGATGATGACATCCGGTATAAGCGGAAGTGGTATGACCTTGAAAATATTTCAACCATGAAAACTTCTATCGAACGGCTACCTTGAGAAACTCTGTATACTGCGCATACACCAGGTGCGCGTTAGTCATTGCCGATGACAGATCATAAAAACAAGTTATGAGTCAGTGGTAGCTGAGTCAAACCGGTAGAAATGCCGTCGGCCGTCATTACTCAGTTCAGTATTAGTCGTCAGTCCGTAGTGGTGGGTCGAGCTGAATTCGAGTTTTCGAAAATCGCTTGGAATTTAAAAATAAGTTGATTGAAGTGAATTCTTTCGATTACTTGCGATAAGAAACGAGTGTTTGTGCAGTAGTGAACAGTGTTTTATACAACTAATTATCTGTGAATTCAGTGAGTGTTGTGCCAATATAGGTGCTCGATAGCTACTAAAAAACAAGTGAGTACTGTTTTTTATATTGTTTTCTAATTGCGTCTTCTGAAATATACATGTACAGATACAAGTATGTTGAATAGGGAAAATATTCCGGTTATCCGATAATTCAAATAATCGGTTATCGAGATATTTCGAAAGATCTGAGCTCTCAAATTTCCGTTTCTAAAAAATAAAATAGAAGTTATTTCAATGTATTTGTAGTGAGGACTGCGCTTTAAATTCAACTGATCTAGTTTTCATGGATATTTCCACTTTTCCATGATTTATCCTATATATAAATAGTGAAACCTACTAGTGAAATTCCGAAAACTTTTTTAGTTATCCAGAAATTTAGAGAATTTTAAATTTTATGGAAAACACACGTTTTTTCATAAAATATGACAAGGAATCACCACACACGAGTTGCGAGTCACTTATCGGAGGTGACAAATGGTAAAACAGGTTATGAATCATAATAATGAAATCATTAAAACCGCCATTCGTTACTCACTTCAATAGTAGTTGAGATGTACGTTGAGCTAGTCGATTGATGTCTAGGACTCAAAACATTGACAATCGGTCGGAATTGAAAAAAATGATGTTGTGTTGATGTTTGATTGTGAACAGTGTTTGAATTAACTAATGTTTCTATTCGCGTCTTGTACGAGATACAAAGAAGTCGTGAATCCTATAAGAAAAGATATTTGCGTTTCAATACTCATTCCATTACAATCGAAAGGTAAGAAAAATAAAATACTCGTTTACAAGGCATTTTTCACAACGTACAAAACACATCATTAATTTTTCGGATTTTTCGTTTTGAAGTTTTGAGCAGATATCAATTCTATTTCAAAAGTGGACGTGCACTTTCTCAAATTATCCAATGCAAACTCAAGCTTGAAATACCATCTTCAGTAATGAAAAGCTTTTTTTTGTCCACAACCGGAATACACATCAGGGATTTTTCCACTTTGTTCTAATTTATCCTGATTTAACCATCGTGACCGAAGGGTTTTCCCGTAAATTCTTACATTTTGTTCAGAATCGTAAGGATTTCTTTACAAAAATTCAAAATCTCATATTCTGACATGTTATAGAATGAGAGTAGAAGGAAATAGTATATTATTGAAAACATTTTATGAGACGTCTTTGAAATGAGTGATTTTTCACTTATTGTATGTATGTAACGAAATTCCCAATTTCCGAATTTGACTGTAAAACAATTAGATGTTTCAAAAGATAATAATGAGATGACATATATCTGACGTTCGGTTAACAGTTCATCAATACCGATTTTCATACCAACAGATAACAATGCTTACATGTTGTGGAGGGCACTGTTAACTGAACGTCTTGTCATCTTACTATTATCTTTTGAAACATCTTATTTTTCAAAACCACATTCGGAAATTGAAAAATCACTCATTTCAGAAGCGTCCCATGAAATGTTTATAATAAAGTAGTATTTTCTGTTTATCTAGCAAATTTTTTCAACACTGCTTCCAGCAAGTTATTGAACCCGTGCGTAGAAAAATTATACAACTCAAAATTGATAGTTGTCAATATGTGATGATAAAAATGCACGTGTCGTGATAGCCATCATTAGATGATCAGTGCATCATATACACAACTTGCATTGTTTCTTCAAACGCATCATGCTGATATTACTTTCCATTTGTTCCAGATAGTATGATTGAAAGATGAATGAGTGCGTTTCTCTTGGGTTATGTGTGGGTCATGTGACCGCCCATAGTAGGTCGGGCGGTCACGTGAGGCGTGATATACCCCCTGAACGTCGAGGGGGGGGCATCAGTGTAGTTAGTGGCATGCTGAGGCAGGTTGGGGATGAAGAAGGACCGGTAGAGGTGGAACAGAAGATTGGTGAGAGATATTTCCATTATGCATGACTCGAAAATTTTTCGAAAGCCTTGAGGCATCGCCTCGGCTATGAGGTATGGCGACAGGGGATGACAATGTGGGGCGACAAACACCCTGCGGTCCTTTTATACTGACTTTTAGGCAGAACGAAGCAGTTTGGAACTTTTTCACATCGTGGGTTGTTGCAGAAGTCTTTAGTCTGTCGATGCATGCACAACCGAGGCTGACAAAAGGTCAGTATGGAGATGAAGAGGAGGATTTGGCACATCGAGGGTCTTTGCAGAAGTCATTTGTCTGTCATTTCTCTGTCGAGGCATGCGCAACCGAGACTGACAAAAGGTCAGTATGGAGATAAATGGAGGACAAGGAGACTGGAGGGTTATTTCTGTCTGTCGTTGCATGAAAAAGCTGGCAAACGGTCAGTATAAGGACAAATTTTTTTTTAATGATAGTATTAAATCAAATTCTCAATGGAATAGGTCACATTTACGCAGTCTTATTGGTACAAATAAATTAACGATATTCATGCAAACATTATGATTCCTTGCAAGATCTATTTGGAACTCAAGGCGTTTGATTTTTTTTTAAAAAATATCTAGACTCGAATTAAAGTTGGAATCATCAGAAAAGGAAATGTGCACCTCCAGATCTCGAACTTATGACGGATAACAAACAATATGTCATACGCAAATAATTGAATCTAACATTTACATATTATTATGGTGATTTCTCCATTTCTCCGTTTCTTAAGGACATACACAGGATGTAAAGTACAAAATTGTTTGGTACTTGCACTGAGCAATAATTGAATCACTATTTAATTGTTGATTTTGCTTCATTAACAAATTAATTATGGTATGAAATTATTGTTGGAAATGTTCACCATTAACATTTCTTTAAATTATTAGACAAATGAGATGATATTATAACGACAACTGATCACAAATGATTAATTCAATATCTCAACTCTAAAATTATGTCTGTTGACATAAATCTCATCAAAAGTCCGAAATACGGCGAATGAATATGTTGAAAACCTAATTATGAGCAATTCAAATCGTTCATTCTGGGAATTCGCGAGTCTTTCGTATCTTGAATACAGTTCCAACAGGTGGAAAGGAACGGTCGACTTTTTCCCGCACGATAACACGACAGGTACCCTTACGAGGGGAGTGTATCGGCTTTGATGTCAGTAATTCCTCCCTCAAAAAGAGGTTGTCATCGTTCAAAAGTCTGGTATAAACAGTGTTTTTCGTTTGTTCTATAAGAGAACATGTTCAGGGGAGATTGTTGCCAGGAGGCTATCAAAGACCCGTATTTTTTCATCGTTGTGAATTGCTGAATCAAGTAGATCGTCTTAATTATTTCTTCCATTCCATTTCATGTGATTCAGAATCTAAAACAAGTGATTATAATTTTCATAATTAAACTTCAAAAGCACGTCACTCCTAGGTCAACTAATTTCTAATTAACAATGAATTTTGAAATGTAAGGTATCATTGCTCGAGTCGATGTATTCGTACTGATAAATTCGATGTCTCAACTCCGGAATCATGTTGAATTACATTGATCTCATCGAAATTCAAGAATACGGCGGATAAATATGTTGAAGAACCTAGTTCTGACCAATTCAAATCGTTCATTCTAGGAATTCGCGAGTCTTTCCTATCTTGAATACAGTTCCAACAGGTGGAAAGGAACGGTCGACTTTTTCCCGCACGATAACACGACAGGTACCCTTACGAGGGGAGTGTATCGGCTTTGATGTCAGTAATTCCTCCCTCAAAAAGAGGTTGTCATCGTTCAGAAGTCTGGTATAAACAGTGTTTTTCGTTTGTTCTATAAGAGAACATGTTCAGGGGAGATTGTTGCCAGGAGGCTATCAAAGACCCGTATTTTTCATCGTTTTGAATTGCTGAATCAAGTAGATCGTCTTAATTATTTCTTCCATTCCATTTCATGTGATTCAGAATCTAAAACAAGTGATTATAATTTTCATAATTAAACTTCAAAAGCACGTCACTCCTAGGTCAACTAATTTCTAATTATCAATGAATTTTGAAATGTAAGGTATCATTGCTCGAGTCGATGTATTCGTACTGATAAATTCGATGTCTCAACTCTGGAATCATGTTAAATTACATTAATCTCATCGAAATTCAAGAATACGGCGGATAAATATGTTGAAAAACCTAGTTCTGACCAGTTCAAATCGTTCATTCTGGGAATTCGCGAGTCTTTCCTATCTTGAATACAGTTCCAACAGGTGGAAAGGAACGGTCGACTTTTTCCCGCACGATAACACGACAGGTACCCTTACGAGGGGAGTGTATCGGCTTTGATGTCAGTAATTCCTCCCTCAAAAAGAGGTTGTCATCGTTCAAAAGTCTGGTATAAACAGTGTTTTTCGTTTGTTCTATGAGAGAACATGTTCAGGGGAGATTGTTGCCAGGAGGCTATCAAAGACCCGTATTTTTTCATCGTTGTGAATTACTGATTCAAGTAGATCGTCTAAATTATTTCTTCCATTCCATTTCATGTGATTCAGAATCTAGAACAAGTAATTATAATTTTCATAATAAAACTTCAAAAGCACGTCACTCCTAGGTCAACTAATTTCTAATTAACAATGAATTTTGAAATGTAAGGTATCATTGCTCGAGTCGATGTATTCGTACTGATAAATTCGATGTCTCAACTCCGGAATCATGTTGAATTACATTGATCTCATCGAAATTCAAGAATACGGCAGATAAATATGTTGAAAAACCTAGTTCTGACCAGTTCAAATCGTTCATTCTGGGAATTCGCGAGTCTTTCCTATCTTGAATACAGTTCCAACAGGTGGAAAGGAACGGTCGACTTTTTCCCGCACGATAACACGACAGGTACCCTTACGAGGGGAGTGTATCGGCTTTGATGTCAGTAATTCCTCCCTCAAAAAGAGGTTGTCATCGTTCAGAAGTCTGGTATAAACAGTGTTTTTCGTTTGTTCTATAAGAGAACATGTTCAGGGGAGATTGTTGCCAGGAGGCTATCAAAGACCCGTATTTTTTCATCGTTGTGAATTGCTGAATCAAGTAGATCGTCTAAGTTATTTCTTCCATTCCATTTCATGTGATTCAGAATCTAAAACAAGTAATTATAATTTTCATAATTAAACTTCAAAAGCACGTCACTCCTAGGTCAACTAATTTCTAATTAACAATGAATTTTGAAATGTAAGGTATCATTGCTCGAGTCGATGTATTCGTACTGATAAATTCGATGTCTCAACTCTGGGATCATGTTAAATTACATTAATCTCATCGAAATTCAAGAATACGGCGGATAAATATGTTGAAAAACCTAGTTCTGACTAGTTCAAATCGTTCATTCTGGGAATTCGCGAGTCTTTCCTATCTTGAATACAGTTCCAACAGGTGGAAAGGAACGGTCGACTTTTTCCCGCACGATAACACGACAGGTACCCTTACGAGGGGAGTGTATCGGCTTTGATGTCAGTAATTCCTCCCTCAAAAAGAGGTTGTCATCGTTCAAAAGTCTGGTATAAACAGTGTTTTTCGTTTGTTCTATGAGAGGACATGTTCAGGGGAAATTGTTGCCAGGAGGCTATCAAAGACCCGTATTTTTTCATCGTTGTGAATTACTGATTCAAGTAGATCGTCTAAATTATTTCTTCCATTCCATTTCATGTGATTCAGAATCTAGAACAAGTAATTATAATTTTCATAATAAAACTTCAAAAGCACGTCACTCCTGAGTCAACTAATTTCTAATTAACAATGAATTTTGAAATGTAAGGTATCATTGCTCGAGTCGATGTATTCGTACTGATAAATTCGATGTCTCAACTCCGGAATCATGTTGAATTACATTGATCTCATCGAAATTCAAGAATACGGCGGATAAATATGTTGAAGAACCTAGTTCTGACCAATTCAAATCGTTCATTCTAGGAATTCGCGAGTCTTTCCTATCTTGAATACAGTTCCAACAGGTGGAAAGGAACGGTCGACTTTTTCCCGCACGATAACACGACAGGTACCCTTACGAGGGGAGTGTATCGGCTTTGATGTCAGTAATTCCTCCCTCAAAAAGAGGTTGTCATCGTTCAAAAGTCTGGTATAAACAGTGTTTTTCGTTTGTTTTATAAGAGAACATGTTCAGGGGAGATTGTTGCCAGGAGGCTATCAAAGACCCGTATTTTTTCATCGTTTTGAATTGCTGAATCAAGTAGATCGTCTAAATTATTTCTTCCATTCCATTTCATGTGATTCAGAATCTAAAACAAGTAATTATAATTTTCATAATTAAACTTCAAAAGCACGTCACTCCTAGGTCAACTAATTTCTAATTAACAATGAATTTTGAAATGTAAGGTATCATTGCTCGAGTCGATGTATTCGTACTGATAAATTCGATGTCTCAACTCTGGAATCATGTTAAATTACATTAATCTCATCGAAATTCAAGAATACGGCGGATAAATATGTTGAAAAACCTAGTTCTGACTAGTTCAAATCGTTCATTCTGGGAATTCGCGAGTCTTTCCTATCTTGAATACAGTTCCAACAGGTGGAAAGGAACGGTCGACTTTTTCCCGCACGATAACACGACAGGTACCCTTACGAGGGGAGTGTATCGGCTTTGATGTCAGTAATTCCTCCCTCAAAAAGAGGTTGTCATCGTTCAAAAGTCTGGTATAAACAGTGTTTTTCGTTTGTTCTATGAGAGGACATGTTCAGGGGAAATTGTTGCCAGGAGGCTATCGAAGACCCGTATTTTTTCATCGTTGTGAATTACTGATTCAAGTAGATCGTCTAAATTATTTCTTCCATTCCATTTCATGTGATTCAGAATCTAGAACAAGTAATTATAATTTTCATAATAAAACTTCAAAAGCACGTCACTCCTGAGTCAACTAATTTCTAATTAACAATGAATTTTGAAATGTAAGGTATCATTGCTCGAGTCGATGTATTCGTACTGATAAATTCGATGTCTCAACTCCGGAATCATGTTGAATTACATTGATCTCATCGAAATTCAAGAATACGGCGGATAAATATGTTGAAGAACCTAGTTCTGACCAATTCAAATCGTTCATTCTAGGAATTCGCGAGTCTTTCCTATCTTGAATACAGTTCCAACAGGTGGAAAGGAACGGTCGACTTTTTCCCGCACGATAACACGACAGGTACCCTTACGAGGGGAGTGTATCGGCTTTGATGTCAGTAATTCCTCCCTCAAAAAGAGGTTGTCATCGTTCAAAAGTCTGGTATAAACAGTGTTTTTCGTTTGTTCTATAAGAGAACATGTTCAGGGGAGATTGTTGCCAGGAGGCTATCAAAGACCCGTATTTTTTCATCGTTGTGAATTACTGATTCAAGTAGATCGTCTAAATTATTTCTTCCATTCCATTTCATGTGATTCAGAATATAGAACAAGTAATTATAATTTTCATAATAAAACTTCAAAAGCACGTCACTCCTAGGTCAACTAATTTCTAATTAACAATGAATTTTGAAATGTAAGGTATCATTGCTCGAGTCGATGTATTCGTACTGATAAATTCGATGTCTCAACTCCGGAATCATGTTGAATTACATTGATCTCATCGAAATTCAAGAATACGGCAGATAAATATGTTGAAAAACCTAGTTCTGACCAGTTCAAATCGTTCATTCTGGGAATTCGCGAGTCTTTCCTATCTTGAATACAGTTCCAACAGGTGGAAAGGAACGGTCGACTTTTTCCCGCACGATAACACGACAGGTACCCTTACGAGGGGAGTGTATCGGCTTTGATGTCAGTAATTCCTCCCTCAAAAAGAGGTTGTCATCGTTCAGAAGTCTGGTATAAACAGTGTTTTTCGTTTGTTCTATAAGAGAACATGTTCAGGGGAGATTGTTGCCAGGAGGCTATCAAAGACCCGTATTTTTTCATCGTTGTGAATTGCTGAATCAAGTAGATCGTCTAAGTTATTTCTTCCATTCCATTTCATGTGATTCAGAATCTAAAACAAGTAATTATAATTTTCATAATTAAACTTCAAAAGCACGTCACTCCTAGGTCAACTAATTTCTAATTAACAATGAATTTTGAAATGTAAGGTATCATTGCTCGAGTCGATGTATTCGTACTGATAAATTCGATGTCTCAACTCTGGGATCATGTTAAATTACATTAATCTCATCGAAATTCAAGAATACGGCGGATAAATATGTTGAAAAACCTAGTTCTGACTAGTTCAAATCGTTCATTCTGGGAATTCGCGAGTCTTTCCTATCTTGAATACAGTTCCAACAGGTGGAAAGGAACGGTCGACTTTTTCCCGCACGATAACACGACAGGTACCCTTACGAGGGGAGTGTATCGGCTTTGATGTCAGTAATTCCTCCCTCAAAAAGAGGTTGTCATCGTTCAGAAGTCTGGTATAAACAGTGTTTTTCGTTTGTTCTATAAGAGAACATGTTCAGGGGAGATTGTTGCCAGGAGGCTATCAAAGACCCGTATTTTTTCATCGTTGTGAATTACTGATTCAAGTAGATCGTCTAAATTATTTCTTCCATTCCATTTCATGTGATTCAGAATCTAGAACAAGTAATTATAATTTTCATAATAAAACTTCAAAAGCACGTCACTCCTGAGTCAACTAATTTCTAATTAACAATGAATTTTGAAATGTAAGGTATCATTGCTCGAGTCGATGTATTCGTACTGATAAATTCGATGTCTCAACTCCGGAATCATGTTGAATTACATTGATCTCATCGAAATTCAAGAATACGGCGGATAAATATGTTGAAGAACCTAGTTCTGACCAATTCAAATCGTTCATTCTAGGAATTCGCGAGTCTTTCCTATCTTGAATACAGTTCCAACAGGTGGAAAGGAACGGTCGACTTTTTCCCGCACGATAACACGACAGGTACCCTTACGAGGGGAGTGTATCGGCTTTGATGTCAGTAATTCCTCCCTCAAAAAGAGGTTGTCATCGTTCAGAAGTCTGGTATAAACAGTGTTTTTCGTTTGTTCTATAAGAGAACATGTTCAGGGGAGATTGTTGCCAGGAGGCTATCAAAGACCCGTATTTTTTCATCGTTTTGAATTGCTGAATCAAGTAGATCGTCTAAATTATTTCTTCCATTCCATTTCATGTGATTCAGAATCTAAAACAAGTGATTATAATTTTCATAATTAAACTTCAAAAGCACGTCACTCCTAGGTCAACTGATTTTTAATTATCAATGAATTTTGAAATGTAAGGTATCATTGCTCGAGTCGATGTATTCGTACTGATAAATTCGATGTCTCAACTCCGGAATCATGTTGAATTACATTGATCTCATCGAAATTCAAGAATACGGCGGATAAATATGTTGAAAAACCTAGTTCTGACCAGTTCAAATCGTTCATTCTGGGAATTCGCGAGTCTTTCCTATCTTGAATACAGTTCCAACGGGTGGAAAGGAACGGTCGACTTTTTCCCGCACGATAACACGACAGGTACCCTTACGAGGGGAGTGTATCGGCTTTGATGTCAGTAATTCCTCCCTCAAAAAGAGGTTGTCATCGCTCAAAAGTCTGGTATAAACAGTGTTTTTCGTTTGTTCTATGAGAGAACATGTTCAGGGGAGATTGTTGCCAGGAGGCTATCAAAGACCCGTATTTTTTCATCGTTGTGAATTACTGATTCAAGTAGATCGTCTAAATTATTTCTTCCATTCCATTTCATGTGATTCAGAATCTAGAACAAGTAATTATAATTTTCATAATAAAACTTCAAAAGCACGTCACTCCTAAGTCAACTAATTTCTAATTAACAATGAATTTTGAAATGTAAGGTATCATTGCTCGAGTCGATGTATTCGTACTGATAAATTCGATGTCTCAACTCTGGAATCATGTTAAATTACATTAATCTCATCGAAATTCAAGAATACGGCAGATAAATATGATGAAAAACCTAGTTCTGACCAGTTCAAATCGTTCATTTTGGGAATTCGCGAGTCTTTCCCATCTTGAATACAGTTCCAACAGGTGGAAAGGAACGGTCGACTTTTTCCCGCACGATAACACGACAGGTACCCTTACGAGGGGAGTGTATCGGCTTTGATGTCAGTAATTCCTCCCTCAAAAAGAGGTTGTCATCGTTCAAAAGTCTGGTATAAACAGTGTTTTTCGTTTGTTCTATAAGAGAACATGTTCAGGGGAGATTGTTGCCAGGAGGCTATCAAAGACCCGTATTTTTTCATCGTTGTGAATTGCTGAATCAAGTAGATCGTCTAAATTATTTCTTCCATTCCATTTCATGTGATTCAGAATCTAAAACAAGTAATTATAATTTTCATAATTAAACTTCAAAAGCACGTCACTCCTAGGTCAACTAATTTCTAATTATCATTGAATTTTGAAATGTAAGGTATCATTGCTTGAGTCGATGTATTCGTACTGATAAATTCGATGTCTCAACTCTGGAATCATGTTAAATTACATTAATCTCATCGAAATTCAAGAATACGGCGGATAAATATGTTGAAAAACCTAGTTCTGACCAGTTCAAATCGTTCATTCTGGGAATTCGCGAGTCTTTCCTATCTTGAATACAGTTCCAACAGGTGGAAAGGAACGGTCGACTTTTTCCCGCACGATAACACGACAGGTACCCTTACGAGGGGAGTGTATCGGCTTTGATGTCAGTAATTCCTCCCTCAAAAAGAGGTTGTCATCGTTCAAAAGTCTGGTATAAACAGTGTTTTTCGTTTGTTCTATGAGAGAACATGTTCAGGGGAGATTGTTGCCAGGAGGCTATCAAAGACCCGTATTTTTTCATCGTTGTGAATTACTGATTCAAGTAGATCGTCTAAATTATTTCTTCCATTCCATTTCATGTGATTCAGAATCTAGAACAAGTAATTATAATTTTCATAATAAAACTTCAAAAGCACGTCACTCCTAGGTCAACTAATTTCTAATTAACAATGAATTTTGAAATGTAAGGTATCATTGCTCGAGTCGATGTATTCGTACTGATAAATTCGATGTCTCAACTCCGGAATCATGTTGAATTACATTGATCTCATCGAAATTCAAGAATACGGCAGATAAATATGTTGAAAAACCTAGTTCTGACCAGTTCAAATCGTTCATTCTGGGAATTCGCGAGTCTTTCCTATCTTGAATACAGTTCCAACAGGTGGGAAGGAACGGTCGACTTTTTCCCGCACGATAGCACGACAGGTACCCTTACGAGGGGAGTGTATCGGCTTTGATGTCAGTAATTCCTCCCTCAAAAAGAGGTTGTCATCGTTCAAAAGTCTGGTAGAAACAGTGTTTTTCGTTTGTTCTATAAGAGAACATGTTCAGGGGAGATTGTTGCCAGGAGGCTATCAAAGACCCGTATTTTTTCATCGTTGTGAATTGCTGAATCAAGTAGATCGTCTAAATTATTTCTTCCATTCCATTTCATGTGATTCAGAATCTAAAACAAGTAATTATAATTTTCATAATCAAACTTCAAAAGCACGTCACTCCTAGGTCAACTAATTTCTAATTAACAATGCATTTTGAAATGTAAGGTATCATTGCTCGAGTCGATGTATTCGTACTGATAAATTCGATGTCTCAACTCCGGAATCATGTTGAATTACATTGATCTCATCGAAATTCAAGAATACGGCGGATAAATATGTTGAAGAACCTAGTTCTGACCAATTCAAATCGTTCATTCTGGGAATTCGCGAGTCTTTCCCATCTTGAATACAGTTCCAACAGGTGGGAAGGAACGGTCGACTTTTTCCCGCACGATAACACGACAGGTACCCTTACGAGGGGAGTGTATCGGCTTTGATGTCAGTAATTCCTCCCTCAAAAAGAGGTTGTCATCGTTCAAAAGTCTGGTATAAACAGTGTTTTTCGTTTGTTCTATAAGAGAACATGTTCAGGGGAGATTGTTGCCAGGAGGCTATCAAAGACCCGTATTTTTTCATCGTTGTGAATTGCTGAATCAAGTAGATCGTCTAAATTATTTCTTCCATTCCATTTCATGTGATTCAGAATCTAAAACAAGTAATTATAATTTTCATAATTAAACTTCAAAAGCACGTCACTCCTAGGTCAACTAATTTCTAATGAACAATGAATTTTGAAATGTAAGGTATCATTGCTCGAGTCGATGTATTCGTACTGATAAATTCGATGTCTCAACTCTGGAATCATGTTAAATTACATTAATCTCATCGAAATTCAAGAATACGGCGGATAAATATGTTGAAAAACCTAGTTCTGACCAGTTCAAATCGTTCATTCTGGGAATTCGCGAGTCTTTCCTATCTTGAATACAGTTCCAACAGGTGGAAAGGAACGGTCGACTTTTTCCCGCACGATAACACGACAGGTACCCTTACGAGGGGAGTGTATCGGCTTTGATGTCAGTAATTCCTCCCTCAAAAAGAGGTTGTCATCGTTCAAAAGTCTGGTATAAACAGTGTTTTTCGTTTGTTCTATAAGAGAACATGTTCAGGGGAGATTGTTGCCAGGAGGCTATCAAAGACCCGTATTTTTTCATCGTTGTGAATTGCTGAATCAAGTAGATCGTCTAAATTATTTCTTCCATTCCATTTCATGTGATTCAGAATCTAAAACAAGTAATTATAATTTTCATAATTAAACTTCAAAAGCACGTCACTCCTAGGTCAACTAATTTCTAATTAACAATGAATTTTGAAATGTAAGGTATCATTGCTCGAGTCGATGTATTCGTACTGATAAATTCGATGTCTCAACTCTGGAATCATGTTAAATTACATTTATCTCATCGAAATTCAAGAATACGGCAGATAAATATGTTGAAAAACCTAGTTCTGACCAGTTCAAATCGTTCATTCTGGGAATTCGCGAGTCTTTCCTATCTTGAATACAGTTCCAACAGGTGGAAAGGAACGGTCGACTTTTTCCCGCACGATAACACGACAGGTACCCTTACGAGGGGAGTGTATCGGCTTTGATGTCAGTAATTCCTCCCTCAAAAAGAGGTTGTCATCGTTCAAAAGTCTGGTATAAACAGTGTTTTTCGTTTGTTCTATAAGAGAACATGTTCAGGGGATATTGTTGCCAGGAGGCTATCAAAGACCCGTATTTTTTCATCGTTGTGAATTGCTGAATCAAGTAGATCGTCTAAATTATTTCTTCCATTCCATTTCATGTGATTCAGAATCTAAAACAAGTAATTATAATTTTCATAATCAAACTTCAAAAGCACGTCACTCCTAGGTCAACTAATTTCTAATTAACAATGCATTTTGAAATGTAAGGTATCATTGCTCGAGTCGATGTATTCGTACTGATAAATTCGATGTCTCAACTCCGGAATCATGTTGAATTACATTGATCTCATCGAAATTCAAGAATACGGCGGATAAATATGTTGAAAAACCTAGTTCTGACCAGTTCAAATCGTTCATTCTGGGAATTCGCGAGTCTTTCCTATCTTGAATACAGTTCCAACAGGTGGGAAGGAACGGTCGACTTTTTCCCGCACGATAACACGACAGGTACCCTTACGAGGGGAGTGTATCGGCTTTGATGTCAGTAATTCCTCCCTCAAAAAGAGGTTGTCATCGTTCAAAAGTCTGGTATAAACAGTGTTTTTCGTTTGTTCTATAAGAGAACATGTTCAGGGGAGATTGTTGCCAGGAGGCTATCAAAGACCCGTATTTTTTCATCGTTGTGAATTGCTGAATCAAGTAGATCGTCTAAATTATTTCTTCCATTCCATTTCATGTGATTCAGAATCTAAAACAAGTAATTATAATTTTCATAATCAAACTTCAAAAGCACGTCACTCCTAGGTCAACTAATTTCTAATTAACAATGCATTTTGAAATGTAAGGTATCATTGCTCGAGTCGATGTATTCGTACTGATAAATTCGATGTCTCAACTCCGGAATCATGTTGAATTACATTGATCTCATCGAAATTCAAGAATACGGCGGATAAATATGTTGAAGAACCTAGTTCTGACCAATTCAAATCGTTCATTCTGGGAATTCGCGAGTCTTTCCCATCTTGAATACAGTTCCAACAGGTGGAAAGGAACGGTCGACTTTTTCCCGCACGATAACACGACAGGTACCCTTACGAGGGGAGTGTATCGGCTTTGATGTCAGTAATTCCTCCCTCAAAAAGAGGTTGTCATCGTTCAAAAGTCTGGTATAAACAGTGTTTTTCGTTTGTTCTATAAGAGAACATGTTCAGGGGAGATTGTTGCCAGGAGGCTATCAAAGACCCGTATTTTTTCATCGTTGTGAATTGCTGAATCAAGTAGATCGTCTAAATTATTTCTTCCATTCCATTTCATGTGATTCAGAATCTAAAACAAGTAATTATAATTTTCATAATTAAACTTCAAAAGCACGTCACTCCTAGGTCAACTAATTTCTAATTAACAATGAATTTTAAAATGTAAGGTATCATTGCTCGAGTCGATGTATTCGTACTGATAAATTCGATGTCTCAACTCTGGAATCATGTTAAATTACAATAATCTCATCGAAATTCAAGAATACGGCGGATAAATATGTTGAAAAACCTAGTTCTGACCAGTTCAAATCGTTCATTCTGGGAATTCGCGAGTCTTTCGTATCTTGAATACAGTTCCAACAGGTGGAAAGGAACGGTCGACTTTTTCCCGCACGATAACACGACAGGTACCCTTACGAGGGGAGTGTATCGGCTTTGATGTCAGTAATTCCTCCCTCAAAAAGAGGTTGTCATCGTTCAAAAGTCTGGTATAAACAGTGTTCTTCGTTTGTTCTATAAGAGAACATGTTCAGGGGATATTGTTGCCAGGAGGCTATCAAAGACCCGTATTTTTTCATCGTTGTGAATTGCTGAATCAAGTAGATCGTCTAAATTATTTCTTCCATTCCATTTCATGTGATTCAGAATCTAAAACAAGTAATTATAATTTTCATAATTAAACTTCAAAAGCACGTCACTCCTATGTCAACTAATTTCTAATTAACAATGAATTTTGAAATGTAAGGTATCATTGCTCGAGTCGATATATTCGTACTGATAAATTCGATGTTTCAACTCCGGAATCATGTTAAATTACATTAATCTCATAGAAATTCAAGAATACGGCGGATAAATATATTGGAAACCCAATTCTGAGTAGCTCGAATTCTGGCGATTTGCACGTGTTTCTTATCCTAAATACAGTTCCAACTAGGTCAACTAATAATGAACACTGGATTATGACATATCAAATGTCCGCTTTCATTTCTCGGGTCGATGAATCACCAATTATAATGCCAATCTGATCGAATTTACAAGAATCGTTAAATAGTCATGTTCACAATCTAACAAAGAGAGTATCGGGCAAGGGAGTGAATCACCACAGCAAAGAAAGTAAACAAACCGAAATTTCGAACGATTAAAATGTTTAAAAGTCAAATGACGGAGATCAAGGGACAAGAAGCCGATAAAACATAATAGATAAAATATAAAGATTGCCAAATGCATAAGGTTGTAGTCCACTCGTGAGTGAGTGGGGGTGGATGGACATGGGGATGGGGAGTCATCATATAACGACTATCAGTTGTATGGCGGTACTCGATCCTGGGCCTATAACCTGAAAGAGGGCGTAATGCAGCTCTCGAGAGTTCAGATCTTACGAGACTGAAACCACACTACTACCAATTCTAATACATGCGGAGCAAAGTGGTTTCCATCAGGATAGCACAAATTTTACAAATTGAATTAATGAATTAATTGTTCCAACTCTGGAATAATGTTCTATCACATCAATCATATCGAATTTCCAAGAAACGCCGGATTATCACGTTGACCCTAAATCTGAGCAATGATGACTTTTTATCATCAAGGAGTTGAAATTTTGTGCAGTTCCAACTGGTTAAATTGAACAGTCGACTTTCTCCCGCGCGATACACGAACACGACAGGTACCCATACGAGAGGTTTTGAAGGTTGACGTAAACAGTTTTTTTTTTTTTTTCGTTTGTTCTATAAGGGAACATGTTCATGCGATATTATTTGGTATTCTTATGGAGGTAATACTTGTTATGTACAATAATATTTGTTATGGAGGAGGGATTGCTAGAAAACATTTTTTTTTTTTATCTGTGCACAACACGAAAGGGAAACCTATGATGTTCGAGGAACATCGTGTTAGCCAGCGGTGGAATTTTGGGAAAGAAGGAAGGTGTTGGAATTTTTCTTGAATGTTTGGAGGTTCACTAGGCAAAGAATTCCACAACTTTGCCGTTCTATTGATGAATGATGCTTGGTATAGCGATGTTCGACAGGTCTCGAGCCTGAGAATGTAGGGGTGACCAGCTTGAGCTCGTCTGGTTTGTCTACTAGGAATCGCGCGTGGTGGCATAATAGATGATATTTCCGTTGAGCACCGACCGTGAAAGTACCTATGAAAAAGGCAGAGATCGCCGACCTTTCTACGATGATCTAGAGAGGTCGATGATTTGGTGAGTGTTGTGTCATCGACTAGGCGAATAGCTCTCTTCTGAATTGAATCCAAGAGCTTAAGCGTATGTTTGGGGGCTGAGCTCCAAACATGTGAGCAGTACTCCAGGACAGGTCGAATTTGTGCTTTGTAGATCATGAGCAGTTGCTGGGATGTGAAGTATCTCTTCGCACGGAAAAGAAAACCGAGTTTTTGTGAAGCAGTCTTCGCAATGGACCTCACATGATCGTCCCATGAGAGAGCACTGTTGGTGGTGACACCCAGCAAGGATATTGACGACCTCATAGGAACAGTGGTACCCGACATCATCAAATTGGGCATTGTGTGATCAGCCTTCTTGGTGAACATACAAGCTTGAGTTTTAGTTGCATTGAACTGTACTAGATTCTCAGATCCCCATTTCAGAATTCTTGTCAGATCCTCATTTAAAGCATCAACCTGTCTTCGCCTTGCACCTCTGGCCTCATTGGATGATATAGGGGCTCTAGAGGAAAAGGCGGAATGAAGTGTACTATCATCCGCAAAGCTATGAACTGGGCTAGAGGTCACATTCAACAAATCATTGATGTGGAGCAAAAACAAAGTTGGTGCCAAGACAGAACCTTGTGGAACACCAGCATTGATCGTCATTGTATCAGACGAGACCCCGTCTACCACCACGTAGAGTGATCTATCTGCAAGAAAACTCGATAGTAAAAGACACAGTTGGGGCGGCAAACCATATGACGGAAGTTTCGCTAGGAGGCCTTGGTGCCAAACTCGGTCAAATGCTTTGGAGATATCCAAGGCTACAGCCAGAGACTCCCCATGTTTCTCTATTGACACCTGCCACTTATGTGTTACATAGGCAAGCAGATCTCCAGTTGACACTGAATGTTGAAATGTAATGTATCATTGCTCGAGTCGATGTATTCGTACTGATAAATTCGATGTCTCAACTCTGGAATCATGTTAAATTACGTTAATCTCATCGAAATTCAAGAATACGGCGAATAAATATGTTGAAAAACCTAATTCTGACCAACATGTATTCATCCATGAAACGTCTCGTTCGTGTTGCTAAATTCTTGACATTTTCACTACTAATCACTCTCCACTTCACTCAATTTCAATTACTTCCACTTCATTACTATTATCTAGTGATTGAAAAAATGTTATATCGATTTTTTGACTTCAACTGGACTTTGGAGTAAATTGTCGATTTTTCATAGTGGTTTTGTAACTTAATATTGTGCTAGCAGAGCCACCCTATATATGGAAAAAACAAAAAGCGCAAATTCTCGACAATGAATGAACCTAGATTCATCGATATTCTGTCGAATGGTTCTGCTAACTTTATAGAGGTGAAGCATTTACAATTATTATCTATGGTGCCTACCTCTGAGACATCTCATCAGGAACCCGAAAGGTATCAAAGGATCCATCATGCAGAGTAATCGAGCCGGGGTGGGTATATAATGGACCATTATTGGCACGTACGCAATGAACAAACCCTTACATGTGGGTATATTCAAATCGATGCATTTCAGAGTAGCGCTCGATATGAGATTTGCGCCAGCTGAGTCTCCTGCGCCCACAATGTTTTCACCTGAGAACAAACATAAATATTACTCATTTTTCAGCTTTTCTGTGGGATTTTCTCTCTTCGATTCTGAAAAATGAAGTAGAAGTTATTAAAAATTATTTTGATATATTTGTATATTACAAATATATTTGTTATTTACAAAATGGGTAGTTACAAATATATTATTATTTTTTAGAAACGAGGAGAGAAAATCCCACGAAAACGCTGAAAAATGAATGTACTGCCTCCTCAAATAACTTACAGATAGTATAAATATTACTCTTGAACATTAATGCCAGATTTGGATTTGAAGAAGCAACTGGACTCGATTGAATCAATTATCAGATTATTGAATGCAAAATGCGAATGCGAGATTTTCGATACAGAAAAATGGCCATGAACGGCAAGAGTCGAATCATCAGTACAATACATCGGTATCATGAGTAATAATTACTTATACACGAAGGAGGTGAGGAATATCATCTTTACCCAGGAACTGAAATTATATCGGGGGACACTGAAAGCAAAAATTACAATTTTGAAACATTTTTAAACAACACTAGGGTAATTCTTATACTCATAAAGTTCCATATGATACATTTACATTTTTTTTATAATGAGAAAATACACAGATGTCAACTAATAGAATTTGGTTGAATGGAATAGAAGTTGCGCATCAAGAAAATTGATCAAAAGAGAATTGTTCACATATCGATTACTTTGTTCAGTGATCATTTATTCAATAACAGCAAAATATGAAGGATTCTTCGACCATTTCCAACTCTCCTATGACAGAAGCAGCCCATTGATAATAAAATGTCTCAATTGTTATAAACCACCATAGTTGAGGTCATTGAATCAATGATACCCTCCCAACTAACCTGTGCTTCCTAAAAGGCTGTGATTTTTTCTGGCCCAGCAATAAGCATACAAAATTTCTTCTAAGGCTCGAGGAAAAGGAGCTTCTGGAGCCAAACTATAGTTGATGCATAATATTGGTATGTCCAAATGTTTCGCCCAGTCTCTCAAATAACCAATATGAGATTTCGACGACTGAGCGACAAAACCGCCTCCATGACAGTGGATCATCAGACCTTTAGATGGTGGTTCTAGCCGGCTGCTGTTTTTTGTTCCAGGCATACCTTCTCGTAATTTGTGGCTGATTAGATGCACTTCAATCGATTTTCTACCTAGAAATGACCAGGAAAATGTATTGAACCAGTTGGACCAGAACATAGGAACACTCAACAGATGAATACTCAAAAGACAAATCATAAATACATCCCCTGAAATTATAAATGATCTGATACACCAATAAAATCAGTGTTTTTTGTTGAAAAAAAAAATTGTTCACCATCCCCTATTTCCCCCAACTCATCACCCAAATTTTATTGCCAATGAACTACTACTACTACTACTACTACTACTACTAACCAAATCGAAATAGCGACAAAAATAGCGTGCCTAATTCACAAGTAACTGATGGTTTCTCAAATTTCATTTTACTCTACTTGTTCAGATCAGAAAATTGTCTTCACTTGATCTGATTTATAGTATCTTTTTTCTTTCAAGGTCAAAACTTGAAAACAATGCTTACTACAGTATGACTATGAATAATTAAATATAATATAAATATAGCATTCTTCCCCCTTAGTATTGAATCTATATTGAATTTTCTATTAGTGTCTAAACTGCAAATCTTGACAATAGATCTTCTATATAATCCGTGTTGCATTTTGACATTGACAATTCATACGTTGCCATCATTTCCAAGAAGAACTGATTCAATGACTCCCATTGGCCAACAATTTCTGGGTAAATCATTGTCTGCAATTACCACATCACCAACTTCTGCATTCTGTCAATTTGAAAACCACTTTTTGTCAGAGTTGGTAGATATTCTTTCATCTAAATCTCACCTAAGAAAGAAGTAGGCACAGGGATATCAATTTCTCTACCATCAATTGTAGTCATAGTTAGAGGTTCAGGAGGCAGGTGGATGATTTTCGAGATAGCCACACTGGGAGAAACAATGGAGGGAAGTTGATTCAGCAGCTCAGTTTCTGACAGGAACCAGAAGGCCTTGCAAAAATCGACTTCTGCATTCTGAGAGATATTCACAATTCTTTTAGCACGTTGTTCAGGATCAGTGAGAAACTTTGTGGTTGACATGAAAGAACTCTTTGCTTTAGACACCAAAGATGAACCTAGAAATTCAAAGAAGTGGTAATAATTCAAAGTGTCGCTGAAGAAAGTTGGATGTAATGAATTTTTCAGATTTTATTATTGATCAAGTGATGTTATTCACTATAAATCTCATCAAGGACTCGAACATTTCTTGAAAATATATATAAACATATTGAGATCAATTCAACACAACCAATTTCTTGGTTAATATCATGCAAACCATTGTTGAAAACAGTGAAAATCATTTGATCTACAGATTTCACATTTTCCAGATAGCTTGAAAATGTATGAACAGATGTAGTTTACTAGTATTTGTTTTCTGAGCAGAGATACTATGAATTACATGTGCAAAAGAACTTATGTTGAAATTATAGTCGAGTTAGCTATGACAATATGTAGCATAATTAACAAAATTGTCAATGTAAGAACTTACATCAATTAAATTGAAATAAACTCTGACACTCTATCAAATTTCAGCAGAATATCTAAAAGCCATCTTGGATTTATCATGAAAAAACAATTTCAGAACTATAACATTAGAACCATCAAGCAACCAAATTTAACAATTTTATACTTGAGCAAATTTACTGTCATGAAAGATAAAAAATTAGGGATATTTGTAATGTTATGAAGAGTTTCAATAACTGATAAATTTATCTTCCTATCATATACCAATGAATATTTTCCACAACTGTACAGTTCAAGAATAATGTTGAACTCAGGCATATTCAAGTGAAGCTCAAGGTGAAGGGAACTTATACAATTCCTATTAATTCTTGATAAATCACAGTTCAAATACTCACCACCATTGTAATACACTTCTGAAAAAAGTGTCATAGAAATTGTGATGAACTGCAGTACATTCTTGATGGATTCACAGAACTGAAATGAAAAATAGTAAATTCAGTTGTCTAATGACAGGACTAATTTCTTACCTGGAATCCCAAATGTCTTCCATAAAAGCAATGTTGATTCACTAGTGCACATTTTCCAAATAATTCCTCCAGAGGACATTCATCCTTCACAAATAGATTACCTTGTTCCTTGTCACTCCATTTAAGTGTTATATCTAAGGCGCTCAGACAACAATCTAAACTTATAATCAGATGTGAGCAAGATTCAGTATCTCTGCAATAAATATGGTGAGATTTACTCTTCATGTTGAGACACCAACTTGAAATGTTTTATGTGATACCTACTTGGTAAGTGAATTCTTTCGAAATAAGATGCTTTCTCTTTTTTGAAATACTTTTTCATTCAGATCTATAGCTAATTGTATAGCTAAATCAATGTTGAGTAGAAAACTTCGGTAACCATTTCCAGGGGTGTTTTCATCAAAATCAAAGTGGAAAACTTCTTTTTCAAGTTTAAGTATTTTTGGCCATATTTGGTTCAGTGTTTCGACTATTGTGAGAAAAGAAATATATAATCTTTGACCATTTTCGGAACTGTCTTTGGAAAAATATTCAGCATTTTCTGAACACAGCTCTTTCAACAGATTAATTTTTGATTCTTTTTCAGAAGTGTTGAGTAACAAGCCCTTCATAGAATCTGTCATCTTCGAGTATTGATATTAGATATTGATTCAATAATTTTTGTTCATTCAGTTTCGCACTATTAAATATTTGTCAATTTTACAAACATACTGACAATTTTTGATACGGTTCTGTCTGGCATATTTACATTTTTGTTCGTATTGGTAATCAGGTTATTAGGTTATCTCAAGGTTATGTCCATGTCATGTCATGTCATGTCATGTCACATAATCTGAAAAGGCCTTCTTGGAAACTCAATTTTCGGAATGTCCTTTCCTGATGATCCAAAACAGAGATAAGTTACAGTGGGTAACCCATCTCTGGTTCGAAAGAAGTCCGTATATATACATACAGATTACCTATCTAGGTGATCTGTGGCGCAGCTATGAGATGTGAAAAGATCTTCCACCATGCTCTGAAAGTATGTAAGGATCTTGGCTCTGAACAGAGATGACCAGGCTACAGATTACCTAGTAATCTGTGACCAGGCTCAACTCATATGACTTTTTCGGAACCTACTCGAGTCACTAGTTTTCCTAAAGGATTTGCTATTATTCGACTAAATATAGGATGGCAGAACTGAGAACTGCAGTTCTACGAATATTGCAATGAAACAAAATTGTAACAAAATTGAAACAATTAGACTTATGTGCATTCAGAAGAATCCAATCGTTGTATATTTGATGGATTCGAATGGGTGAAATAGAAACATTTGTCAAAGACCATGATATTTGAAACCCGAAATGATGAAGCTATCTTCAGGAGAACTCGCGACTCCTAATCATCTGTGGTAAAGCGGATAGGTTGAAATAAAAGCGCATCATGGCCAAAGAGTATACATGTTTGAAACATTATTTGTAATGTTTATGTTATGGCCATGAGTGAGGTGGTTATAAGCCACTGTCATAGGTCATCATTGGTCTTTGATCTGTGATGTCAGTTGTGTCATGTGTCGTTGTCATGAAATGAAAATTGTCAACTTGCATAAGGTCATTCTCAGTTCGTTTGTGAATTGTAATTTTATTGTTGTTTATTGATTCTAATTTAAAAAGTTTCTCCGCAATCCCTTAAACAAAGAATTTCAACGTTTCTCTACAATTCTACTGCAGTATTCTCTTGCATCTACAGAGTGAGTATGAAAGAATGAAATATAATATTATAAACCTCTGACATCCAATCAATTTTTTTTTTCATAACCTTGTGAATTTGGACAAAAAATTGATCTTGAAATTTGCAGATGCCGAATATCAAGCTTCAGTCATCGGATGGCGAGACATTCGAGGTGGACGTAGAAATTGCTAAATGCTCAGTTACCATCAAAACCATGTTGGAGGATTTAGGAATGGATGATGAGGAAGAAGAAGTTGTACCACTACCAAATGTTAATTCTGCAATCCTTCGTAAAGTTATCCAGTGGGCTACTTATCATAAGGATGACCCACCACCACCAGAAGATGATGATAACAAGGAAAAAAGAACGGATGATATCTCATCCTGGGATGCAGATTTCCTTAAAGTTGATCAAGGAACATTATTCGAACTCATCTTGGCAGCTAACTATCTTGATATCAAAGGTCTCCTTGATGTCACTTGTAAAACTGTGGCAAACATGATCAAAGGTAAAGCACCAGAAGAAATTCGCAAGACCTTCAATATCAAGAATGATTTCACAGCATCTGAGGAGGAACAAGTTCGTAAAGAAAATGAGTGGTGTGAGGAAAAGTAGATTGTTGTTGTAAATTTTAGTTTGTGCCTCAAAATTTTCCTATATATGTGAACTTTGCAGACCATATGCTATTTAATGAATTATGCTTCAGTTGTAGAGTACCTTCATAACAGTGTCTCTGAAGACTTTTTGAGTAAAGTTTTTATTCCAAGCATCTGAGTTTCAGTTCTTGAATATATGTATGGTCAAGTGTATGATTATATTTCTCTTCAGATTGTAAAATATGTTTCCTCACATGTCACAAATGTGTTACTCTTACTGACAGATAATGTGGTGACAAAACCCTGTTAGTGAGGAAGAGTTTATTTATTGAGACTTTCCACTAGAGTTTTCATAGGTTTCAACCAGATTTGCTTTTGTGTAACTACATTAATATTTTACACTTGAATGGGTTCTCAATCCAGAATACTTTGACATGATCCCAAGTGGTATAAACTAGGGTATAAGAAAACAACACTTGTTCAATCACATATTTTTCTAACTAGGTATCTATCTTGGTATCTATAAAACATTTTGAAAACATTAACACAGGCGCCTAGGTTGATAAAGGAGTTGGTATGTTGATTTTTTCAGACTATGGGACATTCCCTCCTTGTTTTTTCCTGAAAAAGAAGGTATATTTTAACTTTTATAAGATTTCAGAGAATGGATATAGTTGTACATGGCCTGACAAAACTCAGTATTCAATCTACTCTGAGGGTGTACAGGGTTGCCTCCAAGCAGCTTGTTCTTTCACTTGACCTCATGAAATATGATATTTACATATACAGGATAGGTATATCTTCATGAGTTGACTATATACAGTGTATCCGCGTTAAGGAATTACCTCTCATGTAAAATCGTTATTATTCAATCAATTTGTAATACTTTTGCTACTCAAATGCTTAAGCAACAATATGGTATTTTTCTATAGTGTAATGGTGGCCACAAATTTTTTTTTGCATCCAAATTTCAAAATGTCTTATTAGGGATTTTTTCCACGAAAAATAAAGACGTATTGTCAATCAAGATCACTTGAATTATATCTGTACAGATTTGAATCATCATTAATGACAGGGTGTCTGAGATGATGAATTTTCATTTCCTTCAAATGAGTGATCAAAAAAATGATCCATTATGGAATTTTGTTATAATGCATCGTTTGTGTTGTTTGCAATGTTAACGTTTATCAGTTCTCTTTTGAATTGGGATCTTTGGTTTAAGACAAGGTAGTCTATTCAGACCAGATGCTTCAATATATCAAAAATTACGATTTGTGATTCAGGAAAACTAAGTTGAATATTCATCAACGTTTTATGGATATGGGTGTATGAATAATAAGTTGAACCAGAATAAGTTGAGGTTGAGGTTGAGTTTGGTAATTGTCAGGTAATATCTTCACATACGGATAAAACTGCATATATAGTACATGTATATTCATGCAAACTGCATATTATATATATATATATAGGTGCCATCATTCTGACAGTATTACAGAATTTTGAAAAACAAGTCAGTTCTGCGTTACAAAAGTCGAAATTCTGTTATAGACTGCGAATTTCGACATGAAATGATTTTTTGATCTTCATAATTCTAAACTACTATTCCAGAATTCTCAAATACTATATATTTTTATCAGAATTTTGGGAACCATGTTGGAATTTGTTAGAATTCTGTGATATTTTTATCAGAATTATGTGGTTTGAAAAAATATTCTTGTTGGAAACTTCTACGCTCTCGCAGTACCTGAAATGGAGATTTGTTCAGTACAATTTCAAATCGTTCAGTTTTTGATCATACACTTATCATTCTTTACGAAAATATTGTCTAACACTGCTTGTTTACCCAATCTCATTATTCAAAATGACATGTGTATTTCCAGACTATACATGAAATCAGGTAATTTTTTTAACTTGTGTGTGATAAAATAAATATTGTTTCATTCGCGTGAAAAAACACTTTAATTTTATTGTAGCTGAACATCTAGTTGCTTATTGCTCTTTTCACTCTAAAAAATCCTTATGCACCCTGTATTCAGATTATTATGATATATAAGGATTTTCGATTCTCGTAATAACGCATACTAGATTTGAAATGTATGTCACGGAACATGTTAGAAACTACTGAAGCTAGTCAAGTATACTCCATTCTGATCTAATTATTTCGATAGTTATTTCACAAAATTTCCACAATTGAGCATGAACATCCTGAACATATCAGGAATCTACCGAGTCTATAGGTCTTATTTCGTCTACCGGAGATTTAACAGGACCGGCTTCGCATGAGTGGATGGGTGAGTCCAGTATTTTCATAGTATAGTGACATTTCAATTGCTATTTCGATATCTGACATTCTTCCACGCACGAGAAACTGTAGAAAGAGAAATTCACAATTGCAAAATTGCACAAATATACTATTATACAATTAAGTTCATTCACAGCTGCAGAGTTTCGATGTTTTTGGATATGTCCGAGGTATTCTGATTTTTTAAAATTTCTCCATCGTCTATTTCCTATACCAATTTCACCCCTTCGAAATAATTTAGAGTACGCTCCTCATGATTCCCACTCTTTATCAAGATACAGCAAAAAAAAATATAGAAATTCTGAGGAATTCAACAATTTGAGATTGCCGTATTGCTTGGTGGATAAATTGAAATAACGGCACCCTGTCTTCCACTGTATCCAGATATCACAATTCACAATCACAATCTTTTTTTTCAATCTTTCATCTCCCAAGTTCAACTTTGCAAATATTTTTGAGAAACCACAAATTCATCTACAAATTTATCCCATTGCTACATACAAGCAAAATTCGAATTTTCTGAAAACGTACCCCAAATTTACACTCTTTATAACTCCCTTTGCATCTTAGACCCCAAACACCCACCCCATGAGAAGTGCTGATTCATCTTTTCTCCAACTAGCTTAGTATTCAGTTTGAATTTTTCAAAAAATATGCTGTCATACCACCGAACGCTTTCGTGTCAAAAATAATCGTATCAACACCCTGGTCTGGTCTCACCACATTTAAAGGACATTACCAAATCTTCAAAATGACACCTAAAATACCCACCTGGCTAAGGCAGTACTTGCAGAAATTTGCAAAAACTGCGAAATTTCAGCAATACGATCCTGCGTTTCAGGAGAATTAAATTCCATATCAGAGGAATTAGGATTCAAAATGAAAGATGATTTCGCCTCATTAGTTTTTAGTGTAATTTAGCAAGAAGCAAATACACAATTTCTCTGCGCAAGATCATGCCATGAACGCTGTTTATATACATGGAAAATGTATGATAATATCTTCATTCCTGGAAATAATCGTTCAGGAAAATTGTTTCCTCAATTCCTCAGTGTGGTGCTTCGTGTAACGTTATTCAAAAATGGTGAGTTAACAGTGGAATATTTTGAAACTACATTATATACCAAGAAACTTTCCTTTCAATGTCTCTAAAATAGATTGAATACTCAACACATGCATAAATCTGACGTTCACCACCAATTAATCCAATCAACCAGCCAATCGATTGATTTACAAAAATAACTTCGATTGGTTGGAATGTTTTTGTTGATACTTATGGACTACAAAAAATGAAATTCGATGACTTTATTTGTTCATAGAGTGTGTCCAGGATACCTTGGGTGATACCACGACTAAAAAATGCTAACGAGAAATGTTTCTATCTCTATATATGTGTGAAATTTTCAATGATTTTTTTAGTATCACTATTATATCAAAACGTCAACTTACAAGAAGAAGAGGTTATTGAGGCACAATATTGACATTTCCATAAAGTAATAAAAGTTCATAGAAATTTTTCTTGTGGTAAAATAAAGCTTTATTCTTGCTTTGTTTTATCATTCTGAAAGAATCAATTTCTTTTTCGGTTGTTTTTTCATTTTGTGGGTTTTTGTCATATTTTTTTCGTTCTTATAACATTAGGTACTATCATTATACTATTGTTGATATTCTTATGCATTTTCTCAGGTCTACTTACTTTGAATGTTGTCCTGTAGCTGGGTCTGTACCTGTTTGAACAATAACCTTCTGTATGGTTATTTCGAAAACGGCAGTGGTTGAATTTAGACACTCTCTTAATCAACGTTGAGTAGAAAAAAAACGTTTGATGACAAAGCATCAGCTGACACCATATATGTATTAAATATCACATATATGCATGACACATTCGTGACGTTTTTGTGACGCATTTGTGATGCTTTTGGAAGGCTTCTTGGCGGCTGTAACGTCATCCATGAGAAAGTACTTCGCTTCAACGAAGTCAGCCCTTAGATAACCTCAAATGTTCCGGAACTATATGTGATAGATTCACTTTTGATTATCTCTGTATATTTTCTAGGATACACCTTGTGGTAGAAGTAATAGCAGATATGGGAAATTCATTCTCATCTCGTGTATTTTCATAGCAATATTGACGCAAGGCGAAACAGCACCAAGGAAAATCGATTGCAGGTGGGTAAGACAAATAGTTGAATCAATTATCAATAAAAAACTGGTGGTACTCACTTATTTCGAATGAAAAGTTCGCAATTGATTTTTATTTCGATTACAACTAATTTCGTTTTTATTTCCTCACATTTAATGCTTCCTTACTAATCCACATTTTTTTCAGTATCCTAATCACATCTCTCTCCTTATACTTTGCTTTTCCAATACAAGTCCTCTTATTATTATCACATTGAGAAGGTTTCAAGTGATAAATTCATGAAGAATATGTTTCATTTCGAATTACCAATAATAATCTTGTTGTCGTGTGAACGATATTACCTACATTATTACGATAGGTGTTATTCTATTCTTAGAGGCTATTTTAGTTTTTCACCAATTCATTAACAAAGAAACGATTTCCAAGAGTATATTTGAAATTAACGATGATATGGTACGTGATAACATAAAGCCTTCAGGGTCACTGGAAGATCTGAACTATAACTTTCGTTTCAGGAAATTTGTTTTTGCTCCACCATGTAGAGGAATAGCTGCTAAAAGAAATGTACCGTCCTATGCTGATGGTGTCAGGTGGGTTCACAAGAAGATTGAGACAATTGACATATAAATTAATTCATGTTTTTGAGAGTTCATTCACAAACAAGTATTTCCAATCCGATGCATTTTTTTGATTTTATTGTATATTCAGTTGGTGTATCCTCATGAATAATAGAATTGATCACTAATACAGGGTGGCCCGATGAAAACGAAACAAGGTATGCATTTTACTGAGAGATCAAGGAACTGACATTAGAATAAATGATTCTTTATGGGATGTTGGATAGGACAGGATTTAAAAAAAAACACATAAGACACTGCTTAAATGAACATCGTTCTGACTACACGATATTCTGGGAAAGTAGAGGAAGTACGCGCGTCATTAGGAAATGAAGTTCTTGGCTGGAGTCGATGCAATCGCGAGAAATAATAACGTTCATTGGTTGCAGTCCATTGAAAATTAATATCATTTTATCACAAATTGAAAATTGAATATGGTAAAAGACTTCCGACTGGATGATAATTATTATTGTGAATACAACAATTTAGAAAATATATATCAGTTCCGGGAAACTAATCTTCTGTTTGGAAACCAGAGATTATTGCGAGCCAGAGTGAAACACGTACAATCACAATGCTGCCAAGTTTTTCTCTGTTTTCCCTCCGTTGTCTACTTATACGTCATGTACACTTTTGTTCTCGAAACGTGAAAGAGAATACGGAGAGTGACGGAACTGATATATTATCGTTTAAACTGTGATATTACCACCCATCAAAATCTAATTCTTGCAGATTGTTGGCGTCGAAAATTTCTTGGGACTTCGCTGAACGGAATCTCCCAGATGCCTGAGGAACTACTTATACTGATTGGTGCGGAAATAGATAATTATCATATTGTTCTCACATTATTCAGTGCTATCATGAATGTGTGCTTCATTATTTGACAGTTTTATAAAGCATATCCAGAGAATATTGCATATGGCTTTCATTGTGTTGTCATATTTCATAAGAACTTGTATCTGAGTAATCAATAAAAGAGAAATGCAAAATGTCAACTTTGTTTTCGAATTTTTCAATTCCAAAAATCCTCCTTTCATCCTGAATTATATCTCACAGTGCGTTGAAAAATTATGGGATATCAATCATATCGAATGTGGGCTGAGTAAAAAGTACAAAGAGTTCGATTTTTATTTTTGAATATGCAATTCGATACTACAAATGAACATCAAGTGGATTATTCTAAATATGAACTGGACATAATTTTGATGTCCATAGGATATCCGCTGTGGGAACTTATACAGGGTGGCCCATAAACATACCGACAAACTCTCAGGGATGGTAGAGGACATCAAAATAAACATTTTTGCTCTATAACATAAGTCCGGAAACTCTTCGTTTTCGAGATACAGGGTGTTTAATTTTTTTTAAAAAAGTCGATTTTTCATTGATATCGTAAAGACGATTTTCGAATTCAATGAAATTTTTACAGATTATTGATACATTTATAAGGTATCTTTTGGAGCTATTAGAATTTGCCCATTGATTTCAGGGGCGTGCCCACGGGCTATGTCGGATAGTTTTTGCACAAAAAATATATCGCCCAGTAGATTTTTTGTAATTAGGATGATTTTTTTTAAATGAACAACTAAAAATGCAACTTTTTTGTCTCTTGAAATTTTTCCGCATCTACGTTTTGAAGAAAAAAAAAAATAAAAACCATATCTCTTACATCTATGAAAAAAAATGCTTCAAAATTATACCTCACATTTTCCCAATGCGTTTATTGAAATATTGGAAAACTAATGAAACTTCCAATAACTTTCATTTACTAATCATTAATTATTATAATTGACTTTCAATCATTTTTTGTTTTGTATTTAATTGAAAAATATTCGTAATTTTTGATATCTTGGAAAGAGTATCCAAAACATACTGACAAATAAAGGGTGCAGAAGCAATAGAATGTTTTAAATAAAATAAAAATAACTAAATTAACTCTCAGTTTAGTTGAACACCACTGACTTTTGTTCACATTTTTTGATTCAACTACGTTTGATGTTTGGAACAAACATTGTTTTCACAATAAAATTCCACAGATACCAATTTTAAGACCGATCGATTTAAAAAAAAAAATTAAACACCCTGTATCTCGAAAACGAAGAGTTTCCGGACTTGAAGTTTGTCGGTATGTTTATGGGACACCCTGTAAATTCGAGCTGTGACTCTCTGAAATACTTCGGGAATATTTTACGCCGATACCAAAATCATCAGTGAGAATCACAGTTTTGCAAGTTTTTTTACAAAACCATTGATGGAAACTGAAAATAATAGGGTGCTCAGAACAGAGCCTCGAGGAACTCTAATACATTGTATGGCAGCGAGCTAGAGAACACCCGGTACAGAGTATTCTACTACCAGTACATCGGCAATAGATATCGCAAGATACACTTTAATGATAAATTCCTCCAATTCGTAGACTGATCGCAACATGCGATACCAGCCGGCTTGGCATAAAAAAAGAAAGAAATCTCTCGGCACAGGTGAACGCGCAACCAAGAAGATTCCACAGAGAAACGAAACTCAACATTTCCGAGAGAGCCGAAGAGGGGAAATTATCCACATGTCCGCAGAGGACGGGTCCGAGTTCGCCTTTTTCTCGTTTCACATACCTCCATCGCGAATCGCCTCACCTGGTGGACGATAGGACAGGAGGTAGTTTTGCTCGACAGTGCCTGCTTCACTGATGCTTTCGTTTCGATCGCGGTACGACGTGTTGGTGCCGTGTTCCGCCATCTGTGAATCCGGTGATATTGATAAAACGCTCGCTATCTAGATGCTGGTTCAATAACGGGCCCGTCTCTGCAAAGCCCAATCTAAAGTGAAAACGTCGACGGGACATACTCGTGAGAATATTCCGGATCGGTCGATTGTTTACATGGATTAGTTTGGTTAACGAGGTGAGTTTTTCTTACTCAACCAATTGTTTCCCAATGTCTTCTTTGTTTTTTTATTAACTAATATGGTTCATTGTTAACATTAATTGAAACATTAGTAGTCTCACTTTCGAGTTTTTCACGAGATTATTACCCATTATCTTGTTTCGGTAACATGATAAGGGATGCCTGGTGTTGTGGAAGAGTTATTGATATTCATTATCAGATGAAATCGATAATCTTCGCCATAAAAATGTACATACAGTTGATGAAACTGATTAACAACGCAATTTGTCGGAAACCTGAAATGCTGAAATGAGTCGGTCTCTTTTGATGATAGTATGATCAAATAGAAAAACATTAATTAAGGAAGAAATGTCCGGATATCAATGATAAGAACAGTTCAGCGGTAATATTCTCCCTTCCCCTTCCACATTTTCGGACATCTGGACCCATATCTTCATCTCATCACAGTTCAATGACAACAATGTTATCAAGAACATGAATACTGGTCTGAGCTATGAGTAAAAAGACATTGTTGGGGATGTCCGCATATCAGACTCTTCAATCTGATTTTGGAAAGATGAGGTACTTTCCAGGTATTGGAAATGCTGAGACAGAATTTACGGTCACAAACGAAAGCATCAAGGAAAAGGAATCATTGGTGGAAATGTTCGCAGATCGGACTCTTCAAGCTCATTGTGAAACAAGAAGAATATCCGGAGCATTCACGCGAAGCGGATTATTTTTGCTGAATCTGAATTAAGATTGTTATGGAGCACGATTGCTTCTGAAATCGAGTCAATTTGCGATGAGGAATAATTAACAACATATCTTTCTTTGTGACTGTATTATCTTTCATTTGAATGAAGAAAAATGACTGATGATAATCGTGTGATGTAGAGATGCCTTGTTGGTTTTTTGTTAATATACATCTGTACTTTCCTAACTCTTTTGGTACGTGAGATTATATCAGTGAATACAACTTCTCCTCACAATACTATCGAAACTTCGTCATTCTTCCTTCTGCTCATTCGCATTCACGAGGTAATATTCCAGTTACAAAGACCAAAGTATTTACGTGGGTTCTGGGTTCAATATCAATATGTGCGAAATTGATAAAATTAATTTTGTCAACAGTAAAAACACAAGAGCTTTTTTTTATCGAATAAATTTCTTTGTGTAACGAAATAATTTTGCCAATCAGTAATTTTACGAGAAAAACTGACATGACAAAATCGCGAGAACGAAAATTACTGATGGAAAAATTTTGAGTTAAGAAGAAATTTATCCTCAAAAGGAAAGCTACAGTGTTTTTTTGCGAGATAAATTAACGACTCATGTTGTAATGGTTCAGTATCAATTATCAACAATGCTCAAATAACTGACAGGGCAGACATTAAAGTGACGTAAGCATACTAGATGTGGACGCTTAAGAGGAACAGGCGTTTTTATCGGTGATAAAAAACGATGCACCTTTTTTATCGCTGTCAAAATGACAGAACAGTCGTCTTTAAATGACACATTTTATACAGGAGTTAATTTATCAAGAATAAAATTGCGTCCTGATACAACCAAATTTCTTTTGGAATATAATAATGCGAAATGAGGTGTCGAGCCGATTGGAATAAAAACTCGTTAATCTACCAAATTTTGACTTATTCGGATGTCGATTTATTGAGACGAAAGGAAAAGATGAAGACTCGACAGGATAAGAACATATTGCCTTCAATATTCTTATAACATTATTAACAATATTAACATTATTAACATTATTAACAATATTCTTATAACATTATATATGTTCGTTGCCAAAGTGTAACTAATCCCTACTATGCTCGAATGGACATTATTCGATGTTTATATTTCAATTCAATGTTCATTGCTGAATATTTGTAGCTACTGATATTTCTCAACTATATATTTTTCATCACGTAACTAGTTACGGAAAGTGAGACAATTGGAAATTATTATGAGTTTTGACAAGTGTTATGTGGTGTGATACGTTTTTTTTTATCTGTGGAAAACACGAAAGGGCAACCAATGATGTTCGAGGAACATCGTGTTAGCATAAGTGACTATATGATATCAATGAATATAGAGGGAACTGGAGTAATATGAAATTATGTTTTATTCGAACTGAAAATTTGATTTCATGTCCATAATGATAGAATGTTAGAATTTTTCATTCCATTGTGACGAGACTCAGTAAAGTAGAAAGATCCACTAGTGTATCTAATGAGTCCTTACTAGGATGGGTACAAAATCATTTTCATGGATTGATATAAATGGGGGTAGAACTGAATATTTTCAGTATTCTCTAATATAATAAATGGTTCACAGATAATGAATTTCGATAATTAGTATCAAAATGCGTACTTCAATTATCAGATATTAGAATAATGCCGTATGAAGGGGTATTATACTATATCTCATCGTTTATTTGATGTCAGAGTAATTAGAGCGGTTCTTTAGGAAACCGATTATTTTGTTATCTGAATGATGTACACCATAATGCTTTCTGAATTTCATAGATGGATTCACAAGAATTTCTATTTTATTTTAACTTTCAGCTTATCTATATTTTCTGCGTTATTTCCGAACATCATATTATTCATAATGCAAACATCCTAATGATGAACTGAGAGCAAGTTTCATGAAGGAGTGGAATGAAAAAATAATGAAATAATATTTGCTCATGAGTGAACCTTGGAACTGTGATTGTGATTATTTGTATCATCTGAAATTCATGAATCGCATGACAATACCAGGTGTCCAAGAGCTTTTAGACCAGCAGACGATTCAGTTATTTGCAGAAAAGGAAATTGGGAAAGAACACGTGTCCAATTTCCTTTTCTGCAAATAACTGAAATATCTGCTGGCCTGAAAGTTCTGGGTCCCCCCGTATAATTATCGAATTTCGAGAACATGAGAACTGTTCGATTTCGACAAGAAAATTGAATGTAGGAAAGTAGTAGCCTGGGAAATGATTATTCATGGCAAAGTAAAAATTGATTTATTCATATGAATGCTAATAAAAACATCAATATACACCGAAAATTGATGTTTATTTCTTTATACCCACGCTTGCCACGAACTGATTATTACGAAATATCTCATTATACTTTCACTACAAGATTTACAACGTAGGTACATATTATGAGTAGAAAAATAGAAAATTTCTCTTGAGATATGACGTGATATCTAAAAGGTGCGAATTGAATAATATTTTTGGTAGAAAATATTCAACGTTTAGCGCAATTGATAATTAGAACAAACCAAATGATAATAAAAATAGTTTCCACTTGACTACAAATGTAATAAAAATTTGTCCTGGAAATAAGGAAGTTATATGATGACTTCTGATTTTCTTGTGAAAACGTAACAATTAGTAATAGTGCTAGTAAGTGTTTTGTTCGTCAGGATCAGGATCAGGACACAACTGTCAATCCTGATTGCAGACCTTGCAGAATTGTCTTCAGACTTTTCAGTGTCAAAATCGGAAACATTGAGAAAAGTTTACGAAGAGAAAAATATTTTAATTGTGTTGAGAACGGGAGCAGATTCGTTCCCGAAACGTCCACCAAGATAAGTAGAGGTTTTATTCTTATCAAATATATTTGTATTTCCAAATTTTTTCAAAAACAAGGTGTCACTGACCAATAGAGAATTTCTCTTTTAGGTATCTAAAGGTTTAATTTCAAGCGCAGTGACAATTTGGGGCAGATCCCAAATCTGTCCTTACTACAAATATATTGCAATAATTTTTAATAACTTCTACTCTATTTTTTAGAAACGAGGAGAGAAAATCCCATTAAAAGCTGAAAAATGAATATACCATCTCCTCGAAGAACTTACAGACAGTATTTATTCATTTCATTCTTCATTCATTCATTCAGTGAAGATGAATGCTTTTTCAGTTGGTGAAATATTTTTGGACTGATTTTCCATGCCTTGACGTGAAGCACAGTTCGCTAATACTAACGCTGCTTCCCATTTTCTTCTCGTTATTTAGTTTTGCTACTTCCACTTGAAATCTGACTTGTTTTTCTCTTCAAGTTCTTTTCGGTAAATACTATGTTAATGGATAGATATACGTAGAGTGTAACTATTAGCAAAGTATCACTGCTTTCAATAACTACAGCTACTGTAGATCAAGAATCACATCGAGAATTCTCAGATTCTCAAGTAGGTTCCTTACATTATTTGGTAACTTTGAATGTTGTAATACATTTCATTCCTTGAATGGACATTATTCTCATTTGGAGGAACATTCTCCCGAACTCTGACTGTGGTATTGAACATTATGTCTGAAAATATGTCTGTTTTCGATTGAGAGCTGAACCATTTGATAGATCCGAAAGTGCTGTATGGAAATATTCATCTATATTGTTCCTCCATGAACCGCCTATGACATGATATACATCTTTCGAATAGCAGACCTATGCATATGATGAATTCATGTGGGAGCTTTGTGACAAGAAAGATTTATATTACATGGGTTAGGTTACCAACTGATCCAAGTGAAGTCATTAGAAAGCCGAGTAGGTATATTTACTCTCAGGTCAAGCATTATGAGAGGTTTGGTTGAGACGTTGGAGAAATGAAAGAGGAACTGTAGTTTGCTGATCTCAAGACGATAGGACAAAAATTTGACTCATTTCTGAAACTTTGGATTTGATTTCACTCTCTTTTATTTGGAAATGGACATGGTTCAAGAATGATCCCAGTGGATTTTTATTTAGGGTGCTTATCAGAGGAATGATACGGAGCATTAAAGAATGTTTCAGAGAATTTTTGGGAAAATGTATCGATAAGGGTTTTCTTAAGAGCAATCAATAGTTTTCGGTTCAGAATCATTCGACTCTACTTCATCAGATAATCCTGTTTAATAGTCACCATGGACGTGAGATCGGTGGACTAATTGAACTGAAAAGATGCCCATTTTCGTAATTTTCGAGAATGAATTATTGATCAGTTTGAGAGAATACACAGCACCTTATTTTGATAATGAGTAGAAGAAAGCATGTAGATTTGGATCTTGATTATTATTGCTTATTCATTTGTGCCTTGTGTGTAGGTGAGTTTCTCCGACATAATTAATAGGTACGAGTGACTGATTTTTCATTTACCTTAAATTCCATCAAGCATAGTTTCCTCGCTCTGAATTATTTTTTCCAAGGAGAATAAGACGTATGTTATCACTGGAATTGATGATTTATACTGTCTGTTGGTTAATCAAGGAGGTGGGTAAATTAATTCTCCACAGATTTTTGGGATTCATTCCCATCGTTTCTGAAAATGAAAATAGAAATTATGATAATCATCTGAATATATTTCTGGTAAGGACACATTTATGATCTGCTTCTAGATGTCACTGCGCTTCAGATAAGCCAGTTTTTTGTTGACGAACACCTTGTTATTAAAAAAAATTGGAAGACATATATATTCAGCAGAGTTAATATCAACATTTCTATTCATCTTAGTGGTGGAGGTTTCGGGAACTGATCAACTTTCGTTTTCAACACAGTGGATAATGCTGCTTCGTGTTTTGAACTGAAGATTTTTGACAATTTGTCGAAAAGAAATAATGTTGGGTACCAGAGGTGTACCATGGTTAATTCTTCCATGTGGAATCTCAGGTAACTCTTGTGGTCTTCCACAGTTCTGATATGGATTATAAAAAAATCCCTAAATATAAAGTAATCATTGTGATGTTGTGTTTCTAATGAAGAGTTCAGGTATTGAATCGAATTTCATCTGATTAACGCTTGCTATTGAAGAGATAAACATAACCGGTTGAGATCGCAATAAAATAAAACAATTATTGCTGTTGAATTCCTATTCGCAGAGTCATCATGTGAATGAACTTATTCCACTTGGGCTCCCGACCTTCATTATACAAATACAAAGTTAACAACAGTAAATTTTTCTTCACACCTACCAGAAAACTGATACTAATCTCCAAAATACTCAAATATACAACGCCTTCTTGAACTCCTTGCTAACAATTTTGCTAAGAAGTTTCCTAGATAGTTGGACATTTGTTTTTCTGTAAACTAAAAATGTTTTCGAACTGTCGAAGCATCAATCGGTTACTGAATGTGATAACCTGAAAATCAAAGTCGAACAAGTCCTTACATGCATATTACTATGATTATGAAAACACGATGATAGTGAAACTCTAACTCCATTTCAGTAGAAATATTACCATATTTTATGAGGGCTAATATGACAGCATAATGCAAGTCACTGAATCATGTCACTGACAATGAGTAAAAGTGAAAATGATTTACATGCCATATTCAATTATCAATTATCATCGGATATCATATAATTTTCATTGATATCAAGTTCATATTAGTTTTTGCTTGCTTTCGAATGTTTTGTACTAGAAAGTGAATATGTCAGCTATTCTTATTGGATGGGAGGAAATGTCTTCATGATGATCTTGTCGTCTAACTCTCTTCGGGTATATAAACATGCGGTTGTACCATTACAGATTAATTTATGTAAGAATTGGATTCAAAGGAGATCGATAAGGAAATATTGCTTTCATTACACAGTGACTGATCTCGATTTGCTTAAGCCAAGATTTCATCAGAATCTTACAGAAATCTCACTCTTACTGTACTGAAATCTTACTGGGGATACTCCAGAATTCGGTTCTCAAATAACCTCATAGAAAATAGTCAAGTGGAGTTAGATCGGGAGATCGCGCAGGCTACTCGATCGCACCTCTTCTTCTGATCCATCTATTATGAAATGTCCTGTCAGCGATCTCTAACATTCCAATTTTTTGAGATATTTCTGCTGTCATGAATGAAGATTACAAATCATTCATTTTTCAGCTTTTTATGGGATTTTCTCTCCTCCTTTCTGAAAAATAGAGTAGAAGTTATTAAAAATTAGTAAGGACAGATTTGGGATCTGCCCCAAAATGTCACTGCGCTTGAAATTAAACCTTCAGATACCTAAAAGAGAAATTCTCTATTGGTCAGTGACACCTTGTTTTTGAGAAAATTTTGGAAATACAAATATATTTAATAAGAATAAAACCTCTACTTATCTTGGTGGACGTTTCGGGAACGAATCTGCTCCCGTTTTCAACACAATTGAAATATTTTTCTCTTCGTAAAATTTGACACTGAAAAGTGTCAAATTTTGACACTTTTCAGCGTCAAAATCGAAAACATTGAAAAATTTTACGAAGAGAAAAATATTTTAATTGTGTTGAGAACGGGAGCGGATTCATTCCCGAAACGTCCACCAAGATAAGTAGAGGTTTTATTGTTATCAAATATATTTGTATTTCCAATTTTTTTTCAAAAACAAGGTGTCACTGACAAATAGAGAATTTCTCTTTTAGGTATCTAAAGGTTTAAGCCAAGCGCAGTGACATTTTGGGGCAGATCACAAAATCTGTCCTTACTACAAATATATTGAAATAATTTTTAATATCGTCTACTCTATTTTTTAGAAACGAGGAGAGAAAATCCCATTAAAAGCTGAAAAATGAATGTACCACCTCCTTGAAGAACTTACAGACAGTATTACAAATTATGTATCGATGAAGTCACTAAAAGATCCTCTATCAAATTTCATTAAAATATACAGGGTGTGTCATTTGAAGTAATAGAGTTGATGAGAATTTCGGAAAAAACTGAAGACGTGGCAACATTGGCGATAACATCATCAAATCTGCCATATTTTGAAATCATCCTGCACAAAAATTCAAAGAAATCGAAGAAACGGCTACCGAGATATTCACTTAGTTCCATACTTTCGTCCAATTTTGAGTACAACTTTTGGTGACTAACCAATAAGTAGATCTGCAATGTAACTTTATTTGGTACTCCCTGCGACTTCCCGTTACTTCGCTTGTTGACTGCGTATGTCTTTAGTCATTGAAGATTTTCTGTGTTGATTTTTATTTCGTTTTTTGGACGATACTCTAAAATGCTCGTCTTCTTCTCTTTTTCTTTCTCGACCAAATAATGAATTTCTAATTGTTCGTTCATATATTGATAAATACACTTTCTCGGACCTACTTTTCGAGCGCCTCGAGCCAGACGACCTCAAATCTGAACTGAAACCTTCACATTGTTGAGCCGATGAATACACCGAGTGATTTAGTTATGGAGCCGAACCGTCTGGTCTGGTCTTCATTCTTCATGAATAGTGGAACGAACACTTTCGACATTCTTGCCGGGAAGTTCACGACGAATTTGATGATACAATGTAGTTTTGCATGAAGCACGTAAAAAGTAGATAATACAAATATAAATCTCAGAAACTTTCTTGCATCAATCGATGAATATCATAACCTTCAAATGGCTTGTCTTGCAATCTGCTGAGAAAAATAATTATTCGTACAGATGTTCGTGATGTGAATATCAGATTTAGAGGAACATTGTCTCCACCTCTATTCAAGAGAGAATATTTCTGAAGATAACATTCCTTGTCAACAAATTATCATTTATCAACAAACACTTCTTCACATTTATTTAATTCATATAAATAATCCATTTAGGTTTCCTATATTATGTTGACGTTTACTTCTTCCTTCACATTTTGAATTTATTTGCATAAATTGTAGAGGCAACTGAGTAGAAAGAGTCTGGAAAAACTGAATTGAACTTCGCTCTTTACCAACTTTTGTATTCATTCTCGTTTGTATATTATCCTCTATTGAAAAGTTATAAAGTCGAGACGAATCTTCGAGTGAATTCAAAACAGAAAGTGCATGTAATCATGTCTCCAACTGCCTTCTTTTTCTTGAGACAAGGTGTTTAACTATGAGAGAGAGAAACAATTTTTCCTGAATATCTTTATTGTCCTTCTCCCAAATTTCGACATTAGATATTTATCGGGTAAAGAGGATATTTTTGAAAACAAATATACCCTACTGGATTCATCTCTGATTTTTGTATTCATTTATTTTGTGATGTACCCTTTTGGATTGAGCATCTTCGAATACATCTTTTTCATCATATATTTTTTTTTGTATCTTGCTTAGTTTTCGAGAAGGAATGATAGAAATGTGCACTTGTAAATGCAATTGAGTCAATTTCATGTTTTTCTCAAAAACTGAGCAAGATATGAAACGATTTGAGAAACAAAAAAGTGATATTTTCAAATTCACCAATATGTCAAAAATATTCGTCCAGTTGCAGCTTGTGACGTCACTAATAAAATTGAGCATTTTTGAGACTTGAGAATCAGCTTCTTCACACGACAAACGATTCCTAATTACAAGGAATTTGAATATAGGATATTCAACACAAAGATATATTCACGAGATATTCACTGACTCTCGATGGTCTACTGAGGATGGTAAGTTAAGTGCCGAAATACGTATTCAGACTTTTCTGAATATTGTTGTGTATATGTATTTGGTATATATTTATTTTGTTTTTGAGATATTCACGAAAAATCAACTTTTTTAACGAATTCAACACCTTGTATCATGAAAACGAAGTATATGACACTTGTTTACACTAACATGCTTGATAAACACCCTGTATAGAGTATAATAATATGACTTTGAATGAGTCTCTTTCAGTGCCAGTGATTATAAGTAAAGCATCTCTCCTTTTCTGGAACATAATTATTATTGACTAGATAGAAGGATATTTTTTATATATCAAAAAAAGTCTCATGAAAAATGTTAATTTCCACCTGCTCGGTTATTAGTTCGATGGAACCAGGTGTGTTGATGTATTGTAATTCTTCCTGAAAAACAACACGGATTTCACAAGATAGTATTAACGAAGAATCGATGAACCTACTAACTAAATGTTGACTTGTCCGTGTCATAGGACATCATCTACTGACATAACTTTGATGACTCGAATGACTCTCCTTTCATTTAATTATCTTTCAAGTTACTATCGAAGGATACAATTACGAACAGTCCAACAATTATCATGCATTTCAAAATAGAAACAGTTCACTAACAACCTATTTCACACTGAAATCATAATACAACGTTTTTATTATTATTATCCGCCTTCGAATGTTACTCTGTTCATTGTCTTGTTCCATTGTCGATGACATGTGAAACAAAACGATTTATTCATGCAAAACTCTATCATCATTAATTCATTCTCACTGATGAATCATTTTCAAGCTATAGTTGTAAAAGAATTTTCAGCTTCTCAACACGATTTTGTTACGAAGTGAATTGATAACATCAGTGATAGATATGACAAAAGTACTGGAACGAATGAGGATATTTATAGATGTAGAGGGTTTTCCCATACATTTTCCACCCAACCTACAAGGCTACAACCTACAAGTTATCAGGAAACTGTGATTACAAAAGCATAATTTTTTTTTCTGAATCATCACAATTTCTTACTTCGGCGTGTCAGTTTTTCCCAATGGAATATTCTGTATATTATCTCATATCTGAAAGATCTATTCTTGCTGATTTCCAAAAATAATACATTTTTTTTTCACCTATTTTTATATAAGCTTTGATGGGGATGTAATTTTCTGATGATTTTTTTCCTCCCTACCAATAGGGCAGTTGTTAGTGAACAAAAAAATTGTAAATCCACGAAAATTTAAATGCAACTAAAAGATTTCGGGAAATTCGATTCTGGAAATCGCGTTTTCAATCTCAATTTTATAATTGAAAAATTTGAATGATAATGTGAAATCAATAGTAGAGAAGAAAGCCAACTATAAATTTCGTATCGTAGTATGAAATACAAGATAATTTACAATTGTGAATGTAGATTTGTGTTGTCGAACAACAACATTCAGATCAATACACCGATCAAAATACACAAATATCGCAGAGCACTTGCACGAATGAGCTGGAATATACATAAATATACATGGACGAAAAAAAATGAGGTGATGTGATATAAGTTCGACTTCAAAAAGTATACAACTTTTGTAATCGCTAATTTCTGATAACTTTCGAAAAGACTTCTGACAAATGAGTGATTTGAATTCTATTGTGATGTGATGGCTAGAATTATGGCAGGCATAAGAATATACTCATCGTATTTTATTATTCAATTGCATTTTATGCAAATGGATCAGACTTGCATTTATATATAAAGTTATTAATTTTGGATGGACCCCATAATGATTATTTGAAGTATTCTAAACCAGAATTGAATGTTCATTATGCTTGTGTTTCAAAAAATGATTTTTACAATATAAATTCACTATTTGAGAATACATCAGATTTTCTTCAATTTCAGATGGAACTATTCTAAATTTACAACTTTGAGATCCATTTCATGATAATCATCGTCAAACCACACTTACGGTGGATAAAAACAAAGATGAATAATAGGTATGTGTATACAGAATTAGGTACAGCCACTTTCTTCAAACAATGTATTCTGACCGTACGAGTATCTAACCCGGAAATAAATGATATTCAAAATCTGTGCCAAAATCTGAATAGCAATCTAACTGGTTCACATACTATATTCACGATTTATTACCCAAATTTGAATTTTCGATTGTGTTCTGATTATTTGCGTGGGTCTGAAACACAATTAGTTGTTCGGAAAGATTCCAACAGGTTACCAGCTTTACTTCCTCTCCACCTGACATACAATTTTCAATAAATCATAATACTTACGTTATGATTGTGGTTAAGAATTTTTTTCTGGCCCGATTATTTGAGACTATGACCTTGAACCGAACACGTTCAGCTGAAATAAATATTATGAGTAGGTATTGTTTGACATCCTCCAATTAGCATTGACCACAAACTTGTTTTGACTTTTTTCAGATCTTTCAGCAAGTTCGTTTCCATGAATTGAAACCTATTAATTTTTATTGTCAACTCATCCATTCTATAATTCTGTACTCTGTACTAAAAATTGTTTGAGCATTTCCTACTGTCACTAATATGAAGGCATACATATTTCTATTTTACTGATCGATATAGTGGTAGCAGTGGCACTCTCTTTCTTTCCACCATCAATCACCGGGCGCTGTGAGTAAGCTCGATTTTAGCGGAAAATTCTCTAAAGTTTTGCCAGGATAATAATTACATGATATCTGAAAGGAAGAAAAGTTCATGGTAGCTTTTCTTTCAGATTTAATAACAGTTTTGACAACTCACTGAGATGACAAACTCACTAAATTGAGAAATGATAACTCACTGAGAAAGAGTTTAAAGGAACAAGGAATTTTTGCAACCAATCAATCAATTAATCAATATATGTATGTATATTGATTGTTTCCTTGAAACAGATGTTGTGCAATCATAAACAAGAAGAAAGGTCTAACTCATAAGGTATAATTCATAATAGTGTTGGCAGCGTTCCATCATTTTTTTGAGAATAATCTTTCAATTATTGAGTGCTGTGAAATGTGACAAATCAGAATTTACTCCTCATGAAAAGAGTACCAAGTAGTTCGTTTCAGTTAACAATGTAATATACCATAAAACGCGAAGAAAATTGAAATGTTCAGGTATGAATGGACCAAAATTTATAGATGTACGACTTGAAAAAAACTAACACTGTATGGCATTAATAATTTGGTCAAGAATCTCAGTTGACAGAATCATTAGTGTACAGATATGATCTCAGTCCAACAAGATAGAGACCCTACATTTATTTCGCAGTGGATATCTTCATCCGGTACATTCGGAGGTATATCCAGATCTGACACCACCGGGCAGACATCCAAAAATATTTAACAAGAATAGGTCAGACAATATTGAACAAATGAAAGATTTCTTCTTCAACGCTTTATTTTTCCTGTGCATGTCTTGGCAGTAGTTGCATAAATTTCCATATCACTTGGCATTACTGAATTTTCATTGATAGTTCCTAATGAGTATGGAAAAGTATACCGGGTGTTTCATAAATATAACATAAATTAATCAGGCAACAACAGAATGATGACCAATTCGAGTTATGTATGTGGTACTCGAGAATTTATAAGAATACTTTTATCACCGATCATTCTCTTCATTATGAGAAGAGCTGTGCGATTTTTTTGGTTTGAACACTCATTTTACCATGTAATAGTACTCACTAGGTGATTAAAAGTACATCGTTGTTGGATGAAGACCATAAGGAGTGATACAGAATGGCATTAGTGGTGTTGAGGAGATTTACCTTGAAGATATATTGAAGAAAGCGTCAATAAACTGAGAGAAACTATGGTCGAAGACCTGCTTATCATCTCTAAATGATCGGCCATCGGCCAGGTCGAATGTCAAATGATGCGAAACATCTTGTATTGGAAACAACTAACATATTAATGTTACTGGCGCACTGGAAAAATAGACAAATCAACAAGCGAATGCAACTCTCGAATGTAATTAGCATAATGTCTAGTCGAAAATATCTGAAAATTCGAAAGCACAGACTGGATCGGGAATCTCGTGAGTCGCAAGAAATACAGGGTCTTGAATACCGTAACCAATGTAGTAGTTACATTTAAAATCCAACGTTGCTTCTGCAACTATGGAATATAATAATCTGTCACTGTGGGAAATTCGTAGCCATCTTTCAATACTACTAAGCTCACTTCTTCTTATCATTTCACCGAGAGAATCTGATTCAATGTTGTATCAATATACTGAAGATTGATTCTCATGTTTTTTTTTTATCTGTGGACAACACGAAAGGGAAACCTATGATGTTCGAAGAACATCGTGTTAGCCAGCGGTGGAATTTTGGGAAAGAAGAAAGGTGTTGGAATTTTTCTTGAAAGTTTGGAGGTTGTAAGCATCAGGAAAAACTTCACTAGGCAAAGAATTCCATAACTTTGTCGTTCTATTGAGGAATGATGCTTGGTATAGCGATGTTCGACAGGTCTCGAGCCTGACAGTGTAGGGGTGACCAGTTTGAGCTCGTCTGGTTTGTCTACTAGGCATCGCGCGTGGTGGCATAATATATTATATTTCCGTTGAGCACCACCCGTGAAAGTACCTATAAAAAAGGCATAGATCGCCGACCTTTCTACGATGATCTAGAGAGGTGAATTATTTGGTGAGTGTTGTGTCATCGACTAGGCGAATAGCTCTCTTCTGAATTGAATCTAAGAGCTTTAGCGAATGTTTGTGGGCTGAGCTCCAAACATGTGAACAGTACTCCAGGACAGGTCGAATTTGTGCTTTGTAGATCGTGAGCAGCTGCTGGGATGTGAAGTATCTCTTCGCACGGAAAAGAAAACCGAGTTTTTGTGAAGCAGTCTTCGCAATGGACCTCACATGATCGTCCCATGAGAGAGCACTGTTGGTGGTGACACCCAGCATGGATATTGACGACCTCATAGGAACAGTGGTGGTACCCGACATCATCAAATTGGGCATTGTGTGATCAGCCTTCTTGGTGAACATACAAGCTTGAGTTTTAGTTGCATTGAACTGTACTGTTTTTGAGCTGTCATAATTAAGCAATGACTCAGATTCCATGTATAATTGACTGAATTTCTGATAGTAGTATGCAAGCAGTTGCTTATGAAAAATGAATCATGAGACGAATATTGTTCGTGGCGAAAATCACATATCGTACGGTTTGTATGAATCAGTGATATATCAAATCATGTTCTATAATGAATCAGCAGCGTTAAATATAGGTACCACAGATCGATAGTGGATTTAGAAAAGCTCACATTTTTTCCGTGTCCTTAATGCATATCAGTGTTGTTGAAGTGGTTTTGTCAGTTGCTCATTATTTCCGAGAACATTCGAGACTCGATATCTATGAATACCTATATATTGTGAATGAGTTATAACAATGCGATATTTTCTTCATTAGACTCATTAAGTGAATTGTGGTATTGCTGACTTATTTCTGGTGGAGCGTATGTATTTTTCTTCTTTTTCATTACTACTTTTTTTTTATTATTTTATATATATTATTACTTTTTTATTCTACTAATACCCAATGCACATCGTACCTCTCTCTATCAAAAAAGTCATCTCTATTTAGGACCTAAATTATTCGATGAGTTAGACGAAGCAATTAAACTCTCACCAAACATAAATATTTTCAAATCTGCTCTGAAAAGAAGTCTCCTCGAGAAAAATTGCTACACCATCGACGAATTTTTAAGCTGACCTGCGATTTTACAATATTAATTATAGTTATATATATATATATTTTTATTTATACAACTGTACACCTTTCCTTTCTGTCTTCCTTATTTACGAAAGAACATGTTTTCTGTAATTCTTACATTTAACTCCCTGTGACTTTTTCCTAGTCATTGTACACTGTAACTGCCTTGGCTTCCGCATCGTACTTTTTAACTAGTGAAATAAATATTATTATTATTATTATTATTATTATTATTATTATTATTATTATCGATCTTCAATTGCTTTCATTCCTGAGTCCTGAGATTTGAAGGATGGGTAGCAATGAGGACATATCAGCTGACAGCTGATTTATCTCAAGTGTGATTTAACCGTTTCTTGTATTACTGCATATTACTTTGCAGCGATATCATATCGCTATACTGTGATATAAATGATGAATCTCAAGAATATCGATTTTATTCACAACCGTATGTGTAAAGCTGTCATTATTAACGTCATTGAAGGTTGGGAAGTGTCACATTACACGCACCTCAACTTCCCAACCTCACTTTTCGCCCTTATTTCCCGCGAATTTAATATCCGACTTTATCTGTCATTTATTTATATTGGTGACAATTGTATACCTTCTAGTCACTGTAACAATATATCTACTTGATTATTCTGAGAAAACTGCGTTCTTGGTAATTTGTCATTGAATGTAATATTTTAGGTATGTTCAGATCGACGAATATTCGGTGATCTCATTGAGTATGACTATACTGATGCCATCAGATCCTAACCGATCTGATTTTGATCTCAGTTCTTTTTTGTACTTTTTGCATTACGTATAAATTTGTTGATATTCTCCTTTTACCACATGATAGAAGCGAACTCTAGTTTCGGCCTGAGTAGAGAATAACACAAAGTAAATTGATTTGATCGTATTATTGTTGGAAAAGCATTTAGTCAGTCTGATTACGAATCCTAAAATCCGAATAGTAAATTCCACATTTGTTATTGAATGGTTGGCAAACGAGAACTGTGAGCTATACGTTACTCCAAGATCTTTTAGAACATCACAAGTTTCAACTGGCAATTAGGGCTAATTGTCAGTTTGAAATAGCATTTATTAATTTAAACTGACAATTAGTGCTAATTGTCAGTTCCAACTGACAATTATAAAAAAAAGTCATCATGTCCGTTTAGCGTCTTCGTGTATTTATATTTCATGTGGAATTTATTAATCTCACCCTTTTTGAACTCGGAAAGCCACCATGAGTGTAAGTACTGATCAACGTTGTTTTCTGCAAAGGGCTCGAAACCTTTTTTTGACGACTGTTATTCAACACAATTCATAATGTTACCAAAAGAATCCCATTTCGACGTGTATGTGATACAGGTATCATAGACGAATAGAGAATTTCTTTTTTAGGTATCTAAAGGTATTATTTCAAGCGCAGTAACATTTTGGGGCAGATCACGAAATCTGTCCTTACTACAAATATATTGAAATGATTTTTAATAACTTCTACTTTATTTTTTAGAAACGAGGAGAGAAAATCCCACGAAAAAAAAAAACGAAAAATGAATGTATGATGTTTTTAAGTTAAGAAACGTCGACAATTGAACGACTGATTTTCTTCGACCGAATTCCCGCCAACTCGACAATCCTTTTTCAAAAAAAAAGTACAATCCTCTGAGTATGAAACAATAAAATTAAGAAACGTCGAAAATTGAACGACTGGTTTTCTTCGACCGAATTCCCGCCAACTCAACAATCCTTTGAAAAAAAAAATACAATCCTCTGAGTATGAAACAATAAAATTGAGAAACGTCGACAATTGAACGACTTGTTTTTCTTCAACCGAATTCCCACCAACTCAACAATCCATTAAAAAAAATACTATCCTCTGAGTATGAAACAGTCAAGTTTCAAGTTGAAAAACGTCGACAATTGAGCGATTGGTTTTCTTCTACTGAATTCCCGTCAACTCAAAAATTCTTTTTCTAAAAAAAAAATACAATCCTCTGAGTATGAAACAATAAAATTAGGAAACGTCGACAATTGAACACTGGTTTTTTTTGATAGGATTACTGCCAACTCAACAATCCTTTTTCAAAACAAAAAAAAAAATACAATCCTTTGAGCATGAAACAATGAAGTTAAAAAACGTCGACAATTGAACGACTGGTTTTCTTAGACCGAATTCCCGCCAACTCAACAATCCTTTGAAAAAAAGAAATACAATCCTCTGAGTATGAAACAATAAAATTAGGAAACGTCGACAATTGAACGACTGGTTTTCTCAGACCGAATTCCCGCCAACTCAACAATCCTCTTTGAAAAAAAAAAAATACAATCCTCTGAGTATAAAACAATAAAATTAAGAAACGTCGACAATTGAAAGACTGGTTCTCTTTTTTCTTCGACCGAATTCCCGCCAACTCAACAATCCTCTTTAAAAAAAAATACAATCCTCTGAGTATGTAACAATAAAATTAAAAAACGTCAACAATTGAACACTGGTTTTTCTCGACCGAATTCCCGCGAACTCAACAATCCTTTTTCCAAAAAAAAAAAAAAATACAATCCTCTGAGTATGAAACAATAAAATTAGGAAACGGCGACAATTGAACGACTGGTTTTCTTCGATCGGATTACTGCCAACTCAACAAATCTTTTTCAAAAAAAAAAATACAATCCTTTGAGCATGAAACAATGAAGTTGAAAAACGTCGACAATTGAACGACTGGTTTTCTTAGACAGAATTCCCGCCAACTCAACAATCCTCTTTGAAAAAAAAAATACAATCCTCTGAGTATAAAACGATAAAATTAAGAAACGTCGACAATTGAAAGACTGGTTTTCTTTTTTCTTCGACCGAAATCCCGCCAACTCGTCAATCCTTTTTCCCCCCCCCCAAAAAAAACCTTCAATCAATTAAAAATGAAAAATCTCTATTTTTCCAGATGATGAAGACCACGATGGCGCCGGACTACCGGCTCGGTTACGCTTGCTCGACGCTGTCGTCGGAGACGTTGAGCGGCAGCTGCGGCAGCAGGAGCAACCGCGTGCGGACCGTCAGGCTGGCGAGGAGGGGCGCCCCCGCTCGCGCCCCGCTCGGGTTCGCCCTGCGGGGCGGCCACGAGCACGGCACTGGCTTCTTCGTGTCGCACGTCGAACCCGACTCCGAGGCGCACGCGCATGGCTTGAGGGTGAGTTCTTTCTTTCTTTCTTTCTTTCTTTCTTTCTTTCTTTCTTTCTTTCTTTCTTTCTTTCTTTCTTTCTTTCTTTCTTTCTTTCTTTCTTTCTTTCTTTCTTTCTTTCTTTCTTTCTTTCTTTCTTTCTTTCTTTCTTTCTTTCTTTGATGCGATCAGAAAGTCATTTCTATTTAACTTAGATCTGCATAATAAATATTAGAATATTCACAACATAACCCTCGCAACAGTAGGAGTGGGAAAATTTATCGATATATTATTATTTATCGATAATGGGATTTTCTCTCCTCGTTTCTAAAAAATAGAGTAGAAGTTATTAAAAATTATTGCAATATATTTGTAGTAAGGACAGATTTGAGATCTGTCCCAAAATGTCACTGCGCTTGAAATTAAACCTTTAGATACCTAAAAGAGAAATTCTCTATTGGTCAGTGACCCCTTGTTTTTGAAAAATTTGGAAATACAAATATATTTGATAAGAATAAAACCTCTACTTATCTTGGTGGACTTTTCGGGAACGAATCTGCTCCCGTTCTCAACACAATTGAAATATTTTTCTCTTCGCAAAATTTTTCAATGTTTTTGGTTTCGACACTGAAAAGTGACAATTTGGTAGACGGAGGAATTCTGGTTATAAGGTGTTTTCATTAATTGATATCGAATTAATGAATTAATGAATTCCTCCGTCTGCCAAATTGTCACTTTTCAGTGTCAAAATTTTACGAAGAGAAAAATATTTCAATTGTGTTGAGAACGGGAGCAGATTCGTTCCCGAAACGTCCACCAAGATAAGTAGAGGTTTTATTCTTATTAAATATATTTGTATTTCCAAATTTTTTCAAAAACAAGGTGTCACTGACCAATAGAGAATTTCTCTTTTAGGTATCTAAAGGTTTAATTTCAAGCGCAGTGACATTTTGGGGCAGATCCTAAATCTGTCCTTACTACAAATATATTGCAATGATTTTTAATAACTTCTACTCTATTTTTTAGAAACGAGGAGAGAAAATCCCATTAAAAGCTGAAAAATGAATATACCACCTCCTCGAAGAACTTACAGACAGTATTTAAAAAAATTATCGATCGATAATATCGATAATCTTGGAAATTATCGACATTTTCGATATTATCGATATAATCGAAATTATTGATATTATCGATATTATCAGAGATATCAGTGTTCCATTTTGAATGTGGAAGATTAGTCAGCCGGTGAAGCCAGAAATACTGAAACAATTACTGTCTAAATATTCTTTCTGAACAGGCTACCAAACCTATCGAATTTCATTCCGATTGTTCCTAAAAACAGGATCAAAACAAAAGTGCTAGTCTAATCTATTGATATCCGGTATGATATAAAAAATGGGGACCATTTTGCTTAATCCCAAACCGTTCAGAATTCACAAGATATCAAAAATACAATAAATTTCTTGTTCCGAACTTTATCATAACACAGTATGAAAAAATGCAGCCAAATTGTAATCGAAGGAAGATTTACAATATCTGGGCAATGCCATGGGTCGAAGTAATACTTAGCCGACGAAAATCAACATCAGTGATATTGGGATTATCAAAACTATCAGCAGTTATCGATATTATCGAAATATCGATAAGATCGATTATTTTGACAATATCCATAATATTGATAATTCCTATAGTATCTATAATTTCGATGATATCAATAATATCGATAATATCGATAATTTCGATGATATCAATAGTATCGATAATATCGATACATTATGATTATCGATAATCGATATTTCAAAACTGTTATCGCCCACCCCTACACAACAGCATATTAACTTTTTTTTTCCGTTGTGTTGTAAATATTTTGATATTTATCATCCAGATCTGAGTCGAATAGGAATATTACATACTCATATGAGGACAGTATAACACATTATTATCTGTAATAGTTGTTTATCCATGAAAGAAAACCTAAAAATGAATATCCTCTTATCATGACACTCGACATTTATTCAGGGAGGTTTATATACTCTGGGTAGCCATCATTGATATATCTCTATTAAGGCGATCAAACTCCACATCATACTCTACTCTACTCACGAGAGTGAGCTAATAAACTCAGTGCTGCCAACTCAGCTATTTTATGGCTAGTTCTAGCTATTTTTTCTAGCAATTGGCTCTCGACGATTTTTTCTGCGTATAAAATTGATCACTGACATAAAAAATTTTTTCTTTGCATTTTGGGTCCACCTCTACGAAAGCTCTGGAGTGCCAATGCGAAGAAATAAAAAGTCGAAATTTCGACTTAACAACACGAAATTTCGACTTACTAACACGAAATTTCGACTCACTGCCACGCAATTTCGACATACTATAACTCGAAATGTCGAGTTGAATTCGACTTCAAACCACCGTAGGCTTAACAACACGAAATTTCGACTTACTATCTCGAAATTTCGATTTTCTAACATGAAATTTCGATTTACTGCCACGAAATTTAGTGTTGATGAGTCGAGATTTCGTGTAAGTAGGTCGAAATTTTGAGTTATAGTATGTCGAAATTTCGTGTTAGTAAGTCGACATTTTGACTTTTTATTTTTTCGCATTGGCACTCCAACGCTTTCGTACACCTCCGAATCAGCAGTTTTCAATCGAAATATTCATTTACAATTTCTCAAAACTGGGTGACATGTAAGTAATTGACTGAAAATAAGTTTTGTCAATAGAAAAAATATCAGGTCCTCAAAATTTGCAGATAGGCATCACTTATCTACTCTTTTGAAATCTTGATTTTTTTACAGTACGACAAGTTTTAAAATAAACTATATCGAAAGTGATATTCGGTTGCACACATTCGCAAATTTAATGAGATATACGAAATGGGATCAACCATGAATTGGATCATACATAATCTGAAAAAATTATATCTTCAGCTTCAAGGTTGAATCTAATGAAAAATAGTGAATGTAATTCATGGGCGAGTACTTTATCATTAGAATTCGTTACGTTTTATGAATATAAAATTCTCTCATATTAAAGAAAACCCAATTTCCACACTAGTAATGTCATGTAATATTCGGAGTCCGTGATGTTCAGATCTTCGCAGCATATCTAATAGAGTTTTATTTTACAGGTTGGAGATCAAATCATTCGAATAAACGGTTTCACAATAGAAGATGCTGTCCACAAAGAGGTACTCCAGTTGATATCGACCCATACACACCTCACTCTCAAAGTCAGAAGTAAGTTGGAATTATTGAATTCGAAAAGGTTCTTGAACTTATTGTTCACTTCGGTATAATCTCTGCTTCCGTAGACACGAACAGCTGTATGCAAAAGGGAAATGCCTGATTATTAAGTGTAAGACAAACATCAGATACATAACTCACGGTTAATCTGAAATGTGGGTATACTTGTGGAATTTTTCAAATTCTAGTTTACTATCAGATTAACTTCACTGAAGAAGATGAGAGGATTTAGAAAAGAGAGAGAGAGAGAGAGAGAGAGAGAATTAGGAACTATTCAATATGAATTCAGGGATACCAAGTTTCATCACCAGACGAGCTCAGGCTGGTCACACCTACACTGTCAGGCTCGAGACCTGTCGAACATCGCTATACCAAGCATCATTCATCAATAGAACGGCAAAGTTGTGGAATTCTTTGCCTAGTGAAGTCTTTCCTGATGCTTACAACCTCCAAATTTTCAAGAAAAATTCCAACACTTTCCTTCTCTCCCAAAATTCCACCGCTGGCTAACACGATGTTCCTTGAACATTGTAGGTTTCCCTTTCGTGTTGTCAACAGATAAAAAAAAGTTTTATAGAAGTTTATGGACTATTTCCAAGACATGCACGGGCCAAATGAAGTGAAGGAGCGTCCACCTTTCTACGATGTTCTAGAGAGGTCAATGAATTCATGAGTGTAGTGTCACTTGCCTTCACTTTTTTGTATCAGGCACATCTACTCGCCTTTCTTCTTTTGCGATGGACATTCGGAAGATAACGTGATATTTCTCTCGTAACGGACCCTAGAACAGTCCCAATATGCTGTGAATCTTGTCCGAATATGTTGGAATTTTTTTGCCATCCATATACCTAATACGATTCCTAATCACAATTCACAATTCAAATGTCATTTTCATTTCGATAACGTTCTTCCTGATATTCAATTCCCGGTATTATAAATAGTTGAGCATTATTCACGATGCTCGGCCAAATTGAAAATGATACTACATGGAAATTAATATATCTAGGATATATTCAATTGGATGAAAAGACAAAAAATATACGAATGAATTACATTCGATGATATGATTATATACATCATTCTCTAGGAGCTTAGATATAGTTATTCTGAGGAAAGATCATTTTCAAATTGCCCGAGCAGTATTATTGAGGCCCAATCAATCACATTGCCCACAACATACAGGGTGAGTCAAAAATGTGAACCGAGCTTTCTGGGGGTGATAGAACATTGAAAAATAAGTGTAGTTTGATGATTAAACTCATGGCCCGAAATGCATATTAAGGGAGATATATCCTTCCAAAGTTGATAAAATTAAAATAATTTCTCCGCATAACTTCTGAACGATGAAAGCCACCCGATTGAAATTTTGTGCATGAATGTATGTTGTCGAAATACATTTTTTCAGCACACTTCCACATTTCTGATATTCTTATAAAGGGTGTTTTCAGAGGGTGAGTCATGATTTTTTGTAGAAAACTTGTTTCCCTGTATTATTTTCGGTGAAAAAACAGGAGCATTTGATGGAGCGAGGAAAATTACATGAAAAAGGTACTTTTATTCAAATACGAAAAATTGAGCCGTTCGTGAGATATTTGAGTTTTTGTAGGTACATGATATCAGCAGATTGATTTTATTCATCGCGAGATTCATCGGTATAACGATATTTCAGCAGCATTTGCATTTCCGAAGCACTCGCCAAGCATTAGAAGCATATCAGTTTGTTCAGAGAACGAATATAATATTATTTATATTTCTTAAAATCTCAGTTGATAATCGCAGTGATAAATGACACAGAAAAACCACACGAACAAATCGACTACAACAATGTTAACTCGAATGTTGATGATATGAACGTCAAAATTGAGAACAAAATTTTTCATCATGACCTGCTAAAATATTGTTACCGATGAATCTCGCGATGAATAAAATCAATCTGCTGATAACATGTAACTACAAAAACTCAAATATCTCACGAACGGCTCAATTTTTTGTATTTGAATAAGTGTACCTTTTTCATGTTATTTTCTTCGCTCCATCAAATGCTCCTGTTTTTTCACCGAAAATAATACAGGGAAAAGAGTTTTTTGACAAAAAATCATGGCTCACCCTCTGTAAACACCCTTTATAACAATATCAGAAATGTGGAAGTGTGACGAAAAAATGTATTTTGACAACATACATTCATGCACAAAATTTCAATCGGGTGGCTTTCATCGTTCAGAAGTTATATGCAGAGAAATTATTTTAATTTTATCAACTTTGGAAGGATATATCTCCCTTAATATGCATTTTGGGCCATGAGTTTAATCATCAAACTACACTTATTTTTCAATATTCTATCACCCCCAGAAAGCTCGGTAGACATTTTTGACTCACCTTGTATAAATGCATTGTTGGATTGAATGCTTTTTTGATCTTTCATAGCAGAGTCAACATAACCTGAACTGGGCAACGTATTCAGTAATTTCGTACGTATATAGTGAGGTAATTTTCATGAAAAAAAAATAGTTACCTAGTCTTAGGATATCAGGGTTGCCATGGAATACGTGAACGAACCACTACCTATTCCTCTTTTTCATACTAACGACATCTAAATCTACTTGACCTTGCTTCGCCTCTGAATAAATTCTTCGGTATTCTCTAGGTAATTGGTATCAGGTTGAAGATAATTATAGGTTCCCCGTACAGACTCAGATGGTATTTATATTACGATTCTCCGACAGACGTTCTCCCAGGTGTGCACGCTATTTGCGATGGGACGAAACGGTATAATACACATACATAAATTTCAGTTTTTCTTCAGTCGATTCAGTTCGACCTGACAACATTCGCGCCATTGGTGGTCCAGAGTAACAACAATGGATTTATAGCAGGCACAGGATAAGAATGGCTTCGATTGATAAATATACGAGAAATATACGAGAGAACAGAAAATATGCAGAGTTATCAATGATACACGAATTACGAATACTTTGGAAATACCTTCGATCATTGAACAGACTAGATAAGTAATCCACAGCACTGGCAATACAGTTTGTTTGGAAGCAACATCTATAGTATCTATCTTTGTCTAAACAAGGATAGCAGAACCTGATTCTCCCAGCACCAGTGCCGTGTTGTCAGAGGGGTCGAATTTATTATTAATTCATGATGAAACCAAATTGAAAATCCGTAACAATTTCAGTAGTACTTTTCAGCATTTCTTGGTGGGAAAATAAACAATGACAAGACACTGTCTCAGCTGACCTATGGGTATAATCAATATAATCTAATCAATTCAATTTAAAATTCATTTTTATCCATTCCATTTGGGAAAATGCTTCAAAATCTCGTATGATACGACAATGGTAACTCACCGATGAAATAACGTGTTTTGATCGCCAGTTCAATTTGTCTTTAACACACCTCACAACGTCTCACCATTATATCAAATCACCAAAATAGGAAATAAACTGAGTTTGCTGGGGAATTCTGCGTACACAAAACTAAACACAAGTTGAATAATATCGATAAATCAAAACGTAAATAATGACAGATACCAAACAAAGCAATAATCGCCGTCGACTGTCAATATCAAATGGCGGTGTTGCAACGTTGAGCAAAAAGTATTCACGATACCCATGCTGGTCCTCGAGCCCCCAAGAAAGTAAAATTGCTGAGTCTCAGAATAATGTAGCAATCTTCTATTAATCAGAACTGATTCATAATCGTCATGACCCAAATTTATTATATAATTATATTATTTGTGCATTGAACTACATGAATTCATAAAAGACTTTAAATATTATGAACTATTTATCACTTTTTGATGATTGGATATGACAACACTGGCGACGATTGGGTACTAATATTATGATAATTCTGAGAATTCATGTTAGCTTCAGAATATTTGTTTTGTGATCCTTCTAGTGGGTTTGTTGTTCGGAGGGAAATACTGACTGGAAGGATATGATTCGTTGAAGAAAGAATTATATCGAATGATCTTCACTACTCTCGAAGGAGATATTCGCAAAGCAGTAACTGAAGCTAAACTAAAGACATGGGACACTACTATAAAACATTAAATTATACTTTTGTCCCATATGGTGAATACGCCGTGACCCATAGCTGATGGTGGTGATGTAGATCCCAAAAACATAATGACATTGAATTTCATATAGCGATGTTGAGTGTGAATTGGTTCTAACAAGATAAACTTCTAGCTATCAATCATGCGAATTGGGATGTTACGACAAAGGCGAATTTAGCATGAATCAGTCGAATTCAATCAGTAGCCATCATTATATTCAATACGAAGTCAGGATTATTTTGTTAGCTTATGTGAATGGATGTGTTACTTTTATTGAGTTGATCTTCACCAAGTGGTGCTCCATGTGATTTGTATATTTATATATATAGTTGATGAAATTATTTTGTAATCTTACGAACTACCTCTTGTTCATTGGTGTCAATTCAGGATACATTTGGTTGAATTTTCTGCAAGTTCTGGCAATGATCACATTGTCCGTGTATAATAAATAACTTCGTTTGAATAATCGATATTCGCGTTCATTCTGGGAGATTTTTTGGAACACTGTCAATAACAATTACTGAATTACTCATTTATGTTACCGAACTGTCATGAGTTTGATATTTTCATGGCTATCTAAAATTAACTTTCTCATAAAATCATATTTTTCACAAAAAGCGGCTTTATTGAGAAAACTTGATGATTTAGATATAGGGACATGCTATGTCATCTTGTAGCATTTTTATTCGTCTTTCAATTTATTGATTAAAAAACAGTGGGTACCATTTGAAAAAATGAACTTCTGACCACTTGTATGAACAACGGATATAATAATAATTTCAGCACGCCCTGTATGATATGGAGGCGACTTCCCGGTGTAAATTGAATACATCAAGCCTGTCCAAACCACCACTGAAATATCAACTCTTTATGATTCGAGAGCCCTGATTTACACAAGTTCAATTAGGGATATGTTTTGGATCATATTTAACACAAATTATTTTTTATCTCGAAAAGCGATAGAGATAGGTATAGGTATTTATCAACAAAAGAGTATTGTAATTGAAAGGCAATTCTAAAAATTTGTTAATATACGGGTGTTCCATTTAAAAAAATGAAGTTGCTAGGACTTTTTGATAGAAACGGCAACGTCGCAATTTCGAAAATATTTTAGATCGATAGAACAGGTGATAAAATGTGAGTTGCGAAATTTTCAGAAAAATCCTGCGTTGCGTTCTCCATAAACGTCTAACGTACCATCGACCGTGAGCTACCCTGTATATGAGTATATTTACTCAATGTTCATGTAACAATCATTATAGGTGTACTTTTATTTTATTTATATTTTACATGGTCGTGTGTATTTCAACTATCTTTTATTTATTATTCTAGATTTTACTGACAATACAAAATACAAGCTTAGGTTCTTTAGACATAATTTCCAAATCCGCTTGTTCTAACATCCTCTAGTTGATTTTTTACAAAACATTTTTGCCCTGAAGAACATTGAAATGTCATTTTGTTATTTCTTGCTAGGATGAGTAAGCTTTATGAATATTGCGACTGAAGTAGATCCGATTTTAGAGCATGCTCTTGATGAAAATGCATTATAAAAATAGGCGGAAAGCAAGGTAATTCAAATTCAAACCTCACCATTGACATCTTGGAAACCACAAGCGGTACGAAAAAGTGGCAATCAGGACAAATTTGGAACATCGGAGTAGTTCAGAAAAAAAGATTGATCATTTCGTTGCAAATTTCTCAGCGATATTTGACACGATAATGCAAAACTAGGAACATAATTTCATCGCACCAGTTACACCGGAATACTTTCAGATTTCATTCGACGTTTCATCTTTGGGCTACCACCATAAATTTTTCTTAAAAAACGAAATACGAAATTGTTGTTATTTCGTATGTTCCTTCTGATTCCAGGTTCGCTCGCATCTTCTGTCTTCTGGGAAAACCTGCATGATATACAGGGTGAGTCAAAAATGTGTACCGAGCTTTCAGGGGGTGATAGACCATTGAAAAATAAGTGTAGTTTGATGATTAAACTCATGGCCCAAAATGCATATTGAGGGAGATATATCCTTCCAAAGTTGATAAAATCAAAATAATTTCTCCGCATAACTTCTGAACGATGAAAGCCACCCGATTGAAATTCTGTGCATGAATGTATGTTGTCAAAATACATTTTTTCGTCGCACTTTCACATTTCTGATATTGTTATAAAGGGTGTTTTCAGGGGGTGAGTCATGATTTTTTGTAGAAAACTTTTTTCCCTGTATTATTTTCGGTGAAAAAACAGGAGCATTTGATGGAGCGAAGAAAATTACATGAAAAAGGTACTCTTATTCAAATACAAAAAATTGAGCCGTTCGTGAGATATTTGAGTTTTTGTAGGTACATGATATCAGCAGATTGATTTTATTCATCGCGAGATTCATCGGTAACAATATTTTAGCAGGCCATGATGAATAATTTTGTTCTGAATTTTGACGTTCATGTCATCAACATTCGAGTCAACATTGTTGTAGTCGATTTGTTCGTGTGGTTTTTCTGTGTCATTTATCACTGCGATTATCAACTGAGATTTTAAGGTTATTCGTTCTCTGAACAAACTGATATGCTTCTAATGCTTGGCGAGTGCTTCGGAAATGCAAATGCTGCTGAAATATCGTTATACCGATGAATCTCACGATGAATAAAATCAATCTGCTGATATCATGTAACTACAAAAACTCAAATATCTCACGAACGGCTCAATTTTTTGTATTTGAATAAGAGTACCTTTTTCATGTAATTTTTTTAAAAAAAAATCATGACTCACCCTCTGAAAACACCCTTTATAACAATTTCAGAAATGTGGAAGTGTGACGAAAAAATGTATTTTGACAACATACATTCATACACAAAATTTCAATCACGTGGCTTTCATCGTTCAGAAGTTATGCGGAGAAATTATTTTAATTTTATCAACTTTGGAAGGATATATCTCCCTTAATATGCATTTTGGGCCATGAGTTTAATCATCAAACTACACTTATTTTTCAATGTTCTATCACCCCCAGAAAGCTCGGTACACATTTTTGACTCACCCTGTATAGTTAGAAGCGAGTCGTTAGATATCGTTCAGATTTATTGTACTATTTCGAATCGAAGTTGTTTTTTGTCCCACAATAACTAAACGCCAACTGGAACTGAGCTGAAATCTCGCGTACATCAACCCATTCATCATGTTGTGAGGATATCGCAAGTTACGGGTATAATATGATATTCCAAGAAGTAAGACCAGTTTTACCACAAAAAAGCTCATTTGACTTCCGTCGACATGGTTAGAGAACGAGAGTTGTGGAAGATACAATCAACGATACTGGTATAGCAAATATATAATCAATAGCATTAATTTCTGACTCCAGCAGAAGTCAGAATTCATGTGTTCTTTCAAAGAACTGAATGCGATAGATTATCGAGAGTAAATATCACATCAGGAACATTTTCATAGGTAGATATACAGGGTGTGCCATTTTTTTGTAACAGTACCACAACATCTCGAAGATATTTGGTCTTCCTATCACACTAATTCAACCCTCTAGGAATTGACAACACGAAAGGGAAACCTATAATGTTCGAGAAACATCGTGTTAGCCAGCGGTGGAGTTTTGGGAGAGAAGGAAGGTGTTGGAATTTTTCTTGAAAGTTTGGAGGTTGTAAGCACCAAGAAAGACTTCACTAGGCAAAGGATTCCACAACTTTGCCGATCTATTGATCTCGAGCCTGACAATGTAGGGGTGACCAGCCTGAGCTCGTCTAGTTTGCTTTTAATGAAATATGATTCAGATTATCTCTCCAATTTGGATGATTTTTGTTGTTGTTTCGGTTCTCTTGTGTCCATCGAGAACTGTGTGGATTTCGAAGTGAATCGCCTTGGAACTTCATTTTTCGAAAACAATACATTTCACATTTATTAATTGAAGTAACATTTCAAACCGGCGCTGTTCCTTAAAAATATTATGTCAGTCGTCAACTTAAATTGATAAATGTAAAATTGTGTGTTTGAGACATGAAGTTTTTTTACGTGAAAACTTTCACGCGTATATGTTAACTTGACATTTTTATCTTGAAAAATTTTTTCCTTGTACTGTTGAAGTTCCAGCTACGAAAAACTGACTCATCCTGTATATCTACGTCATTGATGATTGAATTATGGGTTCATAGCCAATGACAGTGTCCTATGAAAAGATCTTGACTGGAAATCCTGATTTTTTTTTAATCTATGAAAATTGGGGTGAAATTCTGTATCAGCTGCCGATTTCTCATATGTTGATGATTTTCGTCTAGTCAGTTCGTTATAAATGCATGATTATAAATCAAGTGCAATATATTTCATATTAACAATATACATTTTTCCAACTCTCACATGTAATCATATGTTATACGAATAGGTGAAAATACAAGTTCATAATAACATTTTACTTTTATACCCATAGAAATAATTTGGTTTTATGAGCAGTTGTTCTCACTCGAAATTTAAGTGTAACTGAATTATATAATTATGATGTACATTCAAGTTCACCATGTGGAAGTTGATATGCTCGAAAACCTTTCACTCTTTCTCTTTCATCACCATTTTGAATGAACAAATTATGAGAATTCACAAAAGTACACATAGTTTCTTGTCTAACTACTCATTTGAATTCCTCGGAATAACTACACAGTATTTTTATTGACTGTTTTTGATTGTAAATGAGAAGGACCAGTATTACTGCATTTTTATTTCTCGCTTAAATTCCGAGTTGCACCTCTGAATAACAATAATAATATATTACTAGTAATATTATTTTAAGGAGAAGTCTCATGAAATCAGTGAATGATTTCAAAGGATTTTGAATTAGCTCAAGCTCAGAATGTTACATATTTCAATATTGATTAGTTTTATACAGGGTGTCCTTAAAAGGTCTTTACAAAAAGCTACCACATATTCTTCAGACCAAAACAATTCGATACAAGCAAACTTACCTCAGTGAAAAGTTGCTTAGTTTGGGCGCTAGACGGCTCTGAAGTTGAAATTTTCAAATCGATTTTGCTTCATAACTTTTGAACGGCTCATGAGATTTTTTTCAAATTTGGTACGTTGGCATAGACTCATCGGGCAATGAAACTCATATCATAATCATAATGAATATCATTCCATGGGCGTAGAACTTGATTTTTTCAGTAAATAAACATCTAAAACTCCTACGCCAATGGAAAAAAATTAGTTTCAATATGAAATCTAAATTATTCAACTCATTCACTACAAAAAAGGTACTCTTGACGAAAGTCGATTCCTCTCATGGTTTCGACAAAATTTTAATTTTAGTGATTTAGAGCATAATTAATAATAAAACGATTAACAGATATTTCATAAAAATTGTTCAAAATGTTCACCATTTTCACGTATACAAAGATTTATACGACGCAAAAAGTTGAGATGTACTTTTTGCATAGGTTATTTCTATTGAAAATAAGTAGCACTGGTTTTTTTTTCTGAAGACTATTATTATCTGCTCGAAAACAGTGATATTCACATTCTTGGTTTCCATAGTTTCATCTGTGTTGATTTGTTGAGTTTTATTGACGTTGATTGTTGATATTTTTGAACAATTTTTATGAAATATCTGTTAATCGTTTTATTATTAATTATGCTCTAAATCACTAAAATTAAAATTTTGTCGAAACCATGAGAGGAATCGACTTTCGTCAAGAGTACCTTTTTTGTAGTGAATGAGTTGAATAATTTAGATTTCATATTGAAACTAATTTTTTTCCATTGGCGTAGGAGTTTTAGATGTTTATTTACTGAAAAAATCAAGTTCTACGCCCATGGAATGATATTCATTATGATTATGATATGAGTTTCATTGCCCGATGAGTCTATGCCAACGTACCAAATTTGAAAAAAATCTCATGAGCCGTTCAAAAGTTATGAAGCAAAATCGATTTGAAAATTTCAACTTCAGAGCCGTCTAGCGCCCAAACTAAGCAACTTTTTACTGAGGTAAGTTTGCTTGTATCGAATTGTTTTGGTCTGAAGAATATGTGGTAGCTTTTTGTAAAGACCTTTTAAGGACACCCTGTATATGTTTTGGCAAGTTCTTTCAGATTCATCTTCAGCTGTTTTCATAGAATACAAAAAGACTGATTTCATACGTCATTCTACCTCCGCAACTATTTTTTAGAACTGTTGACTGCCAACTTCCATTTTGTGATCAGTTTTTTTTGTATGCCTCAAAAACTGCCAGTTCTGTTCCCACGAGAGAACAAAGAACTATATTCGAAGTGTGTTCTGTTATTTTCGAATCTGAAGAGCAATGAAAAGCAGACCATAATTAAAATCAAAATCCCATTAAAAACATCCAGTAGGTAATATGGGTGTTGAGAGGTCATCCAAACGATCGATAGAAGGAACTCGTTATTCCATTCATCATCTCGAACCTCTGTCTATATGATCACATGAAGTGGTGACGCACTAGCAATATTTATTTTTCTTTTTTTTTATCTGTAGACAACACGAAAGGGAAACCTATGATGTTCGAGGAACATCGTGTTAGCTTTAGTGTTAGAACATCGTGATTGCTTTAACTGTTTCTTGAAGAGATTCATTTGAAATACCACTACTTTTGGATACTTCGAAAAACATACAGCAATAGGTTCTTTGTTCTCAGTATGATGGAGATGATTAACCTGGCCTACCTTCCTGAATCTGGTACCTCTTTGGATGTGGAATGAGTATTTTAATAATTTTTTTAAGGTGAAAATAATCCTGTCCTCAAGGGACCCCATGTCCACCCATTCTTACTTTCGCTATCACGCATTATTACTATTATTACAACTATTACTATCAAGGTAATGGGAATATGGGGATCACATCATATTTGATAGTTTTCTCGAGAGTATTATATAGGTCTTTGAACAGGTCCAATTCGACGACATTATTGGGTATTACAATATATGTTTTTATGTATCCCTGTCATGAACAACAATGTTTCTTGGCATGATACAGACAATCAATCACAAAAAATAATGCAGCTTTAACAATGACACCAGATGTTAATGACCCCAAACGACATTCAGTAACGATGTGGAAAATCAAAGATAGCGTAACTCTTATAAGCATCACTTGAAGATTCCCATGAACTTGAAGTCAGTTGACCATGAAAGTGCTGTACTTAAAAGAACATCATCCGTCTCGACAAATGTGATGAAAAAAATCGTTCTATTAGTGAAATGGAATAACTGGAATACTAATGAGTTGAAGTTGAAAAAGTTCGATTGCTTGGTTTGTGGAGGAATGACTATATTGTTTTTCTCCAACCATGATCGATAGAAAATATCTGAATCTGACGAAGATAGATAAATATGAAAGAATACATGTGAAAATTGAAAACAATAAACCCTGGTGGTAACGCACATGACTTTAAACTTTCTGACCCTTCGAGTACGTCAAATCTTTCATTTCTTCGACACGACAAAAAATATGTTGTGAATTTGTAATTTTTGTGAATGAGGATCATCAAATGAATCTGATTTATCACAGAAGAAATCATATACTTCACTGACTGACATTTTTTTTGCAAAATAAATAGTTTGCTGTCGACTGAAATGTGCATTGTCGTGAGGTTTTGTCCAAACCTGTTTTCTGAATGAATGATGATTTGTATATTTGCGTTCCAATATCAACACCTTATATCGTTTCACTCCGAGGCCTCAGAACATCGAAAACTATCATGATAAACAACTCTGTTGTCTGATGTTGTTCTTGTCTAGAATGTATTTTCGTATTTTACACCAATTTCAATCGATCAATAACAATAATCTGGAGAACCAAACATGTTCAAGTCCGCCTTTATGTCTTGGATATAGGAGGAAAATATCGATCGGACCGGTTCGCTCTGTAGTTATGGTGTATGTCAACAAATCGTTGTTACTCATCTATAGTCGTGGCGACATTCTATTGATATGAACAAAATTACAACAGCAGATTGTTAAACTAGGAAGTCTGTGTGTATCGACGTAGGTGCGATATACATATAACGATTCCTTTATGCTCCGTTGAATATAGAATTACTGTACCTTACTGAGGTGATTCTTCTCCTTTTTGTTTCTTTAATCACATAATACAGGATGTTTGCATGACGAGTTAGGAAGAATCAATGTGGAACTGAATAACACAAGGTTGTTTTGATGTGCCAAGATAACGAAAACCATACCAAACAAACAACGCATTCGGAGGCGATTATTCGATCCAAAGAAATCAGTGATCCAAAATCTAGTTGATTAAGTTAGATCGAACTTCTTGAGTAGAAGTCTTTTGTGCGGTGAACTGAAACCTGAAGACTTGAATACCTGCACAAATACTTGTTCTCCTATTTCTTGTAGGTATATATTCCCAAGATACTCAGTTTTCAAGTAAGATAGACAATTTCGTGAATATTACAAACAGATGTATGGATGAAAAACTGGCAGATATGGATCATCAGATTAATGAAAAAGAACACTAACGCCCTCGTTTGCATGCCAACTCAAGGATTTCTCCCTATTGACAACAGGAAAGAAGTTCTGGAATATTGTCTGGAATGTGAAAATGCTGAAAACTCGGTAACTAAAGGAGGTAGAAAGGAATTGGTTCCGGATTCAAGTTCAGAACGTCAAAATTACCTTGTGTACTGATTTTCAGACGATTCTATAGTTTTAACGAAATCGAAAAAAAAAAAAATAGGAAGGCTAACCTTTGCACTTTTTCGGTCGAAGAAAAAAAAAAACAGAATTGTTTTAGAGTCTCCAAAATCGACACTAGCCACCTCAAGGACTTCTCTCTATTTAGCAACAGGAAAAAAAAGTTGAGGAGCGGTTTCTTTTTGGTATCTCAGTGACCGTGCATGAAGTAGAAAATGCTGAAAAAATGTGAAAAACTGATGAATTTCAACTTGTGGGAAGTTGAGGAAGCAGACATTCACAAGAAGTCATGCTCATGGTCATCAATATTTCCATGAATATTGATAGTCTTCGAGACCTCCCGTGAACTGCAAATTCACGACTAGGTACCCACTTCTCTCCGCGATGATAACATCCTGCAATGTGAATTCCATACAGGGTGTCCCAACGAAAACTTTCCACACGGATTTACTGGGAAATGACAAATTATTTTCGGAAACGCTGAAACACGTCGATTTCGATTTCTAGGGGGACACATGTCAGTGATGAATTCAGTCACGCAACTTCATCCCCCTGACAGGGGCGGCTACCCCATTGCGAATCATCATAGAGAACTTGGGTCGAGTGATACATCATCTAGAAGCTCTCTTCATTCTCTATCCAAACGTTTATTATTTTTTAAATGCGAATGATTGGTACTTGAGATTAGTGTGGTAATAGGTTTAATTTAAATAATCAATATCGTACCTGTTCTTATCGAAATTCAATTTATTAATTGCTCGAAATGAGCCTCTCCTACCTCCATACAATGATAAAGTCTACTTACGAAACTATCACGAACGTTTTCCAATACTTCTGGAGTTATGCTGCCGCACTCGTTTACAGTTCGACCACGTAGATCCTCTAGTGACTCTGGCGGAGTGGCAAAAACTTTGCTTTTGAGATGCCCCCATAAAAAATAATACAACGGGTTGAGGTCCGGTGATCTAGCTGGCCACTCAATTGGTCCTCGTCGCTCTACCCAATGATTGGTATATCGTTCATCCAGAAAGTTTCTAACAGCTACTGCATAGTGAGGTGGTGCTCCATCTTGTTGAAAATGGACGTTGTCTGCCGAATAATCTCCATCGTTTTCGATAATATCCGTTATGATGGGATCGATGGCATTCTCAAGGAGATGTAAATACATTTCGGTTCACCTCTGTAGAGGAGGTTTCTTTGGACGTTTCGCTCACAATTGGGGTGAGCATCTTCCGCTTGTATTGTTGTATTCGCGAATAGCGACATCAACCTGATACTTGGTTGAAAGATCTTTGCAATTAATAGTCCCAGCCTGACTACTTACTTTGTTTTGACTAATTTGTTTTCGTTTTTCGTTGGGTGACTGGGTTCCTTGACCAGATGGGATGTTGCCATTGTCTATATATTTGAGTCTTAAAATAATTAATAAATTGAATTTGAATAAGAACAGGTAAGATATTGACTAATTACATTGAACCTGTCAACAACACTAATTTCAACTACCATTCATTCGATTTTGGAAAAATCATACACGTTTGGATAGAGAATAAAGAGAGCATTCAGATGATGTGGCACTCGACCCACGTTCCCTATGATGATTCGCAAGGGGGTAGCCGCCCCCGTCCGGGGGATGAAGTTGCTCGACTAAATCCATTACTTAAATGTGTCCCCCTAGAAATTAAAATCGACGTGTTTTAGTGTTTCCGAAAATAATTTGTCATTTCCCAGTAAATCCGGGTGGAAAGTTTTCTTTGGGACACCCTGTATACACTCTTTTCCGAGATAAACCGCTGGGTGAATTTTCTCGTGCAGTGATTATCTCGTTCGTGGAAACAACCATGATGCCGTGCGGTTTTGTTTCTAGAAAATATCCACTTGCTGTAATTATTGATGTTTTCGCGAGATCAACAGATTACCTAAGGTGATCTGTGGTATGGGTCGAGGAGATCCTTGCATTTTTACGACATGAAGAATGTCACGTTCGAATCGGCCGGAACCGTTTGAGAAATACGAATTCGACAAGATTTCGAGTCACGATTCGCACTTGAAGCTCATACCCACGATTTCGATGAATATGAATGCAAAAGGATCGATGGATTCTTGAGAGATGGAAACCAATCAGATGGGTGTGTACAGCGATGATACATGTTGAAATTGATATTACGCCTATAGTTTTCGATGAAACATTGAATAATTCTTTTCTAACTCACTATATATTTACATTAGAGGGAGAGATCAAGATGATGATATCTGGAAAAACCTATTACCAGTACTACTAGCTTCGATGTAATCAAAAACACGTAATGGACATCACGAATCAATTCTTGTTGAATGTCTTGTTATAAGTAATGTTCAATGACAATGCCCAATGCCCATACAATGTTAAAACGAACCTTCTTCAAAATGAAAATATCTAAAATGTTCAGTAGGACGGAGTGAAAAAATACACTCCACATTCGATGATATGATTCTTCCTCACGAACACATACAACATTGTCTATACAACATTGTGTGAAGATTTTGAGGATCATTTTCAAATCACTCATTACCGCATCAGTATTTATCAATACATACAAATTGTTAGGTGCCGGAACCTTTGGATGAAAATGGATATTTTCTTATATGAGATTTGTCAATCACTGATTGAAATCACAACGAATTCGGATGGATTGAGGAACAAATTGAAATATAAGGTCAGATCCGTCCATCTGATATATAATTAATTTCTCCTTCTTGGAAAATATCATTTTTCCTTTTAACAATTCTCGACACAGGGATATGTGGTTAAATCCTCGAATACAAAATGAATAAAAACACGAAAACCACAAAAATACTCAGAAAAGCCTGTTCAGCTTTTCTAAATATTATTGTGGTTTTTGGGTTTTTATTTATTTTATATGTTCTGCTTCCTTCTATTCATGATCAATTATTTATCAGGCCAGAATTTTCGATTAAATTCAATGGAGAGTCAAAAAAATGTTCCAAAAAATTGAACAATCCTTCCGACTTAGGTGAATATATACCTTATTTTATTCATGAGAAAATTATTAATGGAAGGAAGATCATGAATTTCAAGTAATCCACAAGAAAATGATATTTTCGTACATTTATTCAATAAAATAAAGTACATAAAGATTGTAAAATTCTCTATTGGTGTCATTTGGTATGCCATTGGAACAGCCTCCAGAAATGAAATACTATAGTGTGACCTCTCATGAAGAATCGTACGCAAGTTTGACAATAAGTTCAGAACCTTCTTCACACTTCCATGACCATAACGGTTATGAAATCGGAGCCGTAGATTCTCGTTTTAATTTACTTTTATTTTATTTTGCAGGTGTGGGAATGATTCCAGTGAAAGAGTAAGTGATTGTTTTATTTGAATACCACAAAGGAGAATGAAATCGTGAATGGAGTCAATGTTATTTATAATAACCGTACGATGTACTTGGCGGAATGTAGATATAGCGAATTCACATCCAGATGTTCATACGGACCTGAACGTATGTGAAAAATCGTACAGTCTGTCTTATGAATATCTCCTTCGACATTCCTACCATATGCATCGTTTTCAGAAGGTATTTAATACAGATGAGATTGATTGATGAATTGATATGAAATAAATATGAATTCGAATTGAAAAGTTTCTCCTCTATGAAACTTGATGAGCATGACTCTATAAAAGTATAAATTAATATTGTATGTTGATGTATCCGTCGAAGCTACATTGGCTTTTATTGCTCCCTGAAAAATGGTTGGTGAAAAATTTTGGGCAATTAGCAATTCCAAAATCAATTGTTCGCATCTATGAACGATTCAATATTTATTTCTGGTTTTACATTAATTCTACATAAGTCATTGCTAGTGCGAGTCAGCCAGTAGCGCCCTTATAAATAGTTCAGAAGGGTTTAATATCAGATGACAAGAAAAAACTTGAACCCGTAATATATCAATAGGGAATATTTATACTGTCGATAATCAAGTTTGAAATCGATAGATTCCATTTCGTTTACATTCTTGACTGGTTAATGACTGATCAATCACTGTAGTTATGTATTCGTAGATAGTTGTGAGAAAATTCGACTATAAATATTCTATCGAGCAGTTTTCATTATAGTAATTTACAGTTGAAAGAAGGATGATTCAGCACAAAGGAATTGGAAGAAAAGTGATATTCTTCGCGAGATAACTGATGAAATCTGATGGAATAATGGAATATGATGAAAAAAGATTCTTGACTTCATTCGAATTCCAACTTGAAACTCTTTATATCGCATTATTCTCGAAAATAACACCTATGAGTATGACAAAGATTGGGCATATTCGTAACTGATTTATCTGAATCCTTCGACAAAAACATATCAAACTTGGCATCAAATTGGCTTTCACTCAAATATGTATCGTCACCAACAACGAAAATAACGTGTTCAAGGTTCCTTTGTGGAACACTCTGTATTAGGAAAATGAAAAATCTATCCCATTCGCTGTTCATGAACTAGGGATGATTTACATGATTGAGAAGTTTTTCTACCCAGGAAGTAAACTATGAATTTGAAATGACTGATGATGACACAATATCAAGTTTGAATGCGAATAATGATACCAGAGCAGATGTTAACGACTGGAAATGCATTAGTTCAAGCTCCATCAAACAGATTTCTATAATTTGATTTATCACTTTGATGAAATCTTATATAACAACCATAGCAGAGATTCAGCTTTCATAACATCTACAAACCGCATGACAGTTTTTTGCAACAATCAGGCAATAAATTATGAAACGTCTTCTTCAGCGTTAAATCTGCAGTCTTGAGATTCTTTATGTGGCTTCACTACTGAAAATATTACGGTTATCGAAGTTCATTCAATGGAACATTCCATGAAATTTGCTGTTGAAATGATTATAGAAGTGGTTTCCAACAGATATTGATTCATTAGATGAACCTTTTACCGAGCAGAATACCCTCTGAGAAGAGTGTGAAATTCTTTTTGATATCCAGACCAATGAAACTCATACTTATATCATGGATAATTTTCTTTCACTTTTTTTAAGTGTAAAATTCTTTTTGCTATTTCGACCAATGAAACTCATGTTTATATCAGAGATAACTTTTTTACCTAACTTACAGTGGCTGTATATTCTAACATTTTCATGTTATTATTATTGTAACTCATTTCCTTAGTTGCCGAAGCAACCCTTAGAAGCCCCGAAGGGCTTGTGCGAGTGAAGGAGACGGGGATCTACAGTTTATACTAGTGGAATCCAAACCACTGTGGCAATTATGATAGTTTTATTAAGAACTTTATGATTTTACATTGTACAGCAAGATTATCTTAATATTTCAATTTGAGATTTTTTTTGTATCTGAATTTGAATTCACATATTATATTAGTGTATAATTACATTCTGAGGCATAGAATGAATGTTTTCCTTGAAATGCTTTACTACTGCGGAACGATAGGTGGAAATAATCTCCAGTTCATACAATATTAGTTTTTTTCAGTCGTATCTTACTTTCTTCGAATGATGTTGTCGGAGCAGTTATCGACTTTTTCCAGTCTAAACATGGCAGTATCGAGAGTTTGAGTAACAGTATAGAATTCTCGAAGGGCATTCCGACAATACTCTCTCGGGAGATCTGTGTCTGTGAATAGAATAATAATTAACACTCTGAGCGATCGACCACTTTCATTTTTACTAGGCGTTTCTCCTTCACAATCATTGGAATCCAGTCCACTGCACTTTTTCTGATGTTCATGTATCTCGCCACGAGTAAATATAGATTAGAAATTATTCCTTGGAAACGCGCCACAAATGGATTGAATACTCGACATCAGCTGAAAGTGAGGATCATTGTCTTCTGAAGAAGAATTTGGTTCACATTCGTTTTATGGAAGGTTTCATTCGGGTCAACTTTGGTATTTCTGAATCAACTCGACGAACTGAAAAAAGAGGAGATTTTCGGGACCAGCTTTCATATTTGGTCATATTTTTCGGAACACATTCAGAGTGTTCCAAGAACAAAGAAAAACATATTTGTTTCGTCACACATTCCTAGGACACCCTGTGTGTCTCAAAATGATTTCAAAATATGGTCTGAAGGCTGATCTATATTTTTGTACCTGAGTTTCCACTTCTAAATTCAACAGCAACGGGGATATTGGCAAACAACAAAACTGTATCGAGTGTGATTCTCGTTTTTCCAGTAAGAAAACGGATCTCCTGAGTTGGCAAATAATTTCTGATACTCCTTCATCTTCGAGATCGTCACCGCAATTTGGAGAGAAGAACTGCGACATCCGGATCAATATTATGGTGGCACCTAGATCAAAATTAGGATGTGGGTGAGTTGAATGATAATATTGAATATTCCGAATCAATGTGCTTGTATCAACCTGATATGCAGGTGTTGACGAATCGAATATTCTTTCTCGTGATCATGAGAACTGGAACTTTTGATTTCTTTGGGATGAAATTTTCTAATTTTGAGGGTTCATAGTACATCTCGTTCTATATCTATTTGATTCCACTGATTTCCTGATTCTAATCTTTTTGATGAGTTCAGGATATGATGTAACGACGGTTTCAGCCCAAGTGGATCTCCATCTTCTATTCGATTCTCTTTCGGATGCAGTATTCTTGCTTTTGGTACTACTTATGCTGTATTCGGAGATTTATTCGTTCATGCTTCCTCTACTAGATTTCTTCAGATTGTCTTCCAGTCAATAATGCCCCAACAGAACATCAATCACTATGCAAGTTCAGCTCTTGTTGACACAATGATTCGAACTCTCGGTCGTTCCTTGAAGGTATTCCCAGAATTTTTTCATGCTTCAGTCTTTTCATCCGCTTCCATTTGCTCTACTTCCTCTATGGTGTGCCCTGAAAATGGTGACCTTTTTTCCGTCTCAAATTATCGTAATCGGCTACTATTTGTTCTGTTTAATATGATCCAAGGATAATTCCTCAGAATATATGGAATATATGATTCTTTTTTTGAAGGATATGTAAGGGTCCAGAATGGAAGCCAGGAATTTTCATCCAATTCACTAAGGAGGGTGGCATTGCGAAGGAAGCAGGATTGAGGCCTGGAGATCAAATACTACAGTGCAACAATGTGGATTTTCTGGATATACCCTTCAATGAGGTGATGTATTTATATTCAGTAGCAAAAGTGATTAATTACGCGGCTTTCAACTTGTTTTTCCTTTATGGCAGATTGCGGATTTCTGTAGTGTGGAGAGATTTTTGATATTTTTAACAATGGTCCTTGATTTTTGTGCTTATACTATTACGACTTCACAGTCCTCAATGATGAACATCGAGCATCGGGTGTTACAACCATGATTTCAAAACTACTGATCAATTCCACACCCCACATTATCATTTGCGGTTGTATTTCAGGCAGTGGGTATCATGAAAAACTCTCGTCAGTTAGACCTCGTGATCCGGAAAGCTTCGAGTGCTGAATTATTCCCAGGTGAATCTAGTGGATACAACAGCTCCTCCAGTTCTGTAACCGAAGACCAAAGCCCTTCTTGGGCAGACTCTAAACGGCTTTCTATGGTCAAAGAAGAGAACCAATGTTTGAGTTCGCATTTCAAGGAAAGGCTAGCTCAAAGAGGTGATCATTTGATTTTATAGATTCTGTGGACGATTTTAGAGTTCATGAAGAAAAAAGAATATATTACCATAGGCGAATGGATTTTTCTCTTTTCCTCTACTCAACCAGATTCGGAATGAAATTGTTATATAACATCCAGAATCCTAGATTTTTTGTGATGTTCTCTTGTTTCTGAATATAAAAATATAAATTACAATAATTTAAGTATATTTGTAGCAAGGACAGATTGTAATCCAAGATTCAGATACCTAAAAGAGAAATCCTCTATTTGTGGCACTTTATTTTTGAAGAATTTCGGTGAAGTTCTTAAACTGAACAAGAAGTAATATTATTGTCTCCGTTCAGAAGAATCCAAAAGGTTCTTTTTCTTCCTTTTTCGGTAGTTATTTTATTCTCTTATGATCTTAATATCACTCCAGTGTTCAGTAAAGATAAGATAGTTGTGACTTGTCGATATATCTTCCATTTATATCGTGAATAAAATACTTGTTGCACTGTTAATAATGAAATGAACGTGAAAGAACACTCTCTATATGTTGTTGAAGATTTTTGTGTTCGGGTTGATCAAGATTATCATTTTTCCTTCTCAATAACTGTATTGAATAGATCATCATAAGTCAGTCCTTCACTTTGATACAGAAGGATGTCTATATTGCTTGTTAGTCTCATATATCGTTTCAGTTTCAGATTCAGTGAGTACAAAATGGAGTTTATGCGAATGGAATGAAGAACCCATCGAAAAAAACATCTTCAAACCTACAATTATAAACCTTTCCGAAAATGGAACGACGATAAGGAATAACGGATCAGAGTGCCAAACAATATTCAGTGAAGATGATAGTCAAATAGAAAATAACGGAAGTAATCTCAAGGTGAGGGCGATTTATTTTAATAAATACATTATTATCTCCATTCATGATGATACTCGAGTTGAGTTACTGAAATGAAGAAAGGAATACTATATTTAGCGTTCTAAATTTATATTATTCAACAATATTTAGGATTGACTTTTTTATTGGATTAGGAAATGTATCAATATCAGTCTATTGGACCAATATTGTCATTTCCAGTTGAAACGGAAGTTGTGTACAATATTATAGACGTAATATGAATCGATATGTCGGAAATTCTCATGAACCGTATCATATACAGGGTATAACATGAGCACGTCAAAATATTCAAATGTCGTATTCCTGAAACAATTTCTTGAATCTTAAAATAAGAGTATGCATAGATTTGTGTCTGCAAATACTTTGATTTCGAGATACAAGGTGTTGAAATTGATTTTCTCGAAATAAGTGCTGCAAAAATAAGTTTTTCTCACTGAATTTGGTACCCAGGGATTTTTGAGGGTGGGAAATCATGAATCCTTATCAATTTCCATGCAGCATCTAGAGGGCGCTTCGTGAGGTATCATCATTTGTTTAACATTGCCTAACTTTTTTGAAAGGGAACTTCTGACACTTTTCATGAAAAAAACGTTATTTTCACAGACAATAAAAAAGGAATCTCGTCGAAATGAACAACTCTACAAAGGTTGTAGAAATTTTCCATAACATGGTTAACTTTCGTCATGAGTGCAGAATACCCGGTATTTTGATGATATCTACCATATGCTTGGTTCTCAATTTTTTTCATTTTGAGAATTAATATCGAAAACGATAATATCCATCGTTGTTGAGGGAGTGTAATTTTTGTTCTTGAAAACGGTGTAGGAATAAGGTATTCTCATGGAAAGTGCCAGAAGTTCATTGTCAGAAGATTTTTTTAGTATTGTAATTTCCAATAAAAGATGACAGCTCATGATACGAATTTTTTGTGAGAATTAAGAAAAACAAAAAACGAAAATTAAAATTGGAAGCATTTCCGCCCACTAATTTATATAGGTACCTACCTTTTTTTCTTGAAATTGTTTCAGGAAAACATCATTTAAATATTTTAACGTTTTTAATGCTACTCTGTGTATTTCGATGAGAATATTCATTGAGGCAGAATTACTTCGTCTTTGGAATATCCGAAGAAATAGATACGAATAAGTTGACACTGAAGATGATGGTGAAATTTTCATATTATTTCTTCATCCTTGGAATCCAGCTTTCCAAAAGTCGAAATTTGCGAAAAGGGGGATATCAACAGCTTATTGTACAGAATTTCTACTTCCAATTGATTGTTTGATATTCATATGAAAACTCGTATGTTGCAGGGGCTGCCGAAAGTTGATAAAAAAACTATAGTTGAAGTCCACAGGAGCGACGATGTGGAAAATAACGATACCCCGAATCGCTTGATGAAGAGTCCGTCCAATAGTAGTCTCACAAGCAAAGCTAGTTTCACCAGCGCTGCGAGTAGCAGTTTATCTTCCGCTATCTCGATGGAAATCCAAAGGAGAGTGAAGGTGCGTTGATTTCCATCAAATGAGGTCCACTCATGAGAATCAACTCTAATTTGCTGTCAAGAATGAAATAAAATTTTAAAAGGATCGTATATAGCTCCTTTCTATAAATAATTCGTGAAGTCATGAACTTTTTAGATGAATGCGATTTTTTTTTCATTTTTTGAAAGAATCGAATATGGGAATTCGAATGTTGCGATTGCATATTTCAATATATTATATTTTTTCAATTTGTCTTCATATCAATATGCATAAATATCGTTCTTCTCGTTTGAAAGATATTCTCTTGGTTCTATACTTTATACCAACCCTGTATACTGGAGCCAGTATAATCTCAGACGCGTATCAAGCTAGCTTCCGTTTCGATACAGAACTTTATTTTTTGACATTGCCAGCAGAACATCAGATCTATGACATTTTACTATCTTGAACACTTCACACTCACCAAACTAAAATAACCATCTTTTCACATTCATTGAGCTCCTCAATGATAATCCTAATTCTTCAACCCCCATTTATAAAGATTACTTTCGAAGTTGTCGAATGCAAGAAGAATATGAAGAAGTCAATTTCATTCTTTTGTCGTTCATTCTGGGTTTGATATGAGGAGACATCGTAAATAATTATGTATGTCCAAGAGGTGACACTATAAATTGAAGGTTAGGTTAGGTAATGAATGAAATTCAAGTTGGAATCTGCCCTGTTTGAAAAAAAGGAAAATTGAGCAATAGTTATCATAGCGTTAACATATTCGAACATTCACGTGTCGGGGGGGAAGTTTTGCAATATAACTGGAGTCAAATTTATCATGTATGCATCTACAGTCCCAAAAAAAAAACACAAAACAAAAAAATCCATTTCCGTGGATTTCTTGTCTTTAATATTCACTGAATATATCTCATTATGTGCATGCACTATTTGTTCGAAGTTTCCTGGACAAAAAGTCACCTCTGCTTCACAAAAATAAATAATTATGAATCGAAAAATTTCTATTCATCAAGTCATTTCGAAAATTGGATATAGTTTTGTGATTGTTATATAAATTCTCCTGTGATTGACTATTTAGTGATTTTTCCCATTTGAACGAATTGTGAATATTACCTACTATTTCTGTTACCCTCATCAGATCATTATTATCTCATGAACACAATGTACGTAGAATTGAATGAGAATCAAGACAATTCCCTTCAAGACGGGTGCCTAAAAAAATGTCCGTTTCTCAGATAAATCCGTATTTCGAACTGAATCTGACCCTGAGACCTTTTTTTATTCAGAATAAAACAGAAAAGCCCCAAGATGTGCCAATTGACGAACAAATTCATAAGAAGAAGCTACTGAGGAGTATCAGCACGGATCAACAGTTCCAACACAGCAAGCTCATGAACGAGTTCAAACAGGCCCACCAGAAGATGTTCAAACCTAATGGTGAAGTGAACACTCTCAAACAGGAAGCACCAGTTCCTGAAAGAGAAATCATGGTAGGCTATCGATTCATTATATTCTCATACAGGGTGTCAGGATCCTCTATACTATTGGTATTGGTGGTTTTGGATTAGATCTATTGTGTCCCATCTTCTTCTACTCATTCCAAGGTTTGCTTATAGCAGATCCTCAAGATTGAATTCCCTTAAGAATATTACAATTTTGAAGGAGTATATTCGTGGCATTTCTTCCACATCAGTTCCAGTATGTTCCATCTTTTGTGATGTACAGCATCGGACTCCATCTGGATATGATGAGGTGTTTCTGAACTTCCTTCATCGAATCTGCAGGTGCCATCCTCCTCTGAACTAGCCTTCTGAGATGTTCTTTGAGTCAGAAATCCAGACTGAGACTTCCTTAGGTTGCTGAGGTTAGGTCTTTGATCTCGCTCTGTTGGAATTTTCGAGGAGATCTTTAGCCTGCCGCAGTCCTAGAAGTTACTCTCATTGCTTCTACCGCTTTGTTGAGTTCTTCTTGAAATCAAGAGTCCTTTACGAGCCAGAGTATCTGCTTGTTCATTCCTCTCCACTCCAGTATGTCCTGGCACCTAGAGGAGGATCACTTCGTTTTTCCTGCCAAGATTATTCAGCTTACATAGACATTCCCATACCATATTCGAGTTGATTTTACAAGAGCTCAACCCTTTGATGGATACGATGACGATTTCCTTATTCTGGTTTTTCTTGTCGAAGTTGAACTGAACGCATCTTTCTATATATGGGTGTGTATTTCCGCTTGAAAAATTATAGCAATTCAACCATCATCTGAATATAATGTATCTGAATGTAATGCTATTGATACCTCTATTGAAAGATTCGACTTCAAGAAGGAAGCACGATTGCAAAAAAATTGCAAAGGCTTGAAATTTACAACTTTTATATGTTTTATATCCTCTTCACTAGTGATAGGCTTCTTGTAATTGAACCATTGCATTCCAGGACCTAACTGAAGGATTGTTCAAGGAGCATTTTTGAATAACTCTAGGAACATTTTTTTATATTTTCAACCGCAGAATCACTAGTCAGAGTTTCTAAAATACGTAAACCGTTTTTGAATAACCTTGTATGATTTTTTTATACACGTAATTTACTGAACTTTCTCCGGAGGTACTATCTTCAGTTTTTTTGATTACTCGATTCATCACAGTGCTCGATTTCTTTTTATTATACCACTACACTGCTATTTGAGATATCGAAATGTTTCAATACAGGAAAAGGAAATAGAAACAGTATCAGTTACGCAGTGTAGGCTTTTAATTGTCTCTGAAAAAATTATGATATTTAAATATTACCAACATCAAAATGCGAAATGAATCGAGAGTTTGATTAAAGCTAGGAGTTAACGGAAATTTTCATGAGAGATGGATTCTGCATCATTAAGTTTGCTGAGTTGAAACATGGAAACAAGACAGGAAAGATAAGTTGAGTGTTTAAACCAATCTGCTTTACCTCCAAGTGATGCAGGAGTCGCGGGTTTTCCTGAAGATGGCACCATTATTATACAAAAAATTGCGTTTCAAATTCCATGGTGTCTTACAGATGTTTTGATTTCACTCATTCGAATCTTGTCATCATGATTTCATCAAATATACAACAAATAGAAACACAAAAGTCTATTTATGTTTCAATATAGTTTTATTGCAAAATTGGTAGAACTGCACTGTTTTCAGTTCTGCCACCTTAAATTCAGTCGAATAATAGTGCCCTCTTCAGGAGAACTAATGACTCCTACAGTTTCCAGGTGAAGCGATTTGGTTTAATTTTCTAACCTTGCATTGGATAGGAATGCGCGCACCTGTCTCCATTCAGGAGATGTAGATTATAAGAGTTTGTGGTGAGGAACTTCGCTTTAGTAACATTTTTTCACAAAGAACAATGAGAGCTGTATATAACCCTGAGTTTTCCACAGGAACGATTGGCTCATGAAGAACTATCTCAGAAGTTATCTGATAAATTGCTCAGTTTGGCTAGTACTTCTCTACAAGATGATCGAATTCCAAAGAACGCTCCTGCACCTCCACCTCCTCCACCTCCTGTGAGTATAGCATGAAAATGTTTTTTTTCCACACGATATTGAATGGAATGAATCATGAGGTGGATTTATGCACAACACTTCATGTTTACTTTTCTCTTTCACTAACGTTTATTTGATTTGAGGTGGATTCATGCAATATCACTTAATTTATCTCAACTTAATTTAATGAGATGAAGTATACAGAAATAGGAGGCGTTTCCAAACAAGCACTCAACTTATCTCAATTTATCTTAATAAGTTCGACCAAGTTTATCTTTCTCTTAAGAATCTTCATTGAATAAATTAAATTAAGATAAATTAAGAGAGTTGCATGAATTCACCTTTAACCTTTCATTAAGGACTTTTTCACCTTTTTGCACTGCACTTTAATGAATCAAAACTCTACTTCGTCATGTGATACTAGTCGCTTACGTACTTAGCCCGATATGATTATTTGTGTTTTGATAGTTTAAAGTAATAAACTCAGACTCAAATAACAAGGTTTTCACTGTCTTACATTATTGCTCTCGCAGGAGTTCAATTATTTTTTCAATGAGAGTTTCATTCCTTTTTAAATACGTGGCAAGGTTGAAAGAAATTCCAACCTCAATTGATAAAAAGAAGAGGAAATTATCAATGACAGATTCGCGCATGCGCACATTGTATTCTACTTCAACTTTTCGCTAAAAGATCGAAGTTATCTCTTAATAATCTTAAAGGATAGTGGAGAATTAAAGTTAAATTGGATGTATAAATGGTTACATGGGAATAGATAGTTTTCAACATTTTCAATGAATACTTCAATGGAAGAGAAAATACAAATACATGAAAAAGTGCTATGCATAAATCCGGCTTTAGTAACCATATACAGGGTTGGGATAAAGTATGGAACCAAGTTGATATCTTTTAAAAGAAAAGAACAATATTTATGAAGATTCGTAGGTAAGTGCAGTGGAACAAAATGCATCTGATGTACATCTTTTTGTTGCTAAAATACTTCCGGTTCAACCGGAAATGCCATCAACTTCTTCAATTTGAATAGGACACCCTATAAATTTTTACAGATTCCGAAAGAGCTTGTTATTTTGAATACATACATTCTGAGTTTAGTGTGAAAAAAATTGTAAAAAACGAGGATTATAGCACTTTAATCAACCTCCTTTGAGTTTTTTGCATTAGAGCAGAAAACTATTTATATAAATTCATTGATGTTGATTGTATGCAAAGTAATAGATAAACGAGTACTGTTCAGTACGTCTTTAGGAGTTTAGGAGGAGTTTATCAAGCCACTCGATTCACGCATAGCGGAAAAATCATTTTTGTTTTTTGATTCATCCAGCATTGAATATTAAGAATTCGTATTATTCAACTGGTGAAGAGGTCATTCAATGAATTTTGAGCATTTTGATGAAGTCATCTCTCTAAATTTTCTATTTTAAAACTCACACATTATCAAAAATTTGAAGCAGTCATTCAATTTTTATGGAAAAAATACATCTTTGTGATAATTTCTATTGATTGAGAGTCAGTAGCAGGATAGAACAGTTTCATTGAAGTTGATTTTCTCAATATTTCAGAAATTTCATTCACAATATTGATAAAATACAGCAACCAAAAGTTGCAATTCAACTTTCGAATTCGAGACACCTGTGTAAAATTTGAATAGAAACAACTTTTCTCAGTGAAGATTTGCAAAATTGAAACAATGAGCTTATTTTGAGTGTCCAAGTAGACCATAATCATCTTCATTCGAGGCAAAACTCAACGTCCCGGTTGAATCTCCAAACTGAATTATTGATAAAAATTCTTCTCATATGATGCCAACTTTCTGGAGGAAACGTATATCCCAATTCAATTGTCATGGAATCATCTGGAGAATTTCTAGAAGCTAGACGTGATACCACATGCGATGATAATAAAAATCGGAGTAACGTGTCATCATCATTCAATTATTGTATGAACTAAAGACAGTATCTCTGTTTATAAATACCATATATTCCATTGATTCCAGCCACAATCGACGTCGGAAGTCGGTAGAACCACCCCTCAATCTTCCACAAACAGCTCCAGTACCCTAAAACCGAACAAAATCAAACCTAAAGCGCCCCCTGTACCATCCAAAAATTCCACGCTCTCCTTCCGTCTACCACCGCCATGTCCAACGCCCGATTATGACACCATGAGCCTATCGTCCAGCTCTTCCACCATGAAACCTAGTCAGAAACGCGAAGAATCCGTCGAAATGGACTCTCTGGACTCATTCAAGATTCAACATGCGCCACCCAAACCTCCGTGCACGTACTTCCCTAAGAAGCCGCTCGTCGCGCAACTGTCGAATTCGTCAGCAGACTCCAAAGCTGTCAGCCTGACGATAGGAGAGTATGGAACGATGAGGAGTTCTCCCAGGCGAATGAACTTCCTGAGGAAGGAGGCCAGTGAGAGTGGGAGGTGGGAGAATTCGTTGGCGAATGAGCTGACGCATACGCTGAATAGGTCGAATCTCAGGAAGAGAACCGAGTCTATGGTGAGTGAGTGTCAAATCTCGACATTTCTGCTGGACGGATATTTTACACCTCCTTGTCATTTCAGTCAGTATGCCTTCCAGATGGAATTGAGAAAAATATTGTCTTGGTTGCAAATTCATAAGCTAACTCTTATTTACAACAAATCCTCGTATATAAACATAAAAAAACATTCTGGTACTCCAACAATTCATTGAATTTCAATAACAACTACATTGGGAATGCAAATGAAATGGACTTTTTAGGCCTTCATATTGATGAAAGATAATTGTGAAGTATGCATATGGATCATTTCAGAAGGAAACTGAATCGGATCACAGGGATTTCACTTGGAATCCGAGATATTTGAAGAATATTCACATCTAACTCATCTATTCGAATTTGCAATATTCAATATCGATCTTGTAGATCCAACTGTGAATTTATGAAATCCTGAAGATTTATTGAATTTGATTTCATTTTATGAACTCAAAATTTATTGCTTCATTTATTTTGTTGAGAACGAATCGAATCCTTACAAATCAAATATTGGCAATCAATTTTTCATAATTGTATACAGCGCACTGCTCAATGAATTGAAAAATGTGAAATCAACAAATATTTGCTCAGGAGAGTCTGATCAGAGAAAATCCATTAGGATTCAAAAATGAAATTAATTCCTATTTAATTATTTAATTCCTATTTTCATTATTTCATATTTTCAATTATGTTCTCCATTGATTATCTATATCATTTTTGATTTTTTGCTGTATTTTCCTCCATGGATTTTGTTGTTATACGGAAGCAATTGTGAAATGATTAAAATAAGTTCAATTTTCATCTAACTCTCCCACTGAAGTCTAGACTGGATCCACAACCTATTATTGGGTATAATATTATGAATATATTATATATATATATAGGGTGGCCCAATGAAAACGAAACAAGGTATGCATTTAACTGAGAGATCAAGGAACTGACATTGGAATAAATGATCCTTTATGTAATGTTGGATAGGACAGGATTTGAAAAAAACACATAAAACACTTCTTATATGAACATCGTTCTAACTACAAAATGAGAAATAGTGATGAAAAGGAAAAAAGCGTTACTTTCCATTACTAGCCGATTATTTTCATCAACGTGTTTTTTTTCTCGAGAACTACTGCATTGAATTCCAGAAACAATGAAGCGTTGGTAAGAGATTACGATTACCTTCAAAATGATGTATCACTTGACCCCTTACCCTGTTGAAATATCTACATTGTTAGTTTCATATATGCCCTGTATATTGTGTCCCATTCTTTCGATTGTGTCAGTTGATGTCATAAAGATATTCCCAATTGACATACATTCATTCTCTACCTTCTGTATTCAAATTTGTCGGTTACCCCAAAGGATACTACTTTGTTAGGTGATACCTCATTATACCCAATTTGAGATTCAAGGGTTGGAGCTCACCCCTCCGAGGGGTTTGAATTGGAAAAGTAAAAATCGACCGGTCCGAGTGTTTTTTCTTCTGAGAACGATAACTATGTCAAATCGGCCTTGTTTCGTTTTCATTGGGCCACCCAGTAAATATTCTAGTTATATCAATAGAGCATTCGACCATGATACGTATATAAATTCATGGCAAGTCCCAATTGAAATATCACATCGAAGAAAACAATATTTAGACGAAATAAATATGAATAAATATCAAGATGAAGAATCATAAAAGTATATAAATCAACGTGTAGGTGAAAAAAATGTTGATACTACTGTTTCTTCACCAATAAAAAGTATGCTAGTATGATCAATTTATTGTAGTAGCGAAATTAATTTTTTGAATTAGTCCACGTACAAGAGAATATATGAGTGATTCTGCTTGAAGCAACTGAATTCACTGGAAACTCTGTTCGAAAAATCGTGAAACTGATCTGTCGAAATTACCATATGGAATTTTCCAATTTTCTCATAATAACAAAACATTCTCACACCGTCAATAATATTATTTCGACGAGATTCACATTTATACGAAACCAACATATTTTCACAGGATGACCTTCTCAGCAGTCCACAAATGAATTCACAGAGCAATGGTACTATTCGCATATCAGTAAGCAGCTTGTCGAGAGGTTTCGCTAAGTCTACCAATGATTTGACCGAAGATTTCGAAAACACATCATCCAGCCGCACTATGATCAATCAAGGAAAACAGTCATACGGTAATTGAGGAATGGTGTCTGCTGAATGAATCGAACTGCAATATTTCATTGAATAACTTTATCCTCCGAAAAGCTTCCATTGTCACGTTTCACACACTGTGTAAAATATTTTCAGTAAACGTCTCACTACATGATCTATGCCCCTAGCCACAGTTTTGCCAAGCATTCACGAAATGTGCTTCGAGCACTGAGCACACTGACCACTTTTGGAAAGTGCTCGGCTTTTGTTGTCGAATTTGTCAGTTGGAACTCTTATATACTGGGTGGCCCAATGAAAGCGAAACAACGCCGATCTGACATAGTTATCGTTCTCTGAAAAAAAAAACGCTCGAACTGGTCGATTTTTTATTTCGAGGGGAGAATATTTTGCGCATGTTTTCAACTTTTTCACTTCAAACTTTTCGGAGGGGTAAGCTTCAATCCTTGAATCTCAAATGGGATGAGGGGTCAAGTGATACATCAATTTGAAGGTAATCGAAATCTCTCACCAACGCTTCCTTGTTTTTGCAATTCAATGCAGTAGTTCTCGAGAAAACAGGTTCACGAAAATAATCGGCTAGTGATGGAAAGTAACGCTGTTTTCCCTTTCATCGCTATTTCGCATTTTGTAGTTAGAACGATGTTCCTGTCCTATCCAACATTACTTAATGAATCATATATTTCAATGTCAGTTTCTTCATCTTTCAGTAAAATGCATACCATGTTCCGTTTTGAATGGGCCACCCTATATATTTCGTTTCGGATAATCTGAAAACTCAATTTTGTTTGATTTTTTTTACTGACTGGCTGCCACTCTGTGATCATACAAAGTAATTATTAATTTTTAAGTATTGAACATTCTGGAACAATTTACATGATGACAATTGAGACAAATACTCACGATATGGAATCCTGTTGTACAGTTTTCTCATGTAGTTATGATGAATCAATGACTATTTTTTTTTCCAGGATAATTGATCTGGAGGTGCCTCAGTGGTGACAAGAAGTGCAATGTCAGTTTTTCGTCTGCGGATGATTGCAATGAAATGAAGTTCAAAACTATGAATAATCCTTACATGTTTCAATATTTTCATTTGTTTACGCTAATGTTATTTATATTATTTTCGTGCCTATAATGAATCATTCTTGAATGTAATTGACTTTCGAGTATTGTCTGAGATATTATTTCATCAGTAAAAAAATTTACACATACAACTTGGTTTTGCTTGTGTCTTTGATAATAGGGAATGTTTCAAATGTATAATTGGTCCCTCAAGATATGCAGATCCAGTTGATCTTCAGTATATTTCTGAAATGGGTATCTGTCATCCGATTGTTACAGTATGTACTATATGAGCAATTTGCAAAATTGGCAAGAATTGCAGAACATTTTGATCGATCAGTGAATTTTGATCAATTGAATGATCTGAATATTGTTGAAATGGAGGTATTTTTTTTTAATTCGTGCATTCTATGTTATTTCTGTTGATTTATTGCAATCACAAAATAGCAGAACATGCTGAATATCGTAGAATGAAGATAATACACGATATTGAAATTAACTTGCAATAAAGAATCAAGCTACAGGATAATCTTACGAATAAGCCTACTTTTCAGAAATTTCAAAAGTTCATTAGAGAAACAAAAAATTAATGATGGGAGGGTACCTTGCCATCAACAAGAATCAAATCGATAATGAAGACAAAATCAAAGTCAGTGGAAGTAAACCCAAACTTCGATATTCCAGATAATATACCCTATTTTTTATTGTACAAAATTGACCATATTTTCGTCCGAAACATCATATATGTCAAGAGAGCTAACTTATTGAGTTAGTTTATTCGAAATTTTTGGCAGATGGCAAACATAATCTTCCAAATCCAAAAGAGTTACCTGAAATTTTTGGAATTTGTGTGAGTCAGCTCTCTCAATCTCTGAAAACTCTTCGAAAAAAATATACAGGTTCCTTAAAAACGGGCGCCAATTTCACTATTTCGAAACCACTGTAACTACTCACTCAACATCAGTGAATTCTACTATTGAAAATAGTGGGAATAGTGGGACTAGTGTTATCCCTATATCTGGGAGTCACAGACTTTTATGAAAATTTAAATTATCATTCGGCTTTTTGGTGTGGTAAAAACAGGTTCTGAAGTGTTAACAAACAATCAGTGATAACAATTTGACGTTTGAGCTTGACGAAACTGAGGAGTCAGTACTGAAGATACTTAAATTCATCAACAATACTTGAGGAATGTAACAAGAATATTGAAAGAGCTTGTGGAATCTCTTTTCCATCATAAAATAAATAACAGAGAACACGAACAGAAGAAAATAGGCTGCCTGTTGATATTATTTTTTGGATGCTCAAATCGAATAGCATTCCTGAGGTAACTGAGAAACATTATAGTAAAGAAATTTGATTGGTTTTCTTTTGGAAAAAAATTAAAATATAACCAAGAAATTGAGTCTTGTGAATCTATTGAAAATGGGACGAATTTATTCACTGGTTACTAATCAGCATGAAATCAGATAGACGAGATCCCCATGCTTGAGCTCGAATGATGAGCACCCTGTATATACATGGTAGGTATATTATATTCCACGTTCTCAGTACATAACAATTGTTGAAAATACATACAATATAATTAATTCTATTCAGGTAGGTAAATGAGTGAAGATAATGTATATGCATAGACAGTCCTAGATAATAGTGTTTTTTTATTAATTTCCCTGGCAATGAACATTGTTGGAAGTCTTGTACAAATCCAATGTCGAATTTGAAGTAATTGGTGGTCAAAAATGCAGACACTTGAACTTAGAACGAGAGCATTCCAGTAATTATTTCGATAAATGATCGCTGAATAATACAGGGTGTCCCTGGAACATCTGAACACAATAGTACTACAGACTCCTAAGACTAAGATAAGAGGATGGAATACCCAGTTTGAAGTAATCCAGAGGTTTATTATCAATAACTTTACAACCCTGAAATTCGAAATATAGAAGAGACTGAAATTGAAACTTGAAAATCATTTTGTGGTTCTATGGAACCACGATGCAAGTGAAACTTTTTTCAGATTCAACTGAAAATTTTAGGAAAATTATTCTTAATCTTCACTCAATAATAGGAGAATGGGAATGAAAATGTGGAATCAATGGTAGTCGGGATATTCAACTAAGGATTTCGATTCGAACCTGCACTTGCACGAATGAGTGAGAATATAAATGCTACTTGGTCAGCCAATGCGAGCCATGGGCGCCGCCTTGGCTTGGGAAAAGTTCCAGTATGATGCATTTCAAAATTCCTGATACGTCTCAGAACGCACTGTAGCGACTAAACTGCTCACTTCGACCTGGGAGTAAGTTTAGATCAATCATTTTCATTTTGCTCCCACGGTGGGTGTGAAATGTCAGTCAGAAATTATACCACAGAATCCTGAGACCAGATAAGATGGAGGGTATCAGAAAAACATTCAGTATGACCAGAAGTGAGGCTATGATTTGATATTACATGTGCTTTTAATTTGTTGATATGATGATGATGAATAGGATCATGATACGAATTTTTTCACACAATTATAATGTGTTCGATTATTCCAGGTTCCATTTCATTCTTTATTCAACATTGATTTCAAAGAACCATGAAAGCGATACCAGCAAAATATCCTCTCTTCAACATACAATTATAGAAGCAAATGGAATTGAAGAAAAAATTGGCCTCACGTAGTTACGGAAGAATATTTTTTTTTGAATTAGCAATGAATTATCACTACAATGTTAGAAAAAACATATATGTAGTTCACTGGAAACCCATATCTACATTGGTTTCAAGGAAATAGGTGTGAGTATCGCCAAAATAATTGGAAGATAAGAAGTATGTTTTTGAAATTTCAAGAGTTCTATGCTACTATAAAAGTACCCAGTTTGTTAGTTTATTCCTATGTTAGTTAATATGAGGTAGGTGGGTTTTCTACTGATTTCATTCTTGTCGCTCATTTTCATTATACGACATCAATACCTGATCCACTCATTTCGCTAAATTTTGCATATTCCTTTTTTCATTGAGTACAGTGTATTCCATTTATTCGAATAGAAACTGTAAGCGATTTCGATCATATTTCAGCAATCAACTACAAAACCGGACATCCTACATTCAAATTCAACATAAAATATCTTTTTGAATTTTGCATATATTTTGATAATAGCTCTCTTGAATTGTGAGTCTTCATCTTCATCTTGTTTTGATTTCTTGAATATTTTCAATGACGATGAAACGAGGTTTCATGTGTAACATCACTACCATCTTCACTCATTTCATTAAAATTTTCCAACTGAGCACCAGAAGAGTCACCCGATTGTTCGAACAAAATAGAGAGTACAGTTTTTGTCACCCGTATCACTTTTTTCAGTCAGTATACCATAGTGATCTGGTAAAGGTATTAAATATCGTCTTCAAAAACTTGTAACCTCACGGTACTCGTCTCATGCCTTAGAAGTCAAATGAATGATTACAGTCAATCATGAATCGCCCTCTTCGTTCACAAATTTATTGATTCGGTGTCGGATAAGTAGCTTCTTTGTGTAGAAAAAAATTCAAGAAATGCATGGTAATACAAAAGCAATGTGAGTTTCTTATTGTATTCTAAGGCAGTGATTTATTTACCTCTAGATGAGTCCCTGAGGCATTTGAAACTTAGTATTTTCTTCTGATGAATTAGTACTTTGTTGATTCTCATTGAACTACCGTAGCACAAAATACAATAATTGAGGGTGGAGTTAACGTGGGAATAGAAATAAAATCCAGTGAAATATTGAAAAGTCCAATTTTTCTGAGATTCCATAGAACATAGCAATGTCTCGGAAGTTAGATACATAGTCAACATGCGCATCTCGATTCTTTTCTTGTACAGATGATGACTTTTGTTTCAATGATGTGTTCGTTTTCAACATGAACACAATAGTTGATATTTCCTGCCGTGAATACTGTTTTATCAGTTTTAGAGTTATTAAAAACGAGTCCATTTCTAGAGGAATATATGTTTCGATCTAACCAATTGCAGAAACACGAACTAAGTAAAGTAAAGAGGGAGATCAAATTTCAAATTCAAGAATATAATTATACCATATAATATGAATAAATATACCATATTCATCCAGAAAATCAGAGAGCCTTCTACTTTATAATTTTTCGTGAGCTTCACAGATATATCAAAGCATGGAAAAACACTCGTATTCAAGTTTATATATTGCATGTTTATGGACCCATTGTAAAGCAGAAAATCCAGATTCTATCAAATCCGCACTTTATAACCATACTGTTTTATAACCATCAATCGTGATTTTATTTGCAATTACAGATTATTCACATAGGTGGCATTTTACATCTGTCTATCTGCATAATAGAATGGAAGTCATTAGCATACAAATTTACAGGCCACAAATTCTATCCTGTATTTCCCTCGATACATAAACATGAATTTATCGAGAGACAACAAATCGTCATTACACAAAATGGTGGGCTCAACACACCGGATATGACGCTGAATTATTCAGTTGTATTTTAGAATAAAGCTATGGTTGTCGAGAAAAAAGACCATCGAGAGAAAATGCTGCCGAAATTTCAGTGATGATCGATTACCAACAGAGCATTCCTTGTGCCAAAACTTCAATCTTTGATACTGTTCGCTTTCGTTCCATCATGGAATATATCTTGTAGTTTTACAGATCGCTGGTTGGGTATAAAGTTTATTCACACATTTGTTGATGGTTTGAGAGAACTGTCCTGGACTATTCTGGAGAATCAACGAGAGTTCACAGGGTGTTAACGCAATGTGGCCAACGACGACACATTTGAGAGATACTCATGAAAATATTCCTACGACAATCTATGAAATAGTGTCTGATATAACAGTTGAGTGGAAAGTGACCTATTTCGCACGACTAGACATTCAATGATATTTCGCATTAGATATCGCGATGAATTGACAATGTCAACGATTTGAGCACCATTTTCACCCTATGAATGCAAGTGAAACATCACTTTCCAAGTTTCTGTCAAAAATCTGTTGATTGTTTTCTTTCGTTGAGCCTGTTGATTTCAAGATCAATTTTTTTCAAAACGTATTTTTCCATAAGAATTATGAAATGTTACTATCTACCCAATAATATTCAAAGAGATTGAAAATATTATATTATATTTCCGAAAATATTTCACGCCATGGTAACAGAGACGGACATAATCTTCCAAATTTCTTATTTCGGGTGGTTCGGCCAACTTCCCTGAGACAGGGCTCGTATTGAGGAAACAAATATGATACTATAAAAATATTTGAAAAATATCTGAATACATAGTTATTATGTTCCATAAACCTGTAGCTCTAAGGGTCGTGAGTTCGAACCCTGTCACAGCGCATAATTTTTCGAAAATTATCATGGTTCATAACTTCAGTCCTGATGTCGCTTCGATAGTCTCGGTCCTCCAAAAGTGGTTCGGAGTCCACTAGAAAAAAAAAAACTCCTACTCTTCTCTACCCAGTCAAATTTCGACGTTGAAGTAGCAATTTGTAGAAAAGTCGACATATTCAGTAATTTTCTCTAGAATATTAGAAACGATAGGTATTGAGGAGTAAGCTGATAATATCCATCTCTTCAGATCTTTATCTGTGAAATCACTTGTAGCACAGTGTTATCCCATTTTGGTTGAGACTCAGGTTTCTCTATTGTTATCAAAGATAGTAGATGGAATTTGTGTCTCACAGAAGATTTTCTATCATCTAGAAAGATTTCTAGCTGGTATATATATAAATATATATATATATATATAAATATATAAATATATATATATATATATATATATATATATATATATATATATATATATATATATATATATATATATATATATATGTTTATAGGATGTATCGAAATGACTTATGTGAAATCTGTGTCAGTCATTTTGATATTTTCAAAGGAGGACAGCAACGGGAAAGCACTGATAACAATAAAGAAACATGGACATCTCAACCAAAATGAGATGCACTGTGAAATGAGGATATTGAACAAGAACAGGAACTATGAGGAATACTTGAGATCTCAGATAACTTCATAATCAACGATCAACTCGTACAAGTCAGGACAGGAATTGATATTACTGGATTGGGTAGGATGAAAGTGAACGACAGAAATGATACCAGACGCAAAAATCGTATTTTTATCAACAGAACGTGCAAATCCTTCAATTCTGATCATACCAATTTATTGTACTCAGTTCACACGTTTGGAACTAATAATGAGGAAATGGGATTCATTGGCAATGCGATTGGCAGAGTGCTCCATTGTTTATCGAACATTTTGATTCAATCCCGGCAGTAAGATTTCATTGGAATCATGATCCATGTCCTGATTGCACTACAATCCAGGTATTCGCATTGAATTTGTGAGAATCTCCAAGAGATCATGAGGAACTAAGTGGGTGTATTAACGAGTCGTTATTTCAGGTCACGTAGAAGCAGGATGGGTATCGGTTCGGCCGCGACTATATTTTTCTTTCTATTGGGACACATAAACTCACGTCGAATTCCTCATCGCTTCCATTTGGACCCACCTAGTAAAATAAACGAAGGAGCAGTAGTGGCGAATGGAGTTGGATGTGCAAATGTTGGATTGTGAGTATACCGAAAATATCTATTTCTTCAAGCTGAATTTATGCGAAAGGAGATTCGAGAAGTATGTGCCAATGATTGGAGGATCTTCATACGCATTCCGGTGTTCAAAAATAATCATCCTGGATTCCGGTCATGCGAAGTATTTTCTCACTATCGATCATACGATTATCATCACGGTGATCACTCATTTTTCACTTTCTTCTCCAATCACCAGTTTATAAATGCGTTGTTGGCTTCCTTGTATCTTTTCAGCAATCATTATTCAAGCCTAATGATTATCTACAACATAATGAATTGATCCGACCCGCGATCAGTTTGTAAAATGTCAATAATTGTTCTTTCGTTATAGATATCATTTCATGTTTAATTGAAGATTATTGAGTGAATCACAGTTTATTTTTGTGTTGTCTGATATGAATCTTGTCGTCTCTCATCTAACTATATTCGCGTACGGAAGAGTAACACTTTGAATTTTGAGAGGGAATATTCTTTAATATCCTAACTTGACTATTCTTGAATCGGGCCACTTAAAAAGGTCATCAAAAGCCACGGACAGTGGATATTAACTCATAGTTTTTTCTCTCAGATATTTCCCAGTTCTAGCAGAACGAACAAGTTCTCCAAAGATGTGTTTGGGGTTATATCCTCAGCTTCAGGAGAATTCAATGAATGATATATCAAGTGGAGATACCAAATATGAATGAATATTTCCTTATCTAATATTTTCCAATATTCTAACTCTCATTCAACATTGTGGAACTTTTTCCTATTTGACCAAGAATCCAAGTGGACTGATACTGGATAGCATTCCACAGTTTCACTTGAACATTTTGAACATCTGCACAAACCAATGTGATTTCGATTATATCTCGACCTTGAGAAAATTCAACGAATGCGAGGGTTGATAGTGAAGAGGAAACATTATATGAATGAATAATATGGTAACGTTTATCGTAATCGTGTTCTAGAGATATCATGAAGAAGGGAGGCACAGTCGTTGACGTAGCTATAGCCACTCTTCTTTGCGAAGGGATCACCATGCCGAGTACAATGGGATTGGGAGGTGGATTCTTGATGAGTATATATCAAAAAACCACTGGCGAAGTGTTGTCTTTCGATGCCAGAGAAACCGCTCCTGAAGGATCCTATCAAGATATGTTCTCAGGGATCCCAGATTTAAAAAAATCAGGTACATATGACACATGTTTTATTCAGTTCAATTGGTGATTTATATCTGATTCACTAGTCGCTTTCACTGGAAATGATTTCAAATGCTGCTGCAATTCGTCCAATTAAGTCTTGCTCTGTTTCTACCAGAGTTTCGTAGACGAAAGACTTCACTCTCTCTCGATCGAGAATTTACTCACATTGTAGACTTTTTCGTTAACTCAAGTCACTCGAAGTGATTGATAAACCCGTCTGAATATTCAGACTTTCCCGACATTGTCCTTTCCTGGAAAGCGGCGATCACCTTTTTCAATTAGCTCGAGGATTAGTCTAGTGATTATAGATATTCCAGATGAGGAAAAAATTCATCGAAGCCAGGCAATTTGGAAGCCCTCTTGGGTTTTCTGATCAATTACGAATTCTTAACGAGCAAGTTTTTTTATGGAGGCAACATTCTGAATGATAGAGGGCAGAATACAGTTTCCTTCTGAATATTATTTCAAGTTTTATTCTGAATAATGATCTTCCTTCTTCCCATCTAACCCCTTGTTTGTATCATAATTTTTTCATTAGTTCCTCGTAGTTCCTCATACCTGTGATGTGATTTTGAGATCGATCAGTCAGTCAGTCAGTCAGTAATCATCATCATCAATTCGAATGGCGAACTTCTGATAACGGGAATTTGACTCCGAGAAATTGGGAATCAATGTAACATATAATACATAAATACTACATTATCTGGTGAATTGACAAACCAAAAAGGCAGTCAGAAACCAAGAACCAAAAAAAGCTCCCTCTGTATTCGAAGATGAAATACACCATTATTCTCTATTATTATTAGACAACAGAGGTGAGCGAGCGAGAGTGAGTGCATTGATATCGGAGGTCAGCAGGAAGTGATTCCTATTAATATCTTGTCTAAGTATAGAAGCGGAAATAAAAAGCTGTATTTTGAGGTGTCATGTAGTAATGGTGTAATTGAATGACTGACTCGGATTTTCAGTTTTTTTTTTTTATCTGTGGACAACACGAAAGGGAAACCTATGATGTTCGAGGAACATCGTGTTAGCCAGCGGTGGAATTTTGGGAAAGGTCTCGAGCCTGACAGTGTAGGGGTGACCAGCTTGAGCTCGTCTGGTTTGTCTACTAGAAATCGCACGTGAAGGCATAATAGATGATATTTCCGTTGAGCACCGACCATGAAAGTACCTATAAAAAAGGCATAGATCGCCGACCTTTATACGATGATCTAGAGAGGTCGATGATTTGGTGAGTGTTGAATCATCGACTAGGCGAATAGCTCTCTTCTGAATTGAATCTAAGAGCTTTGCGTATGTTTGGGGGCTGAGCTCCAAACATGTGAACAGTACTCCCCAGGACAGGTCGAACTTGTGCTTTGTAGATCATAAGCAGTTGCTGGGGTGTGAAGTACCTCTTCGCGCGGAATAGAAAACCAAGTTTTTGTGAAGCAGTTTTCGCAATGGACCTCACATGATCGTCCCATGAGAGAGCACTGTTGGTGGTGACACCCAGCATGGATATTGACGACCTCATAGGAACAGTGGTACCCGACATCATCAAATTGGGCATTGTGTGATCAGCCTTCTTGGTGAACATACAAGCTCGAGTTTTAGTTGCATTGCACTATACTAGATTCTCAGATCCCCATTTCAGAATTCTTGTCAGATCCTCATTTAAAGCATCAACCTGTCTTCGCCTTGCACCTCTGGCCTCATTGGATGATATAGGGGCTCTAGAGGAAAAGGCGGAATGAAGTGTACTATCATCCGCAAAGCTATGAACTGGGCTGGAGGTCACATTCAACAAATCATTGATGTGAAGCAAAAACAAAGTTGGTGCCAAGACAGAGCCTTGTGGAACACCAGCATTGATCGTCATTGTATCAGACGAGACCCCGTCTACCACCACGTAGAGTGATCTATCTGCAAGAAAACTCGATAGTAAAAGACACAGATGGGGCGGCAAACCATATGACGGAAGTTTCGCTAGGAGGCCTTGGTGCCAAACTCGGTCAAATGCTTTGGAGATATCCAAGGCTACAGCCAGAGACTCCCCATGGTCTCATGATACTATAAGTATCGTATCAGCATTTCTGATGAAACTGGTGATCAACTACGAAATATTTCGAGTTTGATGCTGAGAATCTCCTCCTCCTTTCATGTGGTGCGGAAAATACTATCAACCAAATGAAATTACTCAAATTTCCTTAGCTTTTATATCAAGTGAGAATAACAGCTTTCCTTGCCCTCTTGATGAAGATATCTACATCCACGAATGATCTACCAAACCTGTATTTGACGAGAGAATGATTTGAAACTATTTTTCTGGAATGGAAATTATACGAACAAGAATGAAATTTCCAAAAGATAACATCTCGAATTTCCCACTAATTTTTCCTTGCTAGACCAAAAGACCACTATTATAATACCTCATGAGATAAATCGTTTTTCCAGTGTGGGAACTAATTCAAGCTACAAATCAAATCTGAAATGATTCACGATGTTCTCTAAACATATTCCAGGAGGATTATCGGTAGCAGTTCCTGGTGAGCTTCGAGGTTATTGGACACTTTACAACAATTATGGTGGTGGAGTCCCATGGCAAGAGCTCTTCAGGAACCCCATCGAGCAATGCAGATATGGCATCTACGTGAATAGATTCATGGCGGGAGTGATGGCATCTAACAAAGAAATTTTATATGCCGATCCTGGATTGAGGTGAAAATATATTATATACTTCGAGAGTTGAGGAAACCATCGGTGGTTCACGTATGTGTACCGCAGTAGAAATTTTGTTTGTTTGTTGTGAACCTCCAAACTTTCAAGAAAAATTCCAACACCTTCCTACTCTCCCAAAATTCCACCGCTGACTAACACGATGTTCCTCGAACATTATAGGTTTCCCTTTCGTGTTGTACACAGATAAAAAAGATGAAAAAAGAAAAAAACCTGTCCGACAGCTGTTGATTTTCTAATGAATCAGTTGATAATTTCGATCTGGACATCGCTTTGATAGTCTATCGGTTCTCTCAGAAGTGGTTCGCAGCCCACGCTGTTCTCAATCTTGCACAAATTTTGATATCCAGGATGTTGGATTTCAACGTTGATGTTGCTACATACATTTGCATAATAATTGAAGAATTGTTTTCAATTAATTCGAGGAGGAAGATCCATTGAGAAGAGGGTAACTCCTGAATCGATAATGTGAATTGAGTATCCATCATTTCGAATGAAAATACTGACTTGTTCGTGATATTTCTTTGATTCCATTTGCTCTCTCAGAAGTCATGCTGTTTCTGTAGGTGTCGTTGGTATCGCGAATTTGAAAACATATTCAATGAATACCTATAATTACGCATGTGACTTCCTCAACTTCTACTAGTTAGTTAGGTTCGGTTAGATTAGGTTAGATTAGGTTAGATTAGGTTAGGTTAGGTTAAGTTAGGTTAGGTGAGATTATGTTAGGTTATGTGAGGTTATGTTAGGTTAGGTGAGGTTATGTTAGGTGAGGTTCGTTAGGTGAGGTTATAATAGTTAGGTTAGGTTAGGTTAGGTGAGATTATGTTAGGTTGGGTGAAGTTATGTTAGGTTAGGTGAGGTTATGTTAGGTATGGTTGTGTTAGGTTATGTGAGGTTATGTTTGGTTGGTCTATTGTATCATGAATATATAGTCATTCGATATATAGTCATATAGAGTATTAAAGAGATTCTGATACTGTAGGTATATGGATACTCTCTGATATTCTGTTTAACATTCCTGTCTACATACTGAATTAAGCAGCCACAGACCAATGCATTTTGCATTTATAGGTCAGTTTTCATAAATCCAGTGAACAATGGCACATATAGGGAAGGAGAATACTACAGAAACAAAGGTTTAGCAAAAACTTTGGAAATCATTGCCTGGGAAGGAGGAGAAGCTTTGCATAATGGTTCTCTGACTGCGAATTTCGTGAACGATATACAATCCAAAAATGGAATCATCACTATTGCAGACATGAACAATTACAGGTGAGAGTAGATAACTATTTGAAGAAGAAAAATATCAGAGGTCCGTGCATTAAGTGAACAACACAAATTCCAACCAGTGAGAGAGAGAGAGAGTTCCAAAAGGAAATACTTTGAATATGAATCATGACTTCTTACTTTGCTCAATCCATTAGATATCCATTGTTTCGTCGTCTATATTGAATGAAACATTCCGAAGAATCATTCTAGATATCAATAGAAATGCCTCGATGAATACCAAGCTCTGATACCTCTAACTGTTTGGAACCTACGCAGCAGCTTGAAAAGTTCTCTCTGAAAATAATAGAAAATGAAAGATGTCTCATTTGGGAAAATTGAGTTCCGATTGAGTTTGAGACACTAAAATTCCTTTAGCTCCATGAATGATTCAAAACACAAAAAGCTCTCACCAAATATATGAAGGATATATTAGTATTTTTATTATAATTGACATCTATTATTGTTATTTCCAGTCCTAAATGGAAAACACCAGTAGAAACAACAATATCTGGTGGCATCAGTATGTATTCCTTCCCATTGCCAGGATCTGGCCCAGTAGCATCGTACGTAATGAATATCCTAGACGGTTTCGTGGATCCTTCTAATTACTCATCAGTAATAAATTACCAGAGGCTGGTGGAGAGTCTGAAGTTCGGATATGCTGCGAGAACGCAACTTGGAGATAACGATTATGTGGATGTGAACGAGGTAGGAATCGACTGTCACGGTGTACCTTTAATAAATTCATTGTCAATCTTGAAAAATTGAAGGAATGAAAGTAATGTGTGGTTTTATGAAACTAAGATGCTAGTGAAACTTTCTTCGGATCGTGTGGTAGTACTTGGGGAAGACACGTGATCATAGCGATATCATCAAACCTCTACTCGCTTTAGAGAAACCGATATAGATGTGAACGTTCGACCCACATCGCGTCTAAGTGATCCACATATTTCAATCATAGGAAAAAAGTTCCTCTATGAATGGGATTCGAACCCAAAACGACAACTTCAAAAGCACGCTTGCTAACTATTAGGTTATCTAACATTAAATTTATATGTATCGCTTCGTTCATTTATATCACTTTGACAGAATAATTCAGATGAACAAACGATCTACGAGTAGTTCGATAATGTGGAGAAAAAGCCATGTGACTTGGAGTAGTACACTTATATCAACAAATCACGCACCATCAATAAAACATGGAAAACAGTTTGGTATTGGAAACCCTCAGACGTTTCTGGTCTTCCAATACATACTTTCCTGAGGCGATGTAATAAAAGTTTCACTTTAATGAGTGGACAATGCGTTGGAGTCGGCAAAATGAAGGATATCCTTTCAAATGAAAGAAAAATATACACAATAGTGAATAAGCCGAAAGCGCTTCGGAAAATAGATATATTGGTCAATCATTTCTGATCGATATGGTATTAAGCATGGTGTTCCAATTCCCTAAATCCAGCCACTAAGAAAAGTTGTAGCCTTCTGCTCACTCGATGATGTCGAATTTTGATACCTTACTAAGACTTCCTGAGATCGAAGCTAGATGGCGCCACCTTTCCTGATCTCCATGGTCATCTTGGAAACTCTGGAAAATATGATTCGATTTCGAGAAAATTGTTCGAGGGAAAATTCGACATTCGGATGATTAAGCATTCCCTATTCATAATTCGCTGCATCTCTCATAGAGTCTAACGAAATCATTAGATCTGGGGAATCTGTTGAGAGTAGAATCATAGGAGGTTTGAATCAGAATGGTTCTCGCTAATGATAATTTTCTCAAGTTGTTGTTGTTTCATTGTTGTTATTTGAGTTTGTTATTCTGAAAATTCCACACATGTGATTCTTAACCAATCAGAACGTGTATTTCTGTCAGATCATCATAGCAACGGATGAATTTTATCGGAAATTTTTTCCTGGTCGGTACCCAACAGCGAATTACGCTTGAATTCAAAAAAATCTCAGGTCATGTTCTTCGGGTCGAGAAAGAAAGTGGACAGTGCTCGTGAAGATATGAAAATAAAAATCGGTTTTGATATCTTGCCTATAGTCAAGGAATGCAAAAATCTTGGACTGTGGATTGACTCTGAGCTGAGATTCACTAAACATGTCAGCCATCTTTGCCAAGCGTCCTTCAACATTCTCAAACAACTCTTTCCAAACAGACACTTGCTTTCCAAGCACTTGAAGCTTTCTGTATGCGAATGATTGATAATGTCCAAACTTTCTTATTGTGATAGCGTCTACGGACCTGCCCTCCTGAAATCTGATCAGTATCGTCTTCAAAGAATACAAAACTCATGTATTAGATTCTCCTCCGGTATTCGGAAATTTGATCATATAAGCTCTGTATTTAATAACTCTGGTTGGCTGAGGTTGAACGATCTTCGAAATCTTCACTTACTGTCTATTACACATAAAGTTCTTGTAACGAAAACTCCTAAATACCTGCATAGAAAATTGAATACTTTTTCGGCATTGAATGACCTCAGAACACGTAATAGACACCTTCTTGTAATTCCTCCTCACTTCACTTCAATTTATACGAAATGTTTCTCGTACAATGCTGCCAAACTTTACGATCAGTTACCCAATGAATTCAGACTATACACACTGAGTAACTTTAAAAAGCGATTGGAACTTCTCCTGAAGAATAGGCAGTTTTTGTTCTTACGTTGATAGATACCGCTCTGAATTCTGTTTTGGCTTTCCATGTATGTTTGTTATGTATCGATACAAAACAAGGAACTAAACTAGGTTCAAAACTAGGTACGAAACTTCCCGCTTCTGAATACTGTATTGGTTTACGATGTAGGTTTGTTATGTATCAATACAAATCTAGGAACTAACCTACGTTCAAAACTAGGTACAAAATTATGATGACGTTTGTCTTCAATGTCGTTTCCTCTTTATCTTGTTATAGTAGGTAATTTGATTAGTAATTTTTAGGATATATATATATTTTTTTTTTCACCTGTTTGAATTATTTTTTTATTATTTTAGTTTATTTTTTGAGGTCAAGTTGAAAAACAGCTATAGCTGACACTTCGCCGATTCATCAGTCCGACATTTTGTTCTCTTTTTTTTGTAGAAACTGAAATGATGAATAAAGCCGCTTTATTATTATTATTATTATAATTATACTGGAAATTTGTTCGACGTTTATAATGACAGAATATTTTTTTTGACAATCTAAGTTCTATTTGTTCTCACACATAATTATTTTGATGATTAATTTCAACAAAAAGCTTAAATGTTTTCTAAATTCATGGACCATTATTATTGATGTTTATATTAAAAACGCAATTATTGTATACAATGGCAGGTTGATTCGAAGTTGCTTGCTCTCGATTTAGAGATTCTTGGACTGTCTTTGCAGAAGTTGAAGCAGACCTCATGGCGTCAATTATATCCTGATGATGGCCCGAGTCAATTTGCAGATATGGTTTTATGGAGTGACTGCTACAATGCCCGGTTATTTTAACTAATTGCTGTTCTCCAATTCTGTTTTGCAAGAACTTGATAAAGACGAAAATTGATGTTGTTGGAAACACATTTGGTGTGGAATTTTCTCACCGAATACCACACGAGGTCAAATTAAATCCGGAAATGATTCGACCTCTAGTGGTATTACTAGTGAAAATCTATATTTGCACACACGCCAATGAAATTATCACAGGAATAATTGATTTCACAGATTATGGACAAGTTGATATCTCGAAGCTACGCAGAGGGAATCAGAGATGACATTTTCGACAATATGACATTCCAAGATCCTGCATATTATGGCGCTTATGTCGACAATGCGGAAGATCATGGCACGTCTCACATTTGTGTGCTTGCTCCGAATGGAGATGCAGTATCAGTCACCAGCTCTATAAATTTCGTGTGAGTACTAGATCGAGATATATCCACTACAAAGCTTATAAGAGAATTCAGATAGTTTAGATGTAGAACTCGATTGTCACGAGACAATTAGTTACTATAATATGAACTTGAAGAATTTTCCATTGAACTCAGTTCTACACATGATAACCAATATGAATGTGGCTAAAACATAGAAACATTAGGAATTCTAGAAACGAGGAAGGAAAATTCAAAAAATATACGAAAAATTGATAAACCATCTCTTCGATTAACCCACAGTCAGTGTTCAACAAACTGATGCTTGAATATTTCATACGTGACTCAAACTGAATGAATCTGATTGTTTTCATATTGGAGCAGAAAATTCAGAACACATCGAATGTGATTTTTGAATGTCTCAAAATGATATTCGGAAGAATTGACGATGCCGAAATATTGAAAAGGGTGAAAATGGACTCCAATATGGGCAAAACGATTGGAGATATTGAATTCCAATGCGAGTATTCCATTTTAGAATGCGCTCTCAAGTACAAGAATATCGAAAAGCGAATTTTTCGAATGCAATTCGTCCCAGAAATCTTTCATTCTGACTGAATGCGATAGGCTGGGATTTTTTTCAACTGTTGACAACACGAAAGGGAAACCTATTATGTTCGAGGAACATCATGTTAGCCAGCGGTGGAACTTTGGGAAAGAAGGAAAGACGTTTCATAATCTACTGAGTTATCTACTGAAATATGGTTTTCAATGATCGAAACGCTAATGGAATGAACTGAAATCATCCGTCACCGTCGAATTGGAATATTTTGAATGAATGAGAATACTGTTCAATAATGCAATCGAAATTGAAGTTGATATGTACGATCATTCATAGGAAAAATTGTATGATAGTGGATTTTACATCTCTTTGAGCACATTATCTCGAATATGAAATGATGAGCAATCATTTTGACTCTGTCACCCATTGATCAACTATCAAAGCGAAGGATTGCTAGGAAGATAGTGTATGTACATTCATTGACATCTGGAAGAATTTCATGAATCAAAGTACTTGAGCTGAGGTGTTTCAGAATTCTCTTATTGAAATTTAGCCAGCTCATTAGTGAAGGAATATTTTGTTGGTTGATATTGTGGTAGAAATGTAGGAGAAACATAACTGTTCAGGCAACACTTTGGAAAAGATTTCATCAGGCCTCCTCGGCAAAAATACTGAAGAAAAGGAAGATGTGAAAATTGAAACTTGAATTACGGAAAGAGTAGTTACTTGAAAACTTTCAGAAACACTTGGAATCTCTGAATGTTTTCATCCACATTGTTTTCCTAGGATTTTTTCTCTTCAAATCTTCCTCTTGATTCCATCTCCTGGGATAACAGAATTTGGATACAATGAATCTAAATAAGTTCGACTATGAGAATCCATTGAAAGACAAATGAAATTACAGGAATATTCTGTCTGTAGGTTGATTAGGGAGGTGATTTCACAGATTTTGGGATTCTATCTCATCATTTCTGAAAATGATAATGAAAATTCTGATGAATATTTGAATATATGTGTAGTAGCAACAGATTAATGAATATTCGCTCATGAAAACTTGATCGAATTGAAAATCAAGATAAAACTTGTCCGTGATCATGTAACTCAATCGTGAAAATATTCAATTTCAATAAACCTAAACATACATCATACCGAGTGATTATAATATATGAAATCATATACATACAAACAAATGAATAGATACATAAACGAAATATGCTCATGACAATCTCTAATAATAAAGATAATAATACTGATGATAATGTAATATGAAATAATGTGGTTTATTTTATATATATCCAACAATATGCATACCTTATATTGTTCATATTTTGTGAACACAAAAATTTAGTAGCAATGAGTGAAAATGACTTGAAACCAAGATTGAGTATTATCATCGAAATCAATATCAAAAGTGATAAATTATTTCACATTCGAATGATTTTCCGAAATTTCCCAATCAACCAGCATTTTTATTGATTCTCAAATCCAGAAAAACTTGTAGATTCATTGTTAACTGACATTTTTACATTGTTAACTGACATACAAACAAATGAATAGATACCTGAACGAAATATGCTCATGACAATCTCTAATAATAAAGATAATGATACTGATGATGATGTAATATGAAATAATGTGATAGTATTCATTTTATATATATCCAACAATATGCATACCTAATATTGTTCATATTTTGTGAACACAAAAATTGAGAAGCAATAAGTAATATTGACATAAAACCAAGAGTGAGTATTATCATCGAAATTAATATCGAAAGTGATAAATTATTTCACATTCGAATGATTTTCCAAAATTTCCCAATCAACCAGCATTTTCATTCATTCTCGAAAACTTCCGTTTTTCAAAGGATATTGCAATTCATTGTAGATTCATTGTTAACTTACATTTTCTACAGATAAATTGAATTATCTGTGAAACGAATGAATATATCATCACTTATTATTTTGAGAAATAGAAATGAGAGTCATCTAATCAGAATCAATAGCACTGAAAGTTCGACAATGTTGATAGATAACGTTCAGGAAATCAAGATTTCCTGACGGTACCTACCAATAATTACTTCCTCGATTTTCCACAAGATGTATTATTTCTGAAGCCATCTCTAATCGGTCGGCTTCTTCACTGTTATCGATCATCTGTCTCCATGCTAGGCAGACGTCAATCCGTAAAGTACTCCATACAAATAGGGATATATTTCATTCCCCATATCCCATCTCGTTCGTTAATTCCTCCGCAAATATTTGAGATCGGGATGTACGAATGCATAACTGTAGAGAAGAAGGAATCTCTGCCGACGAGCTTCGGTGCGAATTAAATTATCCAGATATTCGAGTGAGTCTCGGACCGGTTGAGTGCTTACGGATATTTCTCCAATTATATCCTAACCCAATTCGATTATCATAACTCCTTCATTGAGTGGGCGGATCTATTGATTCAGCAATCCGACGAATACAATAGACTGAGAATGCTTATGGCCACACGAGTGAAGGGTATTCCGATGAAGTTCTCGATCCCGAATATACAGGGTGTCCCATGACTCGATGCCCACAGCTCGAGGGCATATTCCTTGAACGATTTCGAGTCGAAAGTGCCTCATACACTTTTGTCCAAAACTCTACAGTCGAGGAGTTATGAGCAATATTAAATTCAACAGACTTTTTTTCGCTCACACAAATCTAATTGGAGTTTTTGTTCTCATATCACATTCTTGCTCTTTGACATATTGAAGACGTTGCTCTCTGGAGAGTATCTGGGTCTTTTCGTATGAATGCACCTGTCATGATATTTTGAAATAGCTCATCTCTGGTTTGTGGTTCATTTGCATACATAGTCGAGAGGCGTTAAGTCAGGTCATCTTGGTGGCCAAGCAACTGGACCACCTCTTCCAATCCACCGGTGAGCAAAGTTGTTATTCAGAAATGATCTCACACATTTAAACCAAAATGAGGTGGTGCGTCATCCTGCTGGGACCACCTGTCGACTCTGTTCTGGAGTGGAATCTCCTCCACTAATCCTGGCAACTCGTTTTGTAAGAAAGTCAGATTAACCGCAGATGTTGAACGTTCTTGAAAAACGAATGGCTCAGTAAGGCGGTTATTAAAAACACCATACCAAATATTCACTGGTTTCGAAAGGGTTTTCGAGTGCCCATGAATGTGAGTTTCTGGTATTCGTACTTCCATCTCTAGTAATCGTGGCTTCATCCGTGAACATAGTTTGTCCACAAAGTTGCCTGCTGGTTGTGAATGTTGAACAGATTGTATGTGATATAGGTACAAGACGATTAGATATATCCGATCATATTAGGAATAGCTTCTTCTTCTGCAAGTTCTTGCTGTACGGGACGGCATATTCTTGAATTGAAAACGTGACCATTGAAAATTAATCTAATAACAACGTCAAAAAATCTCACCATAACAATATGACGAAACAATTACATGGCCTACCAGATTTCTCTACAATTGAATTTTGCCCATAACTTAAAATACAATGACTTACATAGCTTGCCAGATTGATTCACTGTTAAATTTGAAATTGCTCACAACTCCTCGACTATAAAGTTCTGGACAAAAGTGTATAAGCTATGGGCATCGAGTCATGGGACATCCTGTTGAAAGATTAGTATAGTGGGAAGATCTGCAGGATATGAGTTGCCTTCCACGAAGTTCCTTAGCCAGACATACATTACATTATGGACTCTCGAATACAAAAAGGCATTGGATGATAATGGATGAAAGGGAAATTTGGGGTTGACAGGTCAAAACCACGGTATATTTGATTCAGTGTCGCTCGACTTCCATATATACGTGGTGTCTAGGAAATAATATGCAATGTTCTACCTACAGTTTCTAGAACCGAGAATGGGAACACAGTCTTGTTATATGATGATTCAGAAGACCTGTAAGTAGGCCTGTTAGAGACTACACTTGTTAGGTACCATTTTTCCTAGGATGCATAAATGCTTCGGAATGAGCCAATGCTGGTGAATTCTGCCAGAAGTCTAACACTCTTCTTGCAGTCCAGGTTTTCAGTATATGTTTGTCAAAAAGATGCCAATGGCAGGTTCTGGTCCAATGAAACTACTTGCGGCACCCTCCCTTGGCAAGGGAATCTGCCGTTTTGTTCCCTTCCATTTATATGAGAGTCAAGTTCAAAGCCTCCCCCCCTAATATGAGACAGTATGGTGATGATTCAATTCAATTCAGTTTATTTTTTATTCATTTATGCATTGAGGACAAAAAACTTATTATATATATATTAAGGGAGATATATCCTTCCAAAGTTGATAAAATTAAAATAATTTCTCCGCATAACTTCTGAACGATGAAAGCCACCTGATTGAAATTTTGTGCATGAATGTATGTTGTCAAAATACATTTTTTCGTCACACTTCCACATTTCTGATATTGTTATAAAGGGTGTTTTCAGAGGGAGAGTCATGATTTTTTGTAGAAAACTTTTTTCCGTGTATTATTTTCGGTGAAAAAACAGGAGCATTCGATGGAGCGAAGAAAATTACATGAAAAAGGTACTCTTAATCAAATAAAAAAAATTGAGCCGTTCGTGAGATATTTGAGTTTTTGTAGTTACATGATATCAGCAGATTGATTTTATTCATCGCGAGATTCATCGGTAACAATATTTTAGCAGGCCATGATGAATAATTTTGTTCTCAATTTTGACGTTCATGTCATCAACATTCGAGTCAACATTGTTGTAGTCGATTTGTTCGTGTGGTTTTTCTGTGTCATTTATCACTGCGATTATCAACTGAGATTTTAAGAAATATGGCAGGTTATTCGTTCTCTGAACAAACTGATATGCTTCTAATGCTTGGCAAGTGCTTCGGAAATGCAAATGCTGCTGAAATATCGTTATACCGATGAATCTCGCGATGAATAAAATCAATCTGCAGATATCATGTAACTACAAAAACTCAAATATCTCACGAACGGCTCAATTTTTTGTATTTGAATAAGAGTACCTTTTCATGTTTTTCCTTCGCTCTATCGAATGCTCCTGTTTTTTCACCGAAAATAATACAGGGAAAAAAGTTTTCCACAAAAAATCATGACTCACCCTCTGAAAACACCCTTTATAACAATATCAGAAATGTGGAAGTGTGACGAAAAAATGTATTTTGACAACATACATTCATGCACAAAATTTCAATCAGGTGGCTTTCATCGTTCAGAAGTTATGCGGAGAAATTATTTTAATTTTATCAACTTTGGAAGGATATATCTCCCTTAATATGCATTTTGCGCCATGAGTTTAATCATCAAACTACACTTATTTTTCAATGGTCTATCACCCCCAGCTCGGCACACATTTTTGACTCACCCTGTATATATATAGTTGTTTCAATTATAAATAGTAACATGCATAGTGTGGAACATATCAATCATTCAGATATTTTGAATGGATTTGGGTAATTTCTTAATGATTTTTTCATTAATTTTCTCATCCAAGTTCAAGGATCCGATTCCTTTTAGATGCAGAGGTATCAGAACCGTTCTTGAGTGTGACTTTTTTTAAATAGTGCTAATTGGACTGTCATATTGCCAGTAGCTCCAGTATTTTTCAATGTTTGGGTTTTGAAGTTAGTTAGTTAGTTAGTTAGTTAGTTTTGAACCTCCATATGAGACATTTATAGCTATATAGCAATCTAACATCGGAGACTTCCATCTCTTGATTTGAGTAATTCAGTTGGGAATCTTCATTGTTTTCTTAATATCATCTTGAGAAACCTCTTCAAGTTGTGTTGAATGCTCCTCCCCAAACAATTTCACAGTATCTTATATACATAACACACACAAGTTTTTCCTATCCAAAATATCTCCCAGGGCATAAAATCAACATGTTAACTATCTCAGACGTTTCATCACATGCAGAATACATTCATGATGGATATCATTTCTAGTTTTGGAGCTAAGTTCATGTCAGAAAGCACCGGCATCATTCTGAATGATTCGATGGACGATTTCTCTACACCTGGCGAATCGAATCAGTTTGGGTTACCTCCATCACCAACAAATTACATCGCTCCTGATAAGAGACCCATGTCTTCGATGACTCCGATAATATTTTTGGACAGTAACAAAGACGTACTCATGATCACCGGAGGTGCAGGAGGAAGTAGAATCATATCGAATGTGATACAGGTGAGTTGGGGTGAACAGAGTCAGTTTTTTTCATCTGTTGACGACACGAAAGGGCTACCTATGATGTTCGAGGAACAACGTGTTAGCCAGCGGTGGAATTTTGGGAGAGAAGGAAGGTGTTGGAATTTTTCTTGAAAGTCTGGAGGTTGTAACCATCAGGAAAGACTTCACTAGGCGAAGAATTCCACAATTTTGCCGTTCTATTGACGGATGATGCTTGGTCTAGCGATGTTCGACAGGTCTCGAGCCTGACAGTGTAGGGGTGACCAACCTGAGCTCGTCTGGTTTGTCTACTAGGAATCGCTTGTGGTGGCATAATAGATGATATTCCCGTTGAGCACCGACCGTGAAAGTACCTATAAAAAAGGCAAAGATCGTCGACCTTTCTACGATGATATCTAGAGAGGTCAATGATTTGGTGAGTGTTGTATCATCGACTAGGCGAATACCTCTCTTCTGAATTGAATCTAAGAGCTTAGGCGTATGTTTGGGGGCTGAGCTCCAAACATGTGAACAGTACTCCAGGACATAGAAAACCAAGTTTTCGTGGAGCAGTTTTCGCAATGGACCTCACATGATCGTCCCATGAGAAAGCGCTGTTGGTGGTGACACCCAGCATGGATATTCACTGTACTAGATTCTCGGATCGCCATTTCAGAATTCTTGTTGAGTAGAATAATGATTATGAGTCCTCGGAAATGCTTTGGGGGCAATGCAAACTCTTTCATTCCTAACTCATACATTATACATTATGTCTTTTTGTATATTCAGTAGTGATACTATTAGTACATTCAAAAATTCGGGTTATACATCAATGAGTTGTTGCATAATCACAAATAGTAAACTGACCCGAAGCTGGAGGTTTATTCTGTTTGACTGACAGGATTCAAAATTTGAATCAGGCGTTGAGTCTACACTCGAAATTCAGGTTAGATCCTTACAATTCTGAATGAAAATGGAGAAAAAAATCAATAATGTAGAGAAAAATGACATGCCATGCTAATTTTTTTTACCTTGAAAGTTTCTTCCTATTTCAACAGAAATGTTGCAGCAACAGAAATGTTGCACTTTGTGCCACTACTCTATCTTGTATGAACTGACTTGAGATCTCACTTCCATTTCTCACTACCAGGTGATTGTGAATCATCTCCTGTATGGTCTAGATTTGAGGACTTCAATTGACGCTAAACGACTTCATCATCAATTAGAGCCTATGATCATCACTTTTGAGAATGAATTCCAGACACAGGTGAGCAGATATCGAACATTCTTGTGTATTTTCAGGCATCACATATTCGTTTTCAGAAGACACTTTCCTGTGCCAAAATTTTTGCAGTTGGAATTTCACCTTCTGAACAAAACTGAACATTCGAGCAATATGTTGTACATCATCTCCAGAGCCACGTCAAAGTAATAATTAGCTATTATCTCCGTTATTTGAAAATACAGGAAGGTGAATCGGAAAAATGTTCTGGAAGGCCATCGAGGTCACCAGATAAAACTTCCTTAGATTCCTTTCATAGTTGCATAGATAAAGTGCATCGATATGTGGATGCCATGATAGTTTTCGGTCCAGAACAATACCCAGCATGTTTACTGTTTCAAATGGGCTTATCATTCCATCATTAAAATAAATCTCTGAGTTGTTTGGGCTGCGATTAGAGAATAAGATGATATTAGTTTTGCCTTTGTTGAATTTCAAATTATTCTTTTCCGACCAGAGGTTTATTTTACTGTAAATATCTGATGTGGTTTCCCCTCAATCTTTCCATGTTTTCTTCTATTATTAGTATGTTAGTGTCATCTGCGTAACTGGTAACACGACAGAATCACGACAGTAGAAAGACTGAAGCAGGAATAAAGTTATCTCTAACAATTGCATTAATCTGTTCTATTTCAGGGTAAATATATAGTAGACTATTTGCAGCACGTTGGACATAACATTACGTTCGCGGCAGCAGATGGTTTCGCTTCAATAACTGCAATCAGTCGATATGGAAGGCTAGGAGTGACTGCAGCAGCTGATAGAAGAAGATTAGGAGATGTTGCCTATATTTAATAGCTTCGAATAGTTGTAAATAACACACTGAATATATAATTATTAGATGTGACTAATTGGATAGTTCTGTATTTCATTATAAACAAGCGATTTTTCTCGCATATAGACACAGAAATGCTATTACACAAGGTGGCCCAGTGAAAACGAAACAAGGTATGCGTTTTATTGAGAGATCAAGGAACTCACATGGAATAAATGATTCATCATGTGATGTTGAATAGGACAGGATTTAAAAAAAAAAACACATACGGCACTTCTTAGATGAACATCGTTCTAACTGCAAAATGAGAAATAGTGATGGAAGGGGAAAATGCGTTACTTTCCATCACTAGCCGATTATTTTCATAAACGTGTTTTCTCGAGAACTACTGAATTGAATTCCAAAAACAAGGAAGCATCGGCAAGATATTTCGATCACCTTCAAAATGATGTATCATTTGACCCCTTATCCCATTTGAGATTCAAAATATTTCCCTCTAGGAATAAAAATCGACCGGGTCGAGCGTTTTTTTTTTCTGGAAACGATAACGATGTCAAATCGGCCTTGTTCCGTTTTCATTGGACCACCCAGTATATGTCAATGATAGTGATAATCCAGTATATTTTCTCTTAGAGAGAAGGAATTGAAACGACCATCAGAGAGACACAGTGATCAAAATTCAACTTCTACCTACTGCCTATACCAGTTTTGACTGTGAGCTTTTCCTAACGATGTTATGATATCAATTCATTTACAAGAGGTCGAATTCACGGCATAAGTCACTGAAGACCTCAAATTCTCTAGTCGAAACTCATCCTTATCGTGGATATATAGATTTTCAAATGCGAGTTCCGCTCGAAGCCAACATAATATGCTCGTTGAGGTATATACAAATCAGGGCCTGTTTCACAACACAGAGCACAATACTAATTTTCACTCACTGAACTTGCTAATAGCAATCGATTCGAACTTTGTTGCTGCATATCAGCACCTCTAGGATTAGGTAATGGCGCTGTTCCACAATCAGAAAATCATCCTCTCGAACTCTCATACTTGCCTCACTCAACTAGTTTAAATATTCTGGACTAGTATACACTCATTAATTTTTCAATTAGTTGGAATGTTAATGGCTCCGGAGGAATATTAGTCGAACTGAATCGAAGCTGTAACAGAACAGTGGCGTACAATCCAGTATCAGCGAGTCAACAATGCCATTGTGAAATCGACAAAATAGCATACATTAGAGATCGAAGGCGAAGTCATCGATGAAGGACTCGTGTATTTATATTCCTGGATACTCGATGAAGAGATGACATTCATGTTTTTTCAGAGATACTGTTGAGATTTATTATAGTGATGTGATCTGTGAATCATTTGTTGTCGTGAAGGTTTCATAAAGAGAAAGTTATTCAACGAAATTTTGTCCATATCACATGAATGAGTTTTTCGTTAGAAATCAGTGATCTTCTGAATAGATTTACAATATTTATTCGCTTTTATATATGTTGTAGTAATTAGTGATTTTACTCGCCTTTATACACTTTCACACTGACTTTTTCTTATTTACAATGTATACTGTCGAAAATGAAATGAAAACTTTTCATTCTGACTTTTGAGAGTGTTCTCGCAGTTGATGTATTTTTTTTAACTGGATGTAGAGCTCATCATGACAAGCGATTTTTGTAGAAAAGAAGTTTGATGCAATTTTTGAGTGAATTGTTATACCTCCAACACTTTGGCATTGCATCTCATGATGTATATTCAATATATCAACTGATTTGGGTGATCCTCCATTATAACTCAAAATATTATGGATTCTGTATGTTTTAATGAATAACAAAATCAGTGGCGTTCTAGTTATTCTAAACTAATTCGCTTCCGAGCAATCCAGTGAAATACTCGAGTAGATTGTAATGATATGAGAAGATTATTATTATTGCAAACAAACCTCCAAAATTTGAACAAAAATCGAAGGAAGGTTCTTTTGGTAAGTAGAATAAAATATAGAATGAAAACCATTCCTGTTGGGAAATCCCAATACGAAATTCACGGGTCTATGGAGGAGATTTCATATAAACTATTTTTTCATCTCATAGCAAGTAATCTACACTTAGATTTCTTCACTATAATAGGTCACTCGACCCGATAGCGAGAAATATGATTTGTTTTTCTTCAAAAAACAATATGAGTGAATATCTACTTCCATGATTGTTCATCTTGCATAGCCATTTCTCTCAGGTTATTTTTTCGTGATTGTGAAACCAAGCGACATAAACTTTCCACATCCCTCTGCTCAAAATAGAACATATATATAGATATAGATAGATATAGATAGATAGATTGATTGATATAGATAGAACTTGGCATCCACTTCTGAAAATTGAATATGAAAATGGTAAATTCGATATCAATTAATGAAAACACCTCGTAACCAGAATTCCTCCGTCTACCAAATTGTCACTTTTCGGTGTCAAATCCGAAAACATATTGAAAAAAATTTTGCGATGAGAAAAATATTTTAATTGTGTTGATGAGAACGGGAGCAGATTCGTTCCCGAAAAGTCCACCAAGATGAGTAGAGGTTTTATTCTTATTAAATATATTTGTATTTCCAAATTTTTTCAAAAAACAAGGTGTCACTGACCAATAGAGAATTTCTCTTTTAGGTATCTGAAGGTTTAATTTCAAGCGCAGTGACATTTTGGGGCAGATCACAAAATCTGTCCTTGCTACAAATATATTGAAATAATTGTCAATATTTTCTACTCTATTTTTAGAAACGAGGAGAGAAAATCCCACGAAAAGCTGGAATATGTACGTTATAAAAGCTGAAAATTATACTCACAAAGAAATATCATGTGTTTTTTCTACGATAGCTACTGATGAAGACTCATGAAGGAAGTCGAGGGGAAACACAATAAGTAAACCTGAGTGAAAAAAATGTACCGTCCACCCTCCCATCTTTCCTGGTTGGGCCACGAGATTGCGACTGACGCGATTAATCTCAATCTGATGAATGCTTTACAACTAGGTCATCCTAATGAAATAAGGAACTAATCAGATATACTTGCACCGAAATGAAATAAGAACTTCTATTCCGAATATTTGGGTCCAGAACTTCTTAACGAAGAATTTGAGGAGTTGATTTACGCAGCAGCTCTTCATTTTAGATGTGAGGTTATGTGTTCTTCTCTCGTCAGGTTCTTTCCCTTTTGTGAGCTGATCAAAATTTCTCAAAGACTTCCTCACGTCATTTCTTTCATGAAACCTTTTCGCGCTGTGAACCTGCTTCTAATGCCTGATAAGTGGCTTTCAGACCGTCATATCATATGTGTGGTGTGATTGGTTTTGGAACAAGCAAAAACTGTAAACAGTTATTGTCTGTCTGTATACTCGCACTATGGCTTTCCATGGAACATACCTGGTGTAACATTAATAGGCTATCGTGCTGACGTGTGTAGTGTGTAAATAGCCCTGTGAGTGTATCTAAAATTTTCTCGATCAGGCGGATTATTGCTCACCTGGTATATTCACCTCTTCATATATTTCCTCCCTCTCCATGATCACTCCTTCGAGAGTTTGGTCTTTGGTCATCTGAATCTCTCTCTGACTGGGTTATGAGATTGAGGTGAACCCTGAGAAGTTTGATCATGATTTTTGGTTTGGTCTTTATCGACCACTGGAAGATAAATACAGGGACTCAGGACAAATTTAGCATAAATCATGATGTGTTCTAGTGCTAGTAGTGGGAAGGAGGAAATCGATATCCAAGCATAACCGTTTGGTTATACTTGGTTGTGTGGCGTCGAAGAATGGTACATTTTCTTCATTCGAAGATCTGTAGAGGTGAATCAATTGAAGATAGACCCTTGCTCTCTATTATCCGCTGGAATATTTCTGAAAATATCATCGAATGAAGGGTGTCCATGTCAAAAATACAGGATGAATGTAGTGATAAATAGGAACCAAAATAACTTGAGACTCTTCCTACGAGAGTCTATCGAACATCGAACACCGCAGTTTGATGTCTCATCTCAGTGATGAGTTATTGAAGAAGACCACAGCAATATTCAAACATCCCGTATATTTGAAATTACTGGCATGCGTTTTATATCGCATGTATAAATCATGTATCAAATCTATTATTGAACATGTGTTCGTTAGTTGGTGAACATACAAAGAGTTCAATCGATTCAGTCAAAAATTAATTATTAACAAAATGCCCCATTTCAAAACTCTCTTTGAACTATGATATAATCATCATGTGGATGTTGACAAGTTGTTTCGCGAAATTCATATATTAATTATTTCAATGATGCTTGTGGCGGTATACAGGGTGTCAAAGTATTTTTAGTCATGATTTCCAGCGTTCCGAGAAAATAAGATTGATACTAACAACTTATGTTTTTAAAATGGAGAATTTGTGTACGATCAAGAAGTTTTGAGACGGAAATTCAATTTTTCAGAGGCAATTCAATTTTTGCAGCTAGAGTTCGTTCATTGAACTGACTTCAACAAATCTGATGGATATATGAATGATGAATAAAAAATATAAACAGCTTTTTTCGCATGGTCAAGTACCTTTGGCCGTTTGTGATACATATTTCCGTAACGGGTTATTTTAAAAGTCAATTTTGGAACACTCATTCCTTCAAATTTCCATGGATGGATACTTAAAATCCTGATACCTTAATTGATTGAAGGAAAATTATGAGGAAATTGGGGATTCATGTTTGGATCGATAATTGATTATTATTATCACAATCAGTAGTTTCGGAAATATCAAATCGCCATGAAACTTGGCCTAGTTGAGTTTGTTTCGGTGACTTCGTATCAACAAGTCTGTTTAACTTCCATGAAATTGATCGTTAATGACCACTATTAACGATCAATTTCCCTATTAATGCATGATCAATGATATAGGCAACCAATGTCGAACCGAACAGATGTCAATCAAGATTTTACATGTGCAAACAGCTTATAATATGGGACGTTCCGGTGATTCTCGTTGATATATTTTTCAACAAAAAAAGTGTCTTGCATTTATGGTTTTCACAAATGTCACATTGGCTGACAAGTTGACTGTCATGACTATACAGATCCCCGATGGATACCAAAAGTGAGTTTCCTCTTCTTCATTGCAAATAAGGTCGACGGTAATAGATATTTACGTTACTAGTCCGGTAAGTACACTTTTACAGTACGAGTGAGATGTTGAGAGTGGAATTTCGAAACGAGTACTGTAAAAGTTTACCGGACGTGTGACGTATAACATTTTATTTCATACTGCTAAAAAACATAGATGAAAAGTGAAAAATAAAATATTAATCTTTGTTGAAGTGCTACAACAAAAAAATGGGAATGTATCAGCAAGTAGCAACTAATAAATAATTCATCCAATGGAGCTCCTGGTATTCATATTCATGGGAACGAAAATTTAACGGTTAATATCAATATAAGCAATAAGTAATTTCTGTGTATTGTTTTGCTGTTGAATTTCCAATAAATGTATTCATGCTTTTGACGCATAACTGAGTTTTCAATATTTACAATCCGGTAAAATTTCATTACGGGTTAGTAGCACGTAATGAAATATTACGTGCGCCTATCCTGTAGAAGTCTATATTCTGGATTGAAATCAGGTACGTAAAGGTATGTTCTATGATGCAGTATGAAATAAATATCTTTCAACGAACTCGTATATTAAATAGCGATTAATGATGTCGATTGCTACGCTCGCATCATTATTCGCCTTCATTAATGTACTAGTTGGATGAATAAATATTCTCTATTTTGGTACTTCAATAGCCTCTTTAACGGATTATTCTTCGTGTAAATGAGCTCCAATAATTTACGATTTTTGGTTTGCCATTTTCAGCAGCCCCTAAAAAGATTGCAGTCACTCTGCCACTGATGGAAATGACCGGTTCATCATTTATCATTCACAAATATATTTCGCCTAGATATAAAATTTCAGAGGAATCCACGAATAACGAAACCACAGTGTGTCGGAATTTCAGTTTCAGAGAGAAAAAAAATTGTATTTTGTATCAATAGAAGCAAAAACAGAGGAAGTTATATGAAACGTTCGTGCTATATATGCTGCCTTCTGTAACTTCCCAGATGAAATGAACACTTCAATCTATGCTGTTACTGATCATATTGTTGTTCATCAGGTTGGTTCTAGTGAGTACAACTAAATCCAGATGCGAAAATTAATACTGAGGAATCGAATGAATAATTTTTTTTTTCAAATCTATGAGAGGATTCATTGTTTGGTTTCGCATCTCTAATTGAATCCCAATCGTCACCATACTATGTATCGTTATTGGCGCGAGAAAATTCTTTCAGTATTGAACTATCTCTCGACAACTATTCCTTACGTTCCCTGAGAGAAAGTCCGGAGGATATCTTCAGAATTAGTCGAAGTGAGTACATCGTGGCGGAACTAAAGCGAACACTACTATTCGGATAATTCGGTAGAAAGTTGGCCCATTATTGTGAAGTTGAATTGCCTTCGATGCAATGCCGGAACCAACAAGACCCTGAACTGACTACCGAGAGCTCAGTTCTGGATCCAGCTAAGATCGGTTCATAGAATTCCTTCAGTAATCTCGTTTTATCTTTGAAAACTCGACATTGTAGTGAACTCGTGAATGAGTATTGTCGATATTCAATAACTCGTGGAGAGTTTCTCCAATCTATTCATGTCAGAGATAATCCTATACTCTCTAGGTAATCAAGGTATCAAGGCGTAGAAATAATTTTTGGAGCTGAGCTGCATTTTTCTATTGAATCTCGATCAACCTATTTCACTCCGCTGATGATATTGGCACAGAGAAATTCCTCCATTGATAGACGATCAATCCTTTGAGATTTTTTATCGGAGAACTTGTACGATTTTGTCGACGCGATATACTTTTCCAGGAATAGTACACCGATATCAGTTTCCATTCACTGCTTCGTAGAAATGATTGACAAAAGGTTTTTTATTCGTTCCTATGAGGATTCAGGTTCCAGGAGATGAATCGATGTGGAAAATGATGATTTTGTTCCTCCACTGTCTGGAGATGAAGTTTCTGAACGATTTCCATGCAAAGGTTTGGTCCACATCAATAATCATTATACAAGGTTTATCTATTTCAACAGCCTGTTCGATTCGTAAATAGAATCCAATTCATCTATAATCATTTACATGAAAGTTTCCGAATAGAAGCAATGAAAAACTATTCAAGATATTCAAAGTTATAGAAACTCGTTGGTACGTCTAGCAAGACTTTTCATTAACTCAAGAAATGGTGAAGGAATTCTGTTGAACATGGATGATTTTCATTGACTTAGATTCGAATGAGATTTATAGGTACACACTGCGACTCTCATATTAACGACTTTGTAAATAGTCCTACAAGTCCTACAAGCTGTTGAAATGAAAGATCCAACTTCAAGAACACCTTGTATATCAAATGAGCAGTTTGAATAATCACGTTATCTATTTTAGAATCATCATGATTTTTTTCGATTCCCAATATACGTTCAGTGAACAATGTCGAGTGTTCCTTTCAATGATTGATTATGTGTAGTAACTGAATCGAAGGAACTTCAGGAGATGAAAAAAATTAGGGCAGTTCACTAGTTATGAATTTCTCTTGTAATTATCCCGATTTTTTTTCCATGAAATGTTATTTCGGTAGGCTCATTGTATGACTACTCTTTTAGCTACAAATCAAGATAGTGTATGAACGATCTCAAAAGAATCTGGAGAATTTTCTCCTGATGATGGGATGGATACTATCATCATCATGAGGATAATGAGCAGAATTTGGTTACCATTTTGGTTAGTTAATTCACAAAGGAAGGATATTTTTCGAATGGGACAGTCCACCTCCACAATGGTTCCACACTAATTCACCAACACTGATGGTTTAATGTCCCATTAACGATAAGGTCAGAGGGCAAATGGAGTTGTACGAGAAAACTTCAAACGTGTTGACTAACCTGTTAGAAACAACCGATCCCGAATTCGTCACTGTCATATCTCATTGTGCTATTGACATTTTGAAACTTGGTTCTTTCATCATTAACATTCGTCACAAGAATATCATGTCTTCAAAAATGATGAATATCTATCTATCTTTCTCTCTATGGTTATCCAGATCACCTCCATCATCTATAGACATTATTCTTTTACTCTTTAGGCTCGCAGTAGGTATACAATTGTGTTTCATTGCACAGTAGTCCTCAATTACTTCCTGTTTTCAAGATATCACTATATCACCACATGTAAGCATTAAACTGACATATGAGCTGGCGATTTTTTTCAATAAATGTCTCCCCACGTAAATAGTAAATCACTGGTTCAATAAAAGGACATAGCCGTAGAGAATTGCTCTCAATAAGTCAAGGAAATGTTTACGAATTTATTTCGTATACTCTCGTGTCAACCTCACGCATTCCTTATTTTCACAAGACAATATAAAGTAACCCATACATTATGTCACTATGGAGGAACCTAGGCAGGATTGTTTGTGAATAAATTCCGCCTTCATTATCAACTCGTAGAGACATATGGGTTGATAATTGTATGTTCGATATTATTTCAACCAGAAGTTTCGATTCAGTAGTTGGAATTGGTTACTTCTCAATTATTAGACGAGCTACATAATTCCGATTGAATAATTTTCTTCTATAGACGTTAGTGATTCCAACAGTCGTGCGGAAAAACCATTGATGTATTTTTTTTTTCGCGAAATAGATACAAGTGGTTGGTGAGAAAATGTTGACTTGTTTGCTGAGGAAGTGAGAGGGTTTGGAGGATATTGGTTGAAGATATTGATGTAGATGAACATACGGAAATGAGGATGAGGCTTTTCAAAGGAATTGCCTTCAAAAATTCAGGTAGGCAGCAATATGGAAGTGATCTTTCTTCTGGTGCTGGGGAACGTCATGGGTAGAGAAAAAAATGACAAGGGAAGAATTATTGAGAGGAAAACACTGACAGAGATTCGCAGGATGGTAGCAAGATCTCCTCGATGATTCCGACCAACCTCAGCGAGAAACATCAAAAAGCTTCAACAGCAGAACTCCTCCTGGAAGGAGCAAAATAGAAACCTTTCCTGTTACCACGAAACATGGACAACAAACAAATAGGTCAAATCAATTATCACCAAAATCAGCAAACCATACTCTGATAGTCAGGCTGCAACCCAATCTCGTCCAAGCATTTTGAGTGATCCCTCTTGGAAACACGTATATCGAATGGGCATATACACAGGATAACCTCTTCGTAGGCTATGCAAGAGGAAACAGCCTCTCATATCATCCCGGATTGCGAGGCACTATCACTCTGGAGGTTCGGCCTACTGGTAGAAAACAACTCACAGGAGGCTTCTCCAAGAGATGATTTGGTGAGGAGGCTGCTAAGTCTGATCAAGGTAACGCATCTCTTCGTCTGAGCCAGTCTGAGTCATGAGGCTGCTGTGTTTGGGTTTCGGAACCCTGGCTAGTCATTCTGATTCCATCGATCAATCAATCAAACGTACGAAATATGTTAGACTTTTTATGTGATATGCTTTTTTATATGGATACATGTGACTTGGACATTGGAAGTAGGAGATTCTGGAAATTGGACTGAAAACTGGTTCAAAATGAGAGTTGGAAAAATTGTCGAGTCGAGTCGATGATGAAGTTTTATTTGGAATGCATTCCTGTCCATCTCTATCCATGTTTTATTATTAGAAATGGAGTTGGAGTTTTATTATAGGACCTATTCTCATAATATCGATGAACCTTGATCAAACAGTGAACGTTTGTGGATATTGGTTGTGTGATTCCATAATCTGAAAGTCTCTCAAGCCTAATATCTACAATTTTGTTGGCTCACACCCTTTCCGTTCAAACAGAACGTGGATTCATATGAGCTTATTGTATATATATTATGAATTGGGGAAATTCATCCTGTTTCTTTTATTGTTATTTCACGTTATCGAGAACCGAGATTATCCACATCGGAAAATCAATGGTGGTGCATATTCGCTCAGAGTAGAGGAAGTGTATGGAAAGAGGAAATGAAGCTCTGACTTTTCCATCTGCATAAGAGAATGATGAGAAGGAAATATGAATACATCATGTGGACAAGACTAAGTGTTTCAACCTTCAGTATTTGAACATATTCCATGTGATTTGCTGACATGTTTCCAAATTCACAGATTCATATATATTACTATCATATATACCGGGAGTCCCAGAGCTCTTAGGCCATGAGATATTTAAGTTATTTGCATTGGAGAAAATTGGAGAAAATACGCGTCGTAGGAGACCATGAGCTCGTTCAGGCAGCATATCAAAATCCACCTCCTGGCAAACGACCCCCGAGAAATCAACCCTAACTTTTGTTTTTCAAATTGCACCACTATATATGATAGTAATATATATGGATCAAATCAAATAACTGCCTCCTCTTCTCATTGTTCATGAAAATTGTGTGATGAATACTACAAATCCAGTCTCGTTGACACTCTGTAGAATCTTCAGTGTTCCACAATACCGAAGTAATTTACAATATACATTCATCTTCTGAGTCCTCGGATAGTTCAATGAGACGAAAATATACATGTTTGAGATTTCTCATCTGAGATCTATTCATTCTCCTTATAACGTTCATCTTCTGAGCAAAGTTGCGAAGCGAAATATTTGGATCGAGACTCGTGGCTGATTTCTCGAATTTGATTGGTTAGGAAACTCAAGGATGATCATCATCCTTGATCGAAACCAGCTAGCCTCTCTTAAATATTGACAAGTCGCAAATATGTATTTGTTATTCGTCGAGCTGATCTAGCCTTCTGCAAAGAGTCAGCAGTCTGACCCTTGGAATGTTTGAGATGTATTATTTATTCTGGATGAATCAAGCAAAGTGAAGATTCAATACGCTTCTGTTTGAAGTCTCACGTTTCATGGAGGTTTGTTTTCTGAAGTAGAAGAAATAGTTCTTAAGAGAGAGTTCGATAGTCGATGAGGAGAAATTTTATCCATGATTCCTAATATCTAGCTAGAAGTGGTCAAAGCAATTTATATCAGTTCAGGAGCTCCATATCAAGACATTGTTGCTGAATAATGAAGAACTTCCCACAATAAATTCCTACAGGTTGAGCTAGGGTTGGATATATGATAAAATGAGTTGGGACCCGTCCTTTTTTATATCCCCAAAGCTCTCACAAAATCCTTTTCAGAAAACCATTAAAAACAGACTCATCCTCTTCCGAAAATATAATATTATACCTTTTTATTGGTCCACTCAGCCTATATCCATATAACGCATTCCAAGAAAAAACCTCTTTCGTGCAAGACTCACGATAAAATATCTCTCGACATCGGAAGGAGAACCAGAAATTTTCCAGAAATATCCCTTACAATATATTATTCCGTGTCGATAATTCTTTCCCCAATAAATTTAACATTTCCTTTGACGTTAAGTGGCGATTGAAGAGATACGGCGAAAGCAGGATGGAAAAGTCAGCCATAAAATCAAAGTGTGTGGCCGATCATTGTGGAAAAACTGGTCTCACACCGTTTGGTAGAGGAAAAGGTGGAATCACTCAGTGGCGTGAAGGAGTTATTCTCTTTCTTCACATAGAAGATGATGAGGAGTTTTACGATTTGTCTTTTCAGATTGTGATGAACGTTTGAAGCACAAAAAATGTGCAATTAGTAGTCTATTCGACAAGACTGCTTCCATTTGAAATTACATTAATCTGTAGATCCAGAACTTGTGATCCTCTCAGCAAGGGTTAGCTAGCATACCGTCCTTGAGACCCCATACCCATACCCTTGAGACTGCCTCTTTCTTCGATGATTTCATAACAAACATCTCAGCTGAAAATTGCTCAGGAGTTCATGATCCTTGTCCATCTGACCACATTCCTCAATTCATGATGAAACCTTTCGAGGGGTAGAAGATGATGTAGTACTCAGAAAGATTTCCTCGAGAAGAGCTTCAGCTGAATTCAGAAATTCCTTTGTTGAAGCCAATATTTTACGAATCTTTGGATGATATGAACCAGTCAACAGAGTGGTGCAATAATACTCATGATACTCTTGCCAGGGAAAGTTTTCCTTTGGAGGAGTTCATTCCAAATCTTCATCTAGCCATTGGTTCAGTGAGTAAATGAAAGAAGAGGAGGAATATCTTGTCGGGTATGGAAATAATCGCGAATACCACAAATGAACCTGAGAAATGGTTAGTATACAAAATATCTGAGAACGTTTCTCAGAACGTTTACTAATATATCTAGAGACAGCTCGTAGTTGATTCTGAATACAATGAAAAACATAAAAACGTTGATGAAATACATTTCACTCGAAATGATTTCGATAGCTATTCCAGTACAATCACCGATTATATTATTGAAACCTTCTTCTTCTTCTTCTCTCCTTCTCCTTTTGACACAATTTCTGATATCTTAAGAAAATTGCCATCTACAAAATTGATTTTTCTTCTAGCACTGACAACTTCACTCGAGTGACTATAGATAGATTGGAAAATTCTGGCTCTGAAGATGTTTTTGAAACAAATACATCAGATGATCTCAGAAACAGATGTTTCATTGACGAAATTTCATCCGTCAAATTTCAATAATCAATATTTTCACTGGAATCATAGATAGCCTGCTGAAAGTCTGACACATTTATTTCGTATCCAATAACTTCCTATCGAAAAATCACTAGATAGTGTTAGTGAAGCTGATGAGCGATATTGTTGAGGGCCTGGGCAATTAGCAACACTCCAACCATTCTATTTGCGATATTTAGGAGGCTTTTGACAGTTCATAGGAACCATTTCATATTTTTTTACATTTGGATTATTTCAGAATGAAAATAGAACAACCTGTGTAAAAACCCCCTTTGGAGATCGTTCATTGGGCACGTGATTCATTCTTTCGGAATGTCTGCATGATCAACTACTGTGATTCCGCAGTTTTTCTTGCCAATCGAGGAGACTAGTGAGAGAAAAGTGTGAATATCTCTTGCCCCACCAAGAAATCAGTTCACAACACACGAACATTTCTGAACAGGATAGCGGTAATGCAATCGGCATCCTGGATTTTGTATTTTCCCGAATATATCGACGTTTCCTCTGGATCTGGGTCAGAATTGGATTAGGGAAGGACAATATAAAATAAAATCGGACCCTGAGTCTGCAGTGAAATCTCCGGTGAAATCTAATCAACGTGCTCTCGTCTGCCACCAATCAGCGGTCTCCAGAATAGTATTTTTCTGAATCTGAGCTATCAGCGATAAAATTCTGAGACGAACTAATTGTTTCAGGACGATAATTGCAGAGGACAGGAAGAGATTAGGAAATAGCTGGCGGTGTTAGAATTTGACGGAAGAGATGAGTCGAATGATAGAATGGTAGGTATATAGGGTGTGTCTGTGAAATTGAACTACTATATTTCATCTCAGATAAGAATCGCTTTGGAAGAATCAACTTAACGAGAGAGATAGCATGAGATGTTTCTGAGACGGTGTGAGCACCAACGATATGTGAATCCTCATACACAATTATCGAGGTAAAATCAGGATTTTCAATCATTATGACGAGGATCAGGAATAAGAGACAGTGCATCCAACTTGTTTTGAGATCTCCAGTGGGTTCACTTGAATCTCGTCGGAATAGTTTACATGTCATTTATAACACTTTGGATTGCAGCTGCATTATGGAAATGGTGAAAGAATGAGCCCAAATACCGTTTCACGACATCAATAAAGCCTTCATATTGTTCTCATCAAAGGTGCGGAAATGAATCCCCAATAGAAGAATCCAGGAAATCCGGAACAAATGTAGTTTGCCCCAATATTGTCCTCTAATCCTCAATTTTGAGACAAACGTGGATGAGAGTAAACATTGCTTCGAAGTGAAATCAATTATAAGACAAGTATCGTTCGAATTTGAAAGACCATAACCGATGTTCATGTATGGTTCAAACTCAATGAACATACAATTCCCAAGCAATATCACCATCTTGTTGGCCTTCTTCAATTGGAAAAATCGAAATCAGTAGATCGATTTTCGAGACTACAAACTTGTCGACTATAATCTGTCATCCCGAACTGTTCTAGAATGAACTGAATAAAAAACATTGGAGAACGGGAAAAAAAGTAATGAAGTGTTCTAGAGCACACCTGTAGGAAACATCTTATTTTCCATGAAACCACAAAAACGATAGTTTCATAGCTTTGAATTCAGTTATGAAAGCAAGAGGCTTCAACTCACCGGTGCATTTTCAATTCTGTCAACCTACAGGTCTTGAAACAGGAGATCTTTCACGTAACCACATTCTCAGAAATATTTTCTGCAAGTTCGACCAATTGTTCGATTCCTGTGAGCGGGCATGGAAGGAAAAATTCGATTCGAATCAAATTGTCATTATTCATTCCGGCCTACACGGTCACTTCGAAACTTCTTTGTAGGCGAACGAGTATTATAGGACACGGATTTTTGTCTGCCTACTGATGAGCAATATGCAAATTGGTTTTATTATAAGTTAGTAAATGTAGATTCATCGGTAAAAAGAGTTTTCTCATTAATGAAGCCACTGAATTTTCCTGTTCCAGCAACCAATTTAGGTAATCAATAACCAATTGAAGATTACCTGGAAGAAGCACTTTTATTTTACTGAAGCTATAAGGCTTGGGCGATTGCTCCTTGATGATTGTCCGAACTTTGGTAAATCCGTATCACGAGACAGGCGACTGGAAATGATTTCGAGGTGAAGTTTCACGATTATGTCACGTTTTTGTCTGTAAGTTCCGAACCACTTTGTATATCGTAATGATTCTTAGGTGTGATGTTTCATCAAAAACATCACATTTTATTAGACACCAAAATCAATTTTGTGTTACAATTGATAAAAATCGAGTTCATCTGGTATTTTTCCGATTTCAATGTTCTGAAAAATCAATCATTCTTCACTGATTGGAATCAATTTCGATTTGAACAAGAATTCTCCATCTACTTACGAAAAGAGAGTTCAGGATATCTTTAAATGTACAAGAAGAAGACACCCTTATTGGTTGAATATTTTAGGAAATAAGGTGCCACTGACTATGACGAGGACTTTCTATTTATAAAAATTTTGGAAAGCGGGTATCTGAAAGTGGAATTCAAAAAGCAGTGACATTTTGAGGCAGATCTTTGATCTACGTTAACTATAAATATATTTAAATAGTTAATATATTTCCTGTTTTTTTTATAGACGAGTAAAAAACCCATGAAATCTACGAGAATAAAGGAATATTTCATCTGATATCTCATGAATCAAGGAAAACTTTCCACAAACACAAAGTGGATGTATAGTTTGAAAACTCGAAATAACCATCTCTCTGTACTCCAATTGGAATAATATGCTCTCAGATTCCCTTTCAAAAATCCCTTGTTAGATTCAGCATATTTTTCTGAATCGAAAATTTTGGTGATCGAGTCATATTTTGTGGATGAAATGTGTAATATACAATTTCATTTTTTAACAACGTAAGAAAAAACGTCAATCATGTGTGATTTCAATCTGAACCTATTATGATATTTTTATTTCTGACGTTTGCTTCTGTTTTTTCCTCATGAAGAATACATATTCAATACACGCCATATTACTCAATTATCAACTTGTGGTGCATCGTTAAAATCGGAAAATATGGCGAATCGTATGATGGCAAATTAACTCTTGAATCTTAAACAAAGGAGTTGAGTTTTCTAATCTTTGGTCGATATCAGAAAAAAAACATTAGAAACAGCTCATAGTATTCCTCAAACCATGTTTTTTTATGTTTTGAAATCGGATGAAAAATTGTGGAGTTGGAGTTGACGACGTGTTCTATTCGACAACCTGTTAGTGCATCTAAAAAATTATATACTACTGTAATGTACCTACTCACCTTTTTTGAAAGAGAGGCCGCCAAAGTGAAACACGTGAGTATATTCCATCATTTTATTTCCAAATACAGCATGAATATACAAAATCCATATTTTTCGTGGGAATATGAGATAAAATGTTTCATCATGTGTTAGTTATACGGTTTATTTCATCATATGATCTAAATTGAAATTTATATATACAGTTTCTATGTACAACCAATACTAAGATATACTTGAGAGAACAAAAACGTTCATCTATATTAGTTAGTACAGTAAAATAAGGGACAATAATAATGTTCATTTGGTTTCAACTAATTGAGTGAATGCTTGTAGTTCGAATGGATATTTTTTGATCACAGAAATCGTTATGATTCATTCAGCAGAATACGTTTTCATAATATTATATTCAAGGAAATATATAAAGATCGAATAAAAAAATTTCACTGCCACTCAAACATTTTCTTACTCCAATATTCACATGGGCTGAAAGTTATCGAGAGATCACACGAGTTAAATAATAGTAGTTTATTTCATACTGCATCATAGAACATACCTTTACGTACCTGATTTCAATCCGGAAAATAGACTTTTACAGGATAGGCGCACGTAATATTTCATTACGTGCCACTATCCCGTAATGAAATTTTACCGGATTGTAAATATTGAAAACTCAGTTATGCGTCAAAAGCATGAATACATTTATTAAAGATTCAACAGCAAAACAATACACAGAAATTACTTATTGCCAATATTAATATTAACCGTTAAATTTTCGTTCCCATGAATATGGGTACCAGGAGCTCCATTGGATGAATTATTTATTAGGGAGTTGCTACTTGCTGATACATTCCCATTTTTTTGTTGTAGCACTTCAACAAAGATTAATATTTTATTTTTCACTGTTCATTTTTGTTTTTCAGCAGTATGAAATAGAATGTTATACGTCACACGTCCGGTAAACTTTTACTAAACTAAAAGTGTACTTACCGGACTAGTAACGTAAATATCTATTACGTGATACGTCCGGAATTGGCTTGAAAATCTCCAAGTCTTGTGGTGGGTGTAGGGAGATATTCTGGGTTGGATAGCCATGGTGAACAGTCAGAAAATGTTTATTTATATCCTGTTTTTGGACTCATTTCCAAGCTGGACTATTATGGGAAATTATTTTTCACAGGATGAGAGCTGACAAATATGAGAAGCTGATATTCTACATCCCAATCTATCCGATGCTTCCTATCGATAATGAACATGAGATGGAACATCTCCGAAACTCCTTCGTACAAGGGAAAACTTCATAGTTAGCACAATGAAGGGTCGGCTGAAACATATCTGGTAACACAACTCACAAAGAATCACGCCTCTCCTCCACTATTACAAGCACGCCTATGAAGATGTCCTTTCAGGAATCATCGTGTTGACTACTACTATCTTCGAGGTTTCTCTACAACTCTAGTATTTCAGCCCATTCGGTATCAACAATTATTTAAGTTCAACTTTCTATCTACGCACAGCCATAATTTTCAGAATTTACATCAACAGGTTTTTGATGCCACTATTCTGCTGAATGAATTCACCTTTTCATCCAACATCTTTCGAAAATGATTCGATAGCAACAATGACTCCAATACAAGAAATCATAGAAACTGTTGGGACTTTAATTTAGTAACTAAATTTTTGCTTGCGATCAAGTTCACTTTTGTTACATCATTTTCGCCGATGCTGGTATAAAATGAACCTTTTTTCATCCTTCGCGACTTTGCCTCAAACAGCTGGAAAGGAGTGAGAAATGCCCCACTTTTTTAGTATTCAAACTGAAATATGAGAAACTTGCACAGACCTAGAATGATCTTCGATGAATTGTCTTTACTCTACACGCATTCGGTTGAATATCTAGTAACAAAAACGTCGGGATTCCTTTTTCCCGAATAGTTGTTGTGAAACTTCTTTTTGAAAGTCTAAGTAGAGGTTGACGAAGTTGTATCACTATCGATCCGCAAGGACACGATAGTAATACAGGGTTGGGATAAAGTATGGAACCAAGTGAATATCTTTTGAACGAAAAGAACGATTATTATGGAACGAAATGGAATTTCAAAAAGTTGGCTCCCATGTAATACCATTTCTGAAAATCTGATTCCATGAAATCACACTAGAAAAATTGCATCGAAATCATTCATTGAAAAGATGTTGAATCGTATCGAAACGCATGTTATGAATTAGCTCTCCACATTACAATTATACAACTTAAAATCCTCAATTATCCCTATCATCATGTATCGAGATGAGTTTCTTCGGTACAGTCACGCAGCTGAATATCTCGAAGATAGATTGATTTGTCTTTGAACAGCTGCGTGACTATTTTATTCATGAACTATCATATACATCATATGCTGCAACAAAGACTAGGTGATTTGAATCAAATCCAATTATTAAATCTATGTTTATTGACTTATAACAAGGAGTTACCAGTCCAGGTTTCGATATTACTCTCATGGATGAATTATTATGAAGATCATTTCGAGAATTTTCATCTTCATTTATAGTCCAATCGACATCGTTAGTTTGAGTCCAAATGACCAAAAACTGCAAAAACCGTGTGAAATTATAGCGATGATCTCTGGACATATGATGATGTCAATATTAATAAAGAAATCTGATGAGGAACAGGATGCCTTTGTCTTCGGCGTCTGTGTGTTGGTATTTTGAGAACATTTTTATTCTATAGTGTCGACTACACCATGCGATTAACAGATGATGAATTTTGTCCATCTTCAATTTTCCAATATTTTCATCATACATCAATTATGAGGTTGTTATCGAGAGTTTATGGAAATCTCAGGTTGCAGATTAGTTGATTTTTCAACACCTCTTTATGACACCTATACAATCCAGGTATCCAGTAAAAGTGTGAAAATTCTTCACACGAATTCTATTTTCAAGTCAGAATGTTCAAACTCTCGAAAAAAATTAATTCACTGAGTGAATTGGCTCAAGGTGATCCGAAAAGAATTAACTCTCAAGTACCCAGTCGGGGATATTCTTGAGAAATAAACTTTCATTGTTTTGCCGTAATCTATCCAACTATAAATCGATTGCATAGAGTACCAATAGATAAAATTCCACTAAACTAATGGATGAAGCGAAAATTCATCAATTGCTAGGTAAAAGGAATGGTAAGTGCTTCCTGAATAACACTTCATTTGAAGAAAATCGATCGATGGCTGCTCCGTCGAACACTTAATGATTATGAAAACTGGTTCAACCTGTTCCGATAATATTTCGTGAATTGCTTTTCTTGGTCAATGGAAATCCAGTATTGAATCCGGTCATGAAAAAGTGTTATACTTTCAGTATTGGGATCAAAATATACAATGAATAATGGACAATGTACCTGAACTGATAACATAGGAAAGTTACTGTGAAACACCGAAATAGGTGAATATCAACATTCTCCAGAAGATGTGGAATATAACCAATGTTGTTGCTAATGTCGATGTAGTATGCTGAAGCAGTCAACGCTGGTTTTCAGGATAACAAGAAAAATATCGGCACAACGAATTTTTTCTCAGTTAATATCGTTCAGCTCACGGAACTAGTCGAATCGTATATAGATATCTTGCTCCGACTGTGGGACTTGGAGGGTCCTAAAGTCCATCCTCTATACTGACGTATATGGTGATTGCTGACATCCTCTGGAGAATGTTGAGATCGACCTATTAGGGTGTTTCGCAGGTACACTATACTTACATAATCTAGAATGAAGGAAATTGACATCACATTGAATTGCATTCGAAAATCACTATAGTTAGTGATTAGATTGATTTTTACTTTTAGAATAAGAGCGGTATATACAATTTGATGAAAAATGTGAAATTGGTATGAAATCAAATCAGTCGTAGTTCCCTCGTGATGAATATAGTCAGTGGGACTATTTGTGAAAGATGACATCGTGAGGAAAAACAAAATCTCAATCAGTTGATCGGTGATGTGAACTACTTTTCGTTGCTGATTTTTCTACCGATGAAATTATGTAGGTCATGGAATGAGAATTATGATACAATTGAAAATAGTTCTAACTGGCTGGGTTGCGAGCTCCGAACAACAAACCCACTAGAAGGATCACAAAACAAATATTCTGATGCTTACATGAATTCCCAGAATTATCATAATATTAGTACCCAATCGTCGCCAGTGTTGTCATATCCCATCATCAAATAGTGATAAACAGTCCAAAATATTTAGTCCTTTATGAATTCATGTAGTTCAATGCACAAATATAATAATAAATTTGGGTCATGACGATTATGAATCAGTTCTGATTAATAGAAGATTGCTACATTATTCTGAGACTCAGCAATTTTACTTTCTTGGGGGCTCGAGGACCAGCATGGGTATCGTGAATACTTTTTGCTCAACGTTGCAACACCGCCATTTGATATTGACAGTCAACGGCGATTATTGCTTTGTTTGGTATCTGTCATTATTTATGTTTTGATTTATCGATATTATTCAACTTGTGTTCAGTTTTGTGTACTCAGAATTCCTCAAAAACTCAGTTTATTTCCTGTTTTGGTGATTTGATATAATGGTGAGACGTTGTGAGGTGTGTTAAAGACAATTTGAACTGGCGATCAAAACACGTCATTCCATAGGTGAATTACCATTGTCGTATCAATCGAGATTTAGAAGAATTTTCCCAAATCGAATGGATGAAAATGAATTTAAATTGAATTGATTAGATTATATTGATTATACCCATAGGTCAGCTGCGACAGTGTCTTGTCATTGTTTATTTTCCCACCAAGAAATGCTGAAAAGTACCACTGAAATTGTTACGGATTTTCAATTTGGTTTCATCATGAATTAATAATAAATTCGACCCCTCTGACAACACACGGCACTGGTGCTGGGAGAATCAGCTCCTGCTATCCTTGTTTAGAGAAAGATAGATACTATAGATGTTGCTTCCAAACAAACTGTATTGCCAGGGCTGTGGATTACTTATCTAGTCTGTTCAATGATCGAAGGTTGCGAGTCTGTTATTGATTTTATATTCAGAAATGAAATGTTTTTCAGTTATTCTTTTCAGCATGTTTCCTCATTTGAGTGTAGCGAGACAGTCAATTTCCTTCCGTAGTTGGAGAGTTGCGAACATACCATATTGTGAAGATTATATTCAGATATGGAATATTGCGAGAACATTGAGAGCAGAAATACTTCGCAGGCATAGAAATTCATGAAAACCTCACTCCTTTGTGAGAGAGTTTATGGAAATCATTGACTTTATCAAAATACTGTCTTATGTTGATTACTTGAGTTCTTGTTTGAGTTTCACTCTTCCGTATAACTTGGCCGTTTTTGCAAGTACTGAGTGGGAGTTTTATCTGAATAATTCCGTAAGCGGTATTCGAAGAAACAGAATGTTGCATTAGATATCCTAGAATCGAATTCTACCTTCAGTGGATTCCGTCGACGGACGTCAATCACTGATCATGATATAGAATGTTCACCGGAAAAGCTTTCGTAAACCCGAAGATAAGATATTATATTTTCTCTACTAGATATAGCTTAGAGAGAGAGAGAGAGAGAGAGATAGATGAATTGGAGCGACCATAAGAATGAGATGCAGCGATGAAACATTGTCGGAACATTTTGATGTGTCATGTCATTGTATTGAAAACTACGACATTTTCATTCTCTCAATCAAATCGAGACGATAGTGTAAGATTATTCTCTCGAATCTATTATTTTGTCATCCTGTTTAGCCCATGACGGAACTGACAGATTGAAAGAAGATCAGAATTTATCATTTCATAAGTAACTTATCGAATGATGTAGAATAAATTTCAAATAGACCCTAGTTCGCGCCTAGAGAAAGCCAGAGAAATCCAACCAATGAAAACAGCAAACGAGAGAGAAGCAACTAGCAGTGATCAACTGACTGTTGGCAAAATTGCACCTCTCTTTGTCGTACATCCAGACAAATCGATAGTTCTTTTTATTTCTTATGCTCGTTTCGATACTCCTCATAAGTCGATGGAGCAAGGTTGCATCTAGTAGAGAATAAATCATATATAATATCTTCGGTTGGAGCTTTGTGAAAAATTGTACATTCAAAATTGTGGAACACTTCAAGTAGAAGATTTTTGCATCACTTTCAATTGATAGCCACCACTTTTTGTATATATAGTACATATGACGTATGAAGCTCGTGATACAATTTGGCCTAGAAATATTATCATCCAATGATGAGTTTGAAGAAATCGTGCTATTGCCAAATGGCAACAAATTCGAAAAAAAATTTCAGAGCGAGATAGATTTCAGAACGAACGGAAGCAATTGAACAAACCGATGACAGGAGTCAAGAAAATACGTTTTGTCATCTAATGAAAATACTACACTCGAATTATTCTCGCTGGAATGATATAAGGAGAGTATTTCAGCTGTAATAGTTAGATGAGAGCTCAGTAAACAACTGAAGTGAATGAATACGTGAATGACATTTATACTCCTCCAGCTGATAATGCATAATAAATTCTGAAAACCATTCTTTTTCAAATATTTATTCCATGATCGTTCACCTTCCGATACTATTGTAGTCTGATTCTTCTCCACTTCGAGATGTCGCAGTGTTTTATCATATTCCTACAATAATAAGCATCTGATTGTTTGAGTTCGGTGACCTGCCATTTCGCAAATATTGACACTAAAGAAGAGGCCGACTTGATTTCATACACAAAGGAAATTGAAATGATCCACTCATATCATGGGAATGTATATAATAATAAAGACACTGAAGAGATGACTAAAAATGTTTTTGGCTTTGGTTTCGTTATCACTCATAGTAAACAGATTACCTCGAAGTCAACACGAACAGTACGGAAGAGAAGAGTAGGACAACATCTACAGGAAGAGGCCTCTGGTGATCAGATGAAGCTGAAAACAAAATAATCATGAAGAATGAGTTCTCAGATTCCATTTTGATACAGTAGACATTGGCAGGGCCGGAGCATATTTTTACTAAACAGTCAAGAAGAAATAATTGTAACTTTATTCTATTTGGTTACACGAAATAATTGTTGAGTCTATTGTACTCGAAGCCATATTCGTGATGATATGAGGAAAAAAATTCCGACACGTTCAGATATTGTGTTCGCAGTTGACCTTTTATCAGTTTCGTTCACTGTAATTATACACGTGATTGAAAACATACGAATCCGAAAACATATACAGGCTATACTATAATTAAGCACAATTTTTCAAAAACTTCTCCAGATCCATATCGCCGTCCCATAATCTACTTGTCAGGAATATCACGAACAAATTATGAAGGAAAATGGCGACGCCTCGTGCATGTGGTTTGGAGAATATATATTCATGCAAATGCTGTACTTGAATTTGTTATCGATCCGGAGTATGATACGTCAATTTGATATGACTTTAACATACATATACAGAACGATGTATAGAAGGAAAACAAAACTTTACAGAATTACTTTCAGAAGTACATAACTTATAATAAGAATATTCATAATTATAACACACGTTGCAAAAATGACATCTATTTTCCTAGCACTTCTTATCGTAGTACAACGAATTCATTATTTTTCAAAGGTTTCTTGGAGTTCAATAAATTACCAGAATCTGTTGAGATATCTGATTCACTGAACCAGTTCAAAACCAGCTTGAAGGAATACATCCAAAATAAATAAGTATTTGTCAATAAATATTGATATTGAACAATTCAACATTAAATCACATTCTACATGTGAATTTGAAATCCTAGCTGATCCTTCTATTCTTTTTTGTATATGTATATATTTTCAAATGTGTTCATTGCAATTTTGTTCTCATTACATTTTATTCCATATGTCTGTACCTATTGTATTTATATTTCCATTTATTGTGATCCTACTATTTTTTATTCTATATTTATTTTTAATATGTTATTTGCGATTGTTCACTGACTTTTTGTCAAATCACACGGATGTTATAGGTTAGCGTTTTGTTCAATATTTCTGTATTTTCCTATTTAAATAAAGATCTATCTATCACAGATGAAAAGGAGCGATACACTTATTGTCTGACGTTAATTACTCCGATTACTGCAAACCTTCATTTGAATTTCTGACTCTGAGTAGCATCTTCATCGTCGAAACAGTGTGTTTGATGAAAAAGGAGCATCTAACAATAAGTATGATAGCATACAATACACGACAAAATAATAATATTACCATTGCCAGCTTCAAAGTCTTCCTCAACAAAGAAATCATCGATTTTCGAAAGTGAAAAAGAAAATCAATCACTTGTCAATTGATTTGAAGCGAATGTCTGACTTATCGAAATTCCGTGAGGCAGTTGAAGATCTATTGTTTATGAAAGTCTACTGTTTTCCACAAGAATAAATAGTGACAAATTGTGACATGTTTCATGGTGTATTTTTATCATTCTCAAACTACATTTCGTTGTATATAATACTCCTTATAAATCAAATGTGATTTTGACAATGTGATATTTCATCATTTTTATCAATATCAATATTCTAATTTAATTTCTTTCAAGTAACCCCTATTGGTGAAAAATATGTTTATATTTTATTGTTCTCAAAATATTCCATAGGAATTCGATAAAAACATTCCATCATGTACTATAGTACAATAGTACTTAGGAATATATTATTATCAGTATTCGAGTGAACTGAGCTTTGTCAAGAAGAGTCATATCTTGGACAATAAAATATATTTTTGATTGATTGATCGAATTCTGGATACGAAATGGAAGGGGTAGTAAGTATTGAAATGATTATTATCTAGAAAATGGATATATATCAGCTGATATAGATAGGGAATCGAATGGGGAAAAATATAGGTGTTTATCTTTATATGAACTCAAAAGAATCGTACAAGAAAATATAGTCGCATTTGTTTCCGAAAGGAAACTCATGAGTATGGAAACGTTAACTCTAAAAATACTTCATACCGCCTATAAACTTTCAGAATGAAAACTATTTGTTGAGAACACAACCACGAATTCTAGTTTTGCAACAAGAAAAATGCGAAATGGTTAGCTGATACATAAATTTCTAGTGCACACATCAGTCTCCATTAATAATTCAGAAACATTACGTTCACTTTGTAAGTAATAAATTCACCTTATGTGCACTCTCTCTGGAGCCTTTTTTCATCATATTCACTCCAAATTCATTATGGGCGGCGCGAATGAAGTATATTCTCCAGCTGAGTTCGAGATGCAATAATTTCATATAAGGAGAGTGGTATATAGGAACGAAATTCAGCGGAGATAAGACTGGAAAAATTACAGTTGAAAGTTCAATTCTTCTAAAGGGAACACTCCGTATATTGTTCCATTTCCGGGACCTGGCCTGAATTCCTTTTAGACTTCTCGAATACACCGGTGAATTCGATTGTTTTCGAAATATGAATGCTTGAAAAGTGTCAATTCCATATCTGGCAATATTTGGGATATATTTGACATTGGAACTGTCTTCAACTATATGGTCTGGATTCTTTGTGGATCAATGAAGATACTTCCGGAAATGCTTTTCGAATACAAGCAATGTCTGGCCAAACATTAACAACGAGATTATTCACAGATGATGAGGCAGCTCGAAGAAATGGAGACACTAAATCATTTCCGAGCTCGGAGATGAAAATTCTGACAATTTCAAGGCTTTGATATGATAGAGAGTGTTCGACGATCATTTCGATATGAAAACATATTCAGCACTTCTGGGATTGAAATTTTCAACTCAAACCACCTTTGTGATGTTGTCCTCATATGACATGTTACAGCTTCATTCGTTCGTAAAATCAGCTCACATTCTATATTTTCGATTTCAAATCAAGGCACTATCCAAAAACCTATTCGAACTGTTGACGTGTTATCCCGCCTAGGTATTTGGCAAGTTGGGGGTTGAGTGAATTTTCTTCTTCTCATGTTTATTCCAAGGACGCTTCTCGCCAGTTTCCTTTATATAAGAGTATTTCTACAGGGTGTCCTTAAAAGGTCTTTACAAAAAGCTACCACATATTCTTCAGACCAAAACAATTCGATACAAGCGAACTTACCTCAGTAAAAAGTTGCTTAGTTTGGGCGCTAGACGGCTCTGAAGTTGAAATTTTCAAATCGATTTTGCTTCATAACTTTTGAACGGCTCATGAGATTTTTTTCAAATTTGGTACGTTGGCATAGACTCATCGGGCAATGAAACTCATATCATAATCATAATGAATATCATTCCATGGGCGTAGAACTTGATTTTTTCAGTAAATAAACATCTAAAACTCCTACGCCAATGGAAAAAAATTAGTTTCAATATGAAATCTAAATTATTCAACTCATTCACTACAAAAAAGGTACTCTTGACAAAGGTCGATTCCTCTCATGGTTTCGACAAAATTTTAATTTTAGTGATTTAGAGCATAATTAATAATAAAACGATTAACAGATATTTCATAAAAATTGTTCAAAATGTTCACCATTTTCACGTATACAAAGATTTATACGACGCAAAAAGTTGAGATGTACTTTTTTCATAGGTTATTTCTATTGAAAATAAGTAGCACTGGTTTTTTTATTATCTGCTCGAAAACAGTGATATTCACGAAATACGTTGCCAAATTTGTTGGAAGATTTACCACTCCAACATCGGGTAGATATGTGGTTTATGCACGATGGAGCTCCACCACATTTTTCGGTGGATGTTAGGAATTCTTTAAACCAACAGTACCCAGACAGATGGATAGGTAGAGGTAATGATGCACCCGTGAATTGGCCACCACGTTCTCCAGACTTAACACCGATGGATTATATTGTATGGGGTTATCTCAAGTCTACGGTTTACAAGACCCCTGTGAATACTGTAGAACAATTATGGCAACGTATCCAACAGGCGACGAATAATCTTACAGGCGATGAAGAAGTTATGCAAAGAGTACATTTCAACTTTTTGCATCGTATAAATCTTTGTATACGTGAAAATGGTGAACATTTTGAACAATTTTTATGAAATATCTGTTAATCGTTTTATTATTAATTATGCTCTAAATCACTAAAATTAAAATTTTGTCGAAACCATGAGAGGAATCGACTTTTGTCAAGAGTACCTTTTTTGTAGTGAATGAGTTGAATAATTTAGATTTCATATTGAAACTAATTTTTTTCCATTGGCGTAGGAGTTTTAGATGTTTGTTTACTGAAAAAATCAAGTTCTACGCCCATGGAATGATATTCATTATGATTATGATATGAGTTTCATTGCCCGATGAGTCTATGCCAACGTACCAAATTTGAAAAAAATCTCATGAGCCGTTCAAAAGTTATGAAGCGAAATCGATTTGAAAATTTCAACTTTAGAGCCGTCTAGCGCCCAAACTAAGCAACTTTTTACTGAGGTAAGTTTGCTTGTATCGAATTGTTTTGGTCTGAAGAATATGTGGTAGCTTTTTGTAAAGACCTTTTAAGGACACCCTGTATCTCTGTCAGGAACTATGAGCATGTCATGGAGATAAAGTCGATCGCGAATTTCAATAATTATTTCAAAAATGTAGGAAGTACTTAGAAAATGAGATTCATACCAGAAAACTATTTTAGGTGAGTAATATTGAATGAAGAAATACAATATTCTTGCTAAACATGCCAATAACCATACACAGTGGGCCATCGAAGTTCTAATTGATGAGTGTGACGCAGATGTAATAAAATATAAGGTAGTCATTCAGAAAAATCGAGCCACATTCTCAATGAGTGTGGATGTTAATAATATACTAACTATAACCGCAGGTTATCCTAGCAATACCTATGAAGAAATGTCTCTCTGAGAATGTTTCTTGACGTACTCTTGTTTTGAATAATTTTTTCGAAGATCATTCAGTGTGTTTTGTTTTCGGTGGCCCACACTATATATTGTGTGCATTCCAAGTCCTGGATTTTCTTATCAACTGTAGAAATTGGCATGTTCGGCAAAACACAATCCGTTTCTCTCTAAATGCCTACGTTTTTTGAATAGTTATCAAAATTCGCGATTTTTCTAGTAACTGGAAATGAACGGATCTAGTGACGTCAATATCCGTGCAATTCGGCTGCCACCCTCTGTGATGGACTGACAGATTAGCCACTCGAAATGAATACGAAGATTCCTAATTGATCACGACATACGTTTCGACCATATTTGTATGTCATTCTCATAGTTTCTGACAGAGATAAGAATGCTCTTGTATGAAAACGGCTGGCTAGAATTGTCACGAAGCGTTGACAAGAGTCTAGCGCCTAGCGGTGAGACATGAAGAGGAATGACAACAGCAGGATATTGACGTCACCAGCATGTGATTTGAATTATAAAATGGAGCATGTGATTTGACTTTCAGAACGAATGATACCGTAACATGTTGTTCCCATATAAGAAAGTTATTACAAAAGGTAGTTGAGAATTCGATAGTGTGTAAGAAAAATTCGAGGGCAAGATCTAAGTGATTCACCCTGTATATTGTATATTTAACTATCGACGGTGATAAAGCGTAGCTGGAATATCGAATTACGATAGACGTCTATCCCCTATGGAAAATGAGGGGCATTTGATAGGGAAGACTTTCACGAAATTTCATTAGCAAGATTATTATACTAGCTATCAGGCGAATATTCATACTGCCTGACTGGATATTCATCACGGAGAGGGAAAAACGTCGCGTCAACTCGATATCCATAACAATCAAGGATGTAATGTCAGACGGCATGCTCGGATGATAACATAGTAGTGTCGTTTGAGTTTTCCGTCATCTGGTATGGAATGGGAGATATTCACGAGCATGAAGTTCAGGAATCATTCAAAACGAGGATCAAATTTTCAGTCAAGTCCGCCGAAATCATGTGCGACGTTTAAATCGGTTTATTCAGGTTGGATGGAGACATTTTGAACAATCGTTGTGATGATATCGTGTACGAAAGGCAAAAATCAAACGCATTGAATCCTATTCAGGCGATTTATCGTCTTTGTAGATATTAACGAGTCTTAGGGCGGTATTGACACTTTTCCGGACATGGAACTCACTACTCAAATATTTCCTACTGTTGCACTGAATAACTCCTAGAAGTTTGAGCCTATACTTCTGTAACACCCTGTTTATTGATTTTCCTAGTTTTTTGGTGACTTTGCCTCCGCGTTCCTAGAAAATGAAAGTAGAGAACATAACAATCATCTGAATATATTTGTAGTAGGAAGAACAAATTAAACGTGGTGGTAACAAGTTGGATATTCACAGAAAACAAATACAACCTTGGGAAGACTACTAGTGTCAAGATTGACTGTGTAGGGCCTGACTCAACTCACCATCTTCAGAAAGCAGAGTGATAATGACTCAACGTGAAGAAATCCAACCAAGATAACGAACATCACTCTTTTATATGGAGCTGTCTTGAAACTGTTAGTGTAAGAGGTCGGATCGACTCAGAAAAGTATACCTTTTCGGAGCAATTTGAGTGAGTTTCCCTCAGGTTCGCTCAAGTATATTGGGGTTGGATTCGAAGGGTATCATAAGTAGGTAGTCTTAGGAAAGTTTTGTAGACTAATTTATGGAATTTACTTGATGATTGGGTGTACTGTTTATTGACTTGTCTATCTGAAGCTTATGATCCTCGAGGTGGAATACAATGAAATAGTCTTCAGCCATTGTTGAAGGGCGTTAATTGAGAATCAGCCTCAGAGAATCAGCGTAAGAAAGCTGCTGAGGAATGATTGAGGTCAGTTCGACTCAGAATAGTTTACGTTATCGGAGCAATTTGAGTGAGCTTCCCTCAGGTCCGCTCAAGTATATCGGGGTTGGATTCGAAGGGTATCATGAGTAGGTAGTCTTAGAGAAGTTTTGTAGACTAATTTATGGAATTGACTTGATCATTGGGTGAACTGTTATTGACTCGTCTGTCTGAAGCTTATGATCCTCGAGGTGGAATACAATGAAATGTCTTCAGCCATTGTTGAAGGGTGTTAATTGAGAATCAGCCTCAGAGAATCAGCGTAAGGAAGCTGATGAGGAATGATTGAGGTCAGTTCGACTCAGAATAGTTTACGTTATCGGAGCAATTTGAGTGAGCTCACCTCAGGTTCGCTCAAGTATATCGGGGTTGGATTCAAAGGGTATCATGAGTAGGTAGTCTTAGGGAAATTTTGTAGACTAATTTATGGAATTGACTTGATGATTGGGTGTACTGTTATTGACTTGTATGTCTGAAGCTTATGATCCTCGAGGTGGAATACAATGAAATAGTCCTCAGCCATTGTTGAAGGGCGTTAATTGAGAATCAGCCTCAGAGAATCAGCGTAAGAAAGCTACTGAGGAATGATTGAGGTCAGTTCGACTCAGAATAGTTTACGTTATCGGAGCAATTTGAGTGAGCTCACCTCAGGTTCGCTCAAGTATATCGGGGTTGGATTCAAAGGGTATCATAAGTTTTGTAGCCTAATGGATAAAATTGACTTGATGATTGGGTGTACTGTTATTGACTTGTCTGTCTGAAGCTTATGATCCTCGAGGTGGAATACAATGAAATAATCTTCAGCCATTGTTGAAGGGTGTTAATTGAGAATCAGCCTCAGAGAATCAGCGTTAGGAAGCTGATGAGGAATGATTGAGGTCAGTTCGACTCAGAATAGTTTACGTTATCGGAGCAATTTGAGTGAGCTTACCTCAGGTTCGCTCAAGTATATCGGGGTTGCATTCAAAGGGTATCATAAGTTTTGTAGACTAATTGATGAAATTGACTTGATGATTGGGTGTACTGTTATTGACTTGTCTGTCTGAAGCTTATGATCCTCGAGGTGGAATACAATGAAATAGTACTCAGCCATTGTTGAAGGGCGTTAATTGAGAATCAGCCTCAGAGAATCAGCGTAAGAAAGCTACTGAGGAATGATTGAGGTCAGTTCGACTCAGAATAGTTTACGTTATCGGAGCAATTTGAGTGAGCTCACCTCAGGTTCGCTCAAGTATCGCGATGTTGGATTCGAAGGGTATCATAAGTAGGTAGTCTTAGGGAAGTTTTGTAGCCTAATGGATGAAATTGACTTGATGATTGGGTGTACTGTTATTGACTTGTCTGTCTGAAGCTTATGATCCTCGAGGTGGAATACAATGAGATGTCTTCAGCCATTGTTGAAGAGCGTTAATTGAGTATCAGCCTCAGATAATCAGCGTAAGAAAGCTGCTGAGGAATGATTGAGGTCGGATCGACTCAGAATAGTATACCTTTTCGGAGCAATTTGAGTGAGCTTCCGTCAGGTTCGCTCAAGTATATCGGGGTTGGATTCAAAGGTTATCATAAGTAGGTAGTCTTAGGGAAATTTTGTAGACTAATTTATGGAATTGACTTGATGATTGGGTGTACTGTTATTGACTTGTCTGTCTGAAGCTTATGATCCTCGAGGTGGAATACAATGAAATAGTCCTCAGCCATTGTTGAAGGGCGTTAATTGAGAATCAGCCTCAGAGAATCAGCGTAAGAAAGCTACTGAGGAATGATTGAGGTCAGTTCGACTCAGAATAGTTTACGTTATCGGAGCAATTTGAGTGAGCTTCCCTCAGGTCCGCTCAAGTATATCGGGGTTGCATTCAAAGGGTATCATAAGTTTTGTAGACTAATTGATGAAATTGACTTGATGATTGGGTGTACTGTTATTGACTTGTCTGTCTGAAGCTTATGATCCTCGAGGTGGAATACAATGAAATGTCTTCAGCCATTGTTGAAGGGCGTTAATTGAGAATCAGCCTCAAAGAATCAGCGTAAGAAAGCTGCTGAGGAATGATTGAGGTCGGATGGACTCAGAATAGTATACCTTTTCGGAGCAATTTGAGTTAGCTTCCCTCAGGTTCGCTCAAGTATATTGGGGTTGGATTCAAAGGGTATCATAAGTAGGTAGTCTTAGGGAAGTTTTGTAGACTAATTTATGGAATTGACTTGATGGTTGGGTGTACTGTTATTGACTTGTCTGTCTGAAGCTTATGATCCTCGAGGAGGAATACAATGAAATAGTCCTCAGCCATTGTTGAAGGGCGTTAATTGAGAATCAGCCTCAGAGAATCAACGTAAGAAAGCTGCTGAGGAATGATTGAGGTCAGTTCGACTCAGAATAGTTTACGTTATCGGAGCAATTTGAGTGAGCTCACCTCAGGCTCGCTCAAGTATCGCGAGGTTGAATTCGAAGGGTATCATAAGTAGGTAGTCTTAGGGAAGTTTTGTAGCCTAATGGATGAAATTGACTTGATGATTGGGTGTACTGTTATTGACTTGTCTGTCTGAAGCTTATGATCCTCAGAGTTCGATATCATGAGTTCGATGTTCGGTGACTGTGATTTTGACTACATCCGATAAAACATTCATTTACCCTGCACCCGGTCCGCCCTCGATCCTAGGGGAATAGCTGTCCCTCTACTCTCCATGACTGCAGCTTTCTGCGGCCTTTCTCTCTCCATGCTCTCCTCGTTGCTGACGAGATACAAATTCGAGATGGTGGCGAGACATTTGAGCTTCATGTTGCCGCGTTTGAAGTGTTTCTGCCTCACGACGAACTCCAGGCCCAACACGGTCGATTCCAAGCCTTCTCTTCCTGAAAAATTCAGAGGGAAGCGTGAGCGAACGTCGTCCATCTTGGACAATTGGATTTGCTGCGAGGTGCACGGATCGAGTGGTTTGCAAGGACTTCCACCAATGGCGAGTAATTCACAAATATCGAACATGATGAACGACAGAATGCATTCGACCTCTATCAATAAGTTAGTCATACAATTTTATATTATCATCTCCATCAGGAAAAAAGATACACTGCAGTGTGGATCCATGACAGGTTCTTTCAGTCATGTGAGTTTGGTTGAGATATATTACGAAATTTCGAGGATTCTCTTCACGAAATTGAGAATGGTGAAGGCACTTTTGTTTCATCCAATCCGCTTCACTCCAGCTTTTTCGAAGATGGCGCCAGTATTCTGCAGCTATTACAACTCTGAATTTAGTAATTGCAGCTCGGAATTTGAGCGAAAAATAGAAATAAAATAATATTTGCAATTTTACGCTTTCGTATGAATGTATTGAATGATTATATTTTTTTTTCTAATTAGTTATATTTTTGTCAAGTCCAATGAAGATTATAGACTCGCTTCATTTTTTTCCACAGAGAAACAAATGTGATCAGTCAATTTCTGGTTGCTGTGAAAAAACCATGAATATGATATTATTTATTCGAAGAACTGCATGAAGGAATTCACTCATACTCATAGTTTTTCAGATATGAATGACTATTTCACCATTCTCGTTGTGGTGTATGGTGTATGGTAAAAATTTTTTCAAATATACAGGGTGAGTCAAAAATGTGTACCGAGATTTCTGGGGGTGATAGAACATTGAAAAATAAGTGTAGTTGTTTGATGATTAAACTCATGGCCCAAAATGCATATTAAGGGAGATATATCCTTCCAAAGTTGATAAAATTAAAATAATTTCTCCGCATAACTTCTGAACGATGAAAGCCACACGATTGAAATTTTGTGCATGAATGTATGTTGTCAAAATACATTTTTTCGTCACACTTCCACATTTCTGATATTGTTATAAAGGGTGTTTACAGAGGGTGAGTCATGATTTTTTGTCAAAAAACTCTTTTCCCTGTATTATTTTCGGTGAAAAAACAGGAGCATTTGATGGAGCGAAGAAAATTACATGAAAAAGGTACACTTATTCACATACAAAAAATTGAGCCGTTCGTGAGATATTTGAGTTTCTGTAGTTACATGATATTTCAGCAGCATTTGCATTTCCGAAGCACTCGCCAAGCATTAGAAGCATATCAGTTTGTTCAGAGAACGAATAACCTGCCATATTTCTTAAAATCTCAGTTGATAATCGCAGTGATAAATGACACAGAAAAACCACACGAACAAATCGACTACAACAATGTTGACTCGAATGTTGATGACATAAACGTCAAAATTGAGAACAAAATTATTCATCATGGCCTGATAAAATATTGTTACCGATGAATAAAATCAATCTGCTGATATCATGTAACTACAAAATCTCAAATATCTCACGAACGGCTCAATTTTTCGTATTCGAATAGAAGTACCTTTTTCATGTAATTTTCTTCGCTCCATCGACTGCTCCTGTTTTTTCACCGAAAGTAATACAGGGAAAAAAGTTTTCTACAAACAATCATGACTTACCCTCTGAAAACACCCTTTATAACAATATCAGAAATGTGGAAGTGTGACGAAAAAATGTATTTTGACAACAAAATTTCAATCGGGTTGCTTTCATCGTTCAGAAGTTATGCGGAGAAATTATTTTAATTTTATCAACTTTGGAAGGATATATCTCCCTTAATATGCATTTTGCGCCATGAGTTTAATCATCGAACTACACTTATTTTTCAATGTTCTATCATCCCCAGGAAGCTCGGTACACAATTTTGACTCACCCTGTATATCAATTCTCGTGAAAAACAGTTTATCGACGTCAAATATATTTTAATTTCTATGAAAATCAGTTTCTCAAAATTCTGATACCACAAATATGATTCTCGTAGTTTTCATTTGGGGATCATGAACAACTAAGGAAAAAGTCGACCTTGCATGTGAATAGAATGAAATTCTGAAATTTCCAGCGGTGGTAATTCAATTCCTAGCTGAATAAAACTCCCAAGAGACGAAACACCAGGAAATTAATTGAAAAAAGTTCTCGCGCCAATTACTTCCTTACTGAATTGACGAGGCTGAGAAATTCTATTACAAAAACAAGGAAAGTGCTACTACGAAGAATTATTTCGTTCCTTGTTCCGCACTTATTCTTTTCGTCTTCAACGTGCTACACAGTCGTTTCCCACTAGCGACCTACTAAATTCAATTTGGAAAAGTCTTGCTTGACCTATACTGCGTGTTTCTTGATAAAACATGCCGAGTAAGAGTTTCATTTGATATCAAATGTGAAGATATGCTCTGCCCAGAAGGTTATAAAGTACCACTGCGTTCGTGAGAGAAAGTATTCTGCCACTTGACAACTTATATTGGATGAATTTGTTTGAATTACTCTCATGAGAGATCGTGGAAGAAAACTATGAAAACTTTTCTGAGGAGAATCCTGCGGAATTATCCGCAAACTCAAGAGAAATATTCGACTAATTTAATATATAGCGATTTCTGAAATAGTGAGATCAATAGTTGCAGGTTGATACAGGATGTCAATTTCGCCTGTAGTCAAATCTGGGTTTTCATTGTGGAGGATCTGGAGGATCAATGATTGGAATTTCAGTAACAGCAAGTGAAACTCATCATCCATCATCAAGAGAAGAGAGGAGGTATGCCAACGTCTTCTTACATCCGCATATGAACGAATATCGTGACTGACATAAAGGATTAGTCGTAGTAAAAAGGCTTGTGGAGTCCCACCGTTTCCATTGCCATTTACATAATCATCCTGCACAAAGCATTGCTCTAGGGCTTGTAGTGTAGCCCAGTGTTCATTAATTTCATCGAGTTTACATTTTGATTATCCCTCAAGAGTAATCCGTGCCCAAATAAGCATCCAAAATATCATCCCTGTTTGCACGCAGGATAGGGTTAACAACAGCTTGTCCTTGCCGATGGTGATGACTCTATGGGATAGAAGGAATGCGAGCAATTCGTTCAACCTGTTACAACCAGTATTTCTAGTACACGTAGAGTTTGGGGTACGTGGCTTGATTGAATATATCATATCGATCATCTATAAAGTTCTGCCATTTGGACCAGAACGACTCTCTCTTCTGTTCAGTTCATTTGATTGATCCATCACGATGGCAATCAAAATTATTGGATAAATACACCGATGTGTTACTCAGGTGGCTGCGAAATTTATGCATGATTTTTAATACACTGTGTCCTAGCTCAAACTTACCCTTCCCCTTATGATCAAAAACAGCTAAAAAATTGAGAATTTCTCACACTCGTCGATTTTTATCCTATTAAATACATCATCATAATTATTATATATTATCAAATATATTTGTTTTTCCAAATTTTTTCAAAAATAAGGTGTCACTGACCAATAGAGAATTTCTCTTTTAGGTATCTAAAGGTTTAATTTCAAGCGCAGTGACATTTTGGGACAGATCACAAAATCTGTCCTCACTACAAATATATTGCAATAATTTTTGATAACTTCTACTCTATTTCTTCAGAAACGAGGAGAGAAAATCCCATCAAAAGCTGAAAAATGAATGTACCACCTCCTCGAAGAACTTACAGACAGTATCATCATAATATTACCAACATCCTCAGCACCTGCTACTTCAGAATATTTGCCTGGAGTAGAAGAGAAGAATCGACTGAACATTTGCAAATCAGTAATTATACGTGGAAACGTATCAGATTCACCAGAACTGATTTGCAGGAACTGAAGATTGATTCAAGTGCAGAAAATGATTCATAGATACCTGATGGAAAGTTGATACTATGGATACATCTGATACACTGCATCAATCATCAATAGAACGACAAAGTTGTGGAATTTTTTGCTTAGTAAAGTCTTTCTTGATGCTCACAACCTCCAAACTTTCAAGAAAAATTCCAACACCTTCCTTCTCTCCCAAAACCAAAATTCCACCGCTGGCTAACGCGATGTTCCTCGAACATTATAGGTTTCCCTTTCGTGTTGTCCACAGATAAAAAAAAGTTTGGCGTAGGTACCCTGTATAATTGAAAATACACAGTCTGCTACTTTACTTCATCACGGAATTTCCTCGAATGAAATGTTCGCATCGATTTGTTCCATTACTCATCCCATTATAATTAGAAAAACTTTTGTGTTTGTATACCCGACATGTTTCGAAATGCGGGACCCTCAGTTCGTAGAAGCGCCGACCTGGTTGATTCGATTTGATGAGTCCACTCCTCACCTACGCGACATTTTTCAGGTTCCCATCAGACGCAGTTGGACTGTCACTTCGACTGTATGGTCGTGTTTGTGCCGTCGACAAAAATAGCGTCGGCTACTTGATCCAATGCTGTACAGTGATAAATCTACTAATTTCACAATGAATAAACCTTCCTTGATTTCTCCTTTCCTTATCTCCCGGCGTCAAAAATATTTGATCATCATGAGTACGAATCATCACGATTTAATTAGATCATAACATTTTTTCCACAAAATGACCAGTGATGTGAGTTCACAAATATTTGTCGACTTGTCCAATGATTCCAAGACAATTTGTTCGCTTTAGGAATATGAAATGACATGAAATTTGTGATTCAACCCGACCGGTAGCAAAATAATCCATGTATTCTGCTCTAGTATCGGTTCCAACTATGTCCCTTTCGAATCCACTCGGCAGTCCAGACTTGCCATTTCTAGACAAATTTCGAATAGACAAAGATTTCCAGTTCCAGCACACCTCTTCCCATCACCGAAGATGATAACAAAACACATTGCAATGAAAAACACTCATGCCAGGATGTTTGCAGAAAATTCTGATTTGGTTCCATGAGGCTAAGATCTTTTTGTCACCAGAGATCAGTAGGAGGCTTGCTCGTTTGTATCAATTATAAAATATGGAGAGTTTCTAGCTGTAGCATCTGATATTTGCAGAGCTTTCGGCCAACTTATGATGACTATTGATTCTGGTGTTCCACATGGTACTGACTTGGCACCATCACGATTTCTGCTCCACATCGATGTTGGCTGTGCCTGTTCCATTTCTTCAGAGCCCCTGTATCATCCAATGAGGCCAGAGATGCAAAACGGAGTCATTCGATACCGGAACGGATACCGGAGGTCGATACTTCAAGTGATAGTGTTGTAAGGGATTTTGGAATTAGGATCAAAGGATCTGGTAGAGTTCGTTGCGACAAAAACTCAAGCTTGTATCTCCACCAAGAGGCTGATCACATGAGGATGATGTCAGGTACCACTGTTCCTATGAAGTTGTCAATGTCAAGAAGAATTCCACGAACTCCCTTCCCTGCCAACATTCCATCGATACTCTATCGGTGCCAGTTGCTATATTTGATTTGGAAACTTCCTTAGTTCTCCAATCTTTCAATTATCACTCATTGATGAAGTGAGATTGACGAATACTAATGATCATTCATCCAGCATAGAGTGAGGAAAACATTTAGATTTCTCAAGCATTATACGACTGAGCTATGCAGCGCAGAAAATCGAGCACATCCACTAAACAAATAGTATCCCTTTGCCTTTGATAACAGTAACAAGACACAAAGGGATCCAAGGCAACGAGAAAGCAGTCCTCTTTGCAGAAAAGGGTCGGAGATTATTGAATTTCGCTATCCACTGCTTCACAAGACTCCGTCTCACGGTCAATCAATTTGATCCTACTATGACAGAATCACGTCACATCTGAGGGATGACGATATCGGAATGGATTTTAAATTCATATCTCTAGGATGTCTCAATCATCGTCATGATTTTCGATGGTATTTGAACTTGGTTTCCAGGTCTGACAGTCTATAGATAGGATAAATACAGGGTTGGGATAAAGTATGGAATCAAGTAAATGTCTTTTGAACGAAAAGAACGATATTATCAGAGTTTGAAAGTGAGTGCAATGGAACAAAAATCTGATGTACATCTTTTTGTTAATGATATACTTCCGGTTTAACTTCTTCAATCAATTGAATAGGACCCCCTTCATATATTTACAGATTTTGAAAGAGCTCGTTATTTTGAATTCATACATACTCATTTCAGTGTAAAAAAATAGTAAAACCGAGGAATACAGTAATAAATAAACGAGTATTCTTTTTTCTTAAAGTGTCAAATTCTAATTGACGGAAATGAATTTTACTATCACCATAACCGATCATCATTGAAATTTCAAAACGCTATTATCAATTACTTTATCTGAATAGTTTTTCGCTCTAATGCAAAAAACTCAAAAGAGGTTGAATAAAGTGCTATATTCCTCATTTTCACAATTTTTTCACTAAACTAAACTCAGTATGTATCAATTCAAAATAACAAGCTCTTTCAAAATCTGTAAAAATATATAGGGTATCCCATTCAAATGAAAGAAGTATAATAGTAACAAAAGAATGTACATCAGATGCATTCTGTTCCATTGCACTCACCTGCAAGTTTTCATGAATATCGTTCTTTTCGTTCAAAAAATATTCACTTGCTTCCATACTTTATCCCAATCCTGTATATTCAATCATTGAAAGGAATACTAGACATTGTTCACTGAAGGTATAGTGGGAATCGAAAAAAATTATGATAGTTCTGAAATAGAGAACGTGATAATTCGAACTGCTCATTTAATATACAAAGTGTTCTCAAAGTTGGATCTTTCATTTCAACAGCTTGTAGGACTTGTAGGACTTGTAGGACTATTAACAAAGTCGTTTGAAAGATATTTACTCGGTTCCATACTTCATCCCAACCCTGTATATGGAACAATAGAATATTCAAAGAGTTTTGCGAGAATAATTCCGTGATAGATACAGAATATAATGATTATATATTTTTTCATCTGTCTCGGAGGTTCGAAAATTTCCTAATATTCAGGTGAACATAAAACAACAATCTGCACATTATCGCGTGATTGATGACTGGTAGCAAAAAACTCCGGCAGACTCATCAGGACATCTGTGGATGATGTCGATAATATCAAATGAGTTTATCAAATATTTGGAATTCTGGAACGAAATGGAAGATTCAACAGGCTCTGCAGGGCGCACGAAGATTCTGGATTCCTTGAACTACCTCTGCTGTTCCGTACCGTGAAACTTCTTGCCTTCGGCCTATTAGCTCTCGGTGATTGATGATTGCAGAGAGGCTGAATTATTATATTCGCAAAAACCGCGCAACTTCCGACCCAGTTCCTACCACTTTCGCTCTGTCTGGAAACACTTCATGAGCGAAGAGAGAGATACAACAGGCCGTCATTTCGGAGTTTATTTACTGTGGTAGAATGGTGAGTGCAAGACTCACATTATCAGCGAGTTTGATTTTTTCATATTTGGGAAAACCGATGAACAGTGATAAATATATACAGGGTGAGTCAAAAATGTGAATCGAGCTTTCTGGGGGTGATAGAACATTGAAAAATAAGTGTAGTTTGATGATTGAACTCATGGCCCAAAATGCATATTAAGGGAGATATATCCTTCCAAAGTTGATAAAATCAAAATAATTTCTCCGCATAACTTCTGAACGATGAAAGCCACCCGATTGAAATCTTGTGCATGAATGTATGTCAAAATACATTTTTTCGTCACACTTCCACATTTCTGATATTGTTATAAAGGGTGTTTTCAGAGGGTGAGTCATGATTTTTTGTAGAAAACTTTTTTCCCTGTATTATTTTCGGTGAAACAACAGGTACTCTTATTCAAATACAAAAAATTGAGCCGTTCGTAAGATATTTGAGTTTTTGTAGTTAGATGATATCAGCAGATTGATTTTATTCATCGCGAGATTCATCGGTATAACGATATTTCAGCAGCATTTGCATTTCCGAAGCACTCGCCAAGCATAAGAAGCATATCAGTTTGTTCAGAGAACGAATAACCTGCCATATTTCTTAAAATCTCAGTTGATAATCGCAGTGATAAATGACACAGAAAAATCACACGAACAAATCGACTACAACAATGTTAACTCGAATGTTGATGACATGAACGTCAAAATTGAGAACAAAATTATCCATCATGGCCTGCTAAAATATTGTTACCGTTGAATCTCGCGATGAATAAAATCAATCTGCTGATATCATGTAACTACAAAAACTCAAATATCTCACGAACGGATCAATTTTTTGTATTTGAATAAGAGTACCTTTCTCATGTAATTTTCTTCGCTCCATCGAATGCTCCTGTTTTTTCACCGAAAATAATACAGGGAAAAAAGTTTTCTACAAAAAATCATGACTCACCCTCTGAAAACACCCTTCATAACAATATCAGAAATGTGGAAGTGTGACGAAAAAATGTATTTTGACAACATACATTCATGCACAACATTTCAATCGGGTGGCTTTCATCGTTCAGAAGTTATGCGAAGGAATTATTTAAATTTTATCAACTTTGGAAGGATATACCTCCCTTAATATGCATTTCGGGCCATCATCAAACTACACTTATTTTTCAATGTTCTATCACCCCCAGAAAGCTCGGTACACATTTTTGACTCACCCTGTATAACTACTCTGGAGCCTCAGAAATTTTTCCAATACATCTCGATATTTCGACAAGTTCCAAGTGACAAAGTTATTCGTATACCTACGTCGCGAAACACCTTTTGAGCATACCGAAAGTTAACTTATCGCCGAGGCAGGATAACATTGAGGTAGCTAAAGAGTATGGAGACCATAGTTCACACACTATTTTCAAAATAATATAATGAGTCAAAATAATCGAACTTGATAATTATGAAAAATAAATATTTTCACCAAAGAGTATCTCGATGAAACTATAAAAGCCAGAGCCTTGCTATTGAACTATGTATTGACTGTTCACGGAAGAACGCATACAGGGTGGCCCAATGAAAACGAAACGAGGTATGCAGGATTTGAAGAAAAAAACACATAAGGCACTTCTTAGGTGAACATCGTTCTATCCACAAAAAAGCATCACTAGCCGATTATTTTCATAAACGTGCTTTCTCGAGAACAACTGCATTGAATTCCAAAAACAAGGAAGCGTTGGTAAGAGAATTCTATTACCTTTAGAATGATGTATCTTTTGACCCCTCGAGACCATTTGAGATTCAAGGGTTGGAGCCCACCCCTACGAGTGGTTTGAAGTGAAAAAGTTGGAAACATGCACAAAATATTTCTCCCTCGAAATGAAAATCGACCAGTCCGAGCCTTTTATTTTCTCTGAGAACGATAACTATGTCGAATCAGCCTTGTTTCGTTTCCATTGGGCCACCCAGTATATGTCACTGATAGTGATAATCCAGTATCTCGACCCCCCCGTTCTCAAAATATATATCCCATTTCATTCCTATGGATGTTATAACTTTGGTTACGAATTACTATTGCCCCCCTTCCTTCTGACAAACTTCTTGAATCCGCCAGTGGAAATTCCTCGTGGAGTGTTCCAATTATATTCATAGGAAATCATCGCTAGATTGCATATTCAGCAAGTCGATAGAGTTGGATACGCACCGACCTTTATCAGTGGGTAATATCCTGATTATGCAGTTTTGACTATTTCCAATGAATGTTCGAAAGCTCGTACTGTGTGAAATGAACTGAGATCGAACTAGGTACATTTAAATGACGTGTTTTTTTTTCGGTGTGGAGGACTGCCCACTTGATCGATAGAAAATATACTTTGGTATCTCACAAACTCGGTATACTGGGTGTTCGTGACACGCTCGGGTCTTGTCGAGGAAACCTTCAACTGACCTATTGCTACATATTCGGGTCCACGGAGCAACTTCGAGTCCGCCGCTTCACCGTTGATCATCCAGTTGAGCTGGGCAGCCGGCTTCGATTGTCCAGTCTTGCAGCTCACGTTGACCAAGTCGCCGACTTGATAGCGCGGTCGACCTCCGGAAATTTTCGGTCCGTCGTCAGGAAGAGCTGGAACAAAAAAAAATGGTTGTAGGAAAGCACGGAGAGGGTCTCTGAGGCACTCATTGTTGGAAAATATGGATACTTCCGGTATATCATCTCCTTGGCATTTCGTTACAAGGAAGGTGAAGTTGTCAGACAATTGTTGAATTACAAATTACCAGAAGAATTGGATACTCTTGATTGTGTTGGATTTTGATACCTCACAAAAGCTTCTCAAAATCGAAAACAGTTGGCGTCACCTCTGCAGATCTCGATGGTTATCTGGAAAACTCTGGAAAATACGATTTGAATTCAACACAATTGCAAAATTTGAAATATCAACTATCTATTACTGTCAGATATTCTGAACTGTTCTTCTAGTTGTGACTTTCACCCATGATATTATTTCGGTTTTTCCATATCTCGACAATGAATGAGAATCTTTTGTTTCACTGGAAATTCAACGTGTTTCACCACGATGTTAATAATGTAATCCAGCTGTTGGTTGGAACTGATCGCTAAATTTTTTTTGCGGCTGTGTTGAACAATTTTCTTCATGGAAAATATACAGTGTGGAACAGCCAAATAGAATAAATTCGACAACAAATGAATGAGGGTGTGTTGGGAAAAACGCTTGGACACGTTGTATTTTTGAATACGCATTCTTTTCAAAAAAAAATTAAATTATATAGAGTGTGTCATGTGACAGTGGCCAATACCAACATTCTTATTTCAAATGGAACACCCTGTATTAAATTCCATTTTTGAATTCTCACTGAAAAGCTGATTTCATCGATTTACCACACTTGGGGGTCTAGCGGAGATGATTACAGAGATAGAGGGTGTGAAAAATCGAGATTTTTCAACTTGAGGATTTTTTGTGTCGGAACTATACATTATTGGTCAAAACGGCTCACATGTCCCTGTCTCAACTTATGATTCATTACCTACTGTCATTCGATTGAAACAAATATAGGGTGGTGCAGAATTCAGAAAATTGATCATCCTGTATCTGTCCCAAAGAAATGTCAGTAGATAGTATATCGATTCGACTCGACTCGAGTCGATTCGACCAATAATGCATAGTTTCGACACAAAAAATTCATTACGTTGAAAAATCTCGATTTTTCACACCCTATATCTCTGTAATCATTTCCGCTAGACCCCCAAGTGTGGTAAATCGATAAAATCAGCTTTTCAGTGAGAATTCAAAAATGGACTTTAATACAGGGTGTTCCATTCGAAATAAGAAAGTTGGTGTTGATCACTGTCACATGACACACTCTATATAATTCAATTTCTTTGAAAAAATGCGTGATCAAAAATACAAATCGACGTGTTCGAGCATTTTTACCAACACACCCTCATTTATTTGTTGTCGAATACCACTTGGCTGTTCCACACTGTACGTGTCTTTCATAGAAATATTGACAGCATAGACATAATCCTGGCTATGAATAGAAGATATTCTTTCACGCTATAATGAATGAGAGCTATAATTCACATCTTATTTGTTCGCAGCAGATAAATTGCTTCATATTCAATGGAAACTATTATGCATGGCATGAATCTTCGGATGAAATCCAGTTTATATTGCAAACGGAATGCAATATACGAAAAAGTGGTACGAATATCTCATCGACAAAGAGTAATTACAATCCAAATGGCCCTGCTGCAGCTTCATTCGATCCAAAATTCGCAGTTTATTTCCGAAACAGCTGAATGTTTAGTAAAAATGGTGGCTTGCCAGCAAACCCTCGCCTTCCTTTATAATATCTAACAACGAATGGGCCGAACTGGGATTGTTCGGGCTGAACATTTCGAGTGCAATGATTCACAATTATTGTATAGGTCTGTATGTATTCCGCGTTGTTCGGAAATCTCTTCCCAAAAGGAACAAATATTTATTGCCTCGCTCTCGGATAAATATTATTTGTTTTCATTGGACTGCGGAAGCTGAATTATGAAACAGTCGAGCCGATGGTGTGGAGAAGAATCACATAAAGTAGATGATAACTTTAAGAGTGATGATAAGTTTTGGTGTTAGCCTGAGATGTCTGAACAGATTTACTGAATTCGCATGATATGCACACTTTTGTCATCACACAGTATGTCCGAGATAAGAATGTAGAGCATGGGGATCTCGGATGTCCCAATTCGGGACATCCCCAATTTTCTATTGTCTAATGTAAGTACTTTCATTTTATTTCAATATTTGTCGCCCCAATGCCTCTTCAAGAATTCTTAAATTTGTATTTTCAATATTCAATGAATTTGTATTTGTTTCATTTGTTTTAATAAGTCTTTAAATTGTGTTTGAACCCTCAGAAATCCAAACTATCAATTATATAAAAGTCACATTTCTGGCAATATAAAAAATGGCTCTCGAGGATGAAAAATACTTTGTTGATCACACACCCAATAGATGTGTTTGGGATTGTAACAGAGTCAAGTGTAATTTTGCCAATAGTCAGCTGATTGTTGATCCTTGCTCTTCTCTCGTTTGCTGTTTGCTGTCAAATTCTAGTCGCGATTCAGTTTTGATTTGGAATTTCAACATGTTGATTCGTTGGTATAATATGTAAGCACGTTTTGTGGCTTTTTTGATCACTTGATACCATCGACCTGATATGTTTTCATCATTTTTGCATCTGTTATTACAAGATTTTCAATAGTCAAATGGAGACTCAATTGCATACTCACGAAACAATTCACTAAGGATATTCGTCTCTCTATGCTCAATCCAGTAGTATTATTATATATTATTATGATAAGCCATATACAATTTACCTTTATTTGGGGTTGAAACGTTTATCTTCACTCTCAGTCAATGCTATAATCGAAATATTATGTATGTATTTTGTTGATAAACACCATGATCATCAAGGTTATCAAGTTCGAATATTGAAATAACAAAAACAGCAACAGCCTGAATAAAATCCCTCCTCAAGGATAAACGGGTCTGATCCGAACTACATCCGTTTTTCTAGATTCTATCATCCAGATATTGTCGAAGAATGCGAGACGTTTAGAATGTTTTTTTTTTCCTGTCGAACTATTCCACGGTAGTGACTGCTATATATTCAGAGTGTTTGGATCACATAGAGTCCCGTTGGAAAAACGTCGATAGTTATTAGAATTTCAATATCACGGGCCGATGATATATCTCGCTCCAAGAAATGTGAAACTTACATGGGATTTTTTCTATATACGTATTGGTTTGAACTGACTGATATTATGTTTCAGATCACTCATGTGTACTCGAAAAATTGAATTATTTGATTGTTTTACATCATATTCATATACATCAAAGACGTGGCATTACCGTACACGATTCCTTTAACAATAAATAGAGAATATCGAGCAGTCGGTACGACTCACGGATCAGTACAAAAGTTCTATGATTATGAAACTAATTCTCAGAAACCTGAATATTGTCGAACAGAAAGCGCATATTCATCGAGGTAGTATAAGGAAAGACGAACTATACTGGGTATTACAGGATCATGATACATTCTCCTTTTTGCTTTTATTTTCAGAGATACATGATAACAAATCGTTGATGTGAAGCAAGAAAGATGTTGTTGCTGAGACAGATCCTCGTGGCACACCAGCTTTGATAGTCATTGCATCATATAAAATCCCTTCTAGCACCATATAGAGTGACCTTTCCGCAAGGAAACTCCATAGAAAAAGCAAACAATATGACGAAAGTTTCGCTAGGAGGCGTTGGTGCCAAACTGCGCCGAATGTTTTAGAAATGCTACAGCTACAGCCAGAGATTACCCGTGTTTCTCGAGAATATAGATTGGTCCATCATCGTCATGGATATTACTGCTAGATTTTGACCTAACCTCATATACAAACTGATTGTTCCACTTCGAATCCCAATGAACATGATGTAGGTTGTTAATCTGAGATCTAGTTACGAAAACATCTCTGGAACAGGCATTTCTGAGAATGTTATTCAAATTCGGCTATTGCTAAGGAAGCATTGAGTTTGTTGAACGACCTCTACTGCTTTTAATAGAGAAGAGTAAACCTTTGACCTGATGTATCATTCCCTTCATAGCCAGCCAGTTATGACCTCGTGTACCCTTCTGATATTTCTAATCCCATCATTAGGGTTCACAAATCCCCTCGAATGCAGTTTCGGTTCGCTGAAACCCCCGGGGACTTCCAAACTTCACAAATTTCACGGAGTTAGTCAACGACTATACACTTTGCATAACTTCAGTCGTGTAGGACAACTTAAACCAATTACTGAAACGATTCAATAAACTAAACACTTCGAGTGTGGGCAGAAGTTACAGAATGGGCTGTATAGATGAACTACCTTTCACGAAAACATCGCATTGCCATACCAAGTTGACATAATGAGAAAAGATGAACTGAAAAGTATAGGTCCTCATGTCAGTATGACAAGAGATAAAAGGTCTGTCGATGATTATGATGGAATAGTTATGGCAGAAGATGAAGCAGGAATATCCAAAGTATTCCATATTCACAAAATAATATACCTCTGGAGTCCCTCAGGGATCCGTATTGGGTCCTTTGCTATTCAATACGTTTATAAATGACATTTGCCTTGGCTTAGACTCCGAAATTCTTCTATATGCAGATGATTGCAAGTTTTATCGTGAGATATCCAACTTGAACGATTGCAGCATCCTACAAAAAGATATCCAAAAATTGTCTGTATGGTGTGAGAACAACTTACTTCCTCTTAATATAAAAAAATGCAATCCTGTCTCCTTCAGCCGCAAAAAATCACCCACTGAATATCCTTATGTAATAAATGGAAATATCTTGCAAAAAATAGCAGAATTCAAAGATCTTGGGGTCATCTTTGACGAAACATTTACATTCAGTCATCATGTGAATACCCTTGTCTCAAATGGTTTCAAAATTCTGGGCCTCATCATTAGAAATTCGAAATGGCTTTCAGATACCAGCACCCACCTACTCCTTTTCAATGCACTTGTGAGATCAAGGTTTGAGTATTGCAGCGTCGTGTGGAATCCTTGTTACAATATACATGTCATGAATTTGGAGAATATTCAGAGACGTCTCTTGAAGTATGTTAGTTTTAAGTGTGATGGAATCTATCCAAACCAAGGTATTCCACATGAAGTGCTACTTTCGAAATTTCAGGTACACTCTTTAGACAATCGTCGTAAATACCTAGGCATATTATTTTTGCAAAAGGTTATATTATCTCTAGTTAACTGTCCTTATTTACTTGCACGTATAAATTTACATGTTACCAGGCTACCTGTAAGGAACAGTGATACATTTTATCTTCCCTTCTCTCAAACAAATGTACTCACACGCTCTCCTCTATATAGAATATGTCTTGATTATTTGTCAATTCAAAATGACGTTGATATTTCTAACTGCAAGCCAATTGACATTAAAAGAGCTATCTTGCAAGCATAAGATTCTTATGGTGACGAAGCGTACGAACTTTTTTCTCACGAAGTCTTTTTTTTAAGTTCATATACGCACCATCACTATTATTTCTATTATTTTTATCATTGTTATCACTATTCATAATTATTCATATTCATCTCTGTGTAATGTGCAATCTGCACACTAGGTTTAACTTTACATTAGCGTTTTTATGCTTTGGATGTATCTTTCCCTCCGAACAACAAACCCACTAGAAGGATCACAAAACAAATATTCTGATGCTAACATGAATTCCCAGAACTATCATAATATTAGTACCCAATCGTCGCCAGTGTTGTCATATCCAATCGTCAAAAAGTGATGAATAGTCCATAATATTCGAAGTCCTTTATGGATTCATGTAGTTCAATGCACAAATATAGTAATCAATTTGGGTCATGACGATTATGAATCAGTTCTGATTGATAGAAGATTGCTACATTATTCTGAGACTTAGCAATTTTACTTTCTTGGTGGCTCGAGGACCAGCATGGGTATACCGTGAATACTTTTTGCTCAACGTTGCAACACCGCAATTTGATATTGACAGTCGACGGCGATTATCACTTTGTTTGGTATCTGTCATTATTAACGTTTTGATTTATCGATATTATTCAACTTGTGTTCAGTTTTGTGTACTCAGAATTCCTCAAAAACTCAGTTTATTTCCTGTTTTGGTGATTTGATATAATGGTGAGACGTTGTGAGGTGTGTTAAAGACAATTTGAACTGGCGATCAAAACACGTCATTCCATAGGTGAGTTACCATTGTCGTATCATTCGAGATTTTGAAGAATTTTCCCAAATGGAATGGATAAAAATGAATTTAAATTGAATTGATTAGATTATATTGATTATACCCATAGGTCAGCTGGGACAGTGTCTTGTCATTGTTCATTTCCCCACCAAGAAATGCTGAAAAGTACTACTGAAATTGTTACGGATTTTCAATTTGGTTTCATCATGAATTAATAATAAATTCGACCCCTCTGACAACACACGGCACTGGTGCTGGGAGAATCAGCTCCTGCTATCCTTGTTTAGACAAAGATAGATACTATAGATGTTGCTTCCAAACAAACTGTATTGCCAGGGCTGTGGATTACTTATCTAGTCTGTTCAATGATCGAAGATCTTTCCCATTCTGTAATTGGCTTCGGCTGTTGAATGGTGTACTACTAAATAAATGAATAAATGAATAATAGGGGATCAAACATGATATGACTTGATAACCTCATACGAGTCACTCTGAATGAGAGTTGATCTTATAATAATGAGTCATCTGGAATTATCGTCTCTTGATTTATGGTGACTCTATTTTCATCAAGTAGGGCATATGAAACGTTGTCAACGAAGGAAATTTTCATTTTCTGTAATTTTGGTGGAAAATTTTCTATCGACAATCTTGGTGACCTGATATGGAACTAATAGAAGTTGGTCTTCGATAAAATGGTAGTGATCGATTCGATCTTCTGGAATAGATATTGATGGATAAGTTTTCCGGAATAGATTAACTCACTACTTTCCATAAATGATCATCTGAATAATATGCATTTCATGTCGATCCGTAGACTCCAAGAATCCTGTACGAATGAAATCTCGAAAATTATCAGATATCTCATCATTCTGTATCGCTTATTTCAGTCTCTGAATGAGTGAATCAACGAGAACTTCCATCAGGAATAAACAAGTAAATATCTCTGATTTGCTTGAGTAAACAGGTCTGGTTTTGGTAGAGGGTTAGTTTGCAACAGAGAAGTTTATTACACTACATAATGAACTCCATAATTGAGTTGAACGTGAATGGAAGTTATTGCAGTGTGTGTACCGGTGTGTATGCTCATTCGACCTCAAGATTGATGGAATATTCTAGTTTAGATACAGCGAAGAGAATGAAATTGCTGGGGAGAATCGAAAAACAGTGTGATTGAAATTGTCTTGACATAATTATTAGGAGGTGTCTAGATATTCTGTTGATTCTCGAAGTGATTGCCATTGTTCAAGTATAGTCAAGAAATTAGAGCATTTTTAATACTCGGACGGCTCAGTCGATCTTATCATGAGACTATTTATCAGGTATGAGTTCAAGGAAAACGAATTCAAACTATGAAGACCATCTCGAAATAGTGAAAGAAGAATGCATTATCATTGACACTAACGAATCGATAGCAATTCACTTCCACACAAGAACTCTCACAGCGAACAATAGATGAGCTAATGTAGAAGATTAAAGAAAAATCTATACAATCAATGTTGATTGCATTCAATTCGAATCGAGCATGTTGATCTATCGATATGTGACCTCAGTATACTTTCTTTTTCATGAAGGGAAAGAATCGTACATGTTCTGATGTACAAAGTGGCCAAAGAACTATCGCTAGATTATTATACAGGGTGTCCTTAAAAGGTCTTTACAAAAAGCTACCACATATACTTCAGACCAAAACAATTCGATACAAGCAAACTTACCTCAGTAAAAAGTTGCTTAGTTTGGGCGCTAGACGGCTCTGAAGTTGAAATTTTCAAATCGATTTTGCTTCATAACTTTTGAACGGCTCATGAGATTTTTTTCAAATTTGGTACGTTGGCATAGACTCATCGGGCAATAAAACTCATATCATAATCATAATGAATATCATTCCATGGGCGTAGAACTTGATTTTTTCAGTAAATAAACATCTAAAACTCCTACGCCAATGGAAAGAAATTAGTTTCAATATGAAATCTAAATTATTCAACTCATTCACTACAAAAAAGGTACTCTTGACAAAAGTCGATTCCTCTCAGGTTTCGACAAAATTTTAATTTTAGTGATTTAGAGAGTTGGATGTGAATTTTTTCACATTACGTTTTCTTTTTTTTACGTTTCTTATAGTCGTTTCGATTCCTCTCTCTCTCTCATTGAGTTCAATCTAGTAGAGAATATCATACCTCTACCATATTCATTTCATTGATCGTTATCCATCATTCAAATAATTCATTCGGCTACATTCAATAGCACTTAGGACACGCAGAAAAAGTGTTTGGAGACCACTCTCAAAATGACATGTTTCAAAAATAACAGTATCGTTTTATTGATATTCCGAGTGCGATACAACTGTTGATTAATGTTGTATGAATATTGAATGCATTAAACATTCCTGCAATGCATGAGGTACTACAATTAACGGAAATGTGAGGCTGATAACAGAGTTTTTAATTATGGATATCAATTGCTAATTATTGCTGAGTTCTCTATGTCTCTTAGAATTTTTTCAAGTGAACAAATTATAAATCGAGAAGAATTTTAGTTCATTTCATGGAAAAATCGTGGGTACTTAAGACGTATCTTCATCACGATGAATGTTCGGAAAAATCCAAATCACTGTGTTTGAAATTTGTTTAGAGCAAATTGAAAGGAACTCAACCACATCATTTCACAATTTGATTCTCTTAGTTGATGTTGAGATATAAAAAATCAGAGAGTTGAGAGAGTTGTCATAATATTTTGGATAATTGAAAATTTCTTTCTCATAAAATATCGTTACAAATTGAATCCCATTTTTTAGTGAATAGTAATATTCATGAAATTGATTCAAGAAGAGCAGAATGTTTCTTGTGCCAGATGTTAAATTTGTAATCACCTCTTTTGCTCCAAACTATATTGGATCCAAGATGTTCATCAATTTACCTGACGCTATAAAAAATGGAAAATCCATTTCAATATTCAAACGTAGACTTAGAACTGTTTCATAGTGTAGGAGGATTTATCTCTCCTTCAGTCTTCGATATCTGTATTATCAAAAGGAAAATGAAAGATTTATTATGATTATTATCATTATTATTATTACTGTTATATGTATTCACCATGTCGCAGGAAGCATCGTAATTCTTATTTCGTATGCCAGCTTTTTATGTTAACGAGCTCCGCTAGTTATGTCCTCTTTCCTCATAGCTCGAGGTGGAATCCAAAGAGAGCTACATTCATTTTTAAACATTCGTTCTCGCTCCCTCCGAGTGATCTGCTTCGCAGCAGGAATTCGAAAGCGAACAGGGGATCGAGAAGGTTCGAAAGACAACTAAAAGAATTCCTTCCGATGGCAGTAGGAGAGACATTGTTTCTCTACTTCATTTAATCTTTCCGTTCGAAGATATAAGGCTAGAAAGTTCGCTCGGTGGGAGCAGCTATTTAACTTTTTCCAAGATAAAAGTTAAACAACTCCCGAAAAGAAGTGGGCTAAAAAATACGGAAGAGATTGAATTGTGGGTAATCTCTTGTTTCAGAACAATTGAATTAGCCGTTGTCAGAATTTGGTGGATTTTGCAGGTAAAATGAAGCGGTGGAATATTACCAGGGCACTCGATCTCATTAAAGAACAGTTTTCATTATAATCAGGAAGTGGTTCTGAATAGCTTCTTCAAGTATACTGAAATCACAACGTCTGAAAGTAAATGGAAATTCCGTTGGAACTTCGATTTCGATGGAATAATCCTGAATTACAGTGGAAGTGGAAATAATCAGTTTCTAACTTTTTGAAACTTCCGAAGGCATGAAAAAATCTCAACGAAGTGCATTTGTTGCCTTTCATTATCAGATCAATTCTGGAAGGATGATGAACGATAACTGATGTGATTATTTCGTGAGAGGTAATAGTATATTACGTAAATAGTTTGGAAAGTGACTTATTTCGCACGAGAAGACATTTAGCACGAGCCGAATAGCGGCGAGCGCTTGAAACTCACTTCTCAACGAGTTATGTACACAATTTTTCCTACGACCACAAATATTCGAATAAGGAGTGTTTATGGAACTGTTTCTAGTCAGTTCCGCTCATCATCGATAGCTACCACGTGATCCAAAATACAGTAGTCAGTTACAAGAATATACCTTGGTATCAGATGATTTTATGAAATTGCCTTCATGGATTACATGAAAATAAATCTGTGCGCAGATAAATCGATCGAGTTCGGCAATCTTCGGGTATTTCAGCTGTCATCTTTGGTTATCAATTTCGCTGAACTGGGTTATGTCTAGGGTTGCGCAAATTTATCGATATATCGATGATATCGATGAGGATTCACACAAAATTATCGATGATATCGATATTGATATCGTGATTATCGATATAGCGGGTCGGTTTTGAGTATTTTTAGCATCAATTTTTTTTAATGCATTTTTTTACAGCAATTTCGGAACAGTTGAGCATGAACAAAACATGCTCTTGTCATTTACATGATTTCGAATTGGAGTTACTTTTGCCATAACATCAAAAAGTAGGCTCTCAGGTTTGTAGGTTAGATAAAAGTTCATTTGTGTAATCAATATTGAATGTCAGTCCCAAGTTTTATAAAGAAAGTGGAAATGTTATTCATCTTTTGTTTTTTTCCTACATTTTTTCAGTATTTTCCATTTTTTTACCTGAAGAAATTACAATTTTGGCATGTTCACACAAAACACTCCATTTATTGAATACTTTCCGAGATTCTGAACACTTTTCCAGCTGATATGATAGACATATACTGAGTGGCCCAATGGAAACGAAACAATGCCGATTTGACATAGTTATCGTTTTCAGAAAAAAAAAATATTTGCGCATGTTTTCAACTATTTCACTTCGAACTTCTCGGAGAGGGGAGCTCCAGACCTTGAATCTCAAATGGGAAAAGGGAAAAATGATATATCATTTTGAAGGTTATTGAAATCTCTAGCCAACGCTTCCTTTTTTTCGGAATTCAATGCAGTAGTTCTCGAGAAAACACGAAAACATGAAACATGAAAATAATCGGCTAGTGATGTGAAGTAACGCTTTCTTCCCTTTCAACACTATTTCTCATTTTGTAGTTAGAACGATATTCATCTAAGAAGAACCTCATGTATTTTTTTCAAATCCTGTCCTATCCAACATTACATAAAAAATCATTTATTTCAATGACAGTTCCTTGATCTCCCAGTGAACTGCATACCTTGTTTCGTTTTCATTGGGCCACCCTTTATGTATTTAGAAGAATGATTGGTGAATGAGTCTTCGGTCATTTCGGAGAATTCTAGTGAGGAAAATATTTCTGGAAGTAAGGAAGAAACTCACCAACAACTGTCATCCTCTGGTGATCGGTGACTGTTTCAAAAAATGGTGCTTCACCAGAAACTTCACATCTATAAAGTCCTGTCGAAGATAATTGCAGTGAAGATAAAACCACTACATTCTCAGTTGAGTTGTGCATCTGAAAATAAATAAACACGATTAACTATTTTCGTCCATTTGATATCCCACAACTCGTTAAAATATTCAAAAACTAAATAATAAATCAGCTGTATTGGAAGGAATATACTCGAGAGTATCTCACCGGAGTCTCTCTCGATGGTAATTTCTGAAGAATATCTTGAAAGATACTAAGGAGTCGCTAATCATTTTCACGTTTCAGGTGTACTGAGGAAACGTAGTTGCCGAAATACGTTTTTAGATTTTCCTAAATATTGTTGTGGTTGGGTATTTATTTATTTTGTATATTTGAATATTTGTTGAAATTATATTTGAATTTGCTCAATCCTCTTTGATGATCCATCAGTTTCTCTATCTCCTTCTCGAAATCGGTGCATCGAAATTCAAAGAGCTTGAAGTTGTTCCATCATATCCTTTATCACTGCATTCGTTTTTATAACAATATGCACGGTCATGCACTGTGTATTTGCAGTATTTATGGGTATTATCATGAGTCTGCGATACACAACTCCTTCTATGAGTCGAAAGTTATAATCATAATCTATCGATCGAATCTTATATTCATCAGATAACGATAATAGTGTCAGTTCTTCAGAAATTTTTTAGTTCACGTCGATTCTGAGTCTGGAGTCGAGAAAGAGAAAATTATCGGATCCCTGCACGTAGAGAAATATGGTGATTATATTCCATCAATACGTCAGTAAGCATTCTATTTCTATCGAATGTTTTGTAATTAACACCAATTTATCGATGAGCTTTCACATCAGGGCATTTCTGGAAAATTATGAGGAATCCCGTGTGAAAGGATTGATGGATCAAAATGAAATAACACGACGATATGCCTATGAAATATGATCCATTTGAAAAAAGTTATAACTTGATTGAAAATACTCCTGAATTGAAACACATTCGATTCAAGTGCCATTTGCTGATATCTGATGAATTCAGAGTCAATATCTCGGACCTGAATGGAAGTAACTTACGACGCAGTTTCAATTAGGAGAAAGATACAGGGTGGCCCAATGAAAACGACACAAGGTATGTACGCATTTTAATGAGAGATCAAGGAACTCACATTGATATAAATGATTCTTCATGTAATGTTGGAAAGGAGAGGATTTAAAAAAATACATGAGACACTTCTTAGATGAACATCGTTCTAACTACAAGATGAGAAAAAGTGATGAAAGGGAAGAAAGCGTTACTTTCCATCACTTGCCGATTATTTTGATAAACGTGTTTTTTCCAGAACTACTGCATTGAATTCTAAAAACCAGGAAGCGTCGGCAAGATATTTCGATCACCTTCAAAATGATGTATCACTTGACCCCTTATCCCATTTGAGATTCAAGGGTTGAAGCTCACCCCTCCGAGGGGTGTGAAGTGGAAAAGTTGAAAACATCCGAAGAATATTTCTCCCTCGAAATGAAAATCGACCGTTTTTTTTCTGAGAACTATGTCAAATTGGCCTTGTTTCGTTTTCATTGGGCCACCCAGTATATTTTCATTGAAGTATCACACGATCCTGTTCGACATTTTGAAGATAGTGGTTCTCAATAGATGGAAGCCTGTTAGAAGGAGAAAATAAACTTTCTTGGACACAAAATTTGAATATAATATGGCTGATGATCGAATTCTTCCGAGAGTACCCTGAATAACTTCAGAAAAACTTCTCAGATATAGTTCACATGGGTGACATGGACTAGAATGACACTCATTCTGGAAATTTCATTAACAATTATATTTTTTGTAGGCCCGCAACCTCGGTGATAAGGATCATTCGGTCTCAATTATCCTGTTGAATCATTATCTTTTCATAAATGTAGAACTCTTGAGGAGAATTAAATTGTTCTATGTATATATATATTCTATATATCTATATATATATTCTATATTCTATATATATATATATTCTATATTCTATATATATATATATTCTATATATCTGTTCATGATATGTATATATCTTTTTCTTGGTCAACAATCAATTTTACCACGACTGAGTCGTTCATATTATTCATTTCATAGTCCTCATATCTTGATTTTTCTTTGTTTTGATTGATGTTGATTTCTTTGGTGGATATGAATGTATTCTAATCAACCGAAAACACCATATAAACTATGGGGAAAAACCGGAATAAGTATAATCAATCAACCCGATTCGTTTCATTTTAACGAATAATTAGATAACAAAAGCATTATGTCAAACATACCTAATGGTAGTTTTCATGGTGAACAGCCGTTGATTGATGAGTTTCACGAAAATGGAAAAGAGGCCTGAGGAATATCATTTGTGTACCTCAAACTGAAAAAAATGCTTTCCTCCAATGATCAAATATCTCTATGTGTAACTGTCATAAATGATTTATTTGTTCTTCATACAATCGTGGAATATCATTCTACGATGGAAGTTTTTCCATCAGGAAAAATATCCCGCAGTGAAAATCCATCAAACAATTCAATTGAAATGTCGTTTGGTCTCTACAATGTTGGGAATTGTATGGACAGGCACTTGGAAAGACGCGCTGCAGTATTCTGGATTTTTCACAAGGAAATGTGATGGATGGAGGTGCAGTTTCCATTCTGATGTTCAGTTTCTTCTCATGACATTGGGAAATTTATGAGCGATAGCCAAAATTGTGACAGCATAAGGAAGGACAAAAAATTGATATTCTCCTCACGAATGGTTCGAGACCAAAGATATGATATTATGTATTTTCTACTAGACGAACATAAGATCCGTCTGGATGGGCAACAGGGATAAGTGCAATCTCTCTAATATACACTGGTCAGAATCACCAATCCTTCGGTTTTCGCGTCCAGATCCAATTCTGAAGCATTTTATTGACGTTTTGTTTCCATCATCCGAAAATAAATCACATCCAGTATCCGTTATCTTTCGAGCAGCCCTTTTCTCGCAAGCAGTTACCCTAAATTTTGATTTATGCATTCAAAGCAAACTTTCAGTTGAACATAAAGATAATTCACAGTCCTAGTAATGATCATATTCTTCCGCGATGCTCTCGGAAATCACTAGACTACGTTTTCATCTTAACTGTGAGTACCGTGAATCCATTCATGGGCGAAGGAAGGGGAAGGAAGGAAGTTCTCAATGCAAAATTACATTCCCTCCGTTGTTCACTGAATTGATTAAAGGAAATAACAAGAGCGCCAGTTCATCTACGATAATGGAAAGTAAATTCATTAATTTACTGAGGACTATTACACGATCTTATAATTTGATCATATTTTCGGATGATCATTCAGAAATATTCGAGTCCTCTGTCTTGAGCAGCCAGGAAAATTTGGACCCTGAAGTACGAATTTTCCAACATCGGAAATTGTTTTGTATTGTATTGAATCAATGTCTGTTTTCGTTCACATTGTTCGTCCTTGAATTAAAAAATTGCTTTAACAATGTTACTATTTTTTTTTGTTCTTCTGTACATTGCACAAATTTGTTTTTCAAACGGAACATCCTTTTCATTTCAACTACCTTCCATTGGAAATAACAAATTTCAATACCGAATATTTCCCGAGAGCTGGCAAACCAGAATTTGTGGAGAAAAGTATGTAAACTCCTGAATAATTCCGAAACGGTAGATGCAATTTCAATGAAATTCAGTATCCAAGTAATGCTCGATGTGGAGAATTCAAAAATGGTATCGTCGATGTTGGGAAATGTCTCAATTTTTCAGTGCGTTGCACAACTATGTTTTTCTCTGAAACTATTTGGAGTTGTGTTACGCACAATAGAATAAGAAGATCAAAGATTAATAATTGTAAAATCAACAAACTACTACTCATCAGGACTCGTATTTATGTCGATTTAGACAGTAATGTAGTATCGTTTGTCCCAGACTGAATCAACATCACTGGATATCGTTGACCATTAATTGAATGAGTTGAAAGTTTCATTTCGAAAATATGACGTTTCAGCCAAAACTGACAACACTACGAACAGCGTCTTTCAAAACTCCTATCCTGATATACTATTATCCATTTCGAGATCATAGAAAAGAAAGTTTGTAAACATGGTTCAAATTATGTGCATCGAATGAAAAAATATAGTTTCCAATGAAGTTCAGTTGGAACTCTTGATATCACTCTGCCACTCGGATATTTCCACAAATATAATGGGAGCTGCTTTGTGATTACTTCGGAATAAGTTATTCAGGATTCGTGCTTTCGACTCATTGATGAATATCATTTACATGGTGCGGATATAAGAGTCGAAAGACGAAGTTACAAAGATGCAACTCCATCGTGGAGAGTATTATATTCTCTCTAAAGTCACAAAGTGCTCGTATTCTTCAAATATCAGTTGGGATTCATCGTATCGTTATACTAATTGGATGTTTCCTGAAGAAGAGAACTTGAAGTTTGTTCACATCCCGAACAATGGTTGAAGTAGAATGTCGAACAAAGTCCAACTTTTTTGAGAATTTCGTTCGAGGAATCCATACAGGAATATTTTGCCGCCAACTCTAGACCAGCAAGTTGGACATCAAAAAATTCATGGAAAACAAAGCTCAGCTCTCGAAACCACACAAGAACAACATTTGTTGTTCCAACAAACGAGAAACAATTTTTTTGCTGACATTCGAATGAGTCGAATGAGCTTCTTCAATGTTATGTGATCTCTATGATTTCTACGAGGATTTTGATGAATTATTTAACCAGTTATCTCTCATGCTACTTTCTTATTTGGCGAATTCAGATCTACTAGGCGATATAAACGATTTATGAGGAATTTCTGGATCTCTTCGGATAGCAAATTAGAAGTGGAATGACAGGCCATTTGTCTATATGAACAATGCACTGTTGGATTGGAATGATGCATATCAAGTTGAGCTCTACACCATATTACAGTCTTCGAAATACTTAGATTCAGATTCATATTGATTGGAATAGGAATTATTTCGAAGAAATCGAACTATAAATATCATGTACCTATATCGCAACACCGTAATTTTTTAATCACAGAAGGGAACGGAATGGTATAGATCTGTCTAGAGCCATAAAAAAACTATGAATGAGAAATATTCAGATATAGAGCAAAATCAGTCAGTGAAGAAGGATCGGGTGGAAGTAGCAGATGTTAGAAAAAAATCATCATGAAGTTAGTATCAGTTTTGGATAATTTAGTGGAGCATCGAGAATTACTTGACTTTTGAGAAATCATATCGTGGGAGTCGAATTTTTTGGCAGTTACAGATTCTAGTAGCAGATCAATATTCATGATTATTTCTGGAATCAGTTATACCATCACGTTTATGATATGCATTCAAGGCTTGGTAAAATTTTTGCTGCTTCGAAAAGTTTATTCTCTGTCGTATCACCAATTTCCATTCGATTTAATGTTTTCAGGAATGAAGCAGTGAGGAATAACAAAAATTGCTTGTGTTGAAATAAAAAAATTTGTAGGAATAAATATGACTTCTCCGCGGAGAGCAGGATAGAAATATCATGAATGAATTTCCATTCATTGTGAAGCAATATTGAATTGAAAAATACAGGAGAAATACGAAAAATTCAATGAATTGAGTGGAAAATATGATAAATTATTCGAAAGCGAATGAAGGCAAGAAAACAATATTATAGATGAGTTCAATGAAATCAAGAAATTTCATCAAAAAACATTTTTACTGGTGGAAGTAACAACCCATTATGATTTCGATTGATTGACATGGTATCTGAGTTTTATGTAATCGAAACATTCCAATATACCTGATTTTGATTCACTCCAATTGATTATTCGTTACTCTTGAATAGCAATACAGATAGATTGGTTTCCATTGTCGTACAGAATGGGTATTTATCTTCTAAAAATTTGGCATATGCTCACTAAATTTTGGACTGTGATCAATATCTTCAGAAGGAAGGTTGAAATTCAATAAAACCTCAAATCAGATACACCATTGCTCACCTTTACACGTTCAGATCAAAATTACAAGCTACGAATTGCCTCGCATTCTTATTTTTCTACAAATTTCTCATGGCATCTTTTTCATTGTGGGCAAAGGTAGGAAATGAGTTCCTCTATTAGTATTCAATTCATATCGACAACTTCTAAACGAGATTTCTTGATTCAACTCGGATCTGAACATTTTACGTTAAATGTGCGTGATTCAATCCATATCGTGGGTGAGAAAATGTTCGAACAAATCAATAACGGTCTATTTCGGAAGTGAACTACCCATTTCATCAGATTTGAGACATAATCATCGATTCAATTCAATCTGAAATTCCGAGCTATTCTAGAGTTTATGGGTGAGAATTGAGTACTTTGCGAATTTTCAAATTGCAGATTGAGTTATAAATACCAAAATTGTGCTCATTGAACATGCGTTCCTTCTCAATGAGTAACAGACTATGGATGAATGCATTCGTTTTTGAATCAGCTTTAGTTTTGAGTTTTGTGAAGTGATTCTCGAAGATTCGAATTCGAGCAATTCAATCTTCGGTTCTATTGATTTCATGAATAATGATGAAGAGTTGATATTTTCGCGACTTCGAGATTTACGAGATTTTCAAGACATCAAGAGTGTCAGCCAATCATTAGATTAACTGATTCTATCGAATTAAATACACATTTCATCTCAGTGGGAAGGAAACTTTGCATAGTACTTGTGTCCTCTAGTAGACATCTCAGTTTGGTGTATTCCTATATCGATTGCGTCAACTCACCATGATATGATTTCTATAGTAGTTTTGATTCAATCGGATACCCGATATTCATCAACTGTAGATCGATTCAGCCTGAAAATCCTCACATCTCTACGATTCCCTTCTACTCTCCTTCTTCATTCAGTATTCGTAGTCAGACGAACCAAATAATTTCTATGACTCTACTTGGGGATGATTTTATTACCCAACGTGACTAATTTATTGTTATGTGCTTCTATTTCATCAAACAGATGGGAGGACAGTCTCTCGTTTCCTCCTGGTCTTATTTCGTGAGATATTGCCTTACTGCGTGAGATAAAAGTAAATTTTTTTTAAACGCCCAGCGATGTTGACGTTCTGATGTTGAAACTGAATCTGGCATTCACACTGGCTTATAACCTGGAAATAAATTCTCAAATTCGAATATACATGAATTGGTCGCTGAGATTTCTAATTGATACTCGCGTAGGATATTATAGAATTTCATTTCATCATGTCTTAATTTCTTTCCCTTCAACGGAACACAGAAATTTCTACAGTCCATTCAAAACTTCGGTCTGAGACAAGATACGGAAATTTGTTCGAAAAAGATAATGTTCGTTGAAAACACCTCTCATCGGACCCGATGAATTCATTACTCGAAAAATTCATCAATAGAAACCGAATCCCTATTATCTTATGATTCTGAGGAATTCATGAAGAACAAGAATGGGTTTATTGGCTTCCGATTCCAAATTCCAAAATCGAATTGAATCAAATCAAATTTGAATTCAATATCAGAACCAGATCTTCCATATTCTTGAGATATCGTATGCGTATCAGTCGATTATCGAATGAAAGTCTTTGGCAACCACTCCAACACTAATCATTGATCACGTCATTTTTTTTTTAATTCTGTTGAATTACCTCGAAGAAGAAGACTCCGCGTGCGCCAATGACGTTACCGGATTGGTTCCATCGGATTAATTGATTCCCCATGATTGCCCGGTTGTATAAAAGCTACATTTGAACTGGATTCGAAATCTGCGCCCTGTTTCTGCAGATCCCAATTATTGATGTGATAGTAGTCGAATGTATTTGCTTCCCACCAATTTCCGTTTTCTTTGAATAAAACAATAATCTTCCATTGGATGCATGCAGTCGTGTAGTCGTGAACATCCAACATATTCATACTCCTTCAATGTCTGTTCACTAGTATTCTCAAGAATCCAGTACAGTTCAATGCACCTTAAACTCAAGCTTGTATGTTCACCAAGAAGGCTGATCACACAATGCCCAATTTGATGATGTCGGCTACCACTGTTCCTATGAAGTCGTCAATATCCATGCTGGGTGTCACCACCAACAGTGCTCTTTCATGGGACGATCATGTGAGGCCGTTGCGAAAATTGCTTCACAAAAACTTGGTTTTCTATTCCGTGCGAAGAGATACTTCACATCCCAGCAACTGCTTATGATCTACAAAGCACATATTCGACCTGTCCTGGAGTACTGTTCACATGTTTGGACTCACCAAACCATTGACGTCTCTAGATCATCGTAGAAAGGTCGGCGATCTCTGCCTTTTTTATAGGTACTTCCATGGTCGGTGCTCAACGGAAATATCATCTATTATGCCACCACGCGCGATTCCTAGTAGACAAACCAGACGAGCTCAGGCTGGTCACCCCTACACTGTCAGGCTCGAGACCTGTCGAACATCGCTATACCAAGCAAAGTTGTGGAATTCTTTGCCTAGTGAAGTCTTTCCTGATGCTTACAACCTCCAAACGTTCGAGAAAAATTCCAACACCTTCCTTCACTCCCAAAATTCCACCTCTGGCAACACTATCTTCCCCGAACATTATATATAGGTTTCCCTTTCGTGTTGTCCACAGGTAAAAAAAAAGATTGATCAAATGGCTAGAATTTAATTCAGTACGTCGAACAATTCGTTACCGCCGATTGAGGGATATTCGAACTCAGAATTATTCCGATATGTGGTTAGGATGGTACAGCCAGTTCAGAATATCATGACTCAGAAAATAAAAAGCAATGAATTTGAGAATTTTCGTATTTTTTGCATGCGATAGATTAATTTCGGATACACAATTATAACGTCGATTAATACAATATACATTGCAATCGTTTTGTCAGTAAGGAATTTCAGAATTCCTAACATAATTATCAAATTCTCATTTTTTTTACGGAGAGTATACATTATGCGGTGTCCGTGAAGTCTCATTTCGCTATAAACATTGAATATTGTCGTTGCCAAAATGAAATCGGATTTCTTAATTATAATAATGATAATAATTTCAATAAATTCATTCCGTAGAATGACCATTCAACAATGATATAGAAATCGTCAGCTTGAACATGAAACATGTAAATATACAATCATAAAAAAATATATAATACATGAAATACATAGCAGGTACATGAGACACTAACCTGGACAAAATACATGTTGATAACTAGCACTACTCAGGAATATATGAGCTGTCAAAAAACTCATCGTTGGAGTAGGAAAAACCACCTAAAATATATTTTTCAACCACTTTTTTGAAGTTGTAGTTTGACTAGATTACCGTGTCTTGTTGGAATATTGTGGTGATTTGAATTGGTTTCATAGTCAGATCCGTGCTTCTTTACATGAAGCAAAAAGTTGTGAATATAGAGTGAAGGTAGTGGTAAAACTTCCTTGAGAACTGGTCTGCATGATTGCAAAACAGACCATTTAACATTCGAATGATCCGTTTCTTCTTTATTTTCCTTTTTTTTATCTTTGGACAACACGAAAGGGAAACCTATGATGTTCGAGGAACATCGTGTTAGCCAGCGGTGGAATTTTGGGAAAGAAGGAAGGTGTTGGAATTTTTCTTGAATGTTTGGAGGTTGTAAGCATCAGGAAAGACTTTACCAGGCAAAGAATTCCACAACTTTGCCGTTCTATTGATGAATGATGCTTGGTATAGCGATTTTCGACAGGTCTCGAGCCTGACAGTGTAGGGGTGACCAACCTGAGCTCGTCTGGTTTGTCTACTAGGAATCGCACGAGGTGCCATAATAGATGATATTTCCGTTGAGCACCGACCGTGAAAGTATCTATAAAAAAGGCAAAGATCGCCGACCTTTCTACGATGATCTAGAGAGGTCAATGATTTGGTGAGTGTTGTATCATCGACTAGGCGAATAGCTCTCTTCTGAATTGAATCTAAGAGCTTCAGCGTATGTATCTTGTTCATTGAGCATTTTTGTGAGGACTTCCGAAGATGAATTCGTTTCCATAACGAATCATTAATATCGATGCCCATGCATGCAAACCTAACTGAATTATCATAGGCATGCCTCTGACTGAGGCAGTTCGGTGATCTGTCTCAGTCAGCAATAAAATTTCTGCTGAATCTCTAATGGTGTCCAAGTCGCTCTCGAGCTTGCCGAATGTACAAATCGAAATGATGAACGACGTGTTGAGAGGAAAAGGGAGAGAAATTTCTACCATCGTTCATCCATAGATGTTATGAATGTTCCGTATCGAGTGGACATAAGTCTAGAGTGAAACTGTCGGAGATGATTACTCGAATGAGATAAACTTGGGGAGAAACTGAAACTGCTCTATTGACTTTCTTCACGACAATGACCCATTCAACGGAACACATCACTATTACATCATTTATTATTGGTCTAAATCTTCTGAATCTCAATCTGATTCTATCTTGATATGGATACGGAACTATTTCCATTCAGTTGACAGAATAAAATCATCGACAGTAGAGAGATATAGACATATAGTGATCTTTTATGAGTGTCCCGAAGTTACATAGATTTTGTAAACATGGGTCCAGAAATGGCCCCTGTCATATGAATTTTTTCAAAACCCTCTGTGATATAATAAGCAAATTTTGTAAATCAACCTTACTTTTCATGCCCGATTTGAAAAAAGTCGAGAATTTTCTTCCCCCAACTTCTTTGTTTATGCAATATTTGGTAGTTTGACCAGGGAACTTGTTATACAGGGTGAGTCAAAAATGTGTACCGAGCTTTCTGGGGGTGATAGAACATTGAAAAATAAGTGTAGTTTGATGATTAAACTCATGGCCAAAAATGCATATTAAGGGAGATATATCATTCCAAAGTTGCTAAAATTAAAATAATTTCTCCGCATAACTTCTGAACGGTCATCGGTATAACGATATTTCAGCAGCATATGCATTTCCGAAGCACTCGCCAAGCATTAGAAGCATATCAGTTTGTTCAGAGAACGAATAACCTGCCGTATTTCTTAAAATCTCAGTTGATAATCGCAGTGATAAATGACACAGAAAAACCACACGAACAAATCGACTACAACAATGTTGACTCGAATGTTGATGACATGAACGTCAAAATTGAGAACAAAATTATTCATCATGGCCTGCTAAAATATCGTTACCGATGAATCTCGCGATGAATAAAATCAATCTGCTGATATCATGTAACTTCAAAAACTCAAATATCTCACGAAGGGCTCAATTTTTTGTATTTGAATAAAAGTTTTCATGTAATTTTCTTCGCTCCATCAAACGCTCTGTTTTTTCACCGAAAATAATACAGGGAAAAAAGTTTTCTACAAAAAATCATGACTCACCCTCTGAAAACACCCTTTATAACAATATCAGAAATGTGGAAGTGTGACGAAAAAATGTACTTTGACAACATACATTCATGCACAAGATTCCAATCGGGTGGCTTTCATCGTTCAGAAGTTATGCGGAGAAATTATTTCAATTCTATCATTTTTGAAAGGATATATCTCCCTTAATATGCATTTTGGGCCATGAGTTTAATCATCAAACTACACTTATTTTTCAATGTTCTATCACCCCCAGAAAGCTTGGTACACATTTTTGACTCACCCTGTATATTATTGGAATCTCCACTCAGAAATGTTATTCTTATTTATTTCAATGAAAATGGTAAATTTCATCAATAACGTATATTCAGCATATTATTTTTTTCAATCCATCCTTTTCATTGTATCCCGCATATTTTGGATCGAATATCAAGAGCATTTTCCTCAAACCCCTTATTTTTGGGAAAATTTGGTACTCTATTAAGGAAAAAGCACTTTTTTAACAAAGCAGAATTTTGATAGTGAACTCTTTCGAAAATGGTGACTGCTACCAAAATCAAACAAGAGTACTATTTTTGAGTAGAAATGTTGAGTTTCCCATTTTTTTCTGGTCGAAATGCCGAAATTTGCATGAACAAAAAGAGTTTGGAGGAGAAGTGCTTACCTAAGATAAGCCCCACCTTTCTCCATCACTCCTAATGAAAATTTTGGGAAAATTCCTAACATTTCGAAATCGGATATAAAAACTTAGAATCATGAACGTAATTTTGTTTCTCAGAGAAGGTTTTGAGAATATTCACATAAAACCATCATGTCAGGCTCGCTTTCAGATGACCAAAACTTACCAGGGGGGCATTTCTGTTCATACGAACTTTTTGTTCATAGAATCTGTGGTTGGAATCTTTCTATGTTATTTCGAGACACCCTTCATAGTCCGTATAGAGATGTTTTCATTTCCATTGAATACTGAATTATACTCATTCATATAAATCAAATATGTTGAACGAAGTGATAATCATTAGAGGGAAGATAGAATGATTCGCGGTGTATGGATGAAATGAGGGCCTAGCTGGATTTGAACTTTGAATCTCATTACCTACATGCCAACTTGGAGTGTAACGAACTATGTCACCAAAATCCACATTACCACTGCTTCATTTTGCCTAATTTTCGAATAATTATATCTGGCACACCAACCTGGCTGTTCTTTCCTCATTAATGTCTAGGAAGATAACTGTTGAGCCTTACGAATATCCAACTCTGATGGAGTCACATAACTCATAAACTGTTTCTCATGGTGAATTGTTCCAGGAGTGATTTTTTCATCGATTGGAATGTTTCAAATTATACAGGGTCGCTGATATGTATGGAAACGGTCGATTATTTCCTAAAGTAAGATAGCTAGCGAAAAATGTTAGGATACAAAAGTTGTAGGGTTTTTCAAAATCCATTAAGCTAATGAAAAATTAAGTATACAGGATGAGTCAAAAAGTCAGGACGAAACAAAGTTGCTTTTTCTCTAATGGGACACCCTGTATATTATTCCACATTTCAATTCCGCTCGAAATTCTGAACAAAATTGATGAAGCGCATCATTTCCTAAATTCAACCGATTTCGAGATATCGAATTTTGAAAATAACTTATAATAAATTATCCAAAAATGTTAGTCCATTGTTCATAGTCCATCAAGTTACCTTTGAAAGTTTCCAGCTCCATAACAACGCCGCGTCGTTCTTTTGTCTAACAGTGATGATCTTGACAACACATTTCAAAAATACATTTAGTGTAAATAAGTTTCGCACAAAAATGGCACGTTTAACTAATACTGAGCGTATTGAAATTTTAATGATCATAGGATTCGGTGATAGAAGACGAAGTTGTGATCAAGTAGTGAATATTTTTTAATGAATTGCATCCAAATCGGGAACCAATTTCTAAATCAACCGTTTCAAAAACATTGCAGCGTTTTCATGAAACTTGAGATGTCAAAGATCGAGCGTTACAAATGAAGAAAATGCTTTGAAATGTCATGTTAGATGTGGTGGAAAATCCAATAAATTCGGCACAACAGAGGGCTTTGAATCATAACATGAGTCGATATTCCATTCAAAAAATTTGCAAACTGCAAAAATTCCATCCATATAAAATTCATTTGGTACAAGAATTGAGTGAAGACGATTTTGATCGTAGAATCGAGTTCTGTGAAGTTATTATGGATAAATTAAGCGAAAATGTCAACTTTGTCAACCACATATTGTTTTCTGACGAATCTACATTCTGTTTAAACGGGCACGTAAATCGACACAACTGTAGGTATTGGTCAGACCAAAATCCACATTGGATGGAGGAAGTTCACACTCAACGGCCACAAAAAGTAAATGTCTGGGTGTGGCATTATTGGGTGGACACGTCATAGGACCCTATTTTATAAACGGAAATTTGAACTCTGAACGATATTTATCACTTCTACAACAGCATATTATTCCAGAGCTTAGACGATTATTCCCGAATAATAACAATCCCAATTTGCCGGCAGAACAAATATGGTTTCAACAAGATGGGGCTCCTCCACATTTTGGACGTATGGTACGCGCATATCTAGATGAAACTTTTCCTAATGAATGGATTGGACGCAGGGGAGCAATTGAATGGCCAGCTAGGTCTCCCGATATGACCCCACTTGACTTTTTTCTATGGGGTCACATAAAAAATGTAGTCTACAAAAATAGGCCGCCAAATATCGAAGAGTTGCAAGAAAGAATAAGGCCTGAAATTTCTACCATTCCTCCTCACATGATTTTAGATTCACTACAAAATTTTGTTCAGCGAGTTCATTGCTGTCAGGAGGTAAATGGTAAACACTTTGAGCACCATTATTAAATAGAATTTCAAAGAAAAATTTGTTGTTTATTAAAACTTGTTTTCTCTCTTTTTCCTCCTGTCTTAACTATTGTTTTCATAAAATTTTAAATATCCTGGACATTCATTAAAAAAATAGATTTTATTGTTTCAATTGCATTTTAATCAACCCTGAACAATTATGCTTTTTTTATTTTCTGTAAAAAAATTATAATTAAATTGTAATCATAATATCCACATACTCCACCTTTTGTGACTTTCATAATAAATATGCATCATTTCGTCCTTTTTCTCTAATAAATTTGAGAGTAGTAAAAAGTTATTTTCAAAATTCGATATCTCGAAATCGGTTGAATTCAGGAAATGATGCGCTTCATCAATTTTGTTCAGAATTTCGAGCAGAATTGAAATGTGGAATAATATACAGGGTGTCCCATTAGAGAAAAAGCAACTTTGTTTCGTCCTGACTTTTTGACTCATCCTGTATACTTAATTTTTCATTAGCTTAATGGATTTTGAAAAATCCTACAACTTTTGTATCTTAACATTTTTCGCTAGCTATCTTACTTTAGGAAATAATCGACCGTTTCCATACATATCAGCGACCCTGTATTTGTGCTAATGTAGTGTTTCGTTTCTTGACATTGAATCCTATCAAATCAACGGTAGTGAAAAACAAAACGATTGAGCAACGATTTTCGATTATTTGTCATAACAAAATGGTAGAGTACTGTCTGTAAGTTCTTCGAGGAGGTGGTAAATTCATTTTTCAGCTTTTCATGAAATTTTCTCTCCTCGTTTCTAAAAAATAGAGTAGAAGTTATTGAAAATTATTTCAATATATTTGTAGTAAGGACAGATTTGGGATCTGCCCCAAAATGTCACTGCGCTTGAAATTAAACCTTTAGATACCTAAAAGAGAAATTCTCTATTGGTCAGTGACACCTTGTTTTTGAAAAAAATTTGGAAATACAAATATATCTAACAAGAATAGAACCTCTACTTATCTTGGTGGACGTTTCGGGAACGAATCTGCTCCCGTTCTCAACACAGTTATAAATATTTTTCTCTTTGCAAAATTTTCTCAATATGCTGTCGGTGACAATTTGTTAGACGGAGGAATTCTGGTTATAAGGTGTTTCCATTAATTGATATCGAATTTTCCATTTTCATATTCAAGTTTCAGAAGTGGATGCCAAGTTCTATCTATATCAACTGAACAAGAAGCAATATTATTATCTCCGTTCAGGAGAATGCAAGCAGACTCTTTGATTTTCCGTTTCTGATTAATATTAGGATCATAGGAAAAGAACACAACAACAAAAAAAAAGCTGAAAAAAAATGGTAGAGGTATATTTATCCCACCAAAACAGCGTCGATTGATCCTGAAATTATTTTTCCGATATTCCGAAAAATGTTGACTTGATCGAAAGCATCGATATCTGATTCAAATCGATGCCAGATTCTGATGACACTTTCAATTGCAACTCATTCCAATCTCTCTGGGACAATTCCATCCTCCGATTCACATCCATCTGATGGTTTGATTCCGTAAATGTCCAGGACAATTCGATTGATTATAATATCCACGTCGACAACTGGGGCGCTTGTGTTCAAACCAATTGTTTATCCTACATACACACACGCTCGGAGTATACAAATATATTCGGGGTGTATAAATATTGGCTCACTGGGAGTTATCAGGGTTGCCTCGACAAACAAAAGCTAGGTAACATAGTTGATGTTGTTGCGGATTCTGTTTTGTGCAGGAATACTGAAGTATCATGATATGTTCGTGGAACTTTCTACATATAGGGTCGTGCAGAAGAGGTCACACTACAAATGCTTGATTATTCAGATATTTCCATTTTTGACTAAACGTTGAATTCCTATGGCACATATTTTTTGTTATGGAGGAAAATGACAGTCACTCTCTCATTGATTGTCCATTTCAACAGATTCAGGAACTTCAGATTGTATGTGGCAACAGCGCACTTTACGGAGTACCTTCGAACCTTACATTTAGCGAAATGTGGTTTGAGCCATTACACGAAATAACTCCAGAATTGGAGACGTTATTGAGAAAATATCCAATGTTCATCTTGGAAATGAAATCATCCCGATTCCTTGCTGAAAGTTGGAATATCTATAAATATGTGATCTATAATAATCCTGGCTTAGGTTGGATTTTCCACTTTAATAATCTCAATAATACACGATTTTCAGATGTTTTTCTCGGCACCAACTTTGTTTTTGCTCCACATCAATGATTTGTTGAATGTGACCTCCAGCCCAGTTCATAGCTTTGCGGATGATAGTACACTTCATTCCGCCTTTTCCTCTAGAGCCCCTATATCATCCAATGAGGCCAGAGGTGCAAGGCGAAGACAGGTTGATGCTTTAAATGAGGATCTGACAAGAATTCTGAAATGGGGATCTGAGAATCTAGTACAGTTCAATGCAACTAAAACTCAAGCTTGTATGTTCACCAAGAAGGCTGATCACACAATGCCCAATTTGATGATGTCGGGTACCACTGTTCCTATGAGGTCGTCAATATCCATGCTGGGTGTCACCACCAACAGTGCTCTCTCATGGAACGATCATGTGAGGTCCATTGCGAAGACTGCTTCACAAAAACTCGGTTTTCTTTTCCGTGCGAAGAGATACTTCACATCCCAGCAACTGCTTATGATCTACAAAGCACAAATTCGACCTGTCCTGGAGTACTGCTCACATGTTTGGAGCTCAGCCCCCAAACATACGCTGAAGCTCTTAGATTCAATTCAGAAGAGAGCTATTCGCCTAGTCGATGACACAACACTCACCAAATCATTGACCTCTCTAGATCATCGTAGAAAGGTCGGCGATCTATGCTTTTTTTATAGGTACTTCCTCGGTCGGTGCTCAACGGAAATATCATCTATTATGCCACCACGCGCGATTCCTAGTAGACGAACCAGACGAGCTCAGGCTGGTCACCCCTACACTGTCAGGCTCGAGACCTGTCGAACATCGCTATACCAAGCATCATTCATCAATAGAACGGCAAAGTTGTGGAATTCTTTGCCTAGGGAAGTCTTTCCTGATGCTTACAACCTCCAAACTTTCAAGAAAAATTCCAACACCTTCCTTCTTTCCCAAAATTCCACCGCTGGCTAACACGATGTTCCTCGAACATCATAGGTTTTCCTTTCGTGTTGTCCACAGATAAAAAAAAATGTTAAACGAAGCAGAAAGAGGGAAAATGTCCTAAAAATGGTACTCACTTGCGCTGAAAAATCATTTGATTAATCATATATTGAAATATAAGAACTTTCGACCAAATGAAATATTATTGAAAAGATAGCAAGACAACCCGTAACATAGGCAGGTATTTTCATAGTTTCATATGTTATCTTTATAGTTGAGACCTCAGACCGCAGACTTAAAAAGAAGCAATAATAGATCATTGAAAGTTCCTGAACTATAAGATAGGTAGAAATGATTACAGAAAAGATATCTGTGGAATCTGCTTATATTGTTTATTGATAGTACAACTGCTGCAGATTTTTCCAGAAAAAAATGTCAGAAATGATGGAAGTATCTCCTGCATCCATCGAAATTCCAGGAATATTATGTAGAAAATTTAGGCAAGTCCCTTGAAATTCATCTGACATATAAATTCACAGATGGGAGCTACATTTTACAAAAACAATGAGTATCTTTCAAATTTACCAAACTTTCAGCTATCCTGTGTCAAATTCTTTGTTGGCCCAATGAAAACGAAACAAGGTATGTATGCATTTTTTTGAGAGATCAAGGAACTGACAATGATATAAATGATCCTCTATGTAATGTTGGATAGGACAGGATTTGAAAAAAAAACACAAGGCACTTCTAAGATGAACATCGTTCTAACTACAAAATGAGGAATAGCGATGAGAGAGAAAAACCGTTACTTTCCATCACTAGCCGATTATTTTCATAAACGTGTTTTCTCGAGAACTACTGCATTGAATTCCGAAAGCAAGGAAGCGTTGGTAAGAGATTTCGATTATCTTCAAAATAATGTATCACTTGACCCCTTATCCCATTTGAGATTCAAGGGTTGGAGGTCACCCCTCCGAGGGGTTCGAAGTGAAAAAGTTGAAAATGCGCGAGCTATTTCCCTCCCGAAATAAAAATCGACCAGTTCGAGCGTGTTGTTTTTCTGAGAACGATAATTTTGTCAGATTGGCCTTGTTTCGTTTTCATTGGCCACCCAGTATATTTATGTCCAATAATTTTCTATGAATTATGAGGTGGAAGGATCAAGAGGACAATATCCTAGAACTCAGGATTTCAATTCAATGAAATAAACATTACAACTCTAGCAAATCCACTCACACATACTTTGAATTCTCAGTTGTTTAGTTTGAAATATGATAATTCGCATATGAGAACGATACCAGAAAAAACATATAAGATGATGAGCATCAGGAACAATCCTTCCAAATCTGTGAAAGTCAAAATCCTCCTGTGTTGTTGCACTTCCATCATTTCATTGAACCTTTCGCCAGCAAACTGGTATCTATTAAGTTCCAGCGAATAGGCGATCTTAGCTAGTAGTATACGAAAAGTATCAGTATAAGGAGACTGTTTGGGAAATTTGTAAGCCATCAAACCAGGAACTATAATGTCTTCCATCCGATGAAATGGAGATATTCTGCCTTTACACTCCCTGAAAAAAGCTCTCAGAGTACTGTCAATCGCCATAACAGTTACTTGTCCACCTCTCAAAAGTTCCTCATGCACTACGGATAATTCGGTGAAGTTGCATTGTGGGTGCAGAACTTCTGGTATCAAATCTTTATGGTATTTGCTGACGTATATAGGCAATCGACTTTCCTTCAAGTCCTCGATGGTATCAATATACTCGTTCTCATGGGCCAGTAGCACCGATAGAAAACTGCTTTGGAATATGACCCCTAGTAGGAGCCCGAAAATCGACTGGAAAATGAACACCAACTTGGTACTGGTCGACTTATTCTTCAGTCTTATTGATCCTCCATTCATGCAGATTATTCCATCGATGAATGATTCAGTTATGGTTGATTCTTTCTTGAGTGATGCTATCACTGCCACCACTAGATTCAACACAATCAACAGGCAGAACGTTGAAGCATCGTACAAGTAAAGAATGTTTTTGCTTATCTGATTCACTCTGTAATTCGTCGGGGTCAGTCCTATGATATTATCAGGACTATTCATGTGTAGGTAATCGAACATCTTGGAGTCATGGTTGGTATAAAACACACAGAACATAGATATGTCGATAGACTTGTTTTCAATTTCGTTCATATCATTGAGTTCAACTATTTCTAGATTCGCATTGATCAATGTCATCAGTTGTTTTAGACGTCTCACATGCTGACCGTCCCATTTACCATTCAGTTTTTTATTCACAAGCTGGGAAGGTTGCATGCCCACCCTGAACTTGTGCCCTCTCACATCGAGTAGTTTATTCGGGAAAAGAACCTTGGATGTTTTCTTTTTCCTAGTCAGATTCTCGAATTTGCTGAGGAAACCGTTGTGGGATGCCACTTCAACTTTGTCGTAAGCATTGTAGACCAACACGAAATTGAAAAATCCTCTTTGCCAAATCTGCTTCATAGTGAACTCAATCCAATCATCGTCATCGATCCTCGAGCAAACGATGATGTGGATACCAGCTCTGCTATTCCAAATCGAATCATGATTGATAGTGTCCAAAGTTTGGATTATCTCGTGATGATCCTCGACGAAAACGAAAGTGCATTCGATGACTGGGAGATCTTCGTGGATCTGCCCGCTCACCTCATTTCTGATGAGTTTGAAGAGCTCATTTCTTGTTATAGACCGATCTATGAGTGTTCTACAATCGCTGGCTAGAGTATTGTAGTAGGCGCATGTGTTGGAATTGGGCGAATCCAATCTGAGTCTCTCGAAATACTTGATCAATTTACATTCGGGACAAGTCTCTTTGAACTTCGACACCTGCAATTGCGCCACGACGCTGACGAATGGAATCAAAAACGTATACGCCAACATTGCTCCACGTAGACTAAAGTATTTTATATTATCATTTCATTAGTGAGAATACGATTCCCTCCACCCTTCCTACATAATCAGCTAAAGAGAATAAATAAAATTACAATGTGGTGAAAAAAAGGCGAGCCATTGATTGTAACGAAGTATTATTTTTCTTGTCATACCTCGATAAATTGGATTGGAATAGTTGGATACAGGGTGTTCTGGGGACGACTCCTACGAAAAGAGTCAAGTATCTTGGATATTCGGAGGTTTATCTTCGAAGAAATATGATTTTCCTGGATATTTATTAGGCCTAGGATGCGATTGCTAATTATACTAATCTTTATGATCCTGAAGAATTCTGGAATGGGGATCTGAGATTCTTGTACAGTTCAACGCAACTAAAACTCGAGATTGTATGTTCATCAAGAAGGCTGATCACACAATGCCCAATTTGATGATGTCGGGTACCACTGTTCCTATGAGGTCGTCAATATCCATGCTGGGTGTCACCACCAACAGTGCTCTCTCATGGGACGATCATGTGAGGTCCATTGCGAAAACTGCTTCACAAAAACTTGGTTTTCTATTCCGTGCGAAGAAGTACTTCACGATCTCCAAAGCGCAAATTCGACCTGTCCTGGAGTACTGTTCACATGTTTTGAGTTCAGCCCCCAAACATACGCTTAAGCTCTTAGATTCAATTCAGAAGAGAGCTATTCGCCTAGTCGACACAGGCCACTACTTTGACAGGCACGTTTATTAACCATTAGGCTATTTAACATATTATAATTGTTGATATCGCTTCGTTCATTAATGCCACTATAAGAAAATAATTCAGATGAACAGACGTTGGAAGCATGTGATGTAAAGTAGTATAGGTACCTATGAAATATCAACAGTTATTAGTTCAGAAATGCATCACCGTAATCTTTTTATCCAAAAGAAGGAGTTAGAATCTATGAAATGAAGAGAGTTGAAAAAGTTGAAAACCTGCGCAGACTATTTTCCCCTCGAAATAAAAATCAACCGATTCCAGCGTTTTTTTTCTCTGAGAATTCTAAGACAACGATATGTCAAATCGGCCTTGTTTCGTTTTCATTGGGACACCGAGTATATGAAATCAAGAAGTTTTCCTGCCTGGTCAGTATAAATAAGCTGTCGATGAATTCTTGTGGAGATTTTAGTGGAATATTATACTTCCATACTTCTACTGGCTCGATCGAATCATTCATACTGTCAAACCCGGGAAAAAAATACCGATCCAATCAAACCCAAATGCGAGTCCCGAAGCAACCAAACTTTTCAGTTGATATATTCCTCAACTTCTGACATTAGGAATCAAAAAGCGAGAAAATAAAAATAATTTAATGAGCCTTCTTATCCGGTCCATAAACGAATGAGAAAAGTTGAAAAGTTCCGCTCTCTCGAGGGGATCTGTATTATATGTCTTCGAAATATCAAACATAATAATAAACAAGCCCAGTTATATCCAGGCCAGCGCTTTGGAGTGGAAAAGTCAGAAAGGGAAGTCTATCCCTGGAGACGCGTCAGTGGAATTCATTGCTCATTTTATGTACAATGAACATTTTGGGACGTTGGATTTCTTTCTAGACAACAATATGGTCGTACGAAACACCCATATGATCCACAAAATCGTATAGTAGCGCAATACCATATTTCACCGCCATGAAATTTCTTCAGTTTTACTATCAACAACGATAATTGGACTGGTCTTCAATAAGTTATATAACAAGTGTATTGGAGATTATCGAATCGCAAATTCCTTCGATTTTGAGAGACAAATCATGCTGCTTGTGAAGAGTGAGTGTGGTTTTCCAAAGCAACATGATTTGTTTCGAAAAAGAGAGGAAATTTTTGATAATCATCAATAACACGAGTTGTATCTGTTCAGATTATCTCATGAATAATCATTCATTCCAACGTTTATTTTTGAATTGACAATGTGTTTTCCTCTACACCGTGACACAGCCTACTGAATTCGAATTCCAACCTGCTATTTTCCATACATCCCGCATTGTAGCTCGCCGCAAGATGACTATAGTAATGCAACTTGTATGCAACCAACAATACCTTGCGGAATGCACCACTGCCTTGATGACATTTCATGTTATGACACAGTTTGGGTTAGGTTATGTCCATCTCAGATATGCAATTGTGATTCTATGAATGCGTTGATTATCCAGAATGTGTGGGAAATTGTGAAATTGGTACTGGCTAAAATTTTGTAACGACACTTCTTTAAGGAGAAATTAGTGTGGCAGTTCGCATCTAGTGGGTCATTTTTCAATTGTCATTCTTATCATTACAGCTTGAACATAGGTTGACGTATTATGAAATTATTGGCAAAATGAACGTACTGAGAGCTAATTTAATTGAATATATCCAACAATACTCATGACTTCGCAACTGTTGCTGTGTTTACGTTTGTATCATTATGAAATTTTCAATCGTATAATTGGAATTGATTCATTCCTCATAGAAAAAGTAAAAACAAATATTCAATTTTTCGTGTGTCTTTTGGATATGAAATAGTTGAAATACTATAAGTAGTCATTGGATATCTTGGTATCAATTTCGAATTCATACAAATTTCTTTCTGGGCAGATTGGCACTGTTGATATTAGCTATCCTCTATATGAGCTTTGGATACATTCATTATCATTACAATAACATACATCATCATTCACAGAGATGAAAGCATGCAGATTCCTTGGTGTGATACTAATGTATTGATTCATTTCACAGAGACCTAATTTCTAGGCTTTCATATTTCGAAATTAAAATGTTCTGTTCAATTTAATGATAGTGAATGTTTTATGATTTCATCTCAAGATGTGATTTCGATGTGAGAAACAATGTTCATACTATTCTGAGCAGTGGAAAAATGTGAATGAATAAAGAATTCCAGCAAAAACATCAATGCTAGTAGGGAAGAGTATAGTAAACGCTTAAGGTAACGCTGGTTTTCCTCAAAATAAACTAGATTTCTCCTTGAAAATAATGGCTTGATCATCATGGATGCATTCAGAAATAGACTCAGAAGCGTTCATAAACGTACTCAGTCAGCATGGATTATGGACTTGCTCAGAGTGAACTCAACCTACCCTGCTTTTGAACAGAGAACGATGTACTCTATCATTTATGAAAAGTTGATTATGTTGTTGTGAGGGTTATGTTGGGAATATTCTATTTCTTTCTATCCAGATATCAAATAGTAATATCACATATGCATACAAGCTCAGTATTTACAAATAATATCACACATCCATAATGATTGTTTATCTGTTGAAGATAACCTCAGAACCATGTATGTATTAACTACGAATATTGATAATAAGGACAGCCTATCTGATGTCAACATAAAAGAGTGCAATTGGCAAGGATTTATTTATGCGCATGCGCCAAAATGAAAGTGGAAGATGACAGACTCTCTTAGTGTTGTTTCGCTCTTACGCCTGTCGTTGCTACTCAAATTGGGAATGATCGTGCGTCGTGTCTTATACCTAATACTCTTTGTGTAGTGCAATTATTCTAACAACCAGATTCTTTGAACCATGATGTAAATAAAGACTGGTGTCTCAACTCCCTATACCCAGCCACTAGAAAAAGTTGTAGACCTTCGCCTACTTGATTTTGTCGGATTTCAATACCTTACTAAGGCTTCCCAAGATCGAAACTAGGTGGCGTCACCTATGCCGATCTCGAAGGTTATCTTGGAAATGCTGGAAACACGATGTGGATTTGAAATTCAACATAAATGTAAAAACTGAACTGTTAGCTATCCATCACTATCAGGTATCCGTCATTATCAGTAAAAGCGGATTTCACTTCACCGGATCGACGATCGTATCGCCATCTATACTCAAGTGGTGCGGCCTTAGTGAGGTCGTTTGACAGGTCTACATGTTTTGGAAAGAAACAATTGAAGAGTTATTTCACCATCCTATATCCACCTTGCTTTGAACTGTCGTCTTGTTAATGTTTAAGAATTGAATATTTTCATCACTCGTAACTAGCGTTATTGTTAGTGATTGTTCTTTTTCGGTTTTGGATTATTCAGTGTTTGTGTTTAGACGTTAGTTTATAGTTGTTGTTGTTGTTGTTTGTGGTATTCGTAGTTTAAGTTTGTAACTGTTCACAAAATGTCCGCAAAAAACGTACAAATTTGTTTTCTCTGCGACTCCAAGAGCTCCAATTCATATCATCGGTAAGAAATTTATCACACGGATATGTGTTGCTTCCATAATGAATGCTCATTTACATCATCCCAATACTGAGGATATCTTATATTTCTACCGAGATTCATACCATTTTTAAAATATCGATTGCTCCATTCTATTCAATCTGAAAAAACTTACCTGTACAACCAGATCATTCTATATCAAAGCTAAGTATATGCTATGTTGTCTACCATCAATATATATACATATTCAAATATGTATTTTCCAAATAACATGATTAGTTACAGATAAAATCTCAGATGAGGATGATCTAAGGAGGAAACAGATAAGTATTACAAACATAACCTGTAAACTGAAGAGATTGACACATTACACATGAAGTTTCAAAATTTGAATTTTGCGCATGCGCCCTCGATCATCGTTGCCAATTAGACGAGGAAAGACGTATATAATGAAGCATCACTTTTCTAACATTGCTCTAATGGCGTTTGGTCAATATTGTAGTTGATACATATATGCTCAAAACGAATAACCGCGTGTCATGACACTTGACATTTATTCAGGAAGGTTTATGAACGGGCACTCTGGGGAGCCCTTATATCGATATATCTCTAATGAGGTGATTATACCCCACATCGAACTCTACTCTACCCACAAAAGTAAGTTAATATCAGCCTATACGTACATCGACTGTGACTCCTGGTAATGGAAAAGTCTGTGTTGGAGGTCTATCTCGTGGAACGTATCGGTAGAACTCATTGCCGTCCTTGTACCACTTTACGGAATACAGAGTTTGTCCGTCGAGGTCGAAGTAGCATTCCAGTTTCGCACTCTGGTTCCTGACGACGTGATTGGGTATCCTCAAGTCCACTAGATGTAGACAAATCGCTCCTGGAACAGAAAAAGATCGTTTATGATCGTTTATGGTCTCTCTTCAGAACGAATGAATCTTTCGCCTTTTACTAAAGATTTCCGTGGAGAGGGACAACACAAATGAGTCTATTACCAATTTATTGTAAGACGATGAGGAAGATAGACACAGAAAAAACTATTTTTCAGAAGATGAAACGGTGAGGGGAAAAGAAAAATGGAAGGTTTTCTGCTGTGTCACTCATCCCATTTGAGATTCAAGGGTTGGAGCTCACCCCTCCGAGGGTTGGTTTGACGTGAAAACATGCGCAAAATATTTCCCCCCCGAAATGAAAATCGACCGGTTCAAGCGTTTTTTTCTTCTGAGAACGATACCCATGTCGAATCGGCCTTGTTTCGTTTTCATTGGGCCACTCAGTATATCCCAAGAAACAGTCATGTACACTTTGGTCAAGGCATGTTTCCAGTAATCATTTGATGGTTTCTAAATGACCATCAGAGGTAAATTGGTTCAATCAACCCGCATTGGTTTTTTTACGTCTTTGATAAAATTAATTTTCCTTTTACCACGACAAAGATGTGTGCCATACAGAGTGATTACAGATACACAATGTTCACGGAATATTATCGTTAATATGATAAACGAATACATATTTTGGCCTCCCGTTTTCATTTCCTTGTGTGCGTCAAGGAATCTCTCCCATCTTGGAGGAATTTCATCCATCGAGCTGAATGAAATTCCCCAAAGAAACCAAAATTTGGGATCAGAACTACTCGACTTTCATTGTAGCGCTTTTCGATGCTAATGTGCTCAGCCTTCCAGAGCGTCATGTGGTGTGAATGGTTTTCGAACAAGCAAAAACTGTAAACAGTTGTTGTTGTATCCAGGTTTCCAGTGAATGAAATTGGCATCCCTAGTATAGATTGACCGGTTCCGTTAGGAAAATACCGAGATCCCAATTCAGTCGACGTCTGCTGTCCCAGAATGTATACTCCTCCTTTCAGGGTCGCCGTCAACTGTCACTTTGGAAATTTGATCGCGTGTCCTAAATTTCCGCTATCCTATACGTTATATCGAGCGCACTCGCGCTTCTCTGTCAGGTCGGAAAACAAAGCTATGACGTAGGCGGGACGACTCGGAAAATTGAGGATATTGCATTTCAGGACGATTTTTAGCGAGACTGGATTTATTCGATGGAGACTCGACCTGAAGCTGGTTTTCTCTCAGATGAGGATGATGCATTGTGACGTAGAAATGATGTCTATCAACATATACTATCAACATTTACCTTATCGAAAAATGGTGAGACAGTTCGAGGTTTGAATTTTTCACGACAAGAGTGATATAGTATTAGAGTGATTGGCGTGTACTTTTTACTTTTGAAAACAAGAAAAGAAATCACATAATGTTCAGTTCTCTTGGAAGTTTGAAGGTCGTGAGCATCGAAAAACAATTCACAAGGCAAATAATTCCACAATTTCGTCTTTCTATTGATGAATGATACTTGGTAAAGCATTCGACAGGTTTCGACCCTGACTATCTGATGAGTTCATCTAGTTTGTCTACCTGGAATCGCATTAGATTCGAGATCTCCGTTCAGCCCTCCATTCTACGATACTCTAGAGAGGTCGGTGAACTCGTGAGTACAGTTTCACCAACTTAGCGATTGTATTTTATTCTCCTGAATAGAGTCTGAAAATTTCAGCGTGAGTTTGGGGGCTGAGCTCCAAACATGAACTCCATGACAGGTCGAATTTGTGCTTTCTTCGTGTCATGATACAAGGTTGCATTTTTGTTGTATTGAACTCAACCAGATGTTCAGATCAATTCATTGAAATATCTGCAAATGAAGCAATAAAAAAAAAACTTTTGGATGCGCCAACCTTAATTTTATAGTGTGCGAATTCTGACACATTAGTGCGTTTCCAATGTTTGTATTTTTCCTGTTTCTACTTCAATCTCACTTGAAACCTAGTGACAACCGAATATCAGTGACACATTCTGTACATATTCCCACAGCTTTTGTGAGAGACGAATTCCGCCAATGATAATAACTTATAATATGGGGCATCAGCAATTTTCTAATTATTGAAACAGTGAGCGCTCTAATTACCGCTGATGGAATTTATCTGATTAAAATGTCTGAGCATTCGATTAATCGAACCTTTTTCACTTCAATTGACACACCCCAATTCCGTTTTGGAAACTCAAGAGAATTTTCGTCCAGTCATCAGTAAAAGTTGAAAATTGAATTTATTCAGTATCTCAGGTACATAGTGCACATAATTTCTCGGTTAAGTTGATTATTATTATTATTATTATCATTGATATTATTATCATTGTATCGTCCGTCTGGAAACATAGTCCTGGGAGAATGTGAACTCAAATTTTTTAATGAAGAATCAATTCATCCACGAAAAGATATGAAGTATGATTGAAAGCAGTTATCTTTGAGCTGAGGCAACTAGTACAAATTCATCATTATGTATGATGATAGTTCCATTCTGAGAACTTTACTATGTCAATTTACCTACTTCTTTGTCTCTTATCTGTGATCGTTAATCGACGTGAGTGGTCTTGAATAATAGATATAGAAACGTTATGTCAAAGTTAATCAATATGGAGTCCATGATGAATAGGGAAGAATTAGAAGCCACTCAATCATACAGGGAGCTCTGCATAATAATAATAATAATAATAATGATGATAAAGATAATATTGATGAAGATGATGATGATAATGATAATAATTTTAATGATAATGATAATAATAATGATAATAATGATAATAAAATATACTTCATTGTCATTGAGAGTGGATCTTGTGGACGAAGCTTATGCATAATAAATATAAATCCAGTGAAGATGTGTGAAATGGAACTATGAAAATACCTTCAAAAAAGTAAAGTTGATTCACACACTATAATGATCATCGTCGAATTTTGTATCAACATGGTAGTGAATAGTATCATTCGGAAATATTATCAGGACTCATATAATACACATATAAACATATACAATTATAAAATACAATATATAAAAAATCTATGTGACAAATGCAAATTATAATAGGGTTTATCAGCCACAAATTTGTTTACTCTTGATCTGAACATTTTGTTAGTCGAATTTTCCTGTCTCATATCTGAGGGCAAGAGATTAAACAACTTGACTACATTGTAATGAATAGAATCTTTGGTCAAGTTTGTTATAGGAATTTCAACGCGGAGGAACGGATCCTATAAGAATTGCACGAGGCCTCAAATGAGGACACATTTCTGTAAATGAGACAAACCGATTCCAAAATGAACAACGCAATCACTGTTGAATTCCTATTGTAAGAGTGCGTATTACAATTATTTTCAATGAAATATTTCTGCGGATACATGATTATCAACCTATTTATCCATGGTTTGGAATCGAGAGAATCACTCTTCGCTTGAATAAAATGTGTTCGCTCCATCACAGTTGAAGTGTCCATGAATGAAATTGTACGGAAGCACAGGAGATCCAGCAAGAATTTTTTATCTTGCTCACTAAGCAAGCAGTAATCTTTCTTCAATTCTCCTTCTTCTATGAATATTTCCATGATCGGTGATCAACGGATATCTCGAATATTTTGCCACCACGAGCGATTCCAGGTAGACAAACTGGACGAGCTCATCAGGCTTGTCATGGTCGAGAAGAAGTTTTGCTCTACCAAGCATCAATATAACGGCAAATTTGTGGTATTCTGTATCTGGTGATGTGTTTCTTGATGCTGACGACCCCCAAACTTCCAAGAAAATTTTGTATATCTTCTCCTTCCCACAATACACGATGTTCATCGAACAATATGAGTTTTTTTTCGTGTTGTCAAAAGATGAACATTGATCCACCTTTCCAGGGATCCAATTCCTCTTTACTGAATATTCCGAATGGAAAATTTCATTCATAGTACGAATCTACTGTGAACGATTATGATATATCTAATGAATAATCGATCAGATGAAAAAATATTGGATATTTGAAAGTTAGAGACGAAATATGGTTCCCGAGTTGGAATTCTCCATGAATTAGTTATTTCTCTCCACCATATAGAGAAAAAGAGCCAACATAAATATAGAATGGGGATCAATTTACTTGAAGTTTTTGAATCAATAATTCCACCCGCATGTTAAGGTATCATTCGAGTCTGGAACGTTATGAGGGTTTCAAAGTTTTGCCCGTCTGGGGAATTTTCTGAGGAAATTATGAACCTCGGATTCGATATACATTGATATTATATCACGACTGTGTTTTCGAACAATAGAATGCTCCGAAAGTTGTTATTCTTTCGTCTGGGGGGAATTGTGAGTTTTGCCAACTTGTGAAATTCGTAGTACATATCAATCCACAAAACAACAATCTGGAGCAGTTGAATCAATTCAGGAGAGAAAAGGCGGAGGCTCATTTTCTGTAATATAGATGACAGCTCTGTTATACGTATTATGAAAAGGAATAAAATGGAGAGAAAGAAATATTCAGAAAATAATTTCACGTCAGAAATTATTTATTCATTGCCATTGTGATAATCCAGAATGAATCATCTCGATTGACAATCAACAGAAAACAATAGGGAAAACAAGAATTCTCGTCAATGAAAGAGATCGGAATATGATTCCTAACTGATCATCAATTATACTTATCTACAAGCTTTGGAGGAACCCAAGCTTGCTCAAAGTGGAGTGGAACAATCAAGGGTGGAGGAAATCTACTCGAGAGGTTTCAGGCTCATGAAAACTCATCTTCAGTCTATATGAGAGTTGCGAAATGAATAAATTGTGATTTGGAGAACATCATCAGAGTCTCAGAACAACGCTTTCACGACTTTCCCCAATAAGTCAACCGATTTCACAACAAAGATATCATCTTGTGTATCCAGGTTTCAGAATAGATAAATGTCTCTCGCGAGTAAATAAATGCGCTTATTCGAGAGAGTAAACCTGATTCATCTAGGTGCTCAGTTATTTATGACTGTTTAACAATGGAATGCAAACCACGAAGTGATTGAGTTTCCTCCGAGATGTCACCCTCCGATATTTCTTCTTAACTAACTCCGTTGAAGTGTAATAACCGAATGAGAAGGTCGCATCTTTGAACATTTTTTTGTGGCGTCAAGAAATGAAAATTCCATAGATCAGATCGTCTCCAATACCTCGAAATACCTCGAGAACATAGCTCACTATCTCATAAATTTGTTATTAGGCTTGCTAGATATTTTCGATTATCCGAATTTTTTCAAATTCTACGGAAATCCGAAACATGAGTTCGATGTACATCACACACTTTTGATGAACCAATTCTAGAACACTGCTGCTTCGCAACATGATATTTTATTCCTGATTGAACGAGAAGCCCTAAGCGATGAGTCTGGATTTTCTTTGTACAGAGATGTATTTCGCACTTCAATAATGTTTACATTTGAAGATATGTTGAATTCAGTCAGAAAGTATTCAATTTCCCATTTTCAGCTGAGAGGAATAACATATTTCCGGAAAGATTGGAAAGTAAATTCCATTAGATATTTGAAAGGACGCTTATTTCGCAACTGTGAAGTTGAGTGGATCCTAAAAGTGCACTCACGGGGCGAATTAAATATAGTATTGATACAACGAAATTGTGTGTGGCAGCATTTCAGCTGACAGGAGCGTGACGAAGAATAGTGTTTCAATCTCTCATTTTGAAAAATTATTCTGATGCATGCAATATCGTGAAACTGATGTCTACAAATGAAAAATGAATGTGAAACAGTAATAACAAACTGATGCCTATCAGAAGGCATTGGGTGAACCTCAGTTTTTTGTTAATGCTCATTTGAATAGAGTAATTTCGGTGTCAAGTATCGAAAGCATCAAGCAGATATGAGATATGTACAGATTCATTTGACGCTCATCGTCTGATGCACTATTATCAATTTTCTAATTTCGATAAAAGATCAACACATTTCAGCAAATTGTGGAGGTGCTTCCGTTCACTTTGCAGAATGCAGAGTTCCATGTATTTCATTGTGATAGAAATTCAGCAAAATCATTATGAATCAAATGTCGTTACTCAAAATATAGTTGAAGACGACAAGGGTCTCGAGGTTTACGATCAAAGGTCTACAGTGCTTCCGTGATGTTGTGATGAGTTTAATGAATACCTTGTAGATATAATTGTAGTGAACTTGGAACAATCCGAATATGTGAAATGCAAATTAAGGGTTTCGATATGATTGGATTGGAGTGATGATTATGGTTGTTCGACTTCACTTCAATCTATAGGTCTTGTTGATCTAGCACAAGTTTCGATTTTTGGAAAATTAGTTGCCATCAGTCAGAACATATGTATTTGTGAGAAGTTCATATCAATTTGGAATGTATTCTCAACATGCTCGCGCAACTCCGTAGCTCATAATGGGATCCAAGTAGATTTCGCTCATGTATTTGATACAACCTGTATATTGTTTATTGCAACCATAGCTGATGGTTGACAAATATGTTCATGAGGTAAGACCCTGGCTACCTTTGCATTCTGTAGGTTATTATCAACGACAACTTATCCATTGTTTGGTACCGTCAATCTTGAAGATATGAAGCGTATTGGATCCACATCGATATTGTCATTTTATTTCTATACAAGTTTTCATCAAGTTCATGACACTTTTATTCATACTGCTGTTCCTCCCAATTGGAATTTTCTCATCACTCAAGGTTTTATTTATTTCTCATTACACCGTATTCATGGTCACCAACTAAATATCATCTCCTGTCATGAATACAAACCAAATCAGTATCTTTGAATAGGTTTTTTCGATACCTCTTGAAAGATATGTCACTTGCCATAGAGTTCCATTTGAAAGTATTGGTAACAATGAGCTTGTGACGTCATCTTTGACGATATCGTCATCTTTCATCACCAGGAGGAAAGTTTACAACTTCTAATATTCATTTTTCAGCTTTTGATGGGATTTTCTCTCCTCGTTTCTAAAAAATAGAGTAGAAGTTATTAAAAATTATTGCAATATATTTGTAATAAGGACAGATTTAGGATCTGTCCCAAAATGTCACTGCGCTTGAAATTAAACCTTTAGATACCTAAAAGAGAAATTCTCTATTGGTCAGTGACACCTTGTTTCTGAAAAAAAATTGGAAATACAAATATATTTAATAATAATAAAACCTCTACTTATCTTGGTGGACGTTTCGGGATATTAGGATCATAGGAAAAGAAGACAACAACCAAAAACGGAAAATCAAAGAGTCTGCTTGCATTCTCCTGAACGGAGACAATAATATTGCTTCTTGTTCAGTTGATATAGATAGAACTTGGCATCCACTTCTGAAACTTGAATATGAAAATGGAAAATTCGATATCAATTAATGAAAACACCTTGTAACCAGAATTCCTCCGTCTGCCAAATTGTCACTTTTCAGTGTCAAAATCGGAAACATCGGAAAAAGTTTACGAAGAAAAATATTTCAATTGTGTTGAGAACGGGAGCAGATTCGTTCCCGAAACGTCCACCAAGATAAGTAGAGGTTTTATTCTTATTAAATAAATTTGTATTTCCAAATTTTTTCAAAAACAAGGTGTCACTGACCAATAGAGAATTTCTCTTTTAGGTATCTGATGGTTTAATTTCAAGCGCAGTGACATTTTGGGACAGATCCTTAATCTGTCCTTGCTACAAATATATTGCAATAATTTTTAATAACTTCTACTCTATTTTTTAGAAACGAGGAGAGAAAATCCCATCAAAAGCTGAAAAATGAATGTACCACCTCCTCGAAGAACTTACAGACAGTTTCTAATATTCAGTTTCCAAATTTCACTTGTTCATGTATAATCCGAAGAAAAGAGAGGGGAGAGGTCAATGTCTTTGGAACCTGTTTGTTATGTTCCCTGTCCAGGAAATTTTCTATGGAATATATCATTCATACGACTACAAGGTGTTCTCCTTCGTGACAAAGTATTTTAATCGAATAATCACCAAGGAATATTTCAGGTGACATTGCGTTGACCTGATTTCAATAATTACCAAATTTGTGATTCAATAATAAATTCATATGCGTCTTAATTGTTGTTCTGGAATGGACTCACCATTGGTATCATCACAGTACCAGTATCGTAATTTCAACAGCATGTCATCTTTTCATAGTCACCAGACCAGAAACCAAAACAACATTATATTAATAATAAGTCACCCTTACCCTTGCACCTCTACCCTAGTGGTACACAATTATGAATTACAATGAGGTACATTATACACTCATACATTTCTACATATGTATACAGTAGTTAATAGTCGGAATTCCCCTAACCTCTCATTCGACCCGCTGTTTCTTCCTCACTTATCAGTTTCGCGATCACTAGTTTCTAGGACAGGGAATGACTCCCTCGTTGATTCATTCAGAAGGATTCGACAGGAGATCGTCAACTCTGCCAAAGTTGCCACATTCTCCAGAACTGGTGTAACGATTTCAATAATAAGTTACAAGGAGAGTTCGACAATTCATCTGAGAAAATTTCACATCAGTTAGGGAGGTACCCCAAGGCTCAATTTTGGGCCCTGTGTTTTTCATGATCCATGTTAATCAACTCGATGATTGCAATGGCAAAACACGTCACACTGAATATGCGGATGATTTTTTCCGGCATCAGTGATACTGCTTTGAGAAAAAAAGCGCAACAATAATAGTTTGTTTTGATCCAAAAAAACAGAAACCATCTTGAGAAAGCATCATAGCCAGACGAGAGTTCATGTTTTGGTTTTCAGTGTTGACAATATTGCTTTTGATTTTTGGTGATTCCCGCAATGCGGATTGATGTTGGAAAGGTCCCTGGAAGAGACAAGCTTATTTTTTATGGACAGAAAAACACTATCAGTAGCTCATTCTTGAGCATTCGATTCTACAGACATGAAACGGATGATTACCGTTGACTATGACCAAATTATGTACCTACTGTATGAATCAACGATACTACCGTATTATAAAGATGTTTTTCTATACTATCTGTTAGTTTTTCGAGGAAATGGTACATTCATTTACCAGATTTTTGTGGGATTTTCTCTCCCCGTTTCTGAAAAAAAGAGAGGAAGTTATTACAAAAATACTGCAATAATTTTCAATAACTTCTACTCTATTTTTATATTATATTATTATTGAAATAATTTTCAATAACTTCTACTCTATTTTTCAGAAACGAGGAGAGACAATCCCACAAAAAGCTGGAAAATTAATGTTTTTCTATGACGGTTGAAAAATGGACTCTTCTCAACCTTACCTACAAAACAGTTGACACCAGTTGTTCAAAATTGAAATGGAATATAATGTGGGGCATGGAGTGAAAAGTTTGAATGAGACTCGTCATGAGATGTCATAATTTGACAACTGACTTTTTGTACAAATATGGATGCCGAAAGCAAAAATGGATTCAACTGCAATCTACCAGAAGTTCTACAAGCTGCCATTTTGGGTACAATTAGTCTTTTGCCCGAGAAATCTAAAAACAAGAATGGAATGAATATGCAAATTCGTTTTCAAAGAATGTAAAGTATTCTATACAAAAAAACACAATTTCAATGAAAAAATGATGTGAATATTGAGAAATATTCAAAATCACGGGCGAAAATATTCTCTAAATTTCTCGTCCGATCGAATGGTGAATACGAAGTCATAGAAAAAGTATAGTATTCCACTTTCGTTGCTTGCTCACGTCGACAACTTCATTCTCATGAGTAATAGCAATCATCACACGCTCGTTGAATAATATACGATTCTTTATATGAGTTGTATACCCTCATTTTTCAGCTTTTCATGTGATTTTTTTTGACAACAACCAAAAACGGAAAATCAAAGAGTCTGCTTGCATTCTCCTGAACGGAGACAATAATATTGCTTCTTGTTCAGTTGATATAGATATAGTTGATTCAATTGAATATGAAAATGGAAAATTCGATATCAATCAATAAAAACACCTTGTAACCAGAATTCATCCGTCTACCAAATTGTCACTTTTCAGTGTCAAAATCGAAAACATTGAAAAATTTCACGAAGAGAAAAATATTTTAATTGTGTTGTGAACGGGAGCAGATTCGTTCCCGAAACGCCCACCAAGATAAGTAGAGGTTTTATCCTTATTAAATATATTTGCATTTCCAAAATTATTCCTAAAACAAGGTGTCACTGACCAATAGAGAATTTCTCTTTTAGGTATCTAAAGGTTTAATTTGAAGCGCAGTGACATTTTGGGGCAGATCCTAAATCTGTCCTTACTACAAATATATTGCAATCATTTTTAATACCTTCTACTCTATTTTTCAGAAACGAAGAGAGGAAATCCCATGAAAAGCTGAAAAATTAATGTACCACCTCCTCGAAGAACTTACAGACTGTATAACCTCAGCTGAACGAAAAAAAAAAAAGTTTCTGAGACACTCTACTCTGTTTCGACGTCGATGCTCAGGTATTTGTGGAGATCTTGCTACCAATTATATTTTTGTTCACGTTTTCTGTTGTCTGAATTGAAACTATCAATATCAATGAGAAACATAGCAATGTCATTTCATTCCAGATTACATGCGTATATCAGAATATCTGAGTGAGTGCATTAATTCGTTCGTTCGAAAGAAACTCAGATGTTATCATTTTCCATTCAAATTGATCTTATTGCTTCCTGAATTTCGTGACAAATAATATATTGGATTTTCTGCCTGTGCGAGATCAGAATATCAAGGATATGCCCAGCTGAACCAGATCTGACACCCTCTTCATGTATATGCTATACATATGAGAGGGCTGACTCATAAGTCGCGGGTGAATTTTGGGGGATTTTTAATGATAGGCGGGCCGCAAAACATTCATGCATATTTTCCTGTTGCGGGTGTTTTCATCCCCACCGGATATTTCCAGTGGAGTCAATCCAATTGTTCAGTAATTAAACGTACACCGAAAAAAGTGGAACATTCGCTTGTTATCGTCCGAGGCTCGATGAGATTCCATTTTGTTTTTTTTTCGTTGATTGGCACTCTGTTAATAATGGTTCTACACGTTGATGACAAAGTGTTTCGAGAATTAAATCGTTGATTCTGTTTGGAAATTGATACAGAAAGTTATTATTATGGTTTAAGACCTCCCAATCAGCCAGACAGATTTTCGAAGAAGCAAATGAAGGGGAAGGAGCTTCGTACAATGCACAATCAGTAGATTAGGTCGAATATGTGATATTATCTACTAGAGGAAGGCAACCAGCAGTAATCAGCTGACTGTTGGTAAAATTGCAGACGGATCGATAGCACTTTATTTTCTTTTGTTTGTTTCGATAATGCTCCTCAAATCTTCGCTGAAGGTACATAATAAGATTGGGTAAAGTAACTTATATCGAAGAATATTATGAATTGTGCTTTCAAAAGAATCCTCAGTGAGTCAGATAATCTTCTGTAATTTTGATCAGATTAATGAATCTGATGAATTTATAAGCGCTTCCCACTACATAATGAACAAATATTTTTTTTTTTATCTGTGGACAACACGAAAGGGAAACCTATGATGTTCGAGGAACATCGTGTTAGCCAGCGGTGGAATTTTGGGAGAGAAGGAAGGTGTTGGAATTTTTCTTGAATGTTTGGAGGTTGTAAGCATCAGGAAAGACTTCACTAGGCAAAGAATTCCACAACTTTGCCGTTCTATTGATAAATGATGCTTGGTATAGCGATGTTCGACAGGTCTCGAGTCTGACAGTGTAGGGGTGACCAGCTTGAGCTCGTCTGGTTTGTCTACTAGGAATCGCGCGTGGTGGCATAATAGATGATATTTCCGTTGAGCACCGACCGTGAAAGTACCTAAAAAAAAGGCAAAGATCGCCGACCTTTCTACGATGATCTAGAGAGGTCAATGATTTGGTGAGTGTTGTATCATCGTGTTGGGGGCTGAGCTCCAAACATGTGAACAGTACTCCAGGACAGGTCGAATTTGTGCTTTGTATATCATAAGCAGTTGCTGGGATGTGAAGTATCTCTTCGCACGGAAAAGAAAACCGAGTTTTTGTGAAGCAGCTTCCGCAATGGACCTCACATGATCGTCCCATGAGAGAGCACTGTTGGTGGTGACACCCAGCATGGATATTGACGACTTCATAGGAACAGTGGTACCCGACATCATATCAAATTGGGCATTGTGTGATTAGCCTTCTTGGTGAACATACAAGCTTGAGTTTTAGTTGCATTGAACTGTACTAGATTCTCAGATCCCCATTTCAGGATTCTTGTCAGATCCTCATTTAAAGCATCAACCTGTCTTCGCCTTGCACCTCTGGCCTCATTGGATGATATAGGGGCTCTAGAGGAAAAGGCGGAATGAAGTGTACTATCATCCGCAAAGCTATGAACTGGGCTGGGCGATAGTCGATATTTGATCGAACACATGATACTATACAAGAATCTCTAGACAATCCAGCTTAGAGGCAGAGAGATGAATCGAAACGACTATAAGAAAGAGACGCAGCCATGAAAAATCCCACGACTGCTGGCATTGTCAAAATATTCTGATGTGTCATGTCATTGTATTGAGAAATAGTACATTTTCACACACATTTGATTGCACGTTTCTACAATATCGAAACTCAACTGAATCGAATGACCTCGAAATCTTGAGGAGAGCAAATCATGCTAATTGACGATTTCAAAAAAAAATTATTGTCTCATGCATTGACGTATGATCTTCCTGGTACAATTAAACAGTTCAAGGAAATAATCTCTAATTCTGACCATGAAAGTTTCGATTCGTTACATTTTATAAACGAACATACTGGTTTTTGGATGAACTACATTGTGTATTCTTTGTCTTTTCTTGAGAGTAGCTCAATTCTACAGGGTATGAACTTTCATCCTTACCACTATTCAGAAGTTGTTTATCATTCATCAAATCAATTTCTGTAGAAAAATTTCATCTTCTCTCTTCTCATTTCTTCCTTCATTTATTTATTTAATTAGCATGGTCACTCAACAGACAGAACTTTAGAAGCTCGTTCTATAACAGAGTGACACAATATAACAAAATATATAACATATGAGCCTGGAATCAAACGAAAAACCTGAAACTAACTTATACTTGGAAAGAAAAACGGTAAGTTAACAGATATTAGGCCATCTAGACATTTCCTTTGTCATAATCAGTACCATGAGACCCTATCTAATCGATCCTTTGTGATTCTATTCTCAGACAAAGCAGCGTGCTGCGAAAATTGTCTTTAGACGTGAGGAGGAAATCCCGTTTTCATTTACTTTCGTCAATTCGTTGCCTCAGCTATAGCCTCCGAGATTACTTCCTGCATCATTCATTTCGCGTCCGTCACAGTTCCTGGAGATCTGATCATGAAATATGCAGAGCATTTCGCTTTGATCCATCTTCCCGACAGCATTAGATACATAATGATGTTATTGTCGAGAATCGAATCGTCCTTCAATTTGAACCCTGTTGTGTAAACATCCTTGTTTGACTTTACGCAGTTGAGGTTGCTAACTTTCAGCACGGCAATTTGTGCATGGCTCTGATCACTTGGAAATACACTGAAATGATAAACCAAACTTCCGTCCATCCATCTGACAACTTTGGACTACTCCATGAATTTTTATTGCAGAGTACCTCTATGAAGTTAGCAAAACCATTTGATGGAAAATCGATGAGACCAAGTTTATTAATTGTCGGATAATTGTCGAGAATTTGTCGTGAAAGAAAAAAAAATGTCGCGCTCTTAGTTTTTTTTATAGGGGGTGGCTTTGCTAACTTAATATTGAGTTAGCAGAGCCACTACGATAAATCGACAATTGAACTTCAAATTAGATCGCCGTTGTGACCAAAATTCGTCGAGTAATTGTCGAAGTCCAGTAGAAGTGAAAAAATTGGTATAGCAATTTTTTTGACGCAGATATTAGTGATTTTCATTGGATATCCTCGAATATGCGAAAATTTCGAGTATTTGGCACGGCATCAATATTTCTACTTCCACGAGAAGTTTCATGGAGGTGATGAATCTTTCGATATTTCATATCAATTCTTGCTCCATGACAAATTATAAAAAATTTATACATAATGAGTAATATATAAATATGATTCAAGATACGAACACATTCGTGTAACTTGGTTGATATTGTTTCGTTGGCTTTGAAATTCACCAAACATTTATCGAATGACCAAAACATATTTGTCGTCAAAGAAAATAGACTCATAATTAAGTTAGCAAAGCCACCCCATATAAAAAAAACTAAGGGCACGACAATTTTTTCTCTTTCACGACAAATTCTCGACAATTATTCGACAATTAATAAACTTGGTCTCATCGATTTTCCATTAAATGGTTCTTCTAACTTCATAGGTTTGCAGAGGGAAAGTATAGTTATTACTATAAGAAAACTGCTTTCGCGATGTTGATTTTCAATTCATTTCAGACTCATATTCTAGATAGTGCTACAGTTTTTTCACCATTCAATTGATTCAATGTCTCGAATGAGTGAAATCACTTTTGATGACTTAGAATCAATTGCTGATCTACTTTTCCTAGTTCTTATTATGGTTTTGTCATTCTTGAGTCCTTTTCCAGTAACATTCTAATTTGTTCTGATCTTCATCTCAGTGAAATCGCTCAAATTCGTTGTGGACATTGTCATGAGAAGAAATTTTTGTGAAATCCCTCGATTTTGATTGAACGCTCCATCAAAAATCCTACTGAAACGTTCGTTTCAGGTTGAGCATCTTCATCCATGTGACAACTTTGGACTACTTCATGAATTGTATTGCAGATATTGAAATTTGCCAATCGAATTATGAATCGAGGGAAAGTATCAAGTGAAACAAACAATATTACAGCACTTGTAGTTGCTTTGATTTCTCAATATTTCACAATATTCAATAAACAGTTCAGTGTCCAAATTTGTTTTCGATTAACCTGAATCTCAAAGTCCCGGTAGGAATTCCCTTATCTATTCATCAAACTGTGTCTGCCTACGTTTAAGCTGGTTATATTTTTTCTTGATTCATGATAAGGTATAGTTCTGATCGAATCATGTAGAAAATTTGGCAGGAATTTGGCAGGAATCGCACGACTCAAATCAACGAAGTAAAGCAGAACAGACGCATTCCACCACACATTCTAGAAGTCGCATTAGCCAGGAAACTTTCCGGAGCTTCTTCCTCATTCGAAGTCCGTGTACAAGATCGTGTACGAGTTCGAGTCGAAACGTCATGAATTTCCAGCACGGAAAGACGGATGTTATTTTCCTGTAACGGACCTGCGACTCAAAAAAGTCCGGTGATCCCTCGGGTACGATGATAAGTGGAAAGGTGATGCCAATGGAGTTGAAGTAGTTGGAAATTCTGTCTGGAGTCGGTCGGACGACGTGCCGGAGTTGCATCGGACTCCACAATTTAGCGAATTTACTAAGCACGTCACGTCATACCCCTGTCGGGCGGTCACGCCCCCTTCGAGTACTATTCGACGGCTCGATTTGTAAGCAGTGCAATATATCCCAGATTCGGGGGTTTATTGTGCGGGTTGCTTTCAGAGCTTTTCGTCCTCGAATCTGATTCATTCCAAGAAAATTTGTATGGGGTCGTAGTTTGTTCTGTGTTCTTCCTTATCGAGACCGAATAGATACACGATGCGTGAAATAGAAGTTCACAACTCACAAAAGTTTTTTTTTTTATCTGTGGACAACACGAAAGGAAAACCTATAATGTTCGAGGAACATCGTGTTAGCCAGCGGTGGAATTTTGGGAGAGAATGAAGGTGTTGGAATTTTTATTGGAAGTTTGGAGGTTGTAAGCATCAGGAAAGACTTCACTAGGCAAAGAATTCCACAACTTTGCCGTTCTATTGATGAATGATGCTTGGTATAGCGATGTTCGACAGGTCTCGAGCCTGACAGTGTAGGGGTGACCAACCTGAGCTCGTCTCGTTTGTCTACTAGGAATCGCGCGTGGTGGCATAATGGATGATATTTTCGTTGAGCACTGACCGTGAAAGTACCTATGAAAAAGGCATAGATCGCCGACCTTTCTACGATGATCTAGAGAGGTCAATGATTTGGTGAGTGTTGTATCATCGACTAGGCGAATTGAATGAATTGAATCCAAGAGCTTTAGCGTATGTTTTGGGGCTGAGCTCCAAACATGTGAACAGTACTCCAGGACAGGTCGAATTTGTGCTTTGTAGATCATAAGCAGTTGCTGGGATGTGAAGTATCTCTTAGCACGGAAAAGAAAACCGAGTTTCTGTGAAGCAATTTTCGCAATGGGCCTCACATGATCGTCCCATGAGAGAGCGCTGTTGGTGGTGACACCCAGCATGGATATTGACGACCTCATAGGAACAGTGGTACCCGACATCATCAAATTGGGCATTGTGTGATCTGCCTTCTTGGTGAACATACAAGCTTGAGTTCTCGTTGCACTGGACTGTACTAGATTCTCAGATCCCCATTTCAGAATTCTTGTCAGATCCTCATTTAAAGCATCGACCTGTCTTCGCCTCGCACCTCTGGTCTCGTTCGATGATATAGGGGCTCTAGAGGAAAAGGCGGAATGAAGTGTACTATCATCCGCAAAGCTATGAACTGGGCTAGAGGTCACATTCAACAAATCATTGATGTGGAGCAAGAACAAAGTTGGTGCCAAGACAGAGCCTTGTGGAACACCAGCATTGATCGTCATTGTATCAGACGAGACCCCGTCTACCACCACGTTTAGTGATCTATGTGCAAGGAAACTGGATAGTAAAAGACACAGTTGGGAAGAAGAACCCATTTTTTTTTATGCTGCTATGACAAACCATCTGCATACGCATCGAGGTGTTTCCCGGTATTTTTCTACAAAGAGTGTGTTGTACCAGTATGATTTTTGGAGAGACACTCCCAAATTTTCTCAGATATTCGGAAGGTCCCTTCAGTTCTTATCATGTCATCTGATGAGTTTCTGATATAGATCAATTTCTTCTTGTGGAAATGTGCCCACTGTGGGAGACTACAAATGGAATTTCTCCCAGAAATTTTTTTCTGATTAGAGAACCACATTTGTTGTGTAGTATCTGATGAAAATAAAAAAATAGTCAAGAGATGTTGAGAGATAAAGAATACGTTTTCGAAAGCTCTCTGAGAGATAAGTCTACTGATATGTAATATCATGGATGGTCGCACCGTTCCGGAATAAATCACGATCTTCTTCAAGAAGTAGTCGAACCCAAAAGTCCTGTAAAAACTTTTCGGGAATTCCAAATTCGCAGACAGCGATGTCCTGTTCAGGAAATTGTGAATTTTGGAAAATATTAAGAAAATGAACTTCATAGTTTTTCAACATTATAAAACACGCCCCCTAGCGAAGGCGGTGAGAAGCAGGATGGCATGGATGGTTTTTTATTTCATTCACAAAACCAGACCTTGTCAGCAAAATTCCGTTGAGTTAAACTTAACTTATTTACATTTACAGTCCAAAAAGTTTACCCTTTATTTTACATCCTACAATGGAAAATTAGTGGATGTATGGATTTGAAAACTATCTCCAGCAATTTTTCTTGGTCGAGAGGATTTTTTCCACAGATTACTACGACTATTAGTCACCTTCATCGAATCACCTGGTACAAGAAACACTATTTTCACCAATGTATCACGTAGTGAACTTCTCAACCAAATGGAGAAATCTACTCATGTTCCACGAGATTTGATTAATATCCGACTAAAGCTGAATTCTGGTTGAAATATAGCTACTTTATTCCATGGCAAATATTTATAGAACCATTTTTATGTATCGGGAGAGTTTTGAGTGATATATTAGTCAACATTGTAACACCATGAATATGTTTCTCCATATATCGTGTACGGAATCATCATAACTCATTTTATAAATAACTTTCTAACACTCCCCTAACCATACTGAACATATCAAATGATGGGTGAAATGAAACAAATCATAAAAGTATCATATTTTGTGAGGTTCTTCCGATATTACGTCGGTGAGACCTACAGTGTGAGCTATTTGAAGTGCTTCAGACTAGACTTAGGAAGTTTACATTCTGTCTTAGAATCTCCCTGAAAGTTGTAGATTCGAGTCCATGTATAAGAATATCAGGAACGGCGAAAGTGATTTGGGTCACAGAGAACAAAGTGGAGTATCTCAGTTACTGCAGTTCTGAGATGAGTGAAAATCTTCCATATTCATGTTCTACCTATATCTTTGATTCCGTTCATTTTAAACACTTCATCATAACCTGATCATGATTCCGAAAGTCTTTCCATGCGAATGTACATGGGACTGATAATATGGGTCATATTATGGCATATTATCATACATTGTCGTTGTATTTCTATTGAGACTACAGAGTATTTTGAAATAAATGAGTTCATGCAGTTTGAATGTTCAAATTGTTGAAAATTGTTTTCTCTTTGCATAATATTACATCCACGAATTACTATCCAAAATTATGGCTGATTGCCACTTCAAATTGGCATTCATCCCTAATTGCCAGTTCAAACTGGCATTTATCCCTAATTGCCAGTTTGAACTGGCATCTATTCCTAATTGCCAGTTTGAACTGGCAATAAGACCTAATTGTCAGTTTGAACTGGCATTTATCCCTAATTGCCAGTTTAAACTGGGAATTATAAAAAAAACATATCATTATCTTTTTTTTATAAATGTCAGTTTGAACTGGCAATTATGACTAATTGCCAGTTTAAACTAGCAATTAGGGCTAATTGCCATGTTGATTTGGCATTTATGGCTGATTGCCAGTTTGAACTGACAACTAGTGCTAATTGCCAGTTCAAACTGGCAATTATGAAAAAAAGTCATCATGTCCGTTCAGCACTTTCGTACTATACCGATCATGACATTATATCATACATAGTAACTAATCTTGTTACTCCATGAAGGGAGAACTTGGCTGTGAGCTTTCAATTATCGAAAAATATTCAAAAATGGTTGGGAATTTGTTTACAAATAGTTTTTGATGCACCTATTTCTAATCTGATTGAATTAAGGTATTAATTCTAGTAGTTTCTTGACTGTAAAGAAGTTGAGAGTAGTATGAAAGTTAGTACAACAAGAGTGAATATGGACCACCCACTCATGTCTCTCAGAATATATTTTCTGAAATCACATCTCTTCATATCTTACTGACAACATTTTATTCTGGAGCGCAACTCTGTTGTATGTGTAAGAGAATTAATTCAATGACTTTTTTTTTACTCAGAGGAAGAAGTTCATATTACGTTCATTCAAAACATTATGATCTTCTGAGGGATCCTTTTGGGTGATGTGCATCGAAAATGGGCTTCCACAGGCTCAAGATGTTCGAGAATATTGAACTTCCTTTCAACGATATAAGTAATATGATAACACTCCTTTCGAAGCGATTCGTTTGAGTTCTCAATTTGCTGCATACAAAACCGGTGAGTTTTCTTCAGAATTGGATGTTTACACGTATATGAATACTGGAAAAAGTTCAGTGGAAACGACATTTGATTGAGATAGGAACAGTTTAGTGCGAACATCTATAAAATATACATTCCCATATACTGTCGACAGTGGGATTGCTAATTGATATCAATCTACCACTCGGCAAGACTCCCGAAAATTGAAACAAACTATGACGTTTCTCGTATCACAATAACAGAATGAAAACAATGTATTTGCCTGATGCATATGTATTCCGTTGATGAATGAGGAGCAAATATGCGACATGGAAAGCGCTGGGAATTCTGTATGATGACAAGATGCCTAATATTTCCATTTGGCCTTTTGTCTGCCATTATTCTTGTCTCATCAACTGATATATCCGCAAAACATTGTGAATGTATCATGACATTGATATATGATACGCTCATGTGATGATATATAACCATATTGATTTTGTATAGTCGTGAGTAGTTTGTTTAGTCGGGTTCGAGCAGGTCCTACTCTATCGTAGCGGGCCAGGACATCGCTTTCGTGACGTCACATTAGTAGGGACGAAATCGAGGCAGTGGAAATGGTCTCTCTCGATGCAATAATGTACCACGAGAAAACGATATTGGTTGAAGAAGAATATGAAGAGATAGAATTTGTAGAGTCCAGAATTTCCTGAGAGATAAACCAACATCCACTAATCTGAAAGTGGAAAGTGGGTTTGGAAAGTATTGTATTTCGAAAGGAAATTGACTCAATTCGAATTTGTCAGTGTACAAACAGCTGCTGAAATTCGAATCTCCAATGTACAGGAAAAATCAAGCCTACGAAGACACCTGATAGTGTTTAGATTGACTGTGGATTTTCTCGAAATTTTTAAGTGACAGCTTCAAATCAATAAAACAATGATTATCTTTCACTTCTTCTTAGAGGGTTCGAGTGGGTTTGATGATGGGTTTGAGGGTCGAAAATTAGTGATTTAGAGATGGTTATTACCATATCAAAACTGCTTTCGCGCTGATAATTTTCAATTCATTTCAGACTCATATTCTAGATAGTGCGACAGTTTTTTCACTATTCAATTGATTCAATGTCTCGAATGAGTAAAATCACGTTCGATGACTTCCATTGCTAATCAGAACTGATTTACTTTTCCCAGTTCTGATAATGATTTTGTCATTATCTCAATGAAATCGCTCAAATTCGTTGTGGATATTGCCATGAAAAGAAATTTTTGTGAAATCCCTTGATTTTGATTGAACGCTCCATCAAAAATCCTACTGAAACATTCGTTTCAGGTTGACCATCTCTTTCGTAAGAATGGAATGTAATTCTTAGTAGTTTCAAAATAGCCAGGTTCTACTGAAATCATCATGTAGATATAGTTTGCTTGTGAACTCTCCCCCTCAAAGTATGATACAAATATCAACTCGAAATTTTTTAGAAAGTATGATTGAATTTTTCGTATTCTAGAGAGGAGCACGTACAATCAATTTAACAAACTTAAAATATTGGCATTTTTTTTCTTTTTCTCCTTCATGTTTTCGATGTGATAATGATGTTAGGTAGCAGGTAAAAATTGTTGATTTCTATGCATTGTATTCTAGTCTGAAAGTAATAAAATGAAATGTAATATTTCATGCTTTCAGAATGTTTCACTGCTATTCCCCGTTAATTGAACACAACTCTACAGAAACCCCTCAATTGATAACTATAAAAAATGTTGTCAACGGAAATAATGACAATATGGAATTAGCCGCGTGTTGGGAAATGAAATTATTGGTCAACGTCCCTTCATTAACCTCCTTTTATTGAGCAGGATACATTTCAACTGATCACAGGAATTCATTTCAGTTCGAAATCGAAATTGAATTAGTAAAGGGTTAACGTCAACATCGAATATGACGATTCCGAAATGAATTCGTCTGTTCTGCCTATTTCCATTATTGCCACCATAATTTATAGCGGAAAACATGTTGGTGACGTGTCGGATGTAGATAACTGATTCACAATAATTAATTTTATCGCAATAGGGGGGAAATATATGTTCATACCTCTGTGAATGTGTAGGTACTTATATCCATAGAATGAGTCCCATAGGTCGAATGCAGATCTATCTTCACGACAGTAATGGATTGTTTTTTCCTGATTTTGTCGCCCCTAATGATATATCGAGAGGAATCATTGAGATTGCGATCATAGATTTGAGAAATATAAGGATTATAGTAATGATATGACTCTCATTGCTAGATTCTATGAAACTAATTATTTTTATATAATGTGTCCGCTACGACAGCTCTGAACTGCTATCCTGAAAATAGACATTTCTTCATTCGTATAATCAATTTTTTTTTAGAGTTTTCAAGCTAACATTAGTATGAACATAATCCAAAATGAATTAGCAATAGTATCAGTGTAGAGATCGTAATCACAATTATCCTAGCATAACAATGACCACAGGTCAAATAATATTGGTCTCGCACTAACAATGATGAATGATATTTCGAACAGTAATATGAAACTCGGTTTTTCAGCCAATTCGCTGGCAGAACGAAAATTGTATAGGACATATTAATATTGTTTTGATATGTTCGGAACCAGTGAGATTTTTTCATAGGTTTATTGTTTTCCTTCCGTGCGTATCCAGAATTTTAATACACGAATGACAGAAATTTTTCAATTTTTTTTTTGTTCAAATACCGATCGCAGATGCGAAACAAGCTGGAAGAAAACAAAACGATCATAAACGAATCTTGAATTGCACCTCGTTCCATTCAATCCACCAGTGGCGCACCACGAAAATATGCTCAGGGTGAAAGAGAGGTTGTGACCCCTGAAGAATAATCTTCCTGTATATTTGGCATGCTGAATCAAGTGAGCCTCACAGTATAATCTGTTTTCTGAATTTGAGCTGTATATCTTGGAAAGTGCAGGTGCTATAAGGAGTTAACTGAAAAAATCTTGAAATTTGAACACAGTAACAAGAAAACAAAAATATTTCGATGAGAACTTTTTTTTGATGTCCCCTATCAGTTTGTCGAGATAATCTCGGACACCCTGTATATAGTTCATTTCACGGCGATTGATGTCATCTTCAATGAGTTTTTATTTGATGACGTGTCATACGAACATCGTTTTGAATTTCATCTGAATGGAAATGATAGGATTTGATGACATCAATATATCGATTCCGTTGTGAAAATGACATCCGTACATGACCATGAAATAGTTTAAAATGACAATTTGGTTAGGTCGGTATGAATGAATCATGAGATAAAGGGTGCCCCAGAAAAATGAGGTTTAGTGTGACACTGTATTATGGTACATCTAGTATGAATTGAAGTAATTGCTGAACATACCGACGAAAGAAATATATCTCATTCTCTTCAGGAGATGAGTACTATGTTTCTATGTTGAAAAATGTTTTCTTCATGAATAAATGTCAAATGGAAAGTATGCCCGCTCATTCGATGAAACTCTCAAAGTTCCATGGAGTTTTCGATCTTGTATTCATAGAACTCGATATTAATTAGTTCATAGTTTGAAGTATTCTCGTTGGATACATGATATATTCATTTGGAGTATCTCGGAAGCATATTATAGCTATGAGAGTAATTATCACCATGATATGAGCGATAAATCATTCATTGAATTCGAACGCAGATATCTATATCTGTAAAACCGAAGAATACGTACCTAAATCTCAAAATTTTTAGGCATTATAATCGAATAATCACATGCTTCATCCTTCTGAAATATTTCCGTTGGTACGTTTTGTGGCGGCTTGTTTCAGAAATGTAATTAGTTTTTGAAAACCCTAGAATTCATCATTTTCGGAAAACTTTCAACCCTTCTTGACCATTCTCTTGAATTGTCTGTGACGGTTTTCGAAATGAAAATCATATTTCCTATGACCACCTTCGAAAACATCTCATTCAACATCTCATTTCACAATTACGAAATACTGCGATTTAGCTTATTGCATTTTAATGAAGAAATAATGACAAACAACACAGTTGTCCATTTTCCAGCTTTCCGTGGGATTTTCTCTCCTCGTTTCTAAAAAATAGAGTAGAAGTTTTTCTCAATATGTTTTCGTTTTGACACTTGAAGTGTCAAAACCGAAAACATATTGAAAAATTTTGCGAAGAGAAAAATATTTTAATTGTGTTGAGAACGGGAGCAGATTCCTTCCCGAAACGTACACCAAGATAAGTGAAGGTTTTATTCTTATTAAATATATTTGTATTTCCAAATTTTTCAAAAACAAGGTGTCACTGACCAATAGAGAATTTCTCTTGTAGGTATCTGAAGGTTTAATTTCAAGTACAGTGACATTTTGGGGCAGATCACAAAATCTGTCCTTACTACAAATATATTGAAATAATTATTAATAACTTCCACTCTATTTTTTAGAAACGAGGAGAGAAAATCCCACGAAAAGCTGGAAAATGAATGTACCACCTCCTCGAAGAACTTACAGACACTATTTAACACAGTTGTCGTTGACTCAGATGAGTGAAGTTATTGGTTACCGAAGGTGATAGCTGAAATATCCGAAGGTTCCCGAACTGGTAAAATTTCATAGGCGCACACATTTATTTTCATGAAATTGACAAAGGTATTGTCTCTCAAACTATCGAAAGGGTCTCCGCTCGGGTTCCCTCGGTACTGACTGCTGTATTTTGGGTTGCGTGGTAGTTGTCGACGATGGGCGGAACTTTGAATGAGTTTCGAATTCGAGTAGGCATATTTTGTGAAATTTCAATGAATGACAATGGATAGTGAGTGAGACTTCGAATACTCATGATCATGATTTATGGTCGTAGGAAAAATAGTGTAGTACATAACTTGTTGGAAACTGTATATCATGCATTCGCCGAAATATGTCACTACCCACACTAGTTATGTAATACTCTATTGCCAAACTCTCAGTGTTCCCAACAGAGTAGGTGATGCTAAATGATACCTTCGTTGTAAGCAAGTTGATAGGTTTCGAGATACATGGTTCACATTTATGGAGATTAGTGAAATTCGTAGTGTCACGTTGTTATAACAGTCGCTACCTTTGCAGTTCTATCGTAATCCTCCTCCTTCGATTCAACACTTCATCTCCATTATAGGTTCGTTAGAGTCTCCTCCAAGTACATTTCCAACCTTCAGGTAGTCTTCTCAGTATACATATTATAACATCTGAGAACGCATGATTGATGTATGAACATGAATATGAGGAATTTCCCCTAATATTGATAATAATAATAATAATAATAATAAATTTATTAAATCCTTTTCGACCATAAAAAATGATATAGGATACGTCAGACAACAAGTAATTCACATACATTCAATACATACAGATACATGAAAATATAACAGTACTACAAAATGAATATATAAATTCTTATCATTGATTAAATACATGGAAATATAACAGTATCAAAAAATAAATATATAAATTGATTGAAATACATAAAAATATAACAGTACCACAAAATGATTATATAAATACATATCATTGATTAAAATACTCATCATTATTGTAAAAACAACCGTTAATCAAGAATTCTTTGAGTTTAATTTTGAAAATGATTTCCCTGTTTATGTTTTTTATATCGGCAGGTAAGTGATTATAAAATTTTGCCCCCTTATAAGATGGACAGTTTTCATACAGACATGTTGAGTGTTTCTGGAGCCTTATTAATTCACCATGCCTGGTAGGATATGCATGAAAGTCACAGTTACGATTGTAATTCTGTATTTGTTTTTTGAAAAGCAGAATACATTTGTAGATATAGATACAAGGTACGCACATGACTTTATTTTCAATAAAGTATTGTCTACAAGATTCTCTGTATTCTATTCTATATATTAGACGCATAACCCGCTTTTGCGAGACAAATATTTTATTCAGTTTTGTGGAGCAACCCCAAATGGCAATATTATAAGAAATATGGGAATATACAACAGCAAAGTAAACGTTCAAAAGTTGTGCTTTATTGAAATTGGACTTTAATTGTCTATCATATCATTAGTTGAATAACGACAGCCTGTAATCCTGCGTCATCGATCGAAATGTTTCTGGCTTCGACAGAGATATCAAGAGTGAATTAAACAGGAAAGCTCACTGATTGAGTGGCGTGAAATATGTCCAATTCATGAAATTTGCCCACGTGCCCACTAATACGTTGCTCATTGTGGAAGTGTATTGCAAGCAACCTCACTCGATCTATACACAATTCCTGACTTTCTTGGTAACATTGAATTGAGAAATATATATTCAAAGAAATTGGGAATATTTCATCAGATTTTGGAAAACAAAATAAGAATGTGGCACTAACAATTTTCAAAGCGAAACTTTAAGTCCATCGCCTCGAATACTCTCACTCATTCGTGCAAGTGCTCAGCGGTAATTCTGTGTTTTGATCAGTGTATTGATGTAAACGTTGTTGTTTGACATCGAATCTTTATTTACAATTGTAAATGTACTCTGTATTCCTTACTCTAATACGCATATTGAAATTGAAATTCATAGTTGGATATTTTGTCTACTATTGATTCGACAAAGTTGTGGAATCCTTTGCCTTTCAAGAAAATTCCAACACGTTCCTTCTCTCCCAAAATTCCCCCACTGGCTAACACGATGTTTCTCGAACATTAAAGGTTTCCCTTCCGTGTTGTTGACAGATGAAAAAAAGATAATTTCTCCGATGAGCTTGAAAAAGTCTGAATTGAATTGGAAATGAAACGTTTATGAAAATGAAATGAGTACGGCAATGTATTATACTTGAGAAGTTCCATGAGGTCCTCCGATAGCTTGAAAGTTGACCAAGACATTGAACTGATAATTCTCAATCACTGAAACATTGGAAGCAGTATGAGTTTCGTTTGCGACGTTGTCGGTTTCACGAGAAAGAGGGCAATCATGTGAAAACTACAGTTCAGAAAATAACTATGCTGACTTCTCCCCTGTGCTATAAAGGAAAGACGGAGACTGACGGAACTGTTATATTATTCTTCGACCTCTGGTGGAAACTCCATCTCCAAAGACAACTGGAGTAACTAGCTGGAGCATCAAAAGTGCAAAAGCAAGTTTCTGCAAATATTTAATATAGTTTGTAGCATCAACTTTCATTTTCTTTACTACCAACACCATGGTCTGAATCCTTCCCTGACGTGACTATTATTGGTATGTTAGATCAGCCAATAAAGTGAGAAATATATCCTGCCGTGCATCACAAATGTCTTTTATGAAATATGTAAATATCGAAAAATATATCGTCGAACATGGAAAATCTCAGCTGGAATTTCGAGCAGAGGGAGTATTGGATTTATGTCTCCAGCTAAATTATGACTTGTATGAAATGCACGCTCGGTTCATTCTGAATGAAACGATCCAGGAAATGATGTTTTTCTTCTTATTGCATTTATTCATAAGAGGACAATACAACAGAGGATTCATCATTGTTCCGAGGAATTTGAATAATTTCCGAATAACTCCTGCAGCGAAGAATATGACGAGAAATTCTAATAGTCGATATCTGAATAATTTTTCTTGAAGGGATAATTTTGGAAATCGATCGGATAGTGTTGTTGTTTCTTCCTGGAAAAATGTTGGCAGAACATGGGATTTCTGAACTGGCTCAGAGACACAGATATGATGATATTTATTCTCTACTAGATCGAGCTCAGAGAGGAATTGAAACGACCATTAGACAGAGACGCAGTGATCAAAGATTAGTTGAGTGTTGGCGTTGTCGATACATTTTGATGTGGCATGTATTATATTAACTAATAAGGCGGCCAGGTGGTCGAGATGGTGAAGCGACATCATAGTAATCACGAGGTCGTGGGTTCGATTCCTGGCTGGCCGTTGGATTTGGGTTTTTTTTCTATGCGCTGTACAATGTATATCATAAAGTTCTACACAGAACTATCCCAGATGCCACAGTGGTTCAGATTTCACTTGTATAAACCGTAGATCCCCGTCTCCTTCACTCGCACAAGCCCTTCGGGACTTCTGAGGGTTGCTTCTGCAACTAAGGAGATGAGTAACAATAATGAACAATAATAATGAGGAAGTCTGAGGTATGGAAAAAATCTGTTCATCCAGTAGAAAATATTTTACAATATCCTTCAAATTTGTATGATCGATAGTATCTCTGTTCGCAGGTTTACCATTCATGAGAAATACGACATTTTCAGATGTTTCCATTCGAATGATGTTGATAGTATTAGATTATTCACTCAAATCTATTGTTTAGTCTGAGTTCATTGATCCATTTGTGTGTTAAAACGAAAGGAACTCAGTTTGAATACTGAAAATTGGTGGATAATCCTAGATTTTTCAGCAGGTTCAACCCATCAAGTCAAGGAAGGAATTCAAAACGTTGTTCGAAATGGTATTGTCCTGTTCAGCCCATGAATCTGATAATAGATTAGAATATATCTTTCCAGAGGTGAGTTATCGAATGATGTTGAACATCCAGACATATTGAGAGCTCTTTTTTACCGTATGTTCGTTCCGATGCTCCTCATATCTATTCAAGAGATCTGTAGATGCATCTAGTTGAGGGGGAAATATTTCTCGCATTTTTTCAACTTTTTCACTTCAAACCCCTCGGAGGGGTTAGCTCCAACCCTTGAATCTCAAATGGGATAAGGGGTAAACTGATACATCATTTTGAAAATAATCGAAATCTCCCACCAACGCTTCCTCATTTTTGGAATTCTCAAGAAACTGCTTCTTTCCCTTTCATCACTATTTCCCAATTTGTAGTCAGAACGATGTTCATATAAGAAGTGTCTTATGTGTTTTTTTCTTCAAATCCTGTCCTATCCAACATTACATAAAGAATCATTCATGTCAATGTCAGTTCCTTGATCTCTCAGTTAAATGCATAGGTACCTTGTTTCGTTTTCAATAGGCCACCCTGTATAATATCATATCTTTGCACGTTGCATGTGAGCGGTTCTAGAGAAGTTTTGACTGAACTTAGTTGACCACTTCAACCGTATCAACTGAGTTTATCCATAATGATCTGAATCGAGTGAACTAAGATGCTTCCAAATACATTTTCCAATCAGAAAAATAGCGCACATTAAATGAATGATGATATCTCTGAATAGAACAAAATGTAAAACGAAATACGTATTTTTCATTCCCTGTCCACGCTCACCACACGCGACTGATTCTTATTCATATCCACTCACCAACTCGACAAATTTCTCGTTCTTTTATGTAAAGAACTTCAGTTTTCTATCAGGAATATCTTCAGCGTGGAAGAGGGTCTCGAAGTTATCAGGATCCCTTGGGCTTTGTGAAGCTTTTCCTGAACAACATATTGAACACGGACACCGTGTTTTTGAATATATCGGGAAACAATACAGAATTTATAGCGCCTCTTCATAGTATAAAGGAAAAATGAAACAATAGAGTTTTATGCCGTGTAATTGGGTAGGATCGTAACGGGAATGTATCGATCCAATTGGCGCAAACCGAGTACACTCTACTTTCATATCCTTTGGTTGTATCTAGAATCTTTCGTCTGATCTTCAATGAATCGGGTTAGTTCTTCAGACGATGATCAAATTTTCATTATTAAAATTTGTAGAGATGGAATAACAAACAAATTGATAATATGATTGAATCGATTATTGGAGTTCATATATCTACTAACAATTGAAAAGCTGAATATTGGTGAATGAGTGGTGAATGTATCACTGATCTTTAGTTTCTACAATATCAGTTATAATACTGGATATGAACATTTTGAGATATCCAATAATTTTGTTCATGTTTCTTTGTTTGCAGAAGACATGAATTTTGTGCCTCTATGGAGAGTATGCAGATGAACTGATGAAGAATTCTACGGCGGAAACTCTCCAGGAAATATATCAAAACAAACATACACGTAAGGAGAATCCATTAGATATTATGTATATGAATGATTTTGTGGTTTGCAAGTCATAATCATCCATATGAAAAGCAATAATCAGAGAATAACAGGTATGCAGATTATGAATGTCCATATGATATGATGAAATATAAGGCCTTCGACAAGCTTGGTAGTCGGCACAAACAGTCCACAATAGGACAAATTTCATCATAGTATATTATTTCCGATTCTTATTGATGAATAGTTTCCTAATCCGACGTGGTTAACCGATATTGTGACAGTCACAATCCTCTATCTCAATTAATTCCATGACGGAAAAGTCTTTGCTTTCACATCCTCCTGTATTAGCCAGAATATAGTCATTACCTACTGAGGTATTCTTCATTGGGTAAACCGGTTACATCCTCATACTCACCATATTCGGCTACGGATTGGAATCAGCGATAGTACTAACCTGGAAACAAAAAATAATTCATTTATTTCATTTATTTATTTATTTAGTAGTACACCATTCAACAGTCGAAGCCAATTACAGAATGGGAAAGATACATCCAAAGCATAAAAACGCTAATGTGAAGTTAAACCTAGTGTGCAGATTGCACATTACACAGAGATGAATATGAATAATTATGAATAGTGATAACAATGATAAAAATAATAGAAATAATAGTGATGGTGTTTATATGAACTTAAAAAAAAAAAGACTTCGTGAGAAAAAAGTTCGAACGCATCGTCACCATAAGATTCCTATGCTTGCAAGATAGCTCTTTTAATGTCAATTGGCTTGCAGTTAAAAATTTCAACGTCATTTTGAATTGACAGATAATCAAGACATATTCTATATAGAGCAGAGCGTGTGAGTACATTTGTTTGAGGGAAGGGAAGATGAAATGTATTACTGTTCCTTACAGGTAGCCTGGGAACATGTAAATTTATACGTGCAAGTAAATAAGGACAGTTAACTAGAGATAATATAACCTTTTGCAAAAATAATATGCCTAGGTATTTACGACGATTGTCTAGAGAGTGTATCTGAAATCTCGAAAGTAGCACTTCATGCGGAATACCTTGGTTTTGATAGATTCCATCACACTTAAAACTAACATTCTTCAAGAGACGTCTCTGAATATTCTCCAAATTCATGACATGTATATTGTAACAAGGATTCCACACGACGCTGCAATACTCAAACCTTGATCTCACAAGTGCATTGAAAAGGAGTAGGTGGGTGCTGGTATCTGAAAGCCATTTCGAATTTCTAATGATGAGGCCGAGAATTTTGAAACCATTTGAGACAAGGGTATTCACGTGATGACTAATGAAGTATTAGTGATGAGAGATTTCCGGTAGTGAATAATAAATTCATAGTGATGACAGAGAAATTGACTTTGGTTCAAACAGTTGCGAATCTGGTATTATGGCACTAGAAGTGACGGACCAAATATTAAAACCAATATTATCGTCAGGAACCAGCACGGCTGGATCCTATGGAAAATATCACAAAAATGCTACATCAGAGAGGGGAATTGACAATCGTTTTTAGTATTGCTGAAGGGTTTGTGATACGATATTGGAAAGAGATGATTCCTACACTTCTTTTGCAACAGAAGTAACATGGCCTAGTTGTCAACTCTTTGCATCATTATTATTCCTGTTAGGTAACTTTTTTGACACGATACACCCTCATATGAAGGAAGAGTTCGAATGGATCCGCGAGATCTATATCGATCGATACTGTCGGTTTCGTCTCGATTTTCAACTTTGCACAACGGTGAGAAAGTAAGTACTTCTTTCATTCTTTGACGTTTGATATTCGAAAAAAACTCAGTTATTGCAGAATAAAAATGCAATCAACTTGAGAGGGACAAGAACTGCTATAAAAATTAGATTGATATCACGAGAGGAAAATGTCCTTCGGTGGCAAAGTCGCCTCCGAACAACCCTGAGTTCACGTCATTGAAATCATCAAATTTTATATGGAGTGCAAGAATCACTTCAGTATCGAACTTTCTCCCGGTGTTGATACCTTATTCCCTAGGTAGCAGTCCACGAGAGTCCCATTAGTTCAAATATTCATTCCTTTTTCCATTAACGACTGCTTCCATGGGATCGAAAACCAGCTTCATAAAAGCAGCTCGACTTCATTAACCTTTTTAATAACGAAGCTCTCACTCTAGTAGTCGATAACGGTTGAATAATTAATAAAAACTGAATCAATAATGATTGCGTTGCTTGTCATTAGTAATCTGACGAAAATTGCATATTCCTCTGAAAGTTTTATGCTAATGGGGGATTTTCCATCTCCCGTTCAATACTGCTGAAACTCTTCGTTGATCATACGTAGATAAGAGATGTATTTTCTCATGATACTATAACGAATATAAAAGGCTATTGTACCTCATACCAATATGTTTATTAATGTGTGTGTGTATGTATGTAATATGGATCAATATTCTCGGATTGAATTGTCATGAGACAAGACAGGACAAGCTAAACTCTAACTCAAACTCAGAGTTGAAGTTTAAGGTGTCACAATCTCAGTCAATACATTTAGAATAATCTAAGACTAATCATGAGGCTCAATTAATTATTCAGAGTGGAATACAAATTGAGCTCACAACTATGAATGGAACTATTGGAGCAAATATATGAATACGATCTAGTACTTGAAGTTCACGATGAAAGCATGATAGAGATGAATGATCACGTATCCACTTAGAGAAGGACAGCACTTTTTTGCGATTTTTGCAAAATTTCGAGAGGAATATCTAGGAACATCCCACTATACCCAGAGCTTTTAGGTCAGCAAGAGAAAACTGAAAAGAATACATGTCGTGCATCGTGTCGTGTATCGTTGAAAGGAGAAGGAAATCGACTGTAAGTTGAATCTAAACAAATATGGGGGTGCAATTTGAAAAACAAAAGTTAGGGGTGAGTTCTCGGGAGGGGGGTGGATTTTGCTATGCTGCATGAACGAGCTTATGGTATCCTAAAACACGTATTGTTACCAATCCTCTTCTGCGAATAACTGAAATATATGCTGGCCTGAAAGACTGCTACACCCGGTATACTAATGAAGTGCGATGCCGTACTTCACGGAAAATGAAACATACTGGGATCATACGACTTGATCGTGGAAGAGATACCACCGAGAGACCTCCCAAAAATTGTGAAATTGGAGCTCGAGAAACTGAACAGATCTAATCTAGTCTAATCTATTCTACATCAATCAATTCTTCTTGATGTGAAGACGAAATATTCATTAGGGTTGAACAAATTCGTACCATTTTGCTAGAGAAAGCGAAAACCTGGCTAATTGATGATGGGATTGATTCTTCTTCTTGTTCAGTCATCACTCCGTATATAGAAGCAGAATATTTATGTTGCTGCAGCTGCAATAAAACTAGAAGGAGTATAAATTTTCCGTGTTATTTACGTGATTTGCTTCGTAGAAAACTTCCAGAAAATTGGATGTCTGGTAAATGGAGGTTTCATTATGATTGAGCGACAGCACATTTCTCTCATGGAATAAAGGTATCTTTGACCGAACTGTACCAAGTAAAAGCCACTGAAAATTGTTCAGTGGAGCCATTCCTGAATTCCTCCATCCTTCCTTCATAAATTGGGACTCGAGGAAGAATTTTTACTGATACGGAACACAAAAGGCATAACAGAATATACCGTCCGAATAATTCTCAATCGAATACTTGCGGAAAGAGTCGGATAGTGTGTAACATTTCGAAATATTTCTGGATTTGGCAATGAACTATAGGTCGAAGGAGAAATCTAAAGAAAAAAGTTTGTAGTTCAAGTGACTAGTTGCTTTTGATGACTGAAAGTGGATCTGAAGAAAGGCCTCATATAACGGATTCTTTTGTTGGTGATTTTCACTATTCAGTTCAGTTTAGTCGTAAATTTCTTTGGTCCGAAAAAAAGATATTCAGAAGGTGAATTTCACTAAAAGCTTTCCTTCTGCTTCCTGTTTTCTGTTGTCGATTACCTACTTCAATTTTTATTGCAAGAGGTTGTATTCAGCGAAGACATACAGGGTGATTTACTCAAGAATGCATATATTCATTCAGTGTTTTGTACTCATCAACTGAAGTATAATCCAGGTGTAATTGGAAAAATTTGAAGGGGAATAAAAAATACCTTATGACCATCATGCACGCTCATTGCATTGCATTGACATTGCTCATGCATTGACCTTGCGGAGACCGCCGATGCGTGATGTAGGTATACGTAGGTGTGTATATGTGTGTATTGCTAATTGACATCGAATTTGATTCTTGAAATGTGTTACCTTCTAGCCCTGAGTCATGATGTCACAGATTTGGGCACACCAAACTTCATGTCACCCGACGATTGGATATCCATATCCAATTGAAATCATCGGTTGACGAACATGAGTTGTTGATGTATTTGAGGAAACATCGATTTTTCACCATCTCGGAATTCATTACCTCGAAATTCAATTCATAACAACAGTCCCATTCCAAATGGAAGTGGATATTGTCTCCTCTCGAGTATCGAGAGAGACTGTTGCCAGATCTTTCTATTTTCCTCGGAATTTGCTAGAGTCAAAAAATCGATCTATGAACTTTTCATATTCAGTGTAATTTTCCTCACATCATCCATTAATTTCCACATTACGTGATGATTAATTACGTGCTTATTATGAACGACACTCAGACCTTGAAGTGATGATTTCCGATGAAATATAAACCCATACAGATGGCGACCTATCGAGAGACTTTGCTGTTGAAGTGAGGACTGACAAATCGATTGTGTCCCGCAAGGATTCCATTTATTTCCCCCTTTGTGAGAAAAAGTTGCGATAACAGGCACGTTGACTGACCCTTCCGGCAAGCGAAAGATTTGACTTTTTCATGGGTCAGTGGTCGAAAGATATTTTTCAGCTCATTGGCATCCAGTTTTATTGTGGTGATTACTTCAACACTTTGATGTGCACCCGATTTGATGTGAACTAAAGGCTTTGGTTATCTACATCAACATCTTTGAATCAGTGCAGAAAACTGTGAATAATGAACATAGATGATCAATTAGATTGCCTCTGGAATGACTATGGAGCAATGGGGTTTGTGGATACATTGGAAATAGTGCACAGCCAATCGATTGTTTGGATTGTTTCATTATTTCCTACTGTTAGAATTTTTAAACTCCATCAGACTTTTGCACCAAATTTACAGGCAACAGTACCGATTTGGTGTTCATTTTTATATTTTTTTCCGGAATTCTTTTTCTCATTGAAGTGAGAACAGATTTATGGTCTCTCCCAAAATGTCACTGTGCTTAGAATTCAACCTTGAGATGTCCAAAAGAGGAGATATGTCCAGTTAATTTACTTTTTGAAAATGTTTGCTCCTCGTTCAGCTGATGTGAATATAATTTGGCATTCACTACTTGAAACTGAATATAAGAAGGATTATTCCAAGGTAAATTTGATGATAGAATACCCGGTAACCTGAACTTTCTTTTGTCTGATAAAAATAACTTGTCTCTGTTCCAGAGTCAAAAACAACGATTATGAAATATTGTGAAGAGAAACATTATATTCATCATGTTGAAAACGGGAGCAGATCCGTTCTCGAAAAGTCCACTACACTGAGATAAGTATATTTTCAGATACTGGGTGGCTCAATGAAAACGAAACAAGGTCGATTTGACATAGTTATCGTTTTCAGAAAATAAAACGCTCGAACCGATCGATTTTTATTTCGAGGGGGAAATATTTTGATCATGTTTTCAACTTTTTCACTTCAAACCCCTCGGAGGAGTGAGCTCCAACCCTTGAATCTCAAATGAGATAAGGGGTCGAGTGATACATCATTTTGAAGATAATAGAAATCTCTAACCATTGCTTCCTTGTTTTTGGATTTCAATGCAGTAGTTCTCGAGAGAACATGTTCATGAATATAATCGGCTAGTGATGATAGTCATCACTATTTCTCTTCATCTAAGAAGTTTCTCATGTGTTTTTTTCCAAATCCTGTCCCTTCCAACGTCACATAGAGAACCATTCATTTCGATGTCAGTTCCTTGATCTCTGAGTAAAATGCATACCTTGTTTCGTTTTCATTGGGCCATTCTGTATATATCAGAGTCTGAATATAGGTACTTTTTTTTTCAAAATATCAAATAATGGATATTCCGTTCATTTTATTTGGCATCCAATCAATTTGATACCATTTTTACCCTATAATATGAAGTGTTAATAGATTTCCAGGCAGAGGCATTTTCTATTTTCTATTTGGAAGAGGGATTGTTTTGAGGAATATAGTCAACCTAGTATAGGTAGTTCAATATGTTTGATGACGTGTCTCTCATTATGGATATTGGTTGTTATTTTAATTTTCCATTATAAGTTTCATGTATATAGAGAGTTTTTGATTGTATATCATCAATCAACTCACCATTTTTCATTTGATACAGGGTGGAGCAGTGTCTCAGTCTCACGATACACCTTCCCTTTTTTCAGTATCATCTCCTGATATAACATAGTTGTTACAACATTGGATGAATGTTTTGAGTAATGTTGGAATAAGGTTATGAAGGAACATTGAAATCATCGAATATATGGCACATTCATGTGATAAAGTCATCACATATTGTGACAACATCACTGTTAGAGTTGTGTTATTATATATTTTTTTTTATCTGTGGACAACACGAAAGGGAAACCTATAATGTTCGAGGAACATCGTGTGGAATTTTGGGAAACAAGGAAGGTGTTGGAATTTTTCTTGAAAGTTTGGAGGTTGTAAGCATCAGGAAAGACTTCACTAGGCAAAGAATTCCACAACTTTGCCGTTCTATTTAGCGGACTAGGCTACTGACAAGCCGATGTGTCATCCGCGATATCATAAAATTTCATATTCGTATTCCCGAATCCTCATTATCACCTGCGCTTCTCTCATCGTCTATGAATCATCACCGATCGTCGATGAAATCCAAGTCACGCCCTGTATTTAAATTGACTAGACGTCGCATCGATCAATCGACTGTTCCGCTTTCGCACCGTATAAATTTCTGGCGAGCGTAGGAGTGTGCCATGACCATGTGTTAGTTTTTGTTAAGACATCTGTCATTCAGCACCTGGCGTGCCTTTGACTGCCCTTGTTTGCTCACTTGCGCCATAGGCGGCCGAGCTGATACAAGGGTGAGTCGGTCATGAGCGTGGCGTGGATGACCTCGTGATATTCGGGATTACTTTTCGCACTCTCCAATGTCCGGTAAATGGACCAGCTTTAGACAGCTGAGAGATTCTCGAAAGGTGGGTTGCATCTAGATACTATATAGATCATTTCACTTATGCTGTGAAACATTTTTTCTAACAGTCAGCTGATCACTGTCGATTGCCTCTCTTTCGTTCGCTGTTCTCATTGGTTGGATTCCACCGCCTTTCTCTAGGCGCGAACTAGGGCCTATTTGAAATTCGTTTGACATTATTGAATAATTCACCTATGAAATGATATGTTTTGAACTATTGATACAGTCATAGGCTGAACAGGATAACACCACTTGACTTGATAATCTGAACCGGCTGAACCAAGTAGAATTATTCAACAATTTCTATTATTCAAACAAGTGAAACTGAGTGTCTTCGTCCTAACACACTCATTGATCGATGAACTTCGCCGAACAATAGATTTGAATGGATATTCTTTAATGGAATCACACATGGTCATATGGTTAATCATATCATATCACGATGTTCCTCAATTTTTCGAAATTTTCCAATTTTTATTGCAAAAACAACACACAATTTGCTTCAGAGATACCGATGTAGACGTAACGTTCGACAATCGACTCTAACCTAACTTCAATTATAAGAAAAAAAGTTCCTTTTTGAATCGGATTTGAACCCCAAGCCAAAACTTGGGAATCACGCTTGGTAATCATTAGGCTATCTAGTTGATGATTATTTTGTTCTTGATAGGGCTGTAACGCGACAGACGGAAAAAATTGAGGTGATGCTTCACTTGAAAAAATACTCCCCAATATATTATCCACCTTGTATCAAGCTTGCACAAAGCACAAGGCAAAATAACGTGGTATTACACGGGTTGATTGTTAACGCTCTATCCAACGGTATCCATTATCTGCGATAATATATTTTCAATATGCGGCTAACGTTCCGGGGATTACCACCGGAATTACTAGTGGAGAATCGAGATGCCCGCCGCTCCCGGAAAATCACGTCGTTGTCGGAAAAAGCTCCGACCGAACGAAAACCTCTGATGTATCAAGAAGGATACTCTCGATGGGAAACGTTCCATTAATTTACATGTTGAATATGGTAGGGGGATTTGCTGAAAATACACTTTGTTCGGTTTACTTTGGTTGTTTTGAAAGGCTTAATTCTGCGAAGCGAGGGAAATGATTCGGTATATTGGCCAGACGCCAATGGAGTGACAATAGAAGATGTGGTATAGAGCACAGCAAGTGTATTGAAAAGGTTGAGAGCTTCTATAATATGTAGAATACCTCGGAAATTGAACTGGAATCATCAAATGAAGTGAGGAAATCAAACAAAATATAATAAGCATGAAATGAGATTGAAGGAAGAAGAAAATTGGCACAACAAACGAAACTGAGAACATATACTACAATTGTTATAACAACCCTATATATACGCTAGTGAGAACTGGACAGTACAAAAGAAACACGAAACGCGAGAAAATGAATGCAATGGAGATAAAATACATCAGAAAATAGAAACAAAGTTTAATTAATTAAATTAAATTAGGGACGAAACAATAAGAGAAACGTTGAAGCAGGAATCAATAACCAACAAAGTAAAGAAGAAACTTGAATTGAAATGGACACCTGATGAGGATGGATTCAAGCAGAATAACAAAGAAGATACATGAAACAAGAAACAAAGAAGAAGAACCACGGAAGAAATGGATGCAATACATAACAAAGGCAGGAAGAAAAAGTGATGAGTCGTTGAGAGAAATGAAGATACCGACAGAAAATAGGAAATCATGGAAACAATGGTTGGAGGATACACCAGATTAATAGCTCAAATCCGACGCCCAAGAGGGTAGAAGGTAGGGAAAGAAGAGAGAAATAAACACTGCACATCTTCTTGTTATAGATCAAGATAGTTATTGATTCAAGGTCCCTTGGTTGTGATATTCTTCCTGTCAAGGTATAATTATAATAGTTTTTTCTATCACTAGCATTGAATTTCAATCATTATTGTTCTACTAAACTCGAATATAGTATGAACGCATAAATATTTATATGTTACTGTTCGAAATGTTGGTAGCACTGGCACTCTCTTCTCACCACAATCACCGCGCGCTGTCAATTAGCTCGTTTATAGCACGACTGCCAACTCTACATCGTACCTGTCAATGATCCCGCAGTTGGCTATTGTTCTGATGGTTTGTGCTTTCTGTCATACGATTTTGAAGTATCAAAGTACCACTGCTATCGTATCATGACAGTAATGTGGTAGATGATGATAGGTAGCTTCGTTTCGATGAACTACTAGTTAATAACAGGTGGAAAACTACCTTGGAGAAGAAAAGTCACTTCACGCCTTGAAAAGCAATAGATAGTGCGAGGTTGTATGGATAGTGGTGGAATTTTTATATTTCATTCTCTGCATTCAGAGTAAAATGATTTCGAACCGAATGATATTTGTATACGATCTCCGAATAGTTGAATATCTCAGCACATTTCGAACAATCCTGGGTCTATAGGGATATCAGTGGTTTACCATTCCTCATTTGTCAGTTGAGAGTTTGGACTAAAAGACGGATTCCATGATTCCTGATGATGTAACTAAACATTTTATCACACCTTCTCAGTTGAATTTTCTTTCAGCAAGAAATTGATCGAACAATTCCACCATTCAAGATAACCAAGGATGAAATACCTGATCCTTGTTGTGGATATAATCCGAACCTTATCCGAACTATGAATATTTCATTTTCACCAAGAAGCAAATGAATATGACCACATAGATGAAAACTTTCATGAATATCGATTCTTCCGGAGCCATCAGAATGGGGAAAAATCAACTGTGTATGATAAAGAGGAGTAATTCGAAAGAAATTCCAACGTCAAACTTGTCGGGCGAAAATAAAATGTGCCAAGCCCACAATCTTGGCAAGATAAATTCAACGAATTGGTGTCGCGTGAAGAATTCATAACTTTTTCATTTTGGCATATGGAAATGCATAGAGCAGAACACAAATCATGCGAAAGCGCCCCCTTATATAAGAAGGTAATAAGTTAAAATGGCACCGAATGGGAGAACAGAATAAAAAATGTCCTGGAGAGATTTAGTAGGAGCACTTATTTATGAATTCAATGAGACGCTTCGCCATTGTTCTTTGTGACGGTTCGATGTTGGTCTGCGAAGACAAATTTATTGGACGATCAATCGACAGGGAGAGAAGGAAAACGTGACTATTATTTCATTAGTGGGATTATTTTTGCCTTGGGCGGGATGGAAGATTATGAAGTAGCAGCTTTTCTCCTGATTTGACGAGAAGTTTCACAGTTCGCAAAAATTAAGGAGTGAATAAAAATCGCCTGGACATACAGGGTGAGTTATAAATGTATACCGAGCTTTCTGGGGGTGATAGAAAATTGAAAAATAAGTGTAGTTTGATGATTAAACTCATGGCCCAAAATGCATATTAAGGGAGATATATCCTTCCAAAGTTGATAAAATTAAAATAATTTCTCCGCATAACTTCTGAACGATGAAAGCCACCCGATTGAAATTTTGTGCATGAATGTATGTTGTCAAAATACATTTTTTCGTCACACTTCCACATTTCTGATATTGTTATAAAGGGTGTTTTCAGAGGGTGAGTCATGATTTTTTGTAGAAAACTTTTTTCCCTGTATTATTTTCGGTGAAAAAACAGGAGCATTTAATGGAGCGAAGAAAATTACATGAAAAAGGTACTTTTATTCAGATACAAAAAATTGAGCCGTTCGTGAGATATTTGAGTTTTTGTAGTTACATGATATCACCAGATTGATTTTATTCATCGCGAGATTCATCGCAGCATAAGAAGCATATCAGTTTGTTCAGAGAACGAATAACCTGCCATATTTCTTAAAATCTCAGTTGATAATCGCTGTGATAAATGACACAGAAAAACCACACGAACAAATCGACTGCAACAATGTTGACTCGAATGTTGATGACATGAACGTCAAAATTGAGAACAAAATTATTCATCATGGCCTGTTAAAATATTGTTACCGATGAATCTCGCGATGAATAAAATCAATCTGGTGATATCATGTAACTACAAAAACTCAAATATCTCACGAACGGCTCAATTTTTTGTATTTGAATATGACTACCTTTTTCATGTAATTTTCTTCGCTCCATCAAATGCTCCTGTTTTTCCACCGAAAATAATACAGGGAAAAAAGTTTTCTACAAAAAATCATGACTCACCCTCTGAAAACACCCTTTATAACAATATCAGAAATGTGGGAGTGTGACGAAAAAATGTATTTTGACAACATACATTCACGCACAAAATTCCAATCGGGTGGATTTCATCGTTCAGAAGTTATGCGGAGAAATTATTTTAATTTTATCAACTTTGGAAGGATATATCTCCCTTAATATGCATTTTGGGCCATGAGTTTAATCATCAAACTACACTTATTTTCCAATGTTCTATCACCCCCAGAAAGCTCGGTACACATTTTTGACTCACCCTGTATACAATGAGTAATCATTTTGACAGACAGTTCCATCATTCAATGGATCTTCGATCCTGGAGAATGCATTCAATAATATCAACATGAATTGTCACACATCCTGATCGTTCGAAATAAAATGTTCCATAGCTGTAGTAAATATATCGTGGAAATAATTTGGGCCCTCATTATTCTTCACATCCTTTTTTTCTTGACAATCACCTTCCTCTTCTTTCTTCATACGCAAATGCACAATCTCTCATCGAATGCGAATTATATTTTATTATGCCTGAGCTCATACATTCTAGTTTGATTCCATGTCAGCGAATTAGGACTGGAATTTGTATTCGAGCTTCCACAGAAAACCTTTCAAGGAACCCAATAATGCTAATGGAGCTACTTTGTACGATAATATACTTTTGCCACATCGAGCAGGGTTGACACAATGTTCATGGATTAGTTGCTTTTTCGAATATGAATATTTGATCAATCACTCTGGAATCGCATGATGAAAACAGCAGATTATTCGGCTGTCAAAATAACAAAACGTTAATGTTCATTGTGTGATATAATAATAACACGTGCATTTTTGCTGATTCACGATGAAACTGAACTTCTGATGACTTTGACATACAAGATAGTTGAGAAGCATACAAGTGAAAAGTCTACCTAGTTTTGACAGCTCAATGTGAATATGTTTTTTTGGGGACCAGCCAGTTTCATCCAGTACACTCAGTACCGAATCGCTGGCTAGAATTAGGCATTAATGATGGTTGCAGAACAACAAAATTGCCACATTGAATAGGCACTGCATTCTATGATTTCTTCCATATGCAGCTTGACTGACAGAGAAACTTGTCCAGGGGGGGCCAAATCGACCTTCGTCACACTCATGCAGCATATGAAAAAATAACTAGAATAAATGCTTTGAAAACTACAGTGACTGAGTTCAAACGAGCCTGACAACACTGAACACTCTTTGAATGTGCTCCGGAACCTCGAGCACTAAGAGTTTTCGTTCACGAAATGCCCTCACAAAGCACTCCCAAAGATGAGTAACAAGCACCAAGCCCTTTCCAAAACGATGTTACATACACTGAAATTACTTTCTCAGTTCAAAGAGAGCTTTTGAAGTGAATATTAGTACTCAGATTGATTAGTTTCCAACTGAATAATTCACGAAAACTTGACAATTGTCTAGCAATTGAATTCTAAAGTAGAGGTAAACTGAATGATTCAAGCGATGTGGCTATCTATAAAAAGGAAAGGTGAAGGAATCATCAACTAGTACTTATTTCTCATGTTTCAAGAAGATTCACGAAAAGTTCTCCGGAACACTGCAGTGTGGAAACTCTCTTGGGACTTTCGAGTCTCCTCGTGAAATTCTTGAAGCATTGAGCATTGCTTCAAAAAAGTGCACAATAGTGTTCCAAAAACTTTGACGAGCACTCAAGCACAGTGTTTGGGGACAGTAACAGATTAGAAATATTTCGCACCCTCAGTTAAACATCCTGGATGCTGCACTGGCCAGTTTTATTCCCGGATACCAGTAGAGTTCCCAATAATTTGAAAAAGGTTGGTGGGTACCAAAACGGTAGGCAATAAATCACCAGAGTAATTATCTGTGAAATATACCAAATGGTCACCGTCACTGTTCAATAATGTTCGGTGTCCATCTGGTGTTGCCGGCAATTGAATATCTGCTACATTTTCCGAACTATCGACGAATGTTACGCCGCACTTGAACGTTATCTAACGGAAACAACCACTGTAATGGTAACTTCCTATTGGTCCTGAAACGATGTGTTTTGTTCCATCCTCAGATTCGAGCGTTGATTCACAAATGGCTCATTTCCGATACAAAGCGTATTGTTTCCTATAAAGCGGGTGTGATTGGGACCCAATATTTGGGCGCAGGATGTCCTGTAGGTGAATGGAAATTAATTGCGCAATTTTCGGAAGTCCCTGCCCTATCATCAGTTGATTATTCGGATATACGAATTTGATGCCAGATGTTGCTCACAATAGGTGAGAGATACACCTGCTCTTCATTACGAGATGCAAAAGTTCGAATTGTAGGTACGCTTATCGAAAAGTTCGGTTAATGTAAGTATCTTGAAGAAAGAGAAAATCTCGATGTGTATTTTTTATGCTCTCGAAATTATTACAAATATTCATCTGATTGAAACATGACATGGGTCATTCCTGAATGATACACTTCCATCTGGGTGTAGGATTCATTAAAAGAGAAACCTTCGGTATAACCCTAGAATCGTCTATATCCTAGCGTCAAAATAAAAATTTTCCTACCTTCAAACACCTTGATCACCAATTTGACAAAAATACGTAGCGTTGGATTGAAATAAATTGATGGACTTGATTTCTGTCGATTAGAAATCTCTACGCCTATGAAATGAAAGAAATACCAGCTAGTGCTTGTCAACAACTTTATAATTTCCGAGAACATGGCACAATAAAAAAACTTGAGAAAAACAGGTTTATTACGGAACAGCTATTGATAAGCAAGATCATCTTGTATCAGTATCATAAGCACTATCATTATCTTCCTCAATAAGCGAGATCATCTTGGCCTGTATGCATTTTTTCATCTCGATTGGTAAGGAAAAACATCTGGCTCAGAAATCGAAGTCATCTTGCTTCATGAGCGAGATCATTATCTTGCTCAAATAGCTTACCAAGCAAGATCATTTTGCTCCGTAAGCGAGATCAGCTCTTGTTCATCAAGCAATATGATCTCCCTAACTGAGGAGATCATGCAAAATGATGCTGCCCATTGAGAAGAGACCCTATAGAATACTTGAATTTTTCAATCGATTCTTGAATTGCCCGATTGATTTCTCAGGTGGCAGAATATATTTCTGAAATATACTCATAGAGGGCTTGCCAACAAACTCTGGAGGAGATTTTTGTGATATTAAATGAGGAGAAGTTATCACAACACTGTCAGGCTCGAAACCTGTCGAACATCGCTGTACCAAGCATCTTTCATCAATAGAACGGCAAAGTTGTGGAATTCCTTGCCTAGTGAAGTCTTTCCTGATGCTTACAACCTCCAAACTTTCAAGAAAAATTCCCACACCTGCCTTCTCTCCCAAAATTCCACCGCTGGCTAACACGATGTTCCTCGAACATTATAGGTTTCCCTTTCGTAATGTCCACAGATGGGAACAAAGAGAACACTTCATAATCATTATAACAGAGGTGAGTAATCTCAAAATTCCTACTGAGTGCGTGATAGACATAATTGGGCTGAATCAATGTTTGTTATCAAAACTCATGTCTTCGAGATACATTTTGACAGGAGAGAGCAAGACAGGATTTTATTCCATGGATACACATTCACATTTTGAGGAAAAAAAAACTGAAATCGAAATTGATAAAGCCGATGAATGCTGGAAATTAACAATCCACGTCGATATTTCATATCCAATTACCAGCCAATCATGAACCTTTTTTGTGTTTATGGCGAGAATGCTGATTCTAATTGAATCATCAGAGAAGAAGCAAAAAGCCTCACAAACAACTTCTGCCTGAAAACACTTCGATTCTGCAAAAATTGTGAATGCTCTGAGAGTTTTATGGTTTCCACGAAAGGCAAGTGTTTCATGGATATTGAAATTCCCTCACAAATTGCCCATAAAAAAAGTTTCTCCTCTTGTGAACCGAATTCCAGCAAAGGATAGTGAACCTTAATAAAACTAATGAGTCAACCCAGTTCAGATATATTAGTTCCGTCTACTATTCTTCAAAATTCTCCCGGTTGCCTACGTTATTCCTCTGTCAGAATACCTGCTCACCGGATTTTTTCGGGCTCCCCGAGAGTCTTGCCAAGTCGATGGAATTTCATTATGAATTTTCTTTGTATAATGAAATCACGTCGCAGGCATTATGACGGTGATATTGCCCTCTGGTAACGAGGCGAAACAATAAATGAGAGATGACTTCTGGCGACTTCCACAGGAGTTGCGAATCATGATGTTGCATGCAAGACAATCGATAGAATATACAGGGTCGCTGATATGTATGGAAACGGTCGATTATTTCCTAAAGTAAGATAGCTCGCGAAAAATGTTAGGATACAAAAGTTGTAGGGTTTTTCAAAATCCATTAAGCTAATGGAAAATTAAGTATACAGGATGAGTCAAAAAGTCAGGACGAAACAAAGTTGCTTTTTCTCTAATGGGACACCCTGTATATTATTCCACATTCCTAAATTCAACCGATTTCGAGATATCGAATTTTGAAAATAACTTATAATAAATTATCACTACAAAATTTTGTTCAGCGAGTTCATTACTGTCAGGAGGTAAATGGTAAACACTTTGAGCACCTTATTAAATAGAATTTCAAAGAAAAATTTTTTGTTTATTAAAACTTGTTTTCTCTCTTTTCCTCCCGTCTTAACTATTGTTTTCATGAAATTTTAAATATCCTGGACATTCATTAAAAAATACATTTTATTGTTTTAATTGCATTTTAATCAACCCTGAACAATTATGCTTTTTTTATTTTCTGTAAAAAAATTATAATTAAATTGTAATCATAATATCCACATACTCCACCTTTTGTGACTTTCATAATAAATATGCATCATTTCGTGCTTTTTCTTTAATAAATTTGAGAGTAGTAAAAAGTTATTTTCAAAATTCGATATCTCGAAATCGGTTGAATTCAGGAAATGATGCGCTTCATCAATTTTGTTCAGAATTTCGAGCAGAATTGAAATGTGGAATAATATACAGGGTGTCCCATTAGAGAAAAAGCAACTTTGTTTCGTCCTGACTTTTTGACTCATCCTGTATACTTAATTTTTCATTAGCTTAATGGATCTTGAAAAACCCTACAACTTTTGTATCCTAACATTTTCCGCTAGCTATCTTACTTTAGGAAATAATCGACCGTTTCCATACATATCAGCGACCCTGTATAAAGAGGACTATATCATGATATTTTTGATATTTCCTCTCCTCGTTTCTGGAAATTAGGATAGACATCATAATGATTATCTGAATATATCTGAAATGAGAACAATCATGGTATTTTCAGGATACCATGTATTTTTGGAAAATACTAGACAGGTGGAACTAGCAGACCTCCATCATTAAGGACAAAAGAACAATATAAATAAAAGATATATATCGACAAGTCGAAATTAGATGGACATACACTTACTGAAGATTCACAACAAATGGCCGGATGTCGAAACACACAGTCACCAAAAATTACGTCTGTCTGACAACGGTTGAGTGTCAAAGACAACTAGGAAGAATATTAAAGAGGAAAATATTTTTTCCTTGTGCTGAAAACGGGAGCCGATTCGTTCCTGAAACCCCCACAACAACAAGATAAGTGTGAATTTTGATGTTCATTGTATATAATTGTCTTTCAAATATTCTTGTAACAAGGTATCACTGACAAATAAGGAATTATTCCTCTTTCAAGTATCTGAAGGTATCTGAAAATTGTGAAAAAATCAGAGAGAAAATAGTAAAGAAGTCTATGAGGCAAATGAGGAGTCACCTTGGAAGACAACTAGGAAGAATATTAAAGAGGAAAATATTTTTTCCTTGTGCTGAAAACGGGAGCCGAATCGTTCCTGAAACTCCCACAACAATAAGATAAGTGTGAATTTTGATGTTCATTGTATATAATTGTATTTCGAATATTCTTGTAACAAGGTATCACTGACAAATAAGGAATTATTCCTCTTTCAAGTATCTGAAGGTATCTGAAAATTGTGAAAAAATCAGAGAGAAAATAGTGAAGAACTCTATGAGGCAAATGAGGAGTCACCTTGGAAGACAACTAGGAAGAATATTAAAGAGGAAAATATTTTTTCCTTGTGCTGAAAACGGGAGCCGATTCGTTCCTGAAACTCACACAACAATAAGATAAGTGTGAATTTTGATGTTCATTGTATATAATTGTCTTTCAAATATTCTTGTAACAAGGTATCACTGACAAATAAGGAATTATTCCTCTTTTAAGTATCTGAAGGTATCTGAAGATTGTGAAAAAATCAGAGAGAAAATAGTGAAGAACTCTATGAGGCAAATGAGGAGTCACCTTGGAAGACAACTAGGAAGAATATTAAAGAGGAAAATATTTTTTCCTTGTGCTGAAAACGGGAGCCGAATCGTTCCTGAAACTCCCACAACAATAAGATAAGTGTGAATTTTGATGTTCATTGTATATAATTGTATTTCGAATATTCTTGTAACAAGGTATCACTGACAAATAAGGAATTATTCCTCTTTCAAGTATCTGAAGGTATCTGAAAATTGTGAAAAAATCAGAGAGAAAATAGTGAAGAACTCTATGAGGCAAATGAGGAGTCACCTTGGGAGACAACTAGGAAGAATATTAAAGAGGAAAATATTTTTTCTTGTGCTGAAAACGGGAGCCGAATCGTTCCTGAAACTCCCACAACAATAAGATAAGTGTGAATTTTGATGTTCATTGTATATAATTGTATTTCGAATATTCTTGTAACAAGGTATCACTGACAAATAAGGAATTATTCCTCTTTCAAGTATCTGAAGGTATCTGAAAATTGTGAAAAAATCAGAGAGAAAATAGTGAAGAACTCTATGAGGCAAATGAGGAGTCACCTTGGAAGACAACTAGGAAGAATATTAAAGAGGAAAATATTTTTTCCTTGTGCTGAAAACGGGAGCCGAATCGTTCCTGAAACTCCCACAACAATAAGATAAGTGTGAATTTTGATGTTCATTGTATATAATTGTATTTCGAATATTCTTGTAACAAGGTATCACTGACAAATAAGGAATTATTCCTCTTTCAAGTATCTGAAGGTATCTGAAAATTGTGAAAAAATCAGAGAGAAAATAGTGAAGAACTCTATGAGGCAAATGAGGAGTCACCTTGGAAGACAACTAGGAAGAATATTAAAGAGGAAAATATTTTTTCCTTGTGCTGAAAACGGGAGCCGATTCGTTCCTGAAACTCACACAACAATAAGATAAGTGTGAATTTTGATGTTCATTGTATATAATTGTCTTTCAAATATTCTTGTAACAAGGTATCACTGACAAATAAGGAATTATTCCTCTTTTAAGTATCTGAAGGTATCTGAAGATTGTGAAAAAATCAGAGAGAAAATAGTGAAGAACTCTATGAGGCAAATGAGGAGTCACCTTGGAAGACAACTAGGAAGAATATTAAAGAGGAAAATATTTTTTCTTGTGCTGAAAACGGGAGCCGAATCGTTCCTGAAACTCCCACAACAATAAGATAAGTGTGAATTTTGATGTTCATTGTATATAATTGTATTTCGAATATTCTTGTAACAAGGTATCACTGACAAATAAGGAATTATTCCTCTTTCAAGTATCTGAAGGTATCTGAAAATTGTGAAAAAATCAGAGAGAAAATAGTGAAGAACTCTATGAGGCAAATGAGGAGTCACCTTGGAAGACAACTAGGAAGAATATTAAAGAGGAAAATATTTTTTCCTTGTGCTGAAAACGGGAGCCGATTCGTTCCTGAAACGCACACAACAATAAGATAAGTGTGAATTTTGATGTTCATTGTATATAATTGTCTTTCAAATATTCTTGTAACAAGGTATCACTGACAAATAAGGAATTATTCCTCTTTCAAGTATCTGAAGGTATCTGAAAATTGTGAAAAAATCAGAGAGAAAATAGTAAAGAAGTCTATGAGGCAAATGAGGAGTCACCTTGGAAGACAACTAGGAAGAATATTAAAGAGGAAAATATTTTTTCCTTGTGCTGAAAACGGGAGCCGAATCGTTCCTGAAACTCCCACAACAATAAGATAAGTGTGAATTTTGATGTTCATTGTATATAATTGTATTTCGAATATTCTTGTAACAAGGTATCATTGACAAATAAGGAATTATTCCTCTTTCAAGTATCTGAAGGTATCTGAAAATTGTGAAAAAATCAGAGAGAAAATAGTGAAGAACTCTATGAGGCAAATGAGGAGTCACCTTGGAAATAGTTCCACAGAATCAGAAATATTTCGTTGTATAACATACTGAGAGTTCAGTTCCTGCGGAGCCGTCTTGTTGGTCAAAAATTCGAAAATAGTGGAAACACATTGAAAATTTTAACTTTGTGGAGATACAGTCCAAGATCCAGAACTAGGATCAAACTAAATTTTGAATATTTTCATTTTAAAATTGATGGCTGACATTCACAGCGCAATCATATCGTTTATTTCATAGTAGTGTCATTTGTTAGAATGGAGGATTCAATTCTAGCCCTGTAGACTTCAGTGTTGCAAAAATATCCAGAGATACCTTTATGGGAACAGGCTTTTCCTGTTTCCTGTTTCAGGTTCCAGAACGAATAGTATAGATTCAATTTCCAATCCAGAAATAAACATATTGGGAACATCCTTTCTGATGTAAAGTGTTCTTGATGACAATGCTATGGTTCTCCAAGATAACCAAAACTTTCCGATACAATCCTATGTTTAGTCATTTCATTTTGATATCAATGAAACACTGTTATATTTATATTCAACTCTATCCCATTCATCAGGTGGAAATGTCATTTACTCACTCTTCCTGAGATAATTTTACATGACATTGCATAATTCAATAGAAATATGTTTGTGTCTTAATCTGACCTGCTACGAATGTATTTACACACCACGTGGTTGAATGAATTCCATTCTATTCCTTTCAGAAGTTGCTTGCTTCAATATGGAATCAACAAATGGGACTCCTGAGACAACCTATGTCTGTTTCTCGTATTGCGTTAACGAATCTGAAAATGCTCCCTTGTAATTGAGTCGGTGAGAAATTAATGATTCAATTAATCTCTCATCGCTAATGGGTGTTGTGGTAGGCGATAACCGAAAACAGCTGTCTATGGTTGTCTGTGGAATTAATTAGATGGGTGAGCGTCTGCATGCCAACTTTGTTATCAAGATCAAGGGCGTGACTTAAGTAGACTGTCCACGGAACATCACATTATTATCCGATCAAAAAAAATGATCAGTAGAGATGACAATTTGATGATTATTGGTGATCCCATCAACGGATATTGATGGAGGTCTCAGCTATTAGTTATGACGTTCTTGAGAGTAATGATTTACCTACATTATAGTGTCTAATAATGCACAGTACGTGCATTGATGTAAATCCACATATCTCACCCAGAAATATGAACTTGTATCTTTGTTTGTAAGTGACACGTCAATTTTGGAAAAATTTGCTAACAAAAATATATTTCGAATAAATACAATACAATACAATACAATACAATACAATACAAAATTTCTTTGTATCTTAGTGGACGTTTCGGAAACGAATCTACTTCCATTATATTTTTCCGATATTTTTTCTTCGTGAAATTTTGCAATATTTTGTTATTTTGACACTGAGCACTAGATAATTTGTCGGATGAAATTCTGGTTAGCAGGTGTTTCTTCATTTTCATATTCAGTTTTGAGAAGTGGATGCCAAGTTCTATCTATATCAACTAAATAAGAAACAATATTATTATTCTATTCTATAGTATATTCAAGACACAAATATAATGTCGTATAATAGAAATATTTATATTGATTTGAAATAAATAAAAGACTCGATGAATAATTCTTATTTTGAATTTTTCAGAAACATGGAGAGAAAATCCCAGAAAGATCTAGAAAAATTATCATTATCGAAAATACCTTCTCTTCCTCGGAACAACTCGAAGAAATTCGTATTTCTATCATCAATAGATTTGTTATATTACATACGATAATGCATCAAAAAATATGAAAGGTGACGACAAATTTTGAAAGTGGAACAGTAAATTTGGCATTCGATTCAACTGAAAAACTATAGATAATTTTAGAAATCTTGGTCACAGTGTATACGGATAATTGGAATCATTACTAGCCCCAATCAAAAATTCCGATTGAATTTCTTGAAGTTTCCGTCGATACACAAAACATCCACTCAATCTATTCGATCTGTTTCATTTCTCAAAAGTGGCATCAATCGCAAGAACTAACTCTATTTATATCTGGCTCTAAATATATCTCCCACTTACGTCAGTAAAATATCTGGAATCACCCTCTTCACCACCTATCTGCTAACCACTCGATGGGACCCGCTACTTGAATCGAAGGATCAATATACCAGAATATGTATTAATAGGCACTAAAGTTCTGCATTATATTATCCCGAAACGAGTGGTTTCAAGTTGAATACGTGATAAGGATGGTCAGCTCTCGCTATTCCCGATCTATGTTTTTTATTTTCTTCACAGAATTGAAGACGATTTCACTGTACTGGAATTTATAATGATAATATTATTGACTGATGGAGATACAATGCATCCCAGAGAAAGGAAAAGGAAAAGGAAAAGGAAAGGAAAAGGAAAAGGAAAAGGAAAAGGAAAAGGAAAAGGAAAAGGAAAAGGAAAAGGAAAAGGAAAAGGAAAAGGAAAAGGAAAAGGAAAAGGAAAAGGAAAAGGAAAAGGAAAAGGAAAAGGAAAAGGAAAAGGAAAAGGAAAAGGAAAAGGAAAAGGAAAAGGAAAAGGAAAAGGAAAAGGAAAAGGAAAAGGAAAAGGAAAAGGAAAAGGAAAAGGAAAAGGAAAAGGAAAAGGAAAAGGAAAAGGAAAAGGAAAAGGAGAAGGAAAAGGAAAAGGAAAAGGAAAAGGAAAAGGAAAAGGAAAAGGAAAAGGAAAAGGAAAAGGAAAAGGAAAAGGAAAAGGAAAAGGAAAAGGAAAAGGAAAAGGAAAAGGAAAAGGAAAAGGAAAAGGAAAAGGAAAAGGAAAAGGAAAAGGAAAAGGAAAAGGAAAAGGAAAAGGAAAAGGAAAAGGAAAAGGAAAAGGAAAAGGAAAAGGAAAAGGAAAAGGAAAAGGAAAAGGAAAAGGAAAAGGAAAAGGAAAAGGAAAAGGAAAAGGAAAAGGAAAAGGAAAAGGAAAAGGAAAAGGAAAAGGAAAAGGAAAAGGAAAAGGAAAAGGAAAAGGAAATGGAAAAGGAAAAGGAAAAGGAAAAGGAAAAGGAAAAAAAATCACATACATTTCTAGTCAACTCATAATTAGGTAACATCAATTAGATCATCTGCGTCGATCGTGATAGAGCATATAAAAATTCTCGATCCTGAATCATCATCAGTATCAATAAGTCAGAACAGTGGGTAATTGATTTTCGTATTCGTGGTGACTAGGTGGGGTCGATTGACGAGCTGTGATCTCACAATGCAATACGACTAAGTTGGCCAGCAGACGAATTCGTGAGTATTAATGTTGGAAGAGAGACTATTAGAGGGGAATGAATCAGGTGTTGTTCCGGAGGAACACCTGGTTAATGGACCTTCTGCTGTCAGACGAATCGTTCATCATTTCGCGGTGTACAAGGTGTGTTTTATCAGCATCTCTGTATATTTTTCGCAACAAGTCATGCAGTCAGTGGCGTTCTGATGTGATTAGGAGCAAGCTTCGTAGGGAACTGAGCAGAATTGAATTATTTTGATTCTGAAACTTTTTCTAGCAGGTGAATTCCTCAATGTGATTGTGTGTGCAATGACATTGAAATTCAACATCATACAGGGTGTCCCGGAAAGATATCGACAAACATTGAGGGGTGATAGGAGATATCAAAAAACATTTTTGTTTACTTGAACATGGGCTGTAGAGCAACATATATATTCGAATCAAATTGAAAACATCTGATGAAATAGATATCAACATTAGTGTTCCCCAAGGAAATGTACTTGGCCCACTTCTATTTATCATATACCTAAATGACATTCATTATATTCAAATACGGAACTGGATAATGCTGTAGATAATCTCGAAGGTTCTACAAGAATATTGAAAGATATTTAGATATAAATAAATTCAAACTGTATGTAGATGAAACTAAAGTTTTTGTGGTAACAACCGAATAGGATCTTGACACTTATGAAATTTGAAATAGATAACACCGCCTTGGAATATATATTGGAAATAAATTATCTGGAAGTAGACCAAATTCTGAGTTTGAACGTTATGCTGAATATTTTATGCAAATGTGTTTTTTTACACTAAATTATTTTAGTGTCAACTCCAGAATATCGATATGTAATGGTATGATCACACACCTCATTTTGAAAATTGCCCAACTGCAATTCTCAAAAAAACTGAAAAGGTGTTTCCCAACCTCAAAAATTTTTCGTTTTCAAAAAACGAATTTCTGAACATGAGACAAGGTCAAATCGAAATTTCTTTCAAATATATAGAACGCACACATTTTCCAAAGAAATATGGAAATACATACTGTGAATGGGTTTGAAAGTGAATTGTTGGAATATCTAGAGCGTGAGTTGAAAACTATTTATGTGTTTTATTTTATGAAATCATCATTTGTTTTATAATTGTTGTTTTAATCATGTACCTATCTGTTTAACTACATCTTTATTTATTTCATCTACTGTTCCGATTTTGATTTTGATGATATTTCTGGCAGTGTGTGAAACTCTGAATGATTAATTGATTATTATCAATCATTATTATCGTAACATTAGGATATATCCTATAATAACCAACTACTTCTACGAGTTCACATTTTATTGTCCTGACACAAAATATTTTGATTAAGGCCACCACATCGGAGGAATAGCCGTAATTATACTAAATTGCTTCCTTGGTGCAAATTAGCTGAGCAATAATGAGTCTATCAGACAAGTGCTCGGAAGAATGGCGGCACAACACGATAAACTTCCATAAAACAGCTGAACTCTCAATCCGTTTCCGATACGAATATCGAGAGAAGATATCGAAGAGGCGTGCCGTGCGATCGTGTCCTCGATCTCTCTGTATCAAATTGGAAGATTATAATTGATCATTACTCAATTGCACTTGAGTTATTGTGAAATGGAAGGCGTCAATGGAAGTTGCGATCTGAAAAATGCCCGTGTTCCTTTTTTTTTTTATCTGTGGCCAACACGAAAGGGAAACCTTTGGTGTTCGAGGAACATCGTGTTAGCCAGCGGTGGAATTTTGGGAGAGTAGGGAGGTGTTGGAATTTTTCTTGTAAGTTTGGAGGTTGTAAGCATCAGGAAAGACTTCACTAGGCAAAGAATTCCACAACTTTGCCGTTCTATTGACGAATGATGATTGGTATAGCGATGTTCGACAGGTCTCGAGCCTGACAGTGTAGGAGTGACCAGCCTGAGCTCGTCTGGTTTGTCTACCAGGAATCGCGAGTGGTGGCATAATAGATGATATTTCCGTTGAGCACCGACCATGAAAGTACCTATAAAAAAGGCAAAGATCGCCGACCTTTCTACGATGATCTAGAGGGGTCAATGATTTGGTGAGTGTTGTATCATCGACTAGGCGAATAGCTCTCTTCAGATTTCCATCACATGATGATAGCATGAAAAGGCATGTTCAGCAAAAAAAAAGTGTGGATATTACATAATCATTGTGGAAAGTGACATATTTCGGCGAGTCCGGAAATGGAGCGAATGCATAAAATGCAGTTTCCAACGAGTTACGTACTCTATTTTCTCTACGATCATGAATGTTCGGATCATTTTTATTCCGAATTCCACCCACTGTACATTGGCATTCATTGATTTTTCACGATATACGCCTACTGGAATTATCAAGAAGTGATTGAAAGTTTCGTTCATCGTCCCTTTGATAATTTGAGAGACAATACCTATGAGATGTGTGCGCCAATGAATTGTTATAAGTTCCGCAATCTCATTTCTGCTATTATAGTGTGTTGAACTGAGACAACGTCAACTCTGTCATTTGTCATCGTCACCAATGGTAGCAGTTCCTGAGTATTTTTTTGAATTTCGAAAGTGGAATCATACGAGGTGATAGTGAAATAACCAGACACATCTCGAAGAAGGAAGGTAGAGAAATCATTCATTTTCCTAAAGGTTATGATACAAAATCAATCTAAAATACTGGGTGGCCCAATGGAAACAAAACGAGGCCGATTTGACATAGTTATCGTTCTCAGAAAATAAAAACGCTGGAACTGGTCGATTTTCATTTCGAAGGGGAAATATTTTGCGCATGTTTTCAACTTTTTCACTTCAAACCCCTCGGAGGGGTGAGCTCCAACCCTCGAATCTCAAATGGGATAAGGGGTCAAGTGATACATCATTTTGAAAGTAATCGAAATCTCTCACCAACGCTTCCTTGTTCTTGGAATTCAAAGCAGTAGTTCTCGAGAAAACACGTTCATGAAAATATTCGGCTAGTGATGGAAAGTAACGCTTCTTTCCCTTCTATCACTATCTCTCATTTTGAAGTCAGAACGATGTTCATCAGAGGAGTGTTTCATGTGTATTTTTCAAATTCTGTTCTATCCAACATTATATAAAGAATCATTCATTCAAATGTCAGTTCCTTGATCTCTCAGTAAAATGCATACCTTGTTTCGTTTTCATTGGGCCACCCTCTATAATTACCATATGCGAAGATATCAACAGAAAAATTTCTAGGTAAATAATCGGTACATTCATCAATCAGGCAAGCGTGCATTTCTCAATTATTTCCACACTAGTACGTTCCACTTTCGACTCTCCTGTTGCCATAGTAAAATCAACTACCTTCTAAATAACAACAATGTTGAAAGCGCTGTTTTATGGATAGTTGTGGGAAAAAATCATGTCATCATTCTATGTATAGTAGTCACTAAACTAGCTTCCTTGCACGCGCTTCTTGTGAATTTAAATTTTTCGATATCGTCGAATAAAGAAACTATGGGCTGCTCCATATCACCTCATTCACCTAATATGTGGAAGCGTGTGAAGTACTAGAGGTTTGCTACTCAAACATGCTCACGTCTGTTCGAAGCAATATGCACCAATTATTGTCGATCCTCTATTCATTTATATTATTTTCCTTGTTGGAGCATTTCTCATAAAAAGAAAGACAATGAGTGGTGATCCACAAATTATACAAAATTGTGGAAAATCTTAGATTTTCTGTCGATAATGATATAGAGAAAGAGTATGAAGATTTCGTAGCAGTATGAACTCGAACTCCAACTAATATATCTGTCAATGGAATTGAGAATGATTGCGTAGATATCTCACTTGCAAAAACAACCCTCATGCATTCAATTCCAACCTGTCAACAGTTCCGCGAAAGACCATTTATATAAAATAGGATCTCAGTGAAGAATTACACCAAACTTTATTAACGCCCGTTACCAAGTTTTTCCATGGACCGGTATCAACTTTTCAAATAAATCATTCATAAAGTGAAATGTTAATGCGTAGCCGCCTTGCTCGTCTTTGAGCACGTTATTAGACTGCGTCAAAATTCATCAGCAACCCTTGGCATACAGAGTGATTTAAATCAAGATGTCAGAAGCGATCAACCCAACACAGCTCACTGCAGTGTTTCTACATTCACCAATCACGAACTATGTGGATAATATATGCAATTGAATGGTTGAAAACAATCATCCAAGCTGTTACTTACCACTTCATTCACCAATCATGAACTATGTAGATAATATAGGCAATTGAATGGTTGAAAACAATCATCCAAGTTGTTACTTACCACTTCATTCAAGCGATTGTTTCAATTCTTTTTCAGTTGATAATGACGATAGTTTCAAAATTAAGCGAGTAGTGCTTTGAGTGGGGGAGGTTTGACAATATTTTGTGAAAAAGGTCTGCAGTACATTATTTTTCTCATCTTGAACAAGTAACAGGCTAGATGAGTAACACCCTACGTGTTTTACTGATCCATTGACATGCGTCATGTTGACCAACTTTAGAACGAGATTGACACAATGTGTAACATCATGTTTTGTTTTCCATATTGATGTGATCAGTCAAGGATTGAAATATATTTCGAAAAAGGACATGTTGATAGACTAGGAGATTATTTATTGAGCATTGTATAGTTTTCGTTGTTCGGAGATTTTTGCATTTATTTTACATACAGTGTGGAACAGCCAAATGGAATGAATTCGACAACAGATAAATGAGGGTGTGTTGAGAAAAACGCTTGGACACGTCGATTTGTATTTTTGAATACGCATTTTTTCAGAAAAATTGAATTATGTAGATTGTGTCATGTGACAGTGGCCAATACCAACTTTTTTATTTCAAATGGAACACTCTGTATTTCATTCTATTTTTAAATTCTCACTGAAGATCTGATTCCATCGATACAACAGACTTGAGGTCTAGCGGAAATGATTACAGAGATATAAGGTGTGAAAAATCCACTTTGAGATTTTTTGTTTCGGAAATATTTATTATTGGTCAAAACGGCTTACATGTCCCTGTCTCAACTTTTGATTTACTACCAACTGTCATTTTATTGAAACAAATATAGGGTGGTTCAGAATTCGACCAATAAAGCATAGTTTCGACACAAAAAATTCATTACGTTGAAAAATCTCGATTTTTCACACCCTATATCTCTGTAATCATTTCCGCTAGACCCCAAGTGTGATTTATCGATGAAATCAGCTCTTCATTGAGAATTTGAAAATGTAATGAAATAAAGGGGGTTCCATTTGGAATAAGAAAGTTGGTATTGGCCACTGTCACATGACACACTCTATATAATTCAATGTTTTGAAAAAAATGCGTATTCAAAAATACAAATCGACGTGTCCAAGCGTTTTTCCCAACACACTCTCATTTATTTGTTGTCGAATTCATTCCATTCGGCTGTTCCACACTGTATATTTCGACAGTGTCTATGAAGGAATTCGTACTGTTCTCCAATGTTGTGCTGTGTCGCGAACTGTGAAACTCAAAAATAATCTTTGCTAATTCCATGTAAGAAATCAAAAAAGAAGTTTCAACTTCAATATTTCAGAAGTCGCAAGTCTAATATAATTTCGTTCCTCCCTACATTCAATGCATGAGATGTTTCTTTACTTATCTCATCTTTGATTCAATATTATGTCATTTCCTCTTGGTGCTGTCAAACTAGTGGATATCCATATTAGATGAGCATCATTCGTGTAAAGAACTGAGTTATTTCTCTCATGAATTCCAAGTCGTTCTGATATAATCCGGACAGCTTTCTCAGCAGCATGAATATTTTCATTGAGTCACATTTTCCCCATCAAATCACCCGATGAAAAATGTTGGAGTGAATGAAAGCCTGATGGGTCTCCAAGATTATGATTCGTTTCCTTCAGAAATGAGTCACGACTTGATTGCTGAACCAGAATTCGGCATTGCCTTCAGCGCCCTACAATTTATTCTCCATGGGATATGATAAGGCAGCATCATCATCGTGATAACCGGATGAAAATAATAATAATAATGATAATAATAACAGCGTTTATTGTCCAACAGTTTCCCATTTACAGAGCGATTTTACAAATCACAATACAAGATTCTAATTATGAATGAAATGTCACTCACAAACCTCATGTGAATACTAAGATGAAGAATACTAAGATGAAGAATATAAAGAAGAATAGAAGTGAAAAAGAAGGGAACAAAATTGAAAGAAGATTCAGAGATGCGCACGAGATTTATTCTTGAGAAAGAAGTCACAGACACTGGAAAGTTTGTTTGCATTACTGCACATAAAATTTATTGGTGCCTTGAAAATTAGGTTTGTTTGGTCTCTTTTGCATAAGGAAGTAGTGTTGTGTCTAGTTGTTATTCTTGGAACAAAAATGCAAGTATAAAACAGAAGCCTGATTTCTTCATGTTTCCAATGATACAAAGTCTAATCTATGCAGCAAATCCTGATAATCACAGCCTCTTGGAGGATAGATTCCGTTGATTCTGAAGCTTAGGAATTTTAAGAATTCCTTTTGGACCATAGTGTGTAGAAGGGTGAAATGGGCTATATGTCAGGCATCTTGAGCTTTTCGATATCATTATTTATATGTTCATTCCGAACCAATCTCTGTTCAAGGAAACCTTCAGAAAACTGTCAGAATTCTAATCTGCTTCACTTTCCAGGTCTACTGAAGATGGCAATTCAGTTGCCGAAATACGTATTCAGGATTTCCTGAATATCATTGTGGTATTTGGGTATCTAATTATTTCATTTTGTATTTCAGTACCAACACCTCCTAGACGGTAAAGAAACGTACTAGATCTACCACAACAGCTCTAGTAATGGCAACGTTGACTATAATATTTTCTCTTTATATATTCCACTAGTTCCGTTGCATTTTCAATAATCCCAAAGCATGCGTTGCCGAATTTCAAACTCAATATTGACAATCAAAAAGATCTACAAAAAGATTCTACATCTTCATATCATCATCATATATAATCCTACATGATAATATATAATTTTTTTGTTGGTATATACACTGTGTTCAAGATCAGGAGGCTAGTCTCGGAAACTACGAGAGGCCCAAATTTGATTGAATGCAAGACAAGATGCGCACATCAAGGACCAACAAAAAACTATATTTCTCGATATCGTCCATTTTTTTCTGGCGTCGATGATGATTGAGTTGAAAGCAAACTGAAACACCTCCACAGGAATTTTCGATATTGATTGATTCAGCATCATCGATCGTCTGATCCAAAGTTTCGTCTTCGAGCAACCATCATCAACTTGATTCATTTCAAATACGGACCTGATGTCTTGATATGGGATTCCAACATTCACCTCATTGTTGGATACTTCTTTCAATCAGAGAAAATCGTTTAGGTAATATTATATGAGTCGACGCACTTTCGCGAAAGTCTAACGAGACAGAGAGGGTTCACGTAACTCAATTCACGAGGATAGTTTAGATATGAATACGAAAACGAATTTCATCACCAGAGCCGCCATAAACTGTGCAGACAAATTTAATTTGGAGGGTCATAAAGTTTGGTCTTTTAGGTACATTTGTTACAAAGAGGACTCTTGTCGAATGAGGATCCTTCATTCAGTCAAGGGTCAAGAGTCAAAGGGTCATTTTGTGGAAGAAACTTCTCAAAATCTCTTCGTTAGAACTGAACTCATCATAGTATATTGTTGGAAATAATATCCAATGTTGGAATACTGAATCATGAGGGTTATAAGATGGGACATGAATGATATAGTATGAATATGGAATATTAATGAATACTTGATGCATATTCAATAATTGATGATGATTCTATAACGAATACATGATGAAGTGCCATGGTATACAACGAGTGGAATGAAATGAATAAAATATATAGTGTAAATGTACGTAATCAATAAATGAATATCGTTGGATCAATTCAAAATTGAAATCTGATTTCGAATAATGATTAGGGCGCACGTTTCATATCATCGGAAAGATGAAAATTAAATTATTAAATGAAGTCAATGTGAATTCATCACACTATTAAAAAGCTCGTAGAAGGTAGTCAGAGCTACTTCAATACCAACTCTATACTCGATCTGTAAGTAGCGAATATCTGTTTATAGCAAAGTTTGATGATATGGTATCAATGTGTCATATAAGTTATGAATCCAAGGTGGAACCAAGAAATTCAATCAATTTGTAGTAATACCATTGGACCAATAAACACCTTTGATAAACAATTGAGTTCTGGTACATTGACAATGATGAAGTATAGTTTTCGAAAGAATACAATCGAATAGGTAGTGATACCGATTGTTTGATCAAGAGATCCGACTCTGAGGTCATGAGAGGTCAGTGGGAAAACGCTATGTAAATATCGTCTGAGTTATTGAATTAGCTGTGTTATCGAAGGTTCATGAAGATTTTCATGACTCCAGATTCTATTATGAGAAATGACGTCTGACTTAGTTCATACATTGTTCTCTTCATGACGACCACTACAGTGAAAAATGTATGTTGGTATGACGTTCCAGTTGACTGATAGTGAAAAGTTCGTTGTTTTCTAGGAAGATTAAAATATTTGTGGAATCACATCGAATGACGTTCATGAATAAATTCCCCACGAGATCAAAATCCACGTCGACTGCCTCACAAGGCGAATTCGCATGTCTGTACCATATCCAATTCTTATGGAAATACCCAATTTATTTCATAGCCAGCGGCCTTCATGATGTTGGTACTTGTTTCATTTACATAAAGTTTATTTTCAAACAAAAATGAAGGCGAAAGTTCAGTCCATGTCCGACCGATAACCGATTTCTTTGGCTACAAAGAGTTCAATCAAAATACCATACAAGCTTATTTGATTATTCATTATGCATGAAGCATATTGAGGACAATTTTTTGAACTGTACGTGGACTTTTTGCAGCATGAGCTCGAAGGTTCTTGGATCAGGCTGTTGAAGTTTTGTGATCCCTAGATGAAGAGAGATATTTGCGATACACTCGAATGACAGATATCTTGCTAACATGGAAATTATCCCATGATCTGACCTGGTATGAGGTCATATCATCAGGAAAGATTGAATGGTGTGCAAAAAATTTCAAATAGTTTCAAGTACGCGCCTGAAGAAAGACGAGAGGCAACCATAAGCTGACTTTTGGCAAAATTGTACTTCTCTTCGTTGGACATTCCAACCAATCGATAGCCCTTTCTTTTTCTTACGTTCGTTTCGAAGCTCCCTAAAGGGTGCATCCAGTAGAGAATGTAAATAATAACATATCTTTTTCCAGAAGTTTTGTCATGTTGATAACGATTCATACATCCCGTTTGAAATCATTCTTTGATGAATTTCCACATACTTTCGTCTTCCTACTTAATCCGTCTTGAGAATATCCCAATTCAGGACGAAATAATGTCGTTATCCTACTAGCAATGATGATGGAATATATAAAAACATATCAGTTCAAACATATCCAATCATAAACTTCAAACTCGGAAAAACACCATCAAAAAATCCCACAAATGCAAAAATCTATCGGCCCCAATAATGTATAACTCCATACCTCTCCATATACCAAAAATCGAAAATTTGAGATTATATAAAAAACAGTTGAAGATCTTCATTCACAACCAACCCAGGAAAAAATTGCCGACCTGATAGTGTGATTTTTATTTTCAAAACTTCATATTACTGAATTCTGGTAACATTCTGAAGAGTCTTGTTTAGTCTAGTTGTATTTATGCATACATGTCTATACTCTTTGATTTAAATTAACTGTTTTTATTCATCTGATTTTACTTGAATTTTAAATCCTTAGTTCATATACAGGGTGAGTCGAAAATGTGTACCGAGCTTTCTGGGGGTGATAGAACATTGAAAAATAAGTGTAGTTTGATGATTAAACTCATGGCCCAAAATGCATATTAAGGGAGATATATCCTTCCAAAGTTGATAAAATTAAAATAATTTCTCCGCATAACTTCTGAACGATGAAAGCCACCTGATTGAAATTTCGTGCATGAATGTATGTTGTCAAAATACATTTTTTCGTCACACTTCCACATTTCTGATATTGTTATAAAGGGTGTTTTCAGAGGGTGAGTCATGATTTCTTGTAGAAAACTTTTTTCCCTGTATTATTTTCGGTGAAAAAACAGGAGCATTTGATGGAGCGAAGAAAATTACATGGAAAAGGTACTCTTATTCAAATACAAAAAATTGAGTCGTTCGTGAGATATTTGAGTTTTTGTAGTTACGTGATATCAGCAGATTGATTTTATTCATCGCGAGATTCATCGGTATAACGATATTTCAGCAGCATTTGCATTTCCGAAGCACTCGCCAAGCATTAGAAGCATATCAGTTTGTTCAGAGAACGAATAACCTGCCGTATTTCTTAAAATCTCAGTTGATAATCGCAGTGATAAATGACACAGAAAAACCACACGAACAAATCGACAGCAACAATGTTGACTCGAATGTTGATGACATGAACGTCAAAATTGAGAACAAAATTATTCATCATGGCCTGCTAAAATATCGTTATACCGATGAATCTCGCGATGAATAAAATCAATCTGCTGATATCATGTAACTACAAAAACTCAAATATCTCACGAACGGCTCAATTTTTTGTATTTGAATAGGAGTACCTTTTTCATGTAATTTTCTTTTCTCCATCGAATGATCCTGTTTTCCCACCGAAAATAATACAAGGAGAAAAGTTTTCTACAAAAAATCATGACCCACCCGCTGAAAACACCCTTTATAACAATATCAGGAATGTGGAAGTATGACGAAAAAATGTATTTTGACAACATACATTCATGCACAAAATTTCAATCGGGTGGCTTCCATCGTTCAGAAGTTATGCGGAGAAATTATTTTAATTTTATCAACTTTGGAAGGATAAATCTCCCTTAATATGCATTTTGGGCCATGAGTTCAATCATCAAACTACACTTATTTTTCAATGTTCTATCACCCGCAGAAAGCTCGGTACACATTTTTGACTCACCCTGTATATTATTATTAGTATAGGTTATTGTTTTATATTTCTAATTTGATATTTTCAATGTATATTCCGAAACAAGTGTGTTACACACTCATCAATTCGTTTGATATCTATTCATCATTGTTCATGTACCTATCTTTTATTTGATTCGAATAAATATCTATTATTATTCTTATTATTATTATTATATCGCCAATTGGGTGCATGTTCGCCGATTGAAAGTATTTTTCCAATTATTGTGGACGATCGAAATCATTCGATTCGTTTTGCGGCGGTTGCACCTGATTCGGTAACCCCCATAAATTTCATCAGTTACCGAAAGTGGCAGTTGATCGCGATATTTCAAAGTTCGAATCCTGAACAACACCGTGGCCGTATCGAATTATGCCAGATCCCCTGGTCGCTGGTACGTACTTTGTGACATGTTCACGCTGTGTGGGTCTAGTTCACGCTCTGGTGGCGCACAACACTAGTATGTCACAATGGGAAATAACGCGTTCAGTGCTGGATGACATTCATTTAGCTAATTGAACCCCTATCAGTGCCGAGTATTCGTCGAACTTATATAACAGCGACTTGCTTTCAGCGATTGCTGGAAAACAACCTCTAATTATTAGACACGGTTGGTCCTACAAGTCCTACAAGCTGTTGAAATGAATGATCCAACTTTGAGAACACCTTGTATATCGAATGAGCAGTTTGAATTATCACGTTCTTTATTTCAAAATTATTCAAAATTATTTCAAGAGTATGGAACCAAGTAAATATCTTTGAAACGACTAACGACTTTTTAAATAGTCTTACAAGTTCTATAAGCTGTTGAAATGAAAGATCCAACATTAAGAACACCTTGTTTATCAAACGAGCAGTTTGAATTATCACGTTCTCTATTTCAAAATTATCATGAATATACAGGGTTGGGATAGAGTATGGAACCAAGTGGATATCTTTCAAACGACTCTGAAAATAGTCCTACAAGCTGTTGAAATGAAAGATCCAACTTTAAGAACACTTTGTATATGAAATGAGCAGTTTGAATTATCACGTTCTCTATTTCAGAATTATCATAATTTTTTTCGATTCCCAATATACCTTCAGTGAATAATGTCGAGTGTTCCTTTTAATGATTGAATATACAGTGTTGGGATAAAGTATGGAACCAAGTGAATATCTTTCGAACGAAAAAAAAATTATATCTATGAAAATTTGCAGGTATTATACTTCCGGTTTAACCGGAAATGCCATCAATTTCTTGAATTCAAATGGGACACCCTATATATTTCCACAGATTTTGTTATTTTGAATTCATACATAGTTTTAGTTGAGTTTTTTGTATCAAAGTATATAACTATTCATATAAACTAATTGATGTTATTTGTATGCATAGTAATAAATAAACGAGTACTCTTTCATTCTCCAAGTGTCGAATTCTGATTGACGGAAATAAATTCTACAATCACCATAACCGATCATCATTAAAATCTCAATACGCTCTTCTGCACTCAATTGAACCATTTTAAAATGTACAATTTATGAATTGTACGTTCATTGATATTCAAATGATCCCTATAACCAATCAATACCTATCTAACCACAGTCTCCAAATAGTAACTCCAATAATTCTGAATATGAAGCTTAAAATCAGTTTTCAAAATACCCAATAAACTACGTTGTTAAATGATATCTATGAGACGTTTTCACACACGCCGTCGTATTGTCATAAAAATTTCTCCATTTCTACTATAAGACTGAAATGTTGAACATGCAACTGAGTGTTGAAGTCACCAAAAAATCTGACTAGATTCCAACATTTTATCTCTCATATTTCGAACGGAAACCTTCTGAACTATGAACATCGCAAAGTTCCACTGATGAATTTTTGATTGGATGAAATTAATTGACAATCACCCTGTGAACCTCACTGGAGTTTATGATTTTTTTTTCAGGTCACGGTGTCTCACCTGGTCCATCCAGTCCTAATTGAAGCAGCATCCAAATCGATGCGAGAGATATTATGCTCATGTTTCTAGCCGCTTTCGTGTAGGAGAGCTGAATGAAGCAGAACTGATTATTAATGACTTCTCTGAAGTTGAAGTTGGAGTTCGGCTCCGGTAAAACTCTCATGTATTATAATTCCAAGATGTTCCATGAATAATGCAAAGGAAATAGCAGATCGAAGCGGAGTATGTTCAATTCCCTAATTTCTTCTTTCAATTATAAATGGATTATCTCGTTCCAGATATTTGAGATTCTTAATATAGCAAGTCTCTCATCTAGCTCCAGACAGTGGATGAGAAAAGCAAATATACCACATCAAACAAAGGATATTCGTGAATTATTGTAGAACCGATGTATAGGGTTAGCAATTCTCTGTTGTTTTATCTTAGAGCTTCGCAGATAGCAGAATAATCACGTGGAAACATGGATTGTTCTACCATAAAGTCGCGTTGGGGGTTTTAACCCTTGCGAATTCACCCTCATCACATTAAGTGTTGGTACTCCTGAGTTACTTTGAGCTAGGTTTGCGAGTAAGGCTCAACTACGAATGGAATATTGGCATTGGGAATCCGAAGGAAGAAAAGGAAGAGAAAAAAAAAAGACTGAACCAAATTCGAGCAACTAAACGAAAGTTCAGAGAGGAAATAACCTGAAGGAAGCGTGAGAGAAACATCAGAGTCTTCTCCATAACTCGGTGACTCAATAAGAGGAGAATAGTAGAGAGAGGTTCCGAATTGAAATCTTCAGCCTTATAAAAAGTTGATGAATAGGTAGAAGATTCTGAGAGTATACCCTTGCCTTGTGATGGTGAAGTTGAAATCATATTGGCCTATGCTCAGGATGTGCCCTCAAGAGCGCTTACTCAATATTTCTCTTTAGTAAACACTGAGTGATAGGGCCATTACCAACAATGTGAGGAAATATAGGTGAGGCTGGAAACTCGCCAGAAATCCTGTCTGTAAGATATTCGAGGAGGTGGCATATCTGGAAGTAGTGGACGTTTCGGGAACGGATCTGCTCCGTTTTCCAATACAACGAATAAACAACGTATCTCTTCGTTGAGTTTAAATATTCGTCTCTGACTATATCGACATATTTATTATAATCTTCATCTTCTTTTTCAGAAACAAGGAGAGGGATTCCCACAAAAACTATAAGAATAAATATCAATAGATATAGGATCAGCTACTATAAATGTCCCCCTCTGACTTGATTTTTTTCAACGAGAATCCGAATATGTTCAAGAAGCTTCTGAAATTTTCGGAAAATAGAGGAAAAATTGAGTCAAGCACAAATACTTCCAACTTTGGAAATTCCAAAATAATTTCGATTTGAATATCATCGATTTCTTTCATCTTTGATACCTTTGAATGATAGGTTCGAACTATGAGAAATGATAAATGGTCATTGAGGTATCTCCATTTCTGCAATCTCTCAGAGATCCTGGAGATGAGATGATACCAACATTAAATATTGCTCATCAAGAAGAATTCCTGAAAAGGATGCAAAAAGTGCTCTCATTTCAAGTATCATTCCAACTCTTATTGTCTCGTGGGAAGTTGATGGCTCTGCTGGAAAAGTGATGAGAAGTTCCGGAGTCCGGATGATTTCCAAATATATCTCTGGTTCCGAACACAAGGACAAAGGCAAATTTTGACTTAGTCACATAGTATATTACCTATTCAATATTTCAGTCCAATCGAACGAATCGTTTTCACTTCCGCAGTCCTTTGTTGCAGGTTCTCCGTAAACAAAAGCGGATATTTTCCTGCAGTTCATTCTGGGAAATGTGCGCAAAAGGTCCAGGAAAGAGGGATTGGCTACAGTGTTATTTATTCAGTACTTGGGATTGAAAATAAGCCTTGGGGAATAACGCGGTCGATTCAACTATAAGTGGACAGAGGGCTTGTCAACGTTTGTGCTCTAGAAATGGAAAGAAAAATATTGTTGCGAATCCCCTTGAATATTACTGAGATTCCTAGAGATTTTCCGAGATTGAGAACTTTTCCTTCTATATGAAGTTACTTTTGACTTCGTTCAAAGCCTGTAACAAAGTGAACCGGAATTTTCGAGAAAGGTTTTTCTATCGAATTCTTGGCATATCAGTTATTCTTTCGGTTATTATTGAACGGAACAATAAAAGTTTCGCCAATAAATAGGAGGCACTTGATTAGTGGTGCATTATCAACAGTTGTTGTTGCAAACTTCGAATTTTCAGAATACTTGGGTTGAGATCGATGACGTTTTAACTCGTTCTGATTATCTTTTCAAAAACGAAACTCGCTATATTGATCTCACAAAAAAATGTGTTATCTGAGAGAAATACTAAATGAACTAAATAGCAGTTTGGTCGGGTGTAGCATACATTTTTTTGGTAATGATTGAATTTTCAATGGAATCATACAGGTGAATCCTCCCATACTCCCACGTACTTGTCTAATTTGCAATATATTTGTGAAATATTACGTCAACAGTAGTGTTGTATTAGCGTGATTACGTCATCGATGATTCTTTTCAGATATCGTTCAATAGAGGATTGAAGTATTTCATGTTTAGTGTAGTGTAGTGTAGTGTAGTGTAGTGTAGTGTAGTGTAGTGTAGTGTAGTTTAGTGTAGTGTAGTGTAGTGTAGTGTAGTGTAGTGTAGTGTAGTGTAGTGTAGTGTAGTGAAGTGTAGTGTAGTGTAGTGTAGTGTAGTGTAGAGTAGTGCAGTGTAGAGAAGTGTAGTGTAGTGTAGTGTAGTGTAGTGTAGTGTAGTGTAGTGTAGTGTAGTGTAGTGTAGTGTAGTGTAGTGTAGTGTAGTGTAGTGTAGTGTAGTGTAGTGTAGTGTAGTGTAGTGTAGTGTAGTGTAGTGTAGTGTAGTGTAGTGTAGTGTAGTGTAGTGTAGTGTAGTGTAGTGTAGTGTAGTGTAGTGTAGTGTAGTGTAGTGTAGTGTAGTGTAGTGTAGTGTAGTGTAGTGTAGTGTAGTGTAGTCGATTGGGAACTATTCTCTTGAGAATCATTTTCTATCAGTTTTTTGATGTTCTCATCGAGAAATGTCCCTGAAAATTGAATGAAAAAGAATTGAGCGGCAAGAAGAAGATATAAAACAAATATTGATATCATGAAATAATTGATTTTGAAGGAATGATTTTTGAAGAAAATGACCATCGCTGATGTGTAAATCACTGAACTTCTCACCCCAACACCCCACTCTCGAATTCTTAAAAGGAATGATTCACCTTGTTGTCATCAACTGATTGGATAGATAATTTCATTACGATTTCATCCTTCATGAACACTCACTCTTCCATTAAGGCACTAATTAAATGTTCAGTGATGCCAAAAAAATTTAGTTCTAGTTTCAGATTCAGAGGATTTTCGAGAGGGGTAGCAATTTTGATGAACACTAACGTGTTTTTTCTTTCATGTTTCCATAATTGTTCTTCTCGAAAAATCACACTATACAGGGTGAATCCGTATTGGATTGAACCCTGCTATCAGCGAATGAGATTATAAAGTATGAAAAATATGCTGAAAAAGTGTCTGGGCTCATGTTGAATAGAACTCAAAACCAGTGAAAATTCAAAAATCGATTTACAGAACGGATTTCGCTGTTTTCTGTTCAGAGGTTGACGAGGTTATGAGTACAAGGATATTGAGGATACCAATACAGTTTCATAGTCAATAGCCACTCTTCCTCCAAAGTGGAAATCATCAACATGTGCTTTGTCCACGAAGGTTATCATAAGGATGTCAGAAACGGTAAAATATAGTTCCGGATAAATGTGGATTCACTGAAGGTACATTGATTAAGGTATCTTGATATTACCTTTTATTTGATGCAGTATTTCTGTTTTGTTGAAGGATCTAGAGGAACGAGAAAGCTCAATCCAGCCAAGAAATGTGACCATAACGAAAATTTGATATGAATGAGCTGTACAATATGAAGAGTAACACCTTGGAGCGATAAATCATTTCCTTTGTGTGAAAGTCTGCTAATCATCAATCAAGCTTCTTAAAATTTTAATGGAGAGTAATAAGTCAACGTCTATCAATTTGTATAGTGATTCATGTACCTACTCGAGTTATGAGCGATGTTGATATGAAACTCATATGATGACTGTGAAAAACAAAGCAACTATTGAGCATTTATACACACGAATGCGCCGACATATCATACATGATGTACGGAGATATATACAATATATACTCGAACATGTTTCACCATTCATAATAGCAGTATAAACAGTGTTTCGATCCTTCCGAACACAACAGAATCGAGACCACCCACGATTTATCTCTGATGGAGGAGAAATCATTACATCATGGAAATACATTTGGGAAAATATCGAAGGAATCGATACCAAACAAAGCCATACGCGGAAGAACTGGAGCGCCAACAGGAATGTAACAGAATTCTGATGTGGTATTTATTTTCAGCTTCAAAAATTATCGAAACCTAAATACTGTCTGTAAGTTTTTCTAGCATTCGTTTTCCAGTGTTTTGTGGGATTTCCTCTCTCCGTTTCTAAGAATAGAGAAGAAGTTATTGAAAATTATTTCAATATATTTGTAGTAAGGACAGATTTTGTGATCTGCCCCAAAATGTCACTGCTCTTGAAATTAAACCCTAACATACCTAATAGAGAAATTTTCTATTTGTCAGTGACACCTTGTTTCTGAAAAATTTGAAAATACAATTATATTTAATAAGAATAAAACCTCTACTTATCTTGGTGGACGTTTTTGACACTTTTCAGTGTCAAAACATATTGAAAAATTATTTTAATTGTGTTGAGAACGGGAGCAGATTCGTTCCCGAAACGGCCACCAAGATATGTAGAGGTTTTATTCTTATTAAATATATTTGTATTTCCGAATTTTTCAAAAACAAGGTGTCACTGACAAATAGAGAATTCCTCTTTTAGCTATCCGAAGGTATTATTTCAAGCGCAGTGATATTTTGGAGCAGATCACGAAATCTCTCCTTACTACAAATATATTGAAATAATTTCCAATAACTTCTACTCTATTTTTAGAAACGAGGAGAGAAAATCCCACAACAACCTGGAAAATATTGAAACCTAGTTTGAGAGAAGTTTGAGGGCAATCCGATACTTCATTTGGCCAAATGAAATACCGCCTTTCCGATGATTTCGTTTGTTGTTTAAAAAAATGAAAGACCGAACTTTTCGATTTTGAGAGTTGATCCCCCTACCACTACCTTGAGACTGGCTTCACATAATTTTCGAACCAAATGATGGATGAAGCATCTAAAATAAGTGGGTATGCCACGTTTCAGAATTTTCAATCTGTTATTATGGTCGGCGATCTCTGCCTTTTTTATAGATACTCTCACGGTCAGTGCTCAACGGAAATATCATCTATCATGCAACCACGCGCGATTCCTAGTAGACAAACCAGACGAGTTCAGCTTACAACCTCCAAACTTCCAAGAGAAATTTCAACACCTTCCTTTTTTCCCGAAATTCCACCGCTGACTAACACGATGTTCCTCGAACATCATAGGTTTCCCTTTCGTGTTGTCCATCCACAGATGAAAAAAAAACCACATCCACATCGAATTTCGAACCACCTTGTACATACGTAACGAATCAAAATGCTCTGATGCATAACAACAAACCCCTATGGGTATAAACTTTTCATTTTTTCGATCGACAGAATTATTAATTATTTCCCGGACACTAGGACCATATGAGTATTTCGTAAATAGAAAAGCTCGTGTGGCAAGTAATACTTCCTCGAACGCTTTCCTCGGTACCAACTAATGAAGTTTGACGAATGCTTTCCGGGGTTGCCGCGGAACGGACGGCAAAAGAAATGATGCAAGCGGCATTCATAGTCCCGAACTCAGAAGCATGTTTTAAATGCAAATGTTGTAATGACATGCTTCGTTAAAATCGTAAAACAGCGCAGCGTCGGCGAACGTCTGTTCAGCTAAGAATCTCATCTTTTGTTAGATACTTTTTCGATTGTGCGAAAACGAAAACGATGAACTGAAAATTTCACGACCTGTGAATAATACAGGTCTAGGTTGCGAAATGACAAGGAATATGGAAGGGGAAGGGGCATAGCAAAGTGGGAGAGAATGTCTGTGATGTTTCGCTATGATATTGGCACAAACGCGGCATGAATATACAGGACGTTACCCACGTTTGAGCTCTATTGATAATGAAGAAAAACAACTGTTCTCCAAACACAACGAATATGCATAATTTTTTTTTTATCTGTGGACAACACGACAGGGAAACCTATGATGTTCGAGGAACATCGTGTTAGCCAGCGGTGGACTTTCGAGAGAGTAGGAAGGTGTTGGAATTTTTCTTGAAAGTTTGGAGGTTGTGAGCATCAGGAAAGACTTCACTAGACAAAGAATTCCACAACTTTTCTGTTCTATTGATGAATAATGCTTGGTATAGCGATGTTCGACAGGTCTCGAGCCTGACAGTGTAGGGGTGACCAGCTTGAGCTCGTCTGGTTTGTCTACTAGGAATCGCGCGTGGTGGCATAATAGATGATATCTCTGTTGAGCACCGACCATGAAAGTACCTATAAAAAAGGCATAGATCGCCGACCTTTCTACGATGATCTAGAGAGGTCAATGATTTAGTGAGTGTTATATCATCGACTAGGCGAATAGCTAGCTCTCTTCTGAATTGAATCTAAGAGCTTCAGCGTATGTTTGGGGGCTGAGCTCCAAACATGTGAACAGTACTCCAGGACAGGTCGAATTTGTGCTTTGTAGATCATAAGCAGCTGCTGGGATGTGAAGTACTTCTTCGCACGGAATAGAAAACCAAGTTTCTGTGAAGCAATTTTCGCAATGGGCCTCACATGATCGTCCCATGAGAGAACGCTGTTGGTGGTGACACCCAGCATGGATATTGACGACCTCATAGGAACAGTGGTACCCGACATCATCAAATGGCATTGGGCATTGTGTGATCTGCCTTCTTGGTGAACATACAAGCTTGAGTTTTAGTTGCATTGAATTGTACTAGATTCTCAGATCCCCATTTCAGAATTCTTGTCAGATCCTCATTTGAAGCATCGACCTGTCTTCGCCTTGCACCTCTGGCCTCATTGGATGATATAGGGGCTCTAGAGGAAAAGGCGAAATGAAGTGTACTATCATCCGCAAAGCTATGAACTGGGCTGGAGGTCACATTCAACAAATCATTGATGTGGAGCAAGAACAAAGTTGGTGCCAACAGAAGCTCTATGTACGAAAGAATGGATGGGTATGGGCATTTTCCAACTCCAAGAATTCGTTCACAGAAATCACTTATTCTCACATGATTCCTGTTCTGAATCGAATTGATACTTGACTTCATATCGATTTTACTTCAACCGGCTTTCTCGTACTATAGATATTGATGAATTGAATATGAGACCGTGAGGGAAGCTCGGTAACCCCAACCGATGTGTCAATGTAATGCATTTGACCTCAACAAATTGAACTCATGATGATTCGATGGTTTCCAAAGTCCCTAGAGCTCATCGACTTGATCATTTTTTGGGAGAAATCTGAGTATTATGTAATAACACGACTCAAATCTGAGTATCAGAAGCATGATGATGTTCTTACTCCACATCAACGATCTTTCGAAAGTAACCCTCCTGCCCGACCATAGCTCAGTAGATGATGACACACTGTATACTGCCCTCTCTTCTGAGGCCATTATATCATCATTGAGGCCAGAGATGCGAAATGGAAGTAGACACTGGTCGACACTAGGTATGGACTATGATCTGGCTAGAATTTTGAAATTATGATCTGAGAATCTAGTAGAGTTCGATGCAACAAAAACTCAATCTTGTATGTTCACCAAGAAGGCTGATCACACAATGCCCAATTTGATGATGTCGGGTACCACTGTTCCTATTGAGGCGTTAATATCTATGATCGGTATCACCACTAACAACATCACAAGAAAAAGCCACCACTTTCGCCAAAATGTTTGCAGACGATTCTACTTCCACGTGGCCAGGAAGTTCCCAAAATCGCTACCATCGATAACCATATGTCAGAAATAATTGTCTTCCGGCAACGCACAATCAGACACATTCTGCTCAGCTTCAACCAGTTCTTTGCAGGTTGTTAACCCTTCCATACAAACTCATGATATCCATCATGTGATGGATTGCTCGGTTGCGTTATCGGAAGATGTCGTGACTTCAATGATATTGAAGTCAAACTCATTTTTTCACAAGAATTCGTTATTTGAACTTGAATGATTTTGATTTCGTTTCAGTAGACCAGGAATGCTATAGCAAACGATAGTTTTCAAATTTCATTTCAGAGATGGAATTTGGAAATGAGTATAAGAAGAGCAAAAACCTCTAAGGGATGTTCGGTGCCAATACCAATTTGTTTTCGCTGATTTCCTGTATGGTACGCGATTTGTTGATATTTTGTTATACTCAATGTCTCAGTAAGGAAAGAAATCATGTAGTTCGTCCCGACTTCGTGCCAAAAACACGGAAGTTGGGCGTAAGTCTTGAAGCGAACAAAGTGAGTATCCAACTTTTCTCAACTCTGGTTCCATCTGAGTCTTCGAGGTTACGGATATCACTGGAAACTGATTCGAACATTTGGGTAGGGATATTTTTTTTCGCTCTACGGAAGCTCTATTGAAATAAACTATGAGAAATTATCTGTGGACTCATCGAATTCCAATTCTTGATGAAGCATTTCAGTCACATCAATAATATAAGGGATATGCCTCGAGATATATGTATTACAGTTGAAGCAAATTTGACAGTTTTTCTAAGTGGACATTTTTCATACCCATTTCATTCATGAGGTCAACGATACCAGGTTTGGTGGTCACATGAGACCACAAGGCTCAAGGCTCCAAACTGTCGAGAAAAATTAAAATACCTCTCTTCTATACGATGTTCCTCTCACATTACAGGATTTAGTCTCGTGTTGTCGAAAGATTCGACTACAAATATTATGTCTGTGATTATCAGATGATAATATGACAATTCCATTGGAAGGTACTATCAGTCGTTGTAAGGCATGTATAAATTAGGTAGAACTAATATTCTCACCTCGTTTTCATTCAATTAACTATCATTGATCCGCATTACAATCTGAGCTATTGACATTCACATCAGTCATTAAAACCCAAATGTACCATACTTAAATTTTCCGTCGATGATCTTTCAACACGACACGGTCATTTTCTACCCTTAACGACGAACTGATTACATTGGCTGTCCTTGTTCCACTTTCGTGAACCAACTTGTTCGACATGTTTTCTCATCCAGCTGAAATCACTCAACGCGGTCTTCATGAAGGTACATTGCCTATTTTTTGTACACCAAGACAGTCTTTTCTGTCGTTTGTAACCTCTGCTATACTATGTAAAGAAAATGACAATAAATGTGCATCGACACGAATCGATCAAAATCTGTTGCAATCATTCCCAGAAACGCATTCTCACGAAGGAAAAACTCTACCGATGTTGATCGAACGAATAAGTTTTCGATGAGGCAAAAAAAAACGAGATATTTTGCTCGTAATGAAAACTCAAAAATTAGAGATTCTCGTAGTGAAATGATTATTCTTCCAGACGATGCGGCAATAGCATATTCAAATCACAGTCCCATCGAATTTTGGAAAGTTTTAGAGGGACAATCATCAAACTACCGCAATGCCCCCCCAAGGATTACTTCGAGCGGCGTAGATTCGAACCCCACTACCAACATAATGGGATGGACTGCATTAAAAGGGTAGAAGAGTAATGCAATTTGCATGTTCAACTGAATGAATTAATCTACTGGCATTAGAAAAACACCACCGGTCTAGGGCTCGTTCCCTTCGGGCCCTAACTTGAAGAACATTCATTTGGAGTTAATACCCACAACGCCGCGAGTAAGGCGAAAGTTGATCGAGCGATTTTTTCGAAAGCCATCTTGGTCTGGTATTTTTCAGAATATTCGGCCGAAGCATCCATTTACAATTTTTCACATACTTTTCGTTCGCGCATACATTTTTTTTTCATAAAAAAATATCTACTATACTGTCTGAGTCCTCTTACAACTCATAATAATACAATAAAATCCATGAAAACCAATATAACTCTTGGAATGAAATTCGCTTATGGAGTGAAAAAGCATTGCTTGCGACAATAAAGTGCATACTCTAATCAGATTTTTTTTTTCAATCGGGGTCGGAGATCGCGGTTTATTCTTACCTTTTTAGACAGTACAGTTGGACATTCAGTTATACATAGATCTTATGTATAACTGTTTGAGTGTTTTCACAAATTTTTCTTATATTATAGTCAATATAATTATTGACTATCATAGTCATCCGAACGAGGGCTAATTTTGGTGAGTGCACACTACTTGTTATCTGATCTGAGAAAGGTCTTTGTATCGCCTACAGCCAATATTTCTATCTATTTATCTAATATCTCGCGATATTTTGTCTGCCTGTTCGCTCTTTTATGACAAAAAACCCTGATCATTTTGTCAATTCAGGTGATTTCCCAAAAGCATCTAGAGACAATTCTTGAGAATATTGAAGTAACTGGTCATTCCCAGTCAAATTGGACGAGATACTAAACCGAACAGAGTATCAAATATACAAGGTGTCCCAACGAAAACTTTCCACACGGATTTACTGGGAAATGACAAATTATTTTCGGAAACGCTGAAACACGTCCATTTTGATTTCTAGGGGGACACATGTCAGTGATGAATTTAGTCACGCAACTTCATCCCCCTGACAGGGGCGGCTACCCCATTGCGAATCATCATAGGGAACGTGGGTCGAGTGATACATCATCTGAGTGACATCTGAGTGGCGGAGTGGCAAAAACTTTGCTTTTGAGATGCCCCCATAAAAAATAATCCAACGGGTTGAGGTCCGGTGATCTAGCTGGCCACTCAATTGGTCCTCGTCGCCCTATCCAATGATTGGTATATCGTACATCCAGAAAGTTTCTAACCGCTACTGCATAGTGAGGTGGTGCTCCATCTTGTTGAAAATGGAGGTTGTCTGCCGAATAACCTTCATCGTTTTCGATAATATCCGTTATCATGGGATCGATAGCATTCCCAAGAAGAAGTGAATAAATTTTTTCATTCAAATTATCATCTATAAAAAGTGGTCCAATAATATTTTTGCCAAAAATACCACACCAAACATTCAACTTCTGCGGAGTTTGAATAATCAACCCGTTGGATTATTTTTCATGGGGGCATCTCAAAAGCAAAGTTTTTGCCACTCCGCCAGAGTCACTAGAGGATCTACGTGGTCGAATTGTAAACGACTGCGGCAGCATAACTCCAGAAGTATTGGAAAACGTTCGTGATAGTTTCGAAAGTAGACTTTATCATTGTATGGAGGTAGGAGGGGCTCATTTCGAGCAATTAATAAATTGAATTTCGATAAGAACAGGTACGATATTGATTATTTGAATTGAACCTATTACCACACTAATCTCAAGTACCAGTCATTCGATTTTGGAAAAATAATAGACGTTTGGATAGAGAATGAAGAGAGCTTTCAGATGATGTATCACTCGACCCAAGTTCCCTATGATGATTCGCAATGAGGTAGCCGCCCCTGTCAAGGGGATGAAGTTGCGTGACTAAATTCATCACTGACATGTGTCCCCCTAGAAATCAAAATCGACATGTTTCAGCGTTTCCGAAAATAATTTGTCATTTCGCAGTAAATCCGTGTGGAAAGTTTTCGTTGGGACACCCTGTATAGTAAGAAATGTGCACTCGCTTATCTCATGAAACATTTCAGTAGATTGAAATGGCTTCTACAAGATACAGAATATACTTCTTCAGAATCTAGTCGATCACGTACAGAAATCTGATGCAATGTCTGTGATAAAAATCGAAATTCACCATGAGCGATAGGTTGAGTAGTATTTTCTTTTTATTCTATATTGATGTGCCCTATGAATGTGTCGATTGTGAACGGGTTCCTACGGAAATATGATTTCGGAGCACTCACGTGTCCAGTTATTGAGTTTTTACAATACAAACTATAAATCCAATTCGCGAAGTTCAATAAGGATCATATCGAAAAACGAATTAGATTCCAATTGATGTTCATTGGGTCTTCCTTAATTCGTATCCTACAATTGGCAATTTGGGCATCTTTCTCATTTCAGGGAATAAAAAAGCAACGGAGCGAACAAGCTAGTCCTTTTCACTGTAGCCGAAATCAATTTCGCAAAGTACCATGACGATAATGCTTTTTCCATTCCATAGAAAAACTCTAATTAAGTTACATGAAGCGGGATCGTGTAGGAGAGCTTTAATTGAGTCCTCCACATTTGTTAATTGAAAAGCCTTCCTCACGAGGTTTTCGCATTTTCCTCCGGTGACACTATGCTAAAATTCCCAATTGACTCGAAAAAAATCTCTTTCATATTCTTGCGAGCTGTATTCAGTGATTTTCGACGTTCACAGGAAAAAATGTACCCTGTCATATGCATCGAATGAATTTCATAGTGAATGATCGAATAGAGAGGATGAACTTGACGAATGCATGGACACAAATTTGGGGATCAATTCCTTGAGAATATTTGATTTTTCAATTTTCTGGGCGGGCAGCCAGGTGGTCGAAATGGTTAAGCGACATCGTAGTAATCACGAGGTCGTGGGTTCGATTCCTGGCTGGCCGTTGGATTTGGGTTTTTTTTCTATGCGCTGTACAATGTATATCATAAAGTTCTACATAGAACTATCCCAAATGCCACAGTGGTTTGGATCACACTTGTATAAACTGTAGATCCCCGTCTCCTTCACTCGCACAAGCCCTTCGGGACTTCTGAGGGTTGCTTCTGCAACTAAAGAGATGAGTAACAATAATAAACAATAATTATAATGAACTGAAGAAAGTCTGAGGTATATCCTTCAAATTTGTGTGATCGATAGTATCTCTGTTCGCAGGTTTAACATTCATGAATTTCATCAAAGAATTCATCGATTTACTCAACTCTGATATCCTCTGATAAAACTCCGAAATACGAAAAAACGCGATTGTCAGTGTTGAAAACACTTTGTAATTCGCTCTCATCTGAGGAAAAAATCAAATGTGAATTTTATATTCGTGAATGGGAATCTCACAATCATCATTTCGTTGACTGTCGACATACAGAATGATGATCACTTTATAACAAGGGTACGACTCATTCGCCACATTGTCCTAACTTTTTCAGGACGATAGCACACATCTATTGTTCTTTTTTCAGAATTTACATTCACGCATTTTCACAATCGGGAATGAGGCCACTCCCGGAAGAACAAAACTGGATTTTCATGCTAGGGATTTAATTTGTTGGCAGAGGAAGTTGTTAACTTCACCACAGCGATATATATTTCGTATATTTTGTGGCGAAAGGATCCGAGATGATATTTATGATGCGATCAACGTTATAGAGCATCCTTTGATGTGCCTTTTGTCAGAGATAATGATATCATATCTTCTCTGATAAACCCTCCAGTTTGAGTGAGCACCTATATAACATTTTCGATCCAGATTTGCTCAAAGTGACATCATTAGGTGATGAAAGCAGCGTTTATGCGTGATTCCATCTTCAACTCGAATTGCAATGGGTTCTTATGGAAGCTTTTGAATTCCTTTCGAATCCTATACTCACAGGGACACCCTTAAAAACTCACAGAACTGATGAAAATAGAACTAATTTTTCATAAACCCTTTCAGGATTCTCAGGAGATCAACTAGAGCATTTTATCAACACTCACTGGAAATATCATCTATTATGCCACCACGCGCGATGCCTAGTAGACAAACCAGACGAGCTCAGGCTGGTCACCCCTACACTGTCAGGCTCGAGACCTGTCGAACATCGCTATACCAAGCATCATTCATCAATAGAACGGCAAAGTTGTGGAATACTTTGCCTCGTAAAGTCCAACACCTTCCTTCTCTCCTCCCGACATTCCACCGCTGGCTAACACGATGTTCCTCGAACATTATAGGTTTCCCTTTCGTGTTGTCAACAGATAAGAAAAATATCTTTTTCGGTGGTTCTTCGAGTGATTCATAGTATAGATATTGTCAGCGGACTGCAATTGAACCCTGCAATTGAATCACTGAGCTATTCAACTGAACTGAACTACTATATCATCCGGGATCGATTGGTGTCAGACCATATAATGCTTTTGACAACAATATCAAATCTGCCAATAGCTCACATTCCTCTGAAGGTAATCTGAAAAGCAATCTTGTGCTGAAAGCACACTACTCCGTTGACGAATTTTTACAGAAATGAATTTTTTTCCTCTCACTGATTGTTTTAAAAGCACATGCTTTCAATATGTCTTGTTGACTATAGCTTATGCTATTGATTGTAATTTGTGCATACTTCTCTGTTCACAGATATCTTTTTTTTTTCTTTTTGCAAATTCTGCTTTTGTCTACTGAAAGTCCAGTTTTAATGTTGTGTTGATTTGTGTCTTGTCTTTTTTTTCAAGCTCATCTGACGTGTTACCTAAGTTAGTATGTTACAATGTAGGCTCCTGTATTGTAATTGAACACTCTTTCAACTAATAAATTGATTGATTGATAGATGATAGATGATTTTCAGTCTTCAAAAACGTGATTTTCGCTGTATGTGTGGAGTTGGACCTGGAGAATCTTGCAAAGAACTATTAAAAAAAACCAGAAACTTCTTACCATTCCATCTCTATTCATTCTCGAAACGGTATGTCTGGTACATAGAAATTGATCAACCTATTACACCATTTTTGAATCCACCTGCTGGAATAACAGTCTTGAGCTACCCATTCCAACTTCCACCTCAATAAAAAAATCAATCATTTATGTTGCTGCCAATCTGTATAACCGTCTTCCAGTCAGTATCAAACCCCCATAAAGTTAGCAGAACCACTTGCAAAAAAATCGATGAAACCTATTGCAATAATTGTCGAATAATTGTCGAGGATTTGTCGTGAAAGAAAAAAAATTGTCGCGCTCTTAGTTTTTTTTATATGGGGTGGCTCTGCTAACTTAATATTAAGTTAGCAGTGCCACTCACGAATAAACGTCAAAAATCATCACAATTGTTATGAATAATTGTCGAGTAATTGTCGAAGTCCATCTGACGTAAAAAAACCGCAAAAAATCCATTCCTTATAGCATATATATATATACCTTTTTATGGAATTTCCTGGTTTCTAGGGAAATTTCGCATTTTTGGCAACAGCGTATTTGTATAATATTTCTTTTCCTTCTTCCGTCTCATTAATGACAAATATAAAGTTGTTTAAGAAGCTTCCTATCTTCCACAAGAAAAAAAACTATGTATCAATTCTGAATAATAATAATAATAAAATAATAATTTTGTTGATTTGTTACTTTTTCAATAAGAAATTCTCTGAACAATTGTTTAATGACCAAAAAGTATTTGTCGTGGGGTGTTTGAATTTGCTGAAGCAGAAAAACTGCGTGTGATTGGTAAAATTCCATTATTTTATTCTCTTAGCAGTATCTACTCACTGTATGATGATTTATTATCATTTTTTGGTGCAGAAATTCATCAACTTATTGTCCAATGACCAAAACAAATTTGTCGTGGAACCTCCAGGTCACCCCATATAAAAAAAACTAAGAACGCGACATTTTTTCTGCGTTCACGACAATTACATTTCGGTCGTTCGACAATTGTTCAGTTCATTTGTGAATGAAAAAATCAATAATTAACCAAGTTAAGTGGGTATATTACTGAGAAATCGGAATATTTCTATCATTCGCTCCTGAAGACCTGGAGGTTCCACGACAAATTTGTTTTGGTCATTGGACAATAAGTTGATGAATTTCTGCGCCAAAAAATGATAATAAATCATCATACAGTGCGTAGATACTGCTAAGAGAATAAAATAATGGAATTTTACCAATCACACGCAGTTTTTCTGCTTCAGCAAATTCAAACACCCCACGACAAATACTTTTTGGTCATTGAACAATTGTTCAGAGAATTTCTTATTGAAAAAGTAACAAATCAACAAAGTTACGTAGGTGAACTATTGTGAAATTTGTTTTTTTTTTATTATTCAGCATTAAAACGTAGCTTCTGGAACATAGGAAGTTTCCTAAACAACTTTATAGTCGTCATTAATGACACGGAAAAAACTTAAGAAGTCATAACACAAATACGCTGTTGCCATAAATGCGAAATTTATCTAGAAACCAGAAAATTCCATAAAAAGGTATATATATGCTATAAGGAATGGATTTTTTGCGGTTTTTTTACGTCAGATGGACTTCGACAATTACTCGACAATTATTCATAACAATTGTGATGATTTTTGACATTTATTCGTGAGTGGCGCTGCTAACATAATATTAAGTTAGCAGAGCCACCCCATATAAAAAAAACTAAGAACGCGACATTTTTTCTGCGTTCACGACAATTACATTTCGGTCGTTCGACAATTGTTCAGTTCATTCGTGAATGAAAAAATCAATAATTAACCAAGTTAAGTGGGTATATTACTGAGAAATCGGAATATTTCTATCATTCGCTCCTAAAGACCTGGAGGTTCCACGACAAATTTGTTTTGGTCATTGGACAATAAGTTGATGAATTTCTGCACCAAAAAATGATAATAAATCATCATACAGTGCGTAGATACTGCTAAGAGAATAAAATAATGGAATTTTACCAATCACACGCAGTTTTTCTGCTTCAGCAAATTCAAACACCCCACGACAAATACTTTTTGGTCATTAAACAATTGTTCAGAGAATTTCTTATTGAAAAAGTAACAAATCAACAAAATTACGTAGGCAGATTATTGTGATAATGGAATATCTTTATTATTCAGAATTGATACAAAGTTTTTTTTCTTGTGGAAGATAGGAAGCTTCTTAAACAACTTTATATTTGTCATTAATGAGACGGAAGAAGGAAAAGAAATATTATACAAATACGCTGTTGCCAAAAATGCGAAATTTCCCTAGAAACCAGGAAATTCCATAAAAAGGTATATATATATGCTATAAGGAATGGATTTTTTGCGTTTTTTTTACGTCAGATGGACTTCGACAATTACTCGACAATTATTCATAACAATTGTGATGATTTTTGACGTTTATTCGTGAGTGGCACTGCTAACTTAATATTAAGTTAGCAGAGCCACCCCATATAAAAAAAAAACTAAGAACGCGACATTTTTTCTGCGTTCACGACAATTACATTTCGGTCGTTCGACAATTGTTCAGTTCATTTGTGAATGAAAAAATCAATAATTTACCAAGCTAAGTGGGTATATTACTGAGAAATCGGAATATTTCTATCATTCGCAGTTTTTCTGCTTCAGCAAATTCAAACACCCCACGACAAATACTTTTTGGTCATTAAACAATTGTTCAGAGAATTTCTTATTGGCAAAGTAACAAATCAACAAAGTTACGTAGGTGAACTATTGTGAAATTTGTTTTTTTTTTATTATTCAGCATTAAAACGTAGCTTCTGGAACATAGGAAGTTTCCTAAACAACTTTATAACCGTCATTAATGACACGGAAAAAACGTAAAAAGTCCTAACACAAATACGCTGTTGCCATAAATGCGAAATTTCCCTAGAAACCAGGAAATTCCATAAAAAGGTATATATATGCTATAAGGAATGGATTTTGTGCGGTTTTTTTACGTCAGATGGACTTCGACAATTACTCGACAATTATTCATAACAATTGTGATGATTTTTGACGTTTATTCGTGAGTGGCACTGCTAACTTAATATTAAGTTAGCAGAGCCACCCCATGTAAAAAAAACTATGAGCGCGACAATTTTTTTTCTTTCACGACAAATTCTCGACAATTATTCGACAATTATTGCAATAGGTTTCATCGATTTTTTCGCAAGTGGTTCTGCTAACTTTATGGGGGTCAGTATCAAAATGATTGAGTCCATTTAAGAAACCGGTGAATCATATTTTTGTTGGAGAAGTATTTCACGTCGTGAAAGACTTCTATCAGTTGAATTTCTTTTGTATATTGATATCAATGTGAAATGTGTTCGTGTTCATACATACTCATTTTATTTATTTACTGCTGTATTTTGGGTTGCGTGGTAGCTGAAATGAGTGAAACTGAATAATTTTCGAATTCGATTGGGAGTATTTAGTATCAATGAATGACAATGGAAACTTGGGAAAATAACAATTCAGCATAACAATAGTGCGTTAACGTCATTGACGAAATTTTGGAACATGCAGTTCTTTCCCCATGGTGATCAAATTTGAATTATTAGAAATATATTCCCTTCGAATTTCGTAGTTCTCAACTCTCACCCTGTGAACTAAATTATCTCTCGGATATCATATAGTTCCTTTCGGTTATGGTACTGCCGAAGTGGAGGTATTGAATCAGAGGTATTCTGAATGAAATAAAATCATGATCTCGATCTAGTCTTAACAATATACTGCGGATCAAATGGCAGCAACCATTTGTCATACTCACATATTTCCACATTTCATGCGGAAAACGATAGGTCAGGGCTAACATAGCTGGGGAAAAAATAATCATGGACAATTTCCGTGGAATAGTGAACGGAGGTGCATAGATTTTCTGCCTCAATTCATTCCTCTGATTTATTATGACTAATATGTACCGGCCAGGTTATTTTATAGTCCCGCAATTTCCATAATTACATCCGCCACATAAATACGAGCGCTCAATTTTCCCCTTACAGTATTTCTAAAACTTTTCCACCCTGAATCATAACGTATGGCATATTTCAACAGACTCGGTTAGCCTTTATGCCGACATTGAGCCTGTTGTTGACTTCTGAATGAATTAATGTTATTTGAGTGAAGTTGAATGCAGGTCAAGTTGAAAACACTTTGCAAATAATGAGTGATTCATTTCATCATATATTCACTTAGGATTGATGAACTCTTTCCTCTGGACTTTAAATTATACATCGAATCATTAAGAAATCAAGTCTTAATTGCTCCATCAGAAGTCGGAAAGGGATGTCCCTAGGTATGTTGATAGTTGTGTACAGTATTCTGTACATTAGCATTGAAAAAAAAACGATATATTCTTGTGTCGAAATTCATTTTTGCCCATAACAAGACCGAAATACTCAGAGATCAATCAACTGATTGGAGATGTCGAGAAAACATGGAGGTTTCGCATACAACCCCCCTCCCTCCTACAATGATAGCGTGGATGATATTTTCCAACACACTAACGGAAAGTTGATTCCTATTTAATCAGCGATGGAATAATATGATCCGAATTGATCTCATTATGTGAACTCAAGTAACATACAAGTGACATATCACCTTGATATTTGATTACAAGTGATAGTATTATTCGTATAGGGTGATTTATCCGGTTTTTCGGAGTATCAGTATCATATGTCATAGTAATATGTAAACAATTTCGACATGTTTGAGGTTTCTTGGATAGGTAATCGCGGTGGTCGAGAGTGTTAAGACATTCGTTCGAATTCAAGCTATAAATCGCTTCCACCGCGACCTAGATTCGAATCCCATCGTAGACATGGATGTTTGTGTATGTGTGCCTCCCTAACCCCGCTCAAGTTTCGACTTTTGGGGCGCTGGTTCCACCCAACGAGGGAGGGCAATTGTAAAAAAAAATGCATCATTATTGAACATTCAAAATATGAATTTTATTTCAATAACTATTCCCGGTGTATAAGAACTCCATAATTATTGAAATAATCCATCTATCCATGCGATTTCATATCTATAACGATACTCGAAATATGTGTGTACCGTCTTGTATATCTATATACTTAATGCAGTTCAAAGTCGGTTTCAATCAGTAATCATATGAACCTCTGGCTTTGTTGAAACTATTTATCATGCTTTTGTTCATAATGAATATGCATGTTATTTTTCAATGTTTGATGGTATAATCCATAGTTCACAATGATCCCAGTCGAGATTACCTGAATAGTACTTACATACCGATGACTTAATGTAAGCATTGTTCGTTAAAGATATCTGTCATTGCGCCTAGTATTTTGCTATACTTCAAATAAGTTTCAAATCAACTTGGAATCAATTTTACTGATTATTCACTGAAATGCATATTTTGGTGTTCCTCAAGGATCTATACTAGGCCCAATACTATTTATTATATGCATTGATGATCTCAAAAGCCAGTCACAAAAGATCGATATTATTCTTTATGCTGACGATGTTACTTCCATGAGCTGTGATAAAGAAATCAATTCTGCCCATAGAATTTATAATGAGGTTATGAAAGCGGCCGAGACATATTTTTCATTAAATAAACTGAAAATGAATGTGGAAAAGACTCGGAAAATAACCAAAAACAGAACCAGTTTTCACTCAAGTGCAAATTGAAACAGTATTTGATTGGAAAATGTTGCCACTTCATTCAAGAGTTTACAAATATTCCGACACATATTTTTCCGAGTATTTTTCAGTTTCCATCATCCTATTGCAATATATCGTAACATCCGTAAAATACGTTTTTATTCGTATGTATGAGTTCTCAATTTCAAACATTACTTAGTTGCATACTCTAATATTTGTATTGTAAATCTACTATTTGACGAGTGCGAACATTGTATTATGTAGAAACACTTATATCCGGTATCACCAAACAGACAACAGTTATTGTCTATCATTCAGATTCCATATCATGAGTGGAACGAAACCGAGTTGTAACTCGATTTTTACTTCACATGGCCGTTCTGTAGGAGATCAAGTCACTCCGGGCCTCGTTCCGGGTGATATTAGAAGATATTGTAATCAAAATAATCTGCGAAATGGGAACTGATCAAGGAACTGAGTAATAAATAGGAGACGTTATTGAAGCGAAGACATCATACATGAATTTTGATTCGGATAGGTTCCAAGATCAGAATGGATAAAATATTGATTGGTGGTGATTTCAATCTCAACTTAAACAGTGGGGTCGTATATGTGATGGGTTGGAACAAATTCATTTTATAAAATTCAGGTTTTTTCGGGCAACCAACTAGGACACGTCGATTCTTATTTTTGCCAGCCGGTTTTTCTGAGAGTAAATTAATGTACACAGGGTGGCCCAGAAAGAAGTGACGACTAATTATTTCATATCCATATGATGTCTATATATGATTTTATACTATTATTAACAATTAGTCCTAACCCTTGTTGGGATAACATGAACTACAGAAGAAACAACAATCACGTTGGGACACGTGATTCACATTTACGTTTGACCATCTGATGCTCAGGAAACTTTCGATAGATCCAATGCCAACTGAAATATTTTCACTAGAATATTTGAGCTTTAATCATCTGATCAAATCAAAAGGGATCATTCATGAATCAGATCATAATGAGATAAGAAAAAAGTCCACAAGAAAAAAAAGCAGATAATGAAAAGATCACCGCGTTAACTTTCGAAGAGTGGAAATGAGAATATGTTGCTAGTTTTGGGATCTTTCCTGTCAACGCTATCAGAAAATGAAAATTAAATGACCAATTTTCAGTTTTTTTTGAACTTCGAAACAGTGATCGGAGAATGTAATGTTCAAAATATGGCATTCTGTTGTGATGAATTGCGCATCTTCGACCTTTGTCGAGTCTCTTGTAGTTTTTGAGTTTCCAATTGTATACGAGTTGTATTCAATAATAATAATAATGATAATTATTTTTATTGACAAGTTCATACCCTGTACATAATGTTGTGAAATGGCAGGATTCATTTTTCATCCATGTTCAACACATCCGAAATCAATCCAACAACCTTTCTTCTTCCATCATCAATTATATCATTTCCCTCAATTTTGAAGGAGGTTGAGATTCATGAAATAAGCTCACCTTGCAAAGAAAATGCAACGAAGTAAACCAGGAACTTTATCTCCATGGCAGCAAATGACTGCGAATATATTTCACCCTTCAATAATTGAACACCATCACATCGTCATTGAACCAACAAAATTAGATCCACCCTTGCGCCACTATGTTATTTCGAAACACTTGTGAAAACACTGTAGAAGTCCAATATTCAATTGAATCACTTCGGGAAATGTTTGCCTCTAGTTTGATACAGTTCTAATTGCATATGGTAACAGTTGATAAACAGAATGTAAACCAATTGATGACCTCTGATAATCCGGCCGATCAAACAAAAGCGGGACGACGTTTCAGTTTTTCGGAAAAACGAGCGCGTCTCGCGTGTTCGCCGCAAAAATCTGACAGGCCCTCCAGACGGAAGCACAAAGCGGTTCGAAATGCACTGGCGTATCTCCACTCAAAACTCCCGCTTGTATGCCCGTTCGGCTTCGCACGACCGACGGCGGAAGCACACGAAGCATCGCACCCTACCGCAAACTTTATTGCCATCGATGGGTTTGTTTTGATTGTCCCATGTTTTGGTGGAGGAGTTCGTGTGAGTCATATAGTTTGCCATTCTGCGGAAAACTCAGATAGCCGGATGAGTCTAGATAGTGCGAACGTCTTGTCGTTTGACGAATACCGAGCAGCGACTTCTACGGTATCCGGAAACTTCCTCGAATTATTTGAACTTCCATTGGGGAAGGCACGACTTGATGGATTGTAAATACGGCTGTATGTTATTCCGGAAGGTTGAATGTTGATTTCTTGAATTTTCTAGTGAATTTAGCTCTCGTTCTCGAAGTTCTGATGATATGTATCTAGATACAACAGATCAGATAATTAATCCAATTGATGACTGCGTGGGGATGTGCATGTTTTTCATTTTCATTCTTCATTTATTGATACAGTGTTTTACAGAAAAATCTCATCTACGGAACAAGAAGTACAAAAGAAGTATCGGTTGCATGAAACTTTCGACAGACTATTGAATATTGTTTCCATGGCAAAAGTGGAAAGTTCTACAGTTACTTTGTCTATTTGCCTATCTAATTTCTTCAACCAAAACTCTAACGTACAGCTAACTTGATAACAAAAATGACAACAAAATCAGTATTACTGATGATTGCACAATCAGTGTTATGAGAACGTTGATTCAGTAGTATAGTAATTTAGGCTACTCTTCAATTGATGATCAAACTATTTAATTACAATATCGAAACATCAACTATGTGTACAGAAATCTGCAAAAATGTCGCCATCTTCTGGGGAGTTCCATAACTTAGCGGAAAATGCCGTTAGCGTTTTCGACGAAACAAAAGACCATCAGTGACTACATCACCATTCTTCTGTACATCGTTATGGCAACGGATGCCTCAGCTTGCTGGTGAGTTAGAAGAGATGATTTTCACGTTAGGTCAACGGGAGGCTTCACGCAACCGACCCAAAATATATCAGTAAATGTATAACAAAAACACCATCTGCAGAATCATACATGTAGCGTACTATGAGCATTATATCGTTTCGAAAATTCGGAGTCGATCAGTTTTACCACAGTTTAAGGATTTAAGGTCTAAGGATATGCTTAGAGCAATACCTCTTGGTGGATAGGAGTCATCTATTTGAGAGCTTCAAAATTTCAAGAAACGTCGTTGAACTGATTCCTTTCATGTTTGGAAGTTGATGATGACGTGTTGAAAAGCTTTTTCGACACTGAAATGTGTCAAAACAGCTCAACATTAAGAAATTTTGCGAAGATAAAGTGTTCTAATTGTGTTGAGAACTGCAGCAGATTCATCCCCGAAACGTCCACTGATATGAGTAGAAGTTATTATAAATAAAGAATATTTTTGAATTTCCAAATTTCTCAAAAAACAAGGTGTCACTGACAAAAAAAAATCTGTTTTAGGTATCTGAAGATTCAATTTCAAGGGCAGTGGCATTTTGGGACAGATCAAGAATCTGTCCTGGCTACAAATATATTGAAATAATTTTCATTAACTTCTACTTTATTTTCCAGAAACGAGGAGAGAAAATCCCACAGACAAGCTGAAAAATTACCTTGGAAAGTGTTGAAAATCCTTGATTCAACAGTTGGAAATGATGATTATACCTTGGATTTTTGCTTGATTGGGGACCATGTAGGTTTTAATACAAAATTCTCATTTAGCTTATATGCAATGCTATTTCACGCAATGTGAACGTTCAAGAAATACTGGTCTGAACCATCTGTAGAGCCTTCGAATAAATCCAATGATTGTCTCGGATTCAAAATCCAAAACTTCAGTAATTGATATTTTCACTAGTCAAAATGTGACTAGTCAAAATGGATTTTACAACTAATAGAATAGCGTGAATCTATCCAATCTTCCGAAATTACACTAATAAAATTGATGAAACCCCACATTTAACTCAATATAATTTGACTAACTAACCTAATTCAACTAATCAGGATGACTTGTCATCACTCCAACTTTTTCACTTGAGGCAAAATCATACAAACTAATTGAAGATGAGATGAAATCGCATTGTCGTTTGAGGTTAGGTACAAGCCACTGTAGTATCTAGTGCCATCAGGTGTATAATTCGGCAACCTCAGATCCGATCAATGTCTTAGACACCATGTATGTAGATCCCATCACACTCCTCTACGATTTTCTGCTACTAGATGGCGCAATTAACCTTCACGTGCGAGATTGGTGAACCTGATGAATAATTGTCAACTCTGCCAACTGTGTCTCAGTAATCTATATTTTGAACGTGGCGAAACTATTGGCGATTTCAACTACCTAAGAGGGCGCTACGAGACGTAAACAAATATGGCGGACAGTGAGTAATCTCTCTGTTCGGCGTGGTTATTGTGTGTATGTTTCAGTTGTTTTCGAACGTTGAACAATAGATATCTTGGATTTTCGTGTATGTTTTGGACAATTGTTGATAGTGTGTTGAAGAACTTTCATATTGTGAGGTAATGTAACGCTTTGAAATGTCTAATAAAATGAACAAAATGAAGGAAGTAAACTCGAATGGAGTGAGTCAGGTTTTCCGATCAACAAAGCGTCCATGCTTTTCTTCGATCAACTTTCTCAAGTATACCATAATCATTCTTGACATGGACTTTAGGAGCATCCTTCTTGGAAACGCATGGAAATGTCCTATATTTATTTTTCCTAGAAGAACAGTTTCAAACACAACAGTTAGTGTTATGCAATGTCTTCCTAGTTGTGCCAGTATTTTGACTCGGTTCTCCACTCATTATTATTTTGAGTATCTCAACCCTGAAACTATATAGGTTTATAAAAGTACTCAAAGCATTGAATCATTCCTGTGAATACCTTTCTAGTTTGGGTTATCCCAAAAATTATTCGCTCAAAGTCCTACTTTTGAAGTTCGCTCGACACACAGATCTACAAATACGACGAGAACACAACATAATCCACCAATAATCTCTGATATCGGACAAGCACGCCGAAATAACGATGCTTCATTGATAAAACGCACACGTATTCATTATTGATTACTCACTAAGTAGGTTCATAATTTAGCCACCAGAGGTCGTCCTGACTTTTGGATTAGCGAATTAATTTTCGCATTTTCTAGATGGCGAAAAGAACTCTTCACAGTGTACTCTGTTGAAAAGGCTATCTGTTGGCTATCTATTTCAGTTGAAGAAAATGCTAGGTTTGAACGATTTTCATTTGTGGTTGGTCTCAGATATCTTATATTCCACTAACGGATGATGACATTCTTACAGATTTCTGTTCAAATAGTTGACGTTTTGAGATTGTGATTATGTAGCTCGATCTAAAATTGAGAAGTAACCTAAATCACTACTTCTGAATCAACATTTTTATAACACTGATTGTGCAATCATCAATAATACTGATTTTGTTTTCATTTTTGTGTCGCCATCTAACAACTAACATATGAGTGATTTTCCGCTATGACGAATGAAATGCTAAAATCAAGTTAGCTGTACGTTAGAGTTCTGGTTGGAGAAATTAGAATAGCTCCACCAGTGTTCTCTACATCGTTCCTCCGAAATAAGATGATCCTGTGTGAAGCACATAGTTTGACTGTTCATTACTAGGTGGCGCCATGTTCCTTTGTGACAGCCTTCGATCATTGAACAGACTAGATAAGTAATCCACAGCCCTGGCAATACAGTTTGTTTGGAAGCAACATCTATAGTATCTATCTTTGTCTAAACAAGGATAGCAGGAGCTGATTCTCCCAGCACCAGTGCCGTGTTGTCAGAGGGGGTCGAATTTATTATTAATTCATGATGAAACCAAATTGAAAATCCGTAACAATTTCAGTAGTACTTTTCAGCATTTCTTGGTGGGAAAATGAACAATGACGAGACACTGTCGCAGCTGACCTATGGGTATAATCAATATAATCTAATCAATTCAATTTAAATTCATTTTTATCCATTCCATTTGGGAAAATGCTCCAAAATCTCGAATGATACGACAATGGTAACGCACCTATGAAATGACGTATTCTGATCGCCGGTTCAAATTGTCTTTAACACACCTCACAACGTCTCACCATTATATCAAATCACCAAAACAGGAAATAAACTGAGTTTCTGAGGAATTCTGAGTACACAAAACTGAACACAGGTTGAATAATATCGATAAATCAAAACGTAAATGATGACAGATACCAAACAAAGCAATAATCGCCGTCGACTGTCAATATCAAATTGCGGTGTTGCAACGTTGAGCAAAAAGTATTCACGATATACCCATGCTGGTCCTCGAGCCCCCCAAGGAAGTAAAATTGCTAAGTCTCAGAATAATGTAGCAATCTTCTATTAATCAGAACTGATTCATAATCGTCATGACCCAAATTTATTATCATATTTGTGCATTGAACTACATGAATTCATAGAGGACTTCAAATATTATGGACTATTTATCACTTTTTGATGATTGGATATGACAACACTGGCGACGATTGGGTACTAATATTATGATAATTCTGGGAATTCATGATAGCTTCAGAATATTTGTTTTGTGATCCTTCTAGGGGGTTTGTTGTTCGGAGGTGACAGCCAGTTTTTTGTTCCTCCGCGTGTAAACAATTATAAAAGGGTAAGTAATTATCGTAGAGAAGTGTGATTTGGCAGGGATGCATTAGAATAGGGGTAGAATAATCCAACGTGTTTGGAATGAGCTATGCTCCAATGGACTTTTAGGAACCGAATTACATGTACCGTTCTGAACCTTGTTAAATTTTTTTATTATCAGTTTTTCAGTAAAGTGCCTACGGCACTGGAAATTTTTCAGCCGATCAACATGGAGAAGCCTGGGTACAGTGTTCAATGTGGTTTCGATAGGCACACGAAGACTGTGCTGGTATAGTGTGATTTTATTTTGAAAAATAGGTTCTCAATTTTGGATAGGGTATCCAATTATGAGAAGTCTTTTTTTTCTCGGAAAAATGTTTTTGTGGATATTTTTGTGAACGTATCCTGTTTTTATTGCGGTTATAGCATATTTCAGCCGCATAAAAAAACACAAAAGCTGTCCAAAATTAGGCAATCTTTCTCTCATCATTGGTGGTTGTGGAACTTTGCTATCTCAAACCAGTCAAGATCCACAATTTTCAAAATCATGTGTGGATTCATGAGATACCGACTTCCATAACTGCATCACTTTTTATCAGAGTCACCGTGAAAAACTTCCTTCATCGATCTCAAGCAAGATAGAACAAATTAGACATTATTCTTCAATGGATTGAAATTCGAAAATAATTCCAAGCTGCACATTCACCACATATAAAGACTTCCAACATTATTATCATTATTGTCATGCTTATTATTATCATTATTATTATGAACATCAAAACTGCTCACGTTGACCAACATTTTCGTCATCGGAATGGAAATTACATCAACCGAATATTTTTCCTCATCATTATTTCCATGCAAATGTAGTAATGCCTTGTATGTCATGTGAAATTGAGTGATGAACGTATATAATATATATATATATATATATATATATATATTCCATTACTCATGAAGGAAATATTCATGGATTATGTTCCGAAGAGTTTCATGAAAGAACCCAGTTCTGTTTGGATGCGGGAAATTGAATATTTGTATACATAATTCACTGAAAACCCGCAGTTGTAGAGTATTCAATTAGGAATGGGATCTATTCGAGGGAAGAGTGAAACCGAGATTTTCGTCGACCATCTCAATATACTGAGATGGTTTGGCATTTGTCCCATATATCTGAATAATCGTTCATCGAAATTGGAGTCACTTTCGAATGCGTACGTGATAACATTGTATCTCCTGAATGCTGCATTCCAGGTCCATATTCATAAGACATTTTTCGAGCAACACGATGGTTCTAAGGTGTTTTCAGTTGGCCAATGTGCGATGAACTTATTAATGCTGAGCGCTGCCTTTATTTCTCCTTTGATATATAGGAGGCAGTGGAAACACTTGATCACTATGGTCAAAGAAATAGAAGAAATCGCACAGACATGGACTTCTACGAAAAGCAGATGGATATCTTCCTACAAACATTTCTACTACATCCTATTTATACTGCTAGCTTTTCCAACATCTGTGGAAGTGGTATTCGTTTCACTGAAAGCATTTTTCGTACTCGAATTCTTCGACTCATTATTCTTGTTTTTTACACAATTGTATCAGTGGGCCATCTCATTCTTGTTCTGCCGTACGTCTTCTATCATTTCAGAGAAATATCAGACAGTGAAAGAAGATTTGAATGGAGCAATTTTTGTAGACAGAATCTACGGAACTGTCGATGGAAACCACGTCGATGCCAATCTGAAGGAAATCAAGAGACTGCACACAAAGATATATTTCTTTGTGAGATCTCTGAATGATGTTTTTGGCTGGTCTGTTCTTTCGATTTATGGAATGACAACTGTTTCTATTTTATTATCTATTTATCAGTGTCTACATGCACATATTTCATCGAACATCGGTATAGTCCATAACTTGAGGCATATGTTGAACGTCGTGAGTATTATGAATCAGTTCACATCTATACATGGTGATTTACTCGAGAGTAAATTCATTATTTCTCTTCATAGTGAACGTTTTTCAACTTGTGGGCACACCCTCTTAATATTTCATAGTATAATAATAACGATTATTATACCATAAAAAAATATCAGTACTGGATTGAAAGTAGCTAGTAGCTTCAATAATAATTGATGACTCCTTTGGGCCTGTCTCGCCAAGCCAAGTTTTTCAAAAGGGATATTAATATTTCAAAAATCCACTCTCAGTGCTTCGTCTATAGTCTTTAAAACAGTTGCAGTGGAAAATTTGGCTTCGCAAAGGTAGGATGTTGGAAATAGCGATAGAATCATAACAGGACAAAATAAATAAGTTTGAACCATCATACTGGGTGGCACAATGAAAACAAAACAAGGCCGATTTGACATAGTTATCGCTCTCAGAAAACAAAAACGCTCGAACCGGTCGATTTTTTATTTCGAGGGGGTAATATTTATGTTTTCAACTTTTTCACTTCAATCCCCTCGGAGGGGTAAGCTCCAACCCTTGAATCTCAAATGGGATGAGGGGTCAAGTGATACATCATTTTGAAGGTAATCGAAATCTCTCACCAACGCTCCCTTGTTTTTGCAATTCAATGCAATAGTTCTCGAGAAAACACGTTCATGAAAATAATCGGCTAGTGATGGAAAGTAACGCTTTCTTCCCTCTCAACACTATTTCTCATTTCGTAGTTAGAGCGATGTTCATCTAAGGAGTGCCTCATGTGTTTTTTTTAAATCCTGCCCTATCCAACATTACATGAAGAATCATTTATTTTGATGTTCGTTCCTTGATCTATCAGTGAAATGCATACCTTGTTTCGTTTTTATTGGGCCACCCTGTATATATTTCATGTTCAACTCATCATAATATTGAAGCATAAATATTGTGAGGCAACAGAAAAACTTGAATATTGCTGTGTGTTGTTGAATATTGCTGAATTTTGTGTTATATCGTTATATTAGACTACATCTCCTGAACATCATCATATGAAAGTTATTGTGACATGTTCTGCTATAATAAACTAGAATTGAATGATGAATATAATGGATTCCATTACTCAAATGGGAACTATTCATGAATCATACAACAATGAATTCAATGTAACTGAAAAGACAAAATAGAGACGGATAAGACGTTGGATTATTCAGAATTTCGACAAAATTGATAGTGAATATAATCTAGAATGAAATATGTTATGTAAATAAACACAGGATGTCCGAGAAAGTTATTAGTAGGTGTCTAAATATTTTTTAGATCATAAGAATTTGTTGTTCTCGATAGCAATCACTTTGAGAAACTTTATGAACTGATAGCGTCGATGAAATTATAATATACCATGATATCTTCCTCTTATGAATATTGAAATGACCGCATCTTCATATCCATAACAAAGTTCTAGGTCGATCGGGCACTGAGTGCAAGAAATAATTATCGGAAGAATTGAAAATCATCTGTTTGTACGGGCATCATACACTTCAATCAGTCTCATAAGACCAAATTCATTCCAAATATCAAAAATATAGCAATTGAAAAAATCTTTTGAAAATCATATCCGTTCAGATCCCGTTAATCAGATTCCGAACTCGGATAATCTCCGCGAAATACCATTTTGTTCTGTCATTCCATTGATTAAAATTTCCTGTGACCATCATTTTTGTGTCATTTTATTCATTTCATTTTCAGATGAACCTGATCGTGATTGCAAATTCATGCAACCGAATGGACCAACTCATACAAGATATCATAAATACTTTGTATCTGCAACAAGAAAATATGGAGGACTCTCCACTTCGTGAAGAAATGCTTTATCTGGCTAGATATTTAGAAAAAACTCGTCCCAAATTCTCAGCTGCTGGATTTTTCACAGTCAACATACGAAGTATTATGACTGTTATTTCAGTAACGATGACTTATTCTTTAGTCACTATCCAGATGCGTTGAGTTTGAGTGTGTATGAAGAAACTTTTATTGTAGAATAAATAATTCGGTGTTGATTAGATGCATGATATGTAATATGGCAACATTATATTGGGACAAACGTGAATAAGTATCATAAGAAATGAGTTTGTAGAGATCAATGCAGTGTAATTACATACACAAAACGTATATTCTTCTCATCAATATCCTGTTATAGATAATAATATATACACATATATATACAGGGTGTGAATTTGAGATTTTTCAATGCCAATATCTTGCGGAATGAAAAAGTTGTTACAACAAAATGAAATGCATTTTGAACATCTTATCAAATAAAATATCCTTTCGACACAATTCATTTCAGTTTATTCGAATTTATGTTTTTCTTACTGACTGAGACCGTTGATTTGAGGTATCACAAAAGAGGTAGTGCCATTTGGCGTTTTAAAGTTGGGGTGACTCATCCCTTCACTGAAATGAAGTGGTTCTAGTTCCCCCTAAGTCTTCAACATTTTTGCCAAACGGCGTTTTTCTAACTCATTTATTTCGCGAGATATTCGCATTGGAAGTATTTGAATTCACACGCTGTATATAAATAGTTTGACATGCTTGTCAACAATTCATCGAATTTCTAAGCACTAACAATGAGTCGATTCGATTGTCGATTTTTCATGCCAAATTACGCTCGATGTTTGTATTGACATCAGGTAAATTTGTGTTATTCTAATTCTAAACTCTTTACTTGAGCAATTTGACTCGAAAAACTGTCGAATTGCTAGTGAACAGTTTCTCATCAAACAACCGAAATACACCCGATGAAGTACAATCCTCTCGATTATAAATGGTAAATATAATGATCAAGGACTCAACTCAGGACCGTTTGAACATTCAGGAATAAGGATCAATCCCAGGATTGCCTGGTTGTCACACCAAATTGTCTATAATTTGTGGTGTGGGAACTTGTTTCGTGTAAGGATATGACACCATAATCGCGGCTTGCCATGAGCCGGTTGGCCTCAACAAGAAAAATCAAAGAAAATATCGAAGGATCTCAGCAGGAGGACTGCAGAATGTATGAATCTTGAAAACAAGTTGAATAAATATCCAGCCATTTCAACCTAGTCATGTTGGGGTAGTAGTGAGGTTATTTGGATAGACAAGAAATAACTTCGTTCTCTTGGGCTTGATAATTGTTCGCTTCTGTCAACTCACAGAGATTCAAGATGAATGTTAGCCATTGGGATGACCAATGCGAGATACTGAAGTGTTTGAAGAATCAAGTTGCTATAGCGACGTTTTCAATATTTGAGAAAGCCACAGATTGTTAATGAGTGTTTGATCGATCATCTAGTAATATGGTATCTACTATGTGTGCACAAAAGCAGGTCATTTCATTTGCGAGAGAAAAAAATCATTTATCAAGTATCCGTTTTTATCTCTGGAATTTTTTTTCAATATTTCTTGTTTCACCATTTTCACAGCAAAGATGAAATCATACCACGAGCACAGATGAATAAACTAATATAAATTCGAATAATTACTTCCTCGGTTATGAATATATATTGTGTATCAATTTATTTTTGAGCTGGAGCTATTACGATTGGATTCTACTTCATTTTGAAATCTACTTATATTTACGATGGTCCACTTCTGTAGTTGATCTCTTCCATTGATTGTTTTCGTTTATTTATATTCTGTTCGAATGTATTCAATTGAACTTATATCTCAAAACTGATCTCTATAGGACTCGTTTCAATATACTCATTGTTTTATTTGAAATATATCCTCACAGGTATACTGTTCAAACTGTTCATACTTAGTTCTCATTTCAATACACTGATTGTTCTTATTCATTCATATTCTGTTCAAATGTATCCAGTTTATTTTTAATTATACCTAGTACTTATATTCAATACTTCGATTGTTCTCATTTAGTTATATTCTCTTCATATGTATCTATTTTCAACTCATATCTCAGTACATATTCCAATGCATAAATCTCTTTCAATGTCAGATTCATCATTATCATTATCATTATTATTATTATTATTATTAATATTATTATTATTGTATATGTGTGATGAAGAATCGTCACTGTTTTAATTATAATGTATATAATTCCATCTTTTTTCAAATCTCTTCAAAGTGAATGCACATCGGGAATGATAAAATATTGATTGATAATCAGATTAATCGAATGTTCATAATGTAACTAGATACGTATCTGTATCTGAATATCGATGATCCAGTATTCATCACAGATAGGTCACAAATAGCAGTGATGTTCATCCATTTGTGTGCCATTTCATTGTTGTATATATTTCTCTCGTCTACCGCAAATGTGAGTCAATTCGTTTCTGTTTTTTTATACAGTTTTTTGAACAGATAAGTGAATGATAATGTTCCATAAAAATCCATAACAACGAAATAGTGCAATGTCTATGGTGAACTCTGCATTTGTCATAAAAAAGAAAGTCTTCTTGGTCTAAATTAGCATATTTTCATCTCATCGGATATAACAGTTGAATGTTATGTACCTCATTTTGTTTGATTTGGTTTGTTATCATTATCAAAGATTGGTGATGAAATAATGTTATGACAGTTTTTCAACTAGTTGATCATAATATATTAGAATGAAAATCGTCTTCTGACATCTTCTACAGTATTGTGACTTTGATGGTATCATTAGGCTTCAGCTGATGAACTAGTGGTTCAATTAGACAAGGGGAAAATTCTTGGACGAACACTAAAGAGCTGGAATGGACGAAAATACTATGCTTTCCAGGAAATACCTTACGCTGCACCTCCTATTGGTTCTGCTAGGTTTCAGGTGAGTATCTGATCTTTAGGAAGATCCGGATTCATATATCTCCAAATGTTCTATTGGTATTGATGTCGTCAGGAGCTGATTCATTGAAAAGTCTTGAACACACGAAAAAAAAAAACATGGCTCTGATTCCACAATGAATGTACCTCTCAGAACGACACAAAATTTTACAAAATTTCAGATATTTTCAACAGCTTAGAAACAATAAATTCCTTCATGTTATTCTGAAAAGGAATAAAAACAACAACAAATACTCACCAATTGATCCAGTAAAGTTCCCTCTCTTTCATTGAAATAGTCGAATATATTCTATATATTTTCTTCATCTCCACACCTGGATAACATCACAATTAGGAATTTATTCGTTCCACGAGGACTGAATGAAGATTATATAAATGATATATAAATCATTGGCATTGAAGAATGTTCAGAGAAAAATTTTTTCAGGCACCCAAAGAGGTAGAAGCATGGAAAGGAATACTGAATACGACTAGCAACTCCAGAATCTGTTATCAAAAAGAATACAAATATGAAAGTCTTCACGATACAGAAGATTGTCTCTTGTTGAATGTTTATAGTCCATCGGTGAGTGGTACCGAAAAACACAATTAGGAAAAAAAATATACTACTACAGAATCTGAATAAAATGAATCTGACACCACTCATGGAACAGACTGAATATCAGTGTCTAGCAAAGAGGTTATTTATACTGATGTTAAATTAAATTGAGGGTATAGAGACTTCATAATTTTGAATCTCCAATTTTTCAAATGTATTTATGAAAATGTCCAAGTGAGTAGTTTTTTGTATATGGAATATCTTAACTTGATAACTACTTCTGTGCATTTTTTAGAGTGCATCACCTGCATTATTCACATTCAATTCTTAATGAGATGTGTTGGAATCGAAGACGTCTAGCTACTGATCCCTTTTTGTTCTTCAGAAGAGCCCAAAAACCACCAAACTATCTAGAAAATACAAAAAAAAGTCATTTGGCAAACGAATTCATATTTCCTATCCAAACCCAAAGACATCGATAATCAAAATAATTCCATGAGAAATTGAAAAAAATATTGAGATTCATCCCTAAGAACATTTCTCGCAGTTTACATATCTATTCGAAGGCAAAATCAGAGAAATTATACTAGAAAAAATTGAATGAAGAACTGAACTACAAGTATTATCATCGCTGTATTGTCTTCATGATTCGATGATATAAAACTAATAGTGAACTGATGATCACTAGCTGATCATGGTATGAGTTGATAAATTTCTGATTCCGATTTTGAAATTTCAGAAACCAGGAAGTGATAGTAGATTACCAGTTCTGGTTTGGATTCATGGGGGTGGATTAGTAGGTCAGTCTGGTGCTTTTCAATATTATGGACCGAAATATATTATGGATTACGAAATAGTCGTCGTCACATTCAACTACCGATTGGGTGCATTTGGTGAGTGTGTTGCTTCCCATCCAGTTCCTACGAAAGCGCTCAACGGACATGATAATTGTCAATTTGAACTGGCAATTAACACCAATTGTCAGTTTGAACCGACAATTATAGCTGAGTGTCAGTTTGATCTAGCAATTAGCCATGACTGTTAGTTCAAACTGGCATTCATCCCTGATTGCCAGTTCGAACTGGCGATTATATATAAAAAACAAAAATTCATAATGTCCATTTAGCACTGAATGAACATGATGATATGTTTTTTATAATTGCCAGGTCGAAAGCAATAGGACAATAAATACATTTTAGAGATTCCTAATAATAGTACAGGGAGAAGTAACAACAAAAAAATACTCCCACACATCACAGGAAACCGTATATATATATATATATATATATATATCAATTTTGTAAGAATCGAAAGAACTCATCAATTGTGAAGGGTTTTTTTCATGAAGCAAGTTTCCGATTTCTTCAATTAATTTTTTTTTTGATAGCTGCTCATCCGATTTTTCCTAGTAGGAATGAGTCTAGTGACAGACTCAGAGGGTCACCGATAATCGCGATTTATTCAAATGAAAATCCATTTCTCATAGGAGCATCACAACAAAAGTATCCATTGCTCTTTTTACTATGAATTTGAGTGATTAAAATCAAGAATCAAACACAGTCAAGGAATTGTCTAATATGAAACGTTTTCAACGCCATCGAGTGAAGATCAAACTTGTGTTTTCTCATTCGTACCATGTGGTACAAATTGCTTGATTAGTAGTGAAGAGACCAAACTGATTCTTAGTATCATACTGCTTAACAACGCAAATGATTCTCAGGTTTTGCGACGACAGAAGACGACGTGATTCCTCCAAACATTGGACTCAAGGACCAGAGGTTGGCACTCCAGTGGGTCAAGAAGAATATTCTTGTATTCGGTGGTGATCCCGACCACATAACCATTGCTGGAGAGAGTGCTGGGGCATTATGTGTTGGTCTCCATCAGTTAGGCAAATGGAATGAAGAAATGGGTAATGAATAACAGAAATGTTTCAGGAGAAGTTTATGCGCTATAGTTCTGAACAGCACCCAGTATACAAAAACACAACTTGAAAATTGAATTATCGTCTTTAGATCTATTGTCCTCGATACCGTTCTTCGCCCCTGCGAGGCTTACTAAAAGTAGACAATTGTTTTATATTTGTTGTCACAGAACTAATACGTGTCAAAATTCTCCAAACTCTAGGATGTGTCAATGGTATAACTCACTCCATTCTGACATTGATCTGTTCTATTGTGGATTTTTGGAGTATAGGAAACAAATAAGGAACATATCTCTCTGATTGATACTCTGATTGATACTCTGATTGATACTCTGATTGATTAATACTCGTATTGATTATCTATTTGTATTCATTTGTATTCGTATTGTACATGTTATACTCTTACTTCGATACTATTTCGATGTAACTTTTACGAATTCATTGGATACTGTTGTGGACTGTAGTCTGTTCGTATCCTTGGGCTGATAATGTTAATAATGATCATAATAATGATGATAATAATAATAATAATGATAATAATAACCAGAAGAATTGAGAATCACCGATCGATTGGTCATCTTCGTTCAATTTCAGTACCATCACAGTTGAGAAAATATAATCGAACATTTCCTCACACTTTTCCCGTCTAGACCTCAGTAGGCTGCCAGAAGGCGAAGGCTAAGAGTACGGAACATAAATGAAATAGAATGTGTTTACACGGAATACAATTTTATGTTTGATCGGTTTCATTTTATTATCCATGCGGAGAAGTTTCATATGAATATTTCGTTTCTTCATACACAAGATTGCGGATTTAATATACATTGAAGTTTTTGAATTGTGGAATGAAAACTAGTAGATTCAATAATGTGAGGCGGAAAATTATCATTCTGACACATTTGTGAATTATTCCAATCAGTTCATAGTCATCATTGAATCGGAATTAACATAACACAACAGTTATCAGGGCAGAAGGTTTTTGAAGTCGAAGTTCAAACGTGAGTCTGAGGGCCGGTTTATCAATCACAAATTATCTGTGAGATAATGCCTAACTGTCAGTTATAATGAGAAGGTGAGTTTATCAATGACAGGATAACTCTCATCTGGCAGTTAATCTACCAGATAACTATCTAGAAGTTTCAACTGGTGGATAAGTAGATAACTAGAGGATAGCTCACGAAAATATCACAGAACGTGACACAAAAACGTCAGACGACAGACGATACACTTGTGGAAGTGTTGTTCATAGATAAACATAAATGAAGTGTTGTTGTGTTCTTAATGTTTTGATGTAGTTTTTCAATATTTCTAATATTGCATGGAAATCATGGTCATCCCATTTCTCGAAATTATCAACTCTTTCCCTTTCTATATAAGGCCTCCGTTCGTGTTGAAGAACTTCCACAATATCCAAGTCTTCATCACTGTCGAATATGTAATCCTCCACAAAATCCATCTCCTATTCAAAAGTATATTGATCTGGAACTCGATAAACCGGCCCAGAACCAAACAAAACAACAGCAATACATATTTTCAAAGGTTATAAACGTTATAAGACATTGTCATTTTAAACAGACTTTCTATTGGTGGGTGGAAACAATCAACCAATCAAGTCCATTATATTTATTTATCACTATTGCCAACATACCTCACCTGTCAGTTAACAAACAATTGGATAAGAAGTATTGGAAAAACCATACTCAAACTATATTTGCAGGTTTCTCATATCTGACGGGTACATAACTAGCAGATAAATCTGGAACTTGATAAACCGGCCCTGATGCGTGCAGAAAATGTTATAATATTCCTCTAAACTATTTTCTCACCTTTTTGACATATGATTGACGTTTCCTCAAGTTGTTGACGTCTGCTTGACTTTTTTCACACGTTCTTGACGTCATCCCAATCCAATGTGGAATAATATACCACCTGTCATTTTAGGCGACCACGTGAGATAAGTGGATTTTCTTCTACTTGTTTCATTCGATGGGATGAGAAATTCAATTTCAAATATGTAAAGCTCAAATTTCTAACTGAAAAATATTCATGGGTATGGGAAAACGCCTTTTTTGGAAACGGGTGGCATGGAATTATCCAAGAGACATCATTATCAAAATGACTCAACAAAACCATTGCTGCATCGAATACTTCTTTCCAGAATTATTCCACGCTGTCATCATCGAAAGTGGGGCAGCTCTTGGTGATTTGACACAACCTGATGCTAGGACGAACGCTTTCGATCTTGGACGTCATTTAGATGTAACATTCAACTCCACCGATTCAGAAGATCTTCTCAGGATATTGCAGAATGCTTCACCAGAAGATATACTGAATGTGAGTAATAGAATCGAATATTGGCATGGGGCATGACTTCGTCGTAGACACCTACACGACACGAGTTTTTTCTATCATAATGGTAACCATGATTATGAATGTTTAAATTTTTTCGAAAATATCGACTCAGTTTATTGACGGTTATGCATAGTTGGCAAACAATTCGTGATTCCCTTTGAGATATCCTATTCTATATCCCATACTAAAAACAGAAACCATACACACATCAATTCAGTAAAAAAATGAAACAACAATACTGTTGTCGAACGTCATGATTTGGCATTTTCAATTATAATAAACTCGATAAACGTGTTAACTTTTATTTTATGAACTCAGCTTCAGCATCCCACCATCTTACAGACATTAGAAGATTACAGACAGAACTCAAAAATGAAATGACAGCATGCACACATTTGTTAGTCAAGTCAAACATATAAACTTCTATGTTCATATGCATGGAACAACATAATTTATCATTGCCAAGATGGATGGCGTTATACAGTGTACAAAACTCGACAAGTACTCATTGTATTTACGTGGATATTCCTAATCATCGTTCATTTAGTTTGACACGAAATATGGAACCGTCATAGAAAAAGAGGGTCCATTTTCTTATGCTGGGCTACAATCGTTCATGGATGGAAATGTCAAGAGAATACCAACCCTCATAGGTTTCAATTCGGAGGAATATATCTTTGTCGGTGAGTAATGATAATGAGTAGTTGGTAGAGCAGACTTCATCGAATCTCCAAATCTTTCTCGATGTTCAAAGTCAATCATCATGTCTTCAAAGAGTTTCTCTGTTATCAAAAAACAAACGCTGATATGAATCTGATATAATGGTTGTGAAATGGAGTAACGCCCTCTGAGATGTAATAGTTGGAACAAATAAGGAAAGAGACTCATGCTGATTATTTTTGCGATTCTAGGAAAACACAAGGATATAGAAATGCTGAGGCGCTACGACAGGTCTCCAAGTCTGTTGATTTCAACGAGCATAAACATGTCTGAAAGAAACAGGAGTATCGCAGGTGCTTTGCTGAAGGAAGTTTATACGAACACCTCATTCGAGGAGGATTTTGGAGCATTCGTCAGAGTGAGTATCAGAACCCGTTTCTTCTCAAAATGATTCCAGACTTTACCAAATTCCAACTAATAACAATGATTACATTCATACCGATTCATATGATCGTAATAATACGACACATATTTCCGCTTCTAGCAATTATATTCGAATTTTCAATATTCGTTCATTGCACTGAATTCTGAACTGATCAAAGTCAAGTTGTTCCAGCAGTGTGCATTGAGTGCCAAACTATTTATTTTCTCTAAACAAACTTTCGATAATGAAATGCAACTCTCGAGTGTGGGATTTATATTGGAATGGGTGGAAAACTCTCCAGGCTATTCTCCAGGTCTTCTGGTGAACACTCCAGACTCCTTCCTCAGAGTAACGTTATGGAATAAACATCAAATTTTGGAAATAGAAATGAGATCGCAAGATAGCTATTGATACGTTTTGGAAAAATGTAATGAAGACTTCCCATTCATACAATATGTACTAAATATTCCAAAAACATAATTCAAATGGCCAACATTTTTTTTCATACATTCCTTTCCTTCACAGTGGTCGAGTGACACTTCGATGATAATACCCATATGCAAGCAAGTTGAACTAGGCAGCACCCTATCACCTCATTATTTCTATCAGTTCTCTTATAAAGGAGATTTAGGAGGAGACAATGATCCACCGATTATTATTCCTGGTGAGTTCACGACTTTTCTGAAAATATCGGAACTACGCAGAAGTGATTCTTCACGATATGTATTCAGGATATGTGAAGTATCGAATACAAACTTCTTCACAGGTTGTGGTACAGTTGGACATCAAGAAGAGTTACGCTATATTTGGGATGACGGTTCAAACTCACGAATGGATGAATTTCCAGATGAAGACCAAATAATGCACGCTAGATTCATCAAAATGTGGACCAACTTCATAAAATACTAGTAAGGCCTTATATCATGCCACAAATGAATTTAAGAATACTTGAGATTTTTCTCTGATTCAGTCGGTTGGAGTCGTGAAAAATTTGGAGAAAATGGAACTAATTGATTGTATCTTGACAAATGATTAGGATTTGTTCTCGTGGACCGAAGAATTCTGGCAGTGGATTCTCAGATCAATACATTCAGAACTTATTCGAGAATTGAAAAGTACACAGCTTAGTCTTGCAACTGAATTTGAAGAGGCAATGTATCAGGCCAGAGCTTGATAATTTTGGATCCAAGATAGTATTTTCCTCACGCTCTGTAAACTAGATCTTATAATTCACAGTGGATTAGATCAATTCGGCTTGAACAATTTCACTTCTTGATTCGATCGGTCAACTTTTTTTTCAGTATCGATAACATTAACAGTATTGATAACATTTCTATTCTTACAGTGATCCAACTCCAGAAGATGATCCTTTGTTGAATATAACTTGGCCAAGGTCTAATTCCAATCTTTTGTACTTGAATATAAATACAACCATGGACCTTCTCGAGAATCCAAGACGTTTTGAAGAACAGAAGGTCATCTTGGATCATTTCATGGAACCACCTTATATCTCGTATTGATGCGAATAAACGATGAATTCTACCTTTAACATTGTTTTATTTACCGATGGGCTGGATATATCCATTTAGGAAAGGTCATCGAAGGTTGCCTTTGCTCTTGTCGTTTTCTTCTGATATTTTTCTTTGATTCACGTCTCTGATAGCAGAGTATACAATATTCATTTCCTGAACTGTACCAGTAGATTGAGAGTCCGTTCATTCAAGATTAGAGGGATGATCCCAAAACATGATGTATACATTCTAAGTTTTGAAATACATCAAACAGAAGTTCAGATTGCACCCTTGAAACGTTGTTTGATTCATCCAAACTTAAAAAAAAACACCTTTATTTTCTCACCATACTCTTGCTCTCAATAATTTCTTCCCTAAAAAAAAAGGGTTCTATAGGAAGCATATTGAGCTCGTTTGGATGATAATTCATTCACAAGATTCAGGAATCTGAGGAAAAAAATCCTTCTCTTCATCTGTGGACAACACGAAAAAAAAACCTACAATGTTTGAGGAACATCGTGTTAGCCAGCTGTGGAATTTTGGGAGAGTAGGAAGGTGTTGGAATTTGTCTTGAAAGTTTGGAGGTTGTAAGCATCAGATGTTCCTGCAGTTCATTTTCGAAACCACCGAAAAGGTTAGTAATATATCTAATTATGATTCATGCGTTGTCAACTTATCACCTCGATACATCACGACGTTCCGAAACAAATTTCTGAAATGGACAGATAGCTATTCAATCGTGAAATTAATTCGACCATTGTATCATGGTGATTTCGCCTGGATATATTTTTGACAAGTCGAGAGTTAACATCATGGAAGTGTCAGTTTTAGCGACAACCATCGCCTTATTTTTTATACAAGCAACGAAGGGATATCAGAACATCGGCATAGTTAAGCAGTTGTTGGGAACGGGTAGGAATATCATGGGGCAGATGATATTTCCAGGTATGTCAATATATTATCAGATCGATTTCATAGAGAGGTCGGTGAAATAAGAAATTGAGTGGAAGGAGAATTATACTGACTTCTGATGATGAGAAAACTCCTTCAAATGGATATAAAAGGTGGCCAATGAAAAAAACAAGGTATGAATTTTACTGAGAGATCAGAACTGACATAGAAATGAATGATCCTTTATATAATGTTGTATAGGACAGGATTTGTAGAAAAAAAACACACAAGGCACTTCTTAGATGAACATCGTTCTAACTACAAGATGAGAAATTCCATCATTAACCGATTATTTTCATAAACGTGTTTTCACGAGAACTACTACATTGAATTCCGAAAACAAGGAATCGTTGGTAAGAGATTTCGATTACCTTCAAAGTGATGTATTACTCGACCCCTTATCCTATTTGAGATTCAAGGGTTGAAGCTTACCCCTTCGAGGGGTTTAAAGTGAAAAAGTGGAGAACATGCGGAAAATATTTCTTCCTCGAAATAAAAATCGACCGGTTCGAGCGTTTTTTTTTTCTGAGAACGATAACCATGTCAAATCGGCGATATTTCGTTTCCATTGGGCCACCCAGTACATAATTCGATATCGATCCATACATTTGCAAAGTGATAATTCCTTTTTTTTTTTCATTCAATGAGTCGATGAGATGAAACGGCAGAATTGCGGCATTAAAAGTTCGTCAATAGTATATTACGTAACTAGAGCTGTAAATCTCTTATTACACACGTAGCTGCGTAGCTCATAATGTTTCATTAGTATTTTCCCGAATTTTAAAGCTATCGGAGTGACTTCATGTGAACATTTGAATTGGATAACTCACCATTCAACGTGAGACACATTTTTCTGATAATCCAATCATTGTTTCTTGAGGTACAAAATGGTGTGGTAAAGGAAATATAGCTGAAAATTATACCGACCTTGGTATCCTCAGAGATCTTGACACATGCTGTAGAACTCATGACAATTGTCCAGAAATAGTTCCAGCCCATACCACCAGATACAATCTCACCAATCCGAGTTCATTCACAAGGTGAGTTTTTTCTTTCACAACTCATTCGAACGATATATGAAGTCTTCTGTTTGTGATCAATAGGCCAGAATTGGCAAAAACATTTGATCCCATGATTGATAATCTCTTCTGCAATTCCGATTTCCTCGATTGATATTGAAACTGAAAGGGTGCGATTTGATTTTGATACGAATACTTACAATACACATTGTCTTCTTTCCTTAGTTATTCAATTAATTTCTTAATGTGAACTGTGAAACTGTGAAAAAAACGTCAGTTATTTAGTTTTTTCCTTCATCAAGTGAGGGATTACGAATAATTGTACTTTCACAGATGTGTGATTTTGTGAACAAATAAATACATAATCGCGAAGACTAATTCAATGATTCTCCAATTCCAGATTGTCTTGTGATTGCGACAATTCACTGTATGACTGTTTGAAGACTTTGCACAAAACATATGCAGATATTGTTGGAAGAACATATTTCGTTTATTCCAGAACGAAGTGCTTCAAGAAAATGTCCCCGATCGACGAATGCAGACAGATATATAAGTAAGAAGTTTGATTCCACTCTGATATTCCACTATTGTAACCATCAAGTGAACAAAGATCGATCTTAGTTGGCACTGAGATGTTCAATCTCAGTGAAATATCTGATCTTCACTTACACATAAACGATACTTCCAAAGATGTCCCACTTTCAAAAGAAATCCGAGTTCAAATTCATGGGTTGTACTAAGAATATGTGCGAATTCATTCCATCCTTCTTATCATTATTTTCCAGGGATGATGATTTGTGTGAAAGGAATCGAACCATTACTGATGAAGAATCTGTCTACCGATGGAAAGATCTACCAAATTATTGATGTGTTCAACGAAACGACCGTACCTAATGATAATTGATTATAGAAGTCACTGAAGATTGTCTTCTTTCAGGAAATAATATGCTTAGTATTGAATCGATGTCGTTGAAAATGAATTATTAATTCAATAACCTCCAACCATGGCAAATCTGTCACATATTATGATATGGATAAGAGTTTGATAGATCAGGTATGGTGAATGAAAAATTTATTCAAATATAGGCTCTGAGTAGAGGCTATCAACAAAAAATATACATTACTAAATTCATCATCCTCAGAAGCTTACGAAAAATTTTCCTCAGGAATGAGAAATGAATTATCATCTTATAATATCGTTTCAGATTTATAGTCTTCCTTTAATTTCACATCTTATATAGTTCCGAATCTCTGGAATATGACGAAATAGAAATATAATTTCTCATCTTTACTTCTATATCAACTATTTTCATTCACGTCGCTTCTTCACAATATGCTAGATAGAAGAAGTATAACTTCTTGATAGAATTCTCTGCATATCCAATAATCCCAACACGAAAATCGATGAGATTTATTCGACAATGGAATTATTTTCGAGGAAGTAGACTGAACGAAATCCGCAAGTTTCACCTACTTAATTTCACATATCTTCATAAAAATGTGCATGTATGGTCTGAAGTAGAGGTCTTATCTGCTCATATTTTTTTTTCTACCAGCATTACCTATCATCTGTTTTATTCTCATTTAGAATATGATATCAATCTTCATTGACACGAAATGACGCAACTACAACTCGTCTATAATTTTTATTCACTTCAGATATAAATTACTACCTAAGTATTATTCAGTATATACCTAGATCAAACAATCCTACGCTTCGTTCATTTTTATACAATTATTCAACTATCTCAACAACTCGATCCCTTCAGAAATCATAATAATGTTTCCTATCAACATACTTAACCATAAGTGGCAGTGATGGTTGAGATAATACTATTTGTCATGGCAGTAATCTTTTCGAACTCCATTCACTCAAACTAGATACCGATAAAAAAAAACATTGCTAGCTCTTTGTAACGTTGTTTCTATGCTTACCAATTTTATGAATAGATATTATTTTATTACATGTCATACTGGTACTGCACGTTCAGAACAACAAGTGACCATATATTTTGAATCAAGAACAGTTTCAACAGATATAGATAATTCGATTTAACATCTGGAATTCATCCAAGCACTCATTTGACTTGAAAGTAGGTGAAGGACACGATATCCAAAGTCGATGTTCCTGACGAATAGTGAAGAAGTCAAATAGATACAGGATTTTTCCATCATTTTGGATAATCCAGCCTGGAATATTGAAACGAAAATTATAGTATTCTTCTGCACTGCAGGAGGTTTGCTATGAGATACCTTCCGAAAGATCTATTGGTATCGACCATATTCTGTATAATCGATGAAAATTCAGTTTCAAATTTCTAGAAACAGGTACATGAAATATAGAATTTCCACGAGTATTCAATGGTGACATATCGAGTAGAGTGCAACCTCTTCAATCCAGAGAATTTATTGTTTGTATTGGTGATTTTTGCCAATGAGATGAAAATGAGCCAAAACAAGTCTCACGATATGAATGGAATCCAGAATAATTCATAAAACATTCAATATTCGAAAGAAAATAATTATTCCATGAAAAAATTACGAAAAATAGTTATGCAAAAGCTCTCGTATGTGAGGTGACGTTGGAGATTCTGGAGAGAGTAATCATATGTATCTCAGCAATGAGTACCAGCAGTAGTTAGATTCCAAACCAGTGATGAAAACACTGATTTTTTCATCAGAGGACACACTGGTACATGTTATTTGAGTCGAGGCAAAGATTTTGATCATCTATAGTAAAAGAGGCGAATGAAAATTCTTTCAGGACATGACTGCAAATCGTATATCCACTGGAATCCAATCAGAATCGACAGTAGGGGCAACAAAAAAGAATCTGGATTACCTGAATCGCATTGAAAAACTTGTTCTGAATCTGAAGATCTAGATGACATTGAGTTTCAGTGAAATATCTCGTTCTTTCCGATACAACATAGATTCGTTCCTAGTGGTATATTTACCTGATGCATTCGAGGAAGTTTTCCCAAAACTTGTATCTCATCCCTCATGAGCTTCAAAAATCAGTTGAATTTCTATCTAAAGATATCAAATCGTACTATGGGCATAGGGTCCGGATTGGAGAAATAGATCTGGATTGTGAGTTGTGAAAAATGAGTATCCAGATGACTGGAGTCTGGATTATAGAGGTTACACTGTATTCCAGGATTAGAATTTTGTTATCTTGAACACTTTGAACACCAATATGGTCAAATTGGGCCGAAATGTCAATATCAATGATTTGGTAATTTCAGAGAATGATGGAATGAATATTGTACCTATTACTTCCACTTTCCCCTATACCATGATGCCAATGATTCAATATATTCTGCAACTAATCTCATTTCATAATAATTGTGGACAACACTCACAACGATAACTAAACAGACGACTCGTCTATAACCGTTATCACTCGATTCGGAAATGGTTTCCGTTTGCTGTTCCCCTTCGTGACGCCGCCATTTTCTTCTTCATCGTTTCCTCTCTCCTCATTGTTTTGCGCTACTTTCGATCTAGCCAAGGACCAGCGTCTACCTTTCCGGTCCAGTATCACAGGCATTTCTGCTATTAGGTTATTCTCGAATTCGCTAAGCATCAGATAATTCTCTACTTTGTTGCACGAAGTTATGCAGTCTCCTATGTAGTCTAAATCGTCTAATAAGTTATCTGGAAGGTCCATATCGGCGATACCTGGAAAATAAGTGAAATCAGTCTCATCCATGATAGCTTCAAACGATAAATTCGAATTGGACTTTGCCATTTTTTTTTATCTGTGGACAACACGAAAGGGAAACCTATGATGTTCGAGGAACATCGTGTTAGCCAGCGGTGGAATTTTGGGAGAGAAGGAAGGTGTTGGAATTTCTCTTGGAAGTTTGGAGGTTGTAAGCATTAGGAAATACTTCACTAGGCAAAGAATTCCAGAACTTTGCCGTTCTATTGAGGAATGATGCTTGGTATAGCGATGTTCGACAAGTCTCGAGCCTGACAGTGTAGGGATGACCACCTTGAGCTCGTCTGGGCAAAAGTGTAGTGTTTGAGTGGAAATGTATGTGCTGACTCAAGAAAAGCTGCGGTTTGATTATTCGAGCATGTGCCAGTCGATTTTCTGGATGAGATGATTGGAGGAGATTCCTCAAAACCTCAAGTATTCACAGGAATCCATGTTGAACTGTGAATTTGTTCAAACGCGATCATCAGACGTTTGATAATTCGACTATGAAAATCTCCAAGGGAGCAAATGTTGTAGAATATACTGGATCTTCCCGTTCAGTTTGAACCTCCATCAATGGATATTTTTTTTTTTTTAGGTTTGTGGAGAATCTAAATCGAAAGTACACTGCATTGTTTTATTTCGAAATTCCATCAGTGGTGTCAATCTCGTAATATTTGTACTCACCCAGATTGATAGTGAGTATTGAAAATTTGGGCAGATGATACGATAATGAATACTCTTCGAGAATTCATGAAGCTGAAGCTGTGCAGCGAGATTTTTTCAAAATCCTGTTATTTAAAGTAACAGGGACTTACCCTGAACGGGAAATTGCCTATTCTGTGTTCCTTGATATTTTTTTCTTCATGATTTGACGCACAATATAGTCTTTGTTCCTTGCTCTTGCAAATAACTAATTACCTCATTTATTTATTTATTCATTTATTAATCTCTTATCCATACAAACCTACTGGTTTAATTACATGAATGAAGTATATACAATAAAGAACATGAATCAAAGTAACGTTTGATCTGATCACATATTATATAATATACATACATATAATCAAGAATGATTCTTCTAAATGTAGACCTGGATAGTATCCAGTTCAAATCAATTAACAGATTGAATTCATTGGCTAGTTTTAACATGGCTACAAGAGATGAGGTTCTTGTAGTTGAAGACAAAAATGGAATATTAAACATTGCTGATGTTCGAGCTCTACGAGGAGAAAGATTAAAGCTTGAAGCTAGTATATCTGGTGTATCTACATTATTGTTGATTATATCGTGAAGGAATGAAATCAAGCTAATTTGGCGCCCATTACTCAATGATATAACTTTAAATTCACTTCTCAGTTGTGTACTTCTGATAATAGAGACGTCTGGCCTTGTATGGTATTTTTTCAAATATAAATAACTGAGGAATTTGTTTTGAATTTCCTCGAGTTCATTTAGAGTTGTTTGATATTCACTATACCAGCTTGGAGAAGCATATTCCAGTGATATCCCGTCTGAATTCCAGGTACGAAATGGCATTATTTTTTCATGCTTCTTGAAGCAATGTGTTGCGTTGATCACCTGTGTCTTTGATGTGTTGGAATTTCAATCTGATTTGTGATTTGTGTGACTCAAATATCAATTCTCTTTTTTTTTTCCTGTATAATTGCTAGAACACAAACTGGATGATTGTAATGTGGATAATATGGTTGGATTCAATTTGATTTCAGTTATTTTGAGAATTTTCACTGTTTTTCCTGAAATTGGGTGCATACCTGTTGGAAATAAAGATCTATCTACCTATCTATATTCGCAGTTTCATTTAAAGAACACAAATGGAGCACAGAAGACCCCACGCGCGGCCTCGACTTCTGTGGGTTTCTCTATGTTTATTTTGTAATGTTAGGTATAGAAAAAAACATACTACTGCGAACAACATGTTATTATTATTATTATTATTATTATTATTATTATTATTATTATTAATATTATTATTATTATTATTATTATTATTATTATTATTATTATTAGTAATATTATTAAGTTGACGAAAAATCTGACATTCCCTACCTTCCTCGGAAATACACGTCAGCTCGGGCTTGTCATTCGACAACGCGATGTTGTCGATCAGCCCGACTTGATTGCCGCCCAGATCAGCTCCTAGCACGAGGGCGGCGGCCGCCGCCCCTGCCGCCACCCCTCCGTCGTTGTTGTCGGGCTCCTGCGAGAAGGACAGCTTCCTGCGTTGGGGACAGCTCTCCGAGACGCAAAGATGGCGCGTGCCGTTTTCGCGCGTGTGTTTGTGGCGGGATATCTTGCGCCTGTGCAAGTCGATGAGAAAGAGCGTCAGGCTGCCTATCAGGACGCACGTGGAGCTAAAGTAGTAGCCGGCTCTGTCGCCGCAGTTTTCGTTCATGTATCCTGCAATGCAGTGGCGGAGTTAGCGTTTCGGGGGAGGCTCAAGCATCAGGACAAGAGTTGCAATCGCAAATTTAGTATTCGGGGATTTTTTAAAATGAGCGTTCCTGGCAAACGAAACAACGGATCAATTCGAATATACAGGGTGAGTCAAAAATGTGTACCGAGCTTTCTGGGGGTGATAGACCATTGAAAAATAAGTGTAGTTTGATGATTAAACTCATGGCCCTAAATGCATATTAAGGGAGATATATCCTTCCAAAGTTGATAAAATTAAAATAATTTCTCCGCATAACTTCTGAACGATGAAAGCCACCCGATTGAAATTTTGTGCATGAATGTATGTTGTCAAAATACATTTTTTGGTCACACTTCCACATTTCTGATATTGTTATAAAGGGTGTTTTCAGAGGGTGAGTCATGATTTTTTGTAGAAAACTTTTTTCCCTGTATTATTCTCGATGAAAAAATAGGAGCATTTGATGGAGCGAAGAAAATCACATAAAAAGGTACTCTTATTCAAATACAAAAAATTGAGCCGTTCGTGAGATATTTGAGTTTTTGTAGTTACATATCAGCAGATTGATTTTATTCATTGCGAGATTCATCGGTATAACGATATTTCAGCAGCATTTGCATTTCCGAAGCACTCGCCAAGCATTAGAAGCATATCAGTTTGGTCAGAGAACGAATAACCTGCCAATTTTCTCAAAATCTCAGTTGATAATCGCAGTGATAAATGACACAGAAAAACTACACGAACAAATCGACTACAACAATGTTGACTCGAATGTTGATGACATGAACGTCAAAATTGAGAACGAAACTATTCATCATGGCCTGCTTAAATATTGTTACCGATGAATCTCGCGATGAATAAAATCAATCTGCTGATATCATCAAACTACACTTAATTTTCAATGTTCTATCACCCCCAGAAAGCTCGGTACACATTTTTGACTCACCCTGTATATGAAAACACTGAATCCAGTTATACATATTGATTTGGTAATAGTTATCATCACGGAAACATACCTGAAAATGGGACTCCAATAACAATTGGGATAGCTTGCGAACATTGCACAAACCCCCAGGTCCTTGCGAAGTTTCGAGCTCTAACTCTTTCATAAGTGTACATTTTCAAAGAGTAGTGGTATCCTCCACAAAAAATACCTGAAACAGAAGAAATATGGAATATAGTGGATTGAATGCCGAGAGGTAAGCATTGATATTCTAGGATGAGTATGTGAGAATGAAAAAAACTGATGAGATGATACATGGAGTGAACAACCTCAATAACTCGAAATATAATATTTCAGCGGTGTTGGAGAAGATCACGTCAGTTTTGTCACGAAAATAAGTTTGGTTGACCAAATAATCATAGAATTCTATATATTTCACTTTTGAAAAATATGAAAGTCAGTACTCTTAGTGGACGATAAAAAAGCCTGGACACTTTCACTACTGGAAATAACATCAAACATAAATCGATTCTACAGGAAGATATTCGTGGAAGAGTTGATGATTCGGAATGTGTAGAAAGGATAATCACGCATTTGTATGTTGACAAACTTCATCATTCGGAACATTTCGAAGATAAAGTGGATCATATCATAACAACAAACATTCTGAGAAGGCGATGAATGAGTTTGATGATTCAAGAGAGATGAAGTGTGGCGCTTTAGTTGAGGTTAGAGTTTCTATGGTCATTCCTCCAAAATAGCAGTCAATTGAGCAGCTCATAAAATGATCGAATCAGTCGATGATTAGATGATGAGACTCACCATATATCCAAGCAAATATTACATAAGCGTGATAGTTTCCGCTGACCACTGTGAAGGCCAGTATAGAAAGGCCACACATACATACAGCTGTTTGGCAAAGATACTGTCTGGCAATTCTACATTCCATGGAACTGTGCAACACCAACGTACTGAACACAACGCATCCAACAGTCCAAGCCAGACCTAGGTACATCTGGAGGAACATCGTGGAATCTCCGAGACCTGTGAAATGTATCATGGAAGACTGTCAATTATCAACAATACTTTCCATTCCTCCAACCGGAATTGGATGATGAACATACAATACAAGTATTTCCGTATTATAGAACTGGAACTGGTATAACTTGGCATTAGCTCATAGAATTTTCATTGGAGAAGTAAAAGTATACATATTTGAATTATTTACGAGATATATTGGGATTCCAATGACTGTACTTTTTCGTTTTTCCCCATGTTATTTCTTTTATCCAACACATGACAGTTATGACTGTCATTATTAATGTCATTTTAGATAAGTAAACTATCAAATAACACACTACTGTGTTATAATCCATAACTCATTAGTGAGTTATGGATTATAACTCCCGTTCATATTTAAAGTAGAATTCTATTTATTCATTACCATTTCAAGCAGAATTCACATTGATATTGAAATTAAAGGAAAAAGCTAACGGTTTATTCGAATTTGAAGTTATTGTAAAATTGGTTGGTTCATTGGAACCAGACGCTTCCATATCGGTACAGCTGCTGATAGTGCTGGAAGACGCCGACACATTGGAACCTTGTATTTTTTCTGCAATTTGTATTTTGTTATGCACCGATTCTTCTAGGTATCCTTCTGCTACCGTCGAGGACTTCCATCCTCCGTGACGCTTCAAAGTAGTCATGTTAGCCCCTGCATTGGCCAAAAGAGTCGCCGAAGACCTTCTCAGGCAGTGACCGGTGTAGAGCGATGGTTCCTCCAATTTCAAAAACATTGCAATTCTTGAAAGTATCTTCGACAACGTATTTATTCCCACACACTGGCTGGTACACCTCCCATTCTTGTAAAAAACAAAAAAGCGGCTAGAACTAGTATTCTTTGGTCTCAAAGACATGTATTTTTTACAAAAATTGATCGGGTTGACTGGAAATCCTTCTTCAAGTATGGTGAAACTTCTCGATTTCTTGGTTTTGGTGTCTGGCCAAACTATGTGAAAATATTTCCCTTTGTCTTGAATATTTTCTATTTTCAAATTGACTAATTCATCGCATCTACAAGCACCGCTAATCCCCATTATCAAAGCCACTTTCATCAACAAGTACTCGTCATCGGGAGCTTCGTTCAAAAACTTATCTATTTCAGGTCGTTCTAATGTCTTGGACTTCTTTGGTTTGTATCCCTGTGATTTGCTTTTCAAAAAGCTCGTTAGTTTGCCATGTTTCGAAATGTCGATTTTTTTATAAAGGTGAATAGTCGAGCGAAGCATCGAGTATTTGGTCCACAGCGACGATGGGGCTAATTTTTTTGCAAATGTAAAAAATAAGCCAATAGAACATTTTCCTCGATACCTTTTATTTTCCGTGAATTCATCCAAGACTCAAACATTTTGAACTCCTTGTCGTAAGCCTCTCGGGACTTTTCTGGCAAAATCTGCATCGCTGCTTCTTCCGCAAGGATATCCTCAGGAACGTAATTTTCATCGATTTCCTCCATTTTCTATACGTTTTTTCTTCAAAAAATGTTTCTTTCACTGCAGGGAGAACTGACAAGTGTCAAAATTTATTTAAACATTTGCAACAATGTGTTATGCCCGTGGCAACTTAACAAACAACCTACCTTGACCAAAATGTAAAAAAGTCACTGTCAAGTCATTCTGACATATACAGGGTATTGAGACGCAAGTAGCTTTGATTTGATCACAAAACTTAATTATCATTATCTCATAAAAAAATGATTTCTTCCACTTGTTGGATAAAACATTGTATGCCACTCGTGTGTTATGTTTCCTAAGTCAATTGAGAATTTATACTACTCGGTCTGACGGCCTCGTGGTATAAATCTTTCTCACGTGACTTATTTCCAACATAACACACTAGTACCATAAATAACTATTATCCAAAATTTCTTATGATAGATCTCAATATGGCAATCATTTGCTGCAAGAAAACAGATACTTATACGAAGTAAGACGATATTATTGAGATTCGAATGGCTGGAACTCCAATTATCAATTCATCGAATTGTTCTGACATTGATAGTATTGATTCATTGAAAGGTTCTTCAACACTACCTTCACTTTCATTTTGGCTGTTTATGAACTATCACGAGGTTCATGAGACTTTCTCCTAGCAGAGTTTGATCAACATGTGAAGGGATGTAAAGGAAGTACAATTGAAAATCGAAAATTGAAATTGCAAAGTTCCAACTCGTGTAGCACCGGTTTTACTAACGATGAAGTGCAACAGAGTGTGAAAAAAATTGTTGCACGACAAAGTGAGATGTCGAAGTACCTGATACTTCTGCGTTGAGAATGTGAATTGAATATTTCACACACCTTCAATTTCCGCTTGATATGCCAAGTAGAATAGCGGTGTATTGATTCCGAAAGCACTGATCCCAGTGGAGATCAACAGGATCCTCACTGTCTTGCTCTTCAAGGTGCTGAAGTCGAAAAACGGCACTTTGTCCTCGAACTTGTTCTTGTCTTTGATCTTGCGTTTTTGGTTCTTGATGTGGAGTATGGCACGTCTTTGGGGATGATACAGCGAGGCGGAGCGATAAAAAGTACCCAGTATGAATGTGATGGATATCGCTCCAGTCACGACTTGAAGTCCGAGGCGCCAGCCGAGTGATCTGGAATGGAAGACCAACAATTGAAAAAGCGATTCAAACTTATTGGAAATCGAGTGTTCTAGACAGAGATACTGCCTGTGAGTTGATCGAAGGGGTAGTTTGTTGATTTTTCTGGACTTCTTGAGATTTTCTCTCATTTCTAAAAAGTTAGAGAAGTAATCTGATCGATATATTTGTAGTGAGGACAGGTTTGTGATCTGCCCCAAAATATCATTGTGCTAGGAAATCAACCTTCAGAAACCTATCTGAAAATTTCTATTCATTCTAGTTTAGTCGACGTTGCGGAAACCAATCTTCTCCCGTTTTGGGCACAATGGAAGTAATGTTTTTTCCCGTATTATCGACTCCGTAACTGAAAATGTAGAAGGTGAATTCAAGATAAAAATAATGAAGAAACACACGGTATCCAAAATTTTTTTCTCTGACGACTTGTCAGTATTGAGTGTCTGAGACTACCATTGCGAATATTATGAAGGAAAACATTATTTTCATTGTGCTGAAAACAGTATCAGATTAGATTATGTGTCTTCTAAGTCGAAAAGAAGATGTTCACTGGTAAGTGGTAGTATTTTACTTTGAGATATCTGAAGCTTGAATTTAAAAATGAAAGCTAAGTTCACTACGGTATATATTGGAATATTTATTATGATTTTCATTTCAATTTTCCAGAAATGACGAGAAAATTTCAAGAAATCTACAGTTCTGGATTCTTTTTCGTCAGTTGTATGAATCAAATCTCCAAGAATGGGAACACGCGAATGGAAGATGATGATAAGGTATCTGAGGAAAAATGACAAGTTTGGATTAACAATTGTTTTCACGAGGATAGACTTATTGTGGATCCATTCGATTATATGACATGTGATTCGTCCAGATTGGAGTATTTTTCTTGAAAAAATTCAGGTATGAAGGTAGATGAAAATGGGAGTCATCTGGACATATGGAATGCTCAGTTTTTTATCATCGTTGAAAATATCATGAAAATGTCGCAGTCGGCGAATCTTTGTGAGTTGAGTAAACGTTTGCAGGTAAGGATAGTGTTAGTGATATTTCGGAGATCCTTTCAAATCTCAACTGAATTTTGGATGTAGTTTTGGAAATGATAAGACTAGAGGAAGTGTATTCATCTTGTTCAATTTCGTTTTCAAGCAAGTTAGAACATTCCGATCGGTGAACTTGTTTCGGAAATGTGTAGAAAAAATTGAAAAACGTTTTCCTAACACCTAACCTAGCTCAGTCCTGTTTGCACCCGACAGATCATCGACTACACATCTCTTTGTATTCACAGCGAACACTTCGGGGGATAATTTGATGCCGTACGGCAAAGCTCCATGAGTCGAAATCAATCTGTGATCAGCTGTCTAGAATACTATCTCTCACGCGGTCACGTTTCATTGCAGAACATTCTTCCACATCCGTTCCGATGTCACATGATTACCGCAAAATGCCCGATATGTCACTCAAAGAAATACTAGGAATTCTATATGTACGTAGAAGAGGCGGTGTGCAAGAGAAAATATCATGAGGAAAGAGATATCAAGATTGGTAGGTAAGGGAATAGTGAGAAGGACTCAATGGTTCCTTTGAATACAACAAAATAACTCGATGTGGGTTGCTGTGAAATTTCCGGGAATATTTGGAAGTATTGGAAATAAATATTGAAAAATACGAAACATTGATGAATATGAAAAAAACGAATATTTATGCATGGAAAACATAACCAAACACAGAATGCTTAAACATGAACACAAATAAAGAGTTAATCTACAAGAAAATTAATGAGAAATATGTATATGTAGTATATGAATTGATGTTTGATTATGAATGATTTGAGAACAGTCGGAGGCAGTTAATTCACCCCATCGTTCACTTTGCATCTCCTTTTCTTCCATCGAGAAAATTGTTGGATAAATAATAAGGAATGATTTCTATTGTGAGATAATAATTACTTCAGTCAAACAACTCGCACCTACTACAAGATAATCATTTTGTATAGATTAATTCTCGACAAGAATAGAACTTCCTTCTCTTAGAACATGTTGAGTCGTCATTCATATTATTCTCGATGTTATAATATAACGTGGAAATCATCAATATCATCAGCTGCTTTTCAAATTCACTCATTCGATTTCGCCTCTGCTCAGACATACGGTTTAATGGATTCAGCTGAAGGGAACTAATCTAGTTGAAACTGTGTGAAAGCATCTTTTCTCTCTGCATCCTCCAATCTATTGAAAAGGGAATCAAAAGGTTATCGCCGATAATTAATTATGCCTGGCATCTCTTGGAGTGAGGGAGCTGTCATAACGACGTTCCTCATCTTATTGCTATTCGGAATCAAGATCGATGAGGTCTTTGTGACAAGAGGGTTCGCAAATATGCTCGTGCCGTCTTTGCCTGGATTCCGATAGTGAATGCTCATTACATGGAGGAATTTTTGTGGGGTCGATGGAATCTTAGAACCATTTCTATATCCTGTCTGTGAGTTCTTCGAGGAGGTGGTACATTCATTTTCCAGCAGGCCTCTATTATTAAGAACAATATAGCAAATCAGCTCTGACCATATCCTTGCCGAAAATATACAACATATGGCCGATTGTGGTAATATTAGAATGATAGGGAAAGAAGACAACAACCAAAAACGGAAAATCAAAGAGTCTGCTTGCATTCTCCTGAATGGAGACAATAATATTGCTTCTTGTTCAGTTGATATAGATAGAACTTCGCATCCACTTCTGAAACTTGAATATGAAAATGGAAAATTCGATATCAATTAATGAAAAAACCTTGTTACCAGAATTCCTCCATCTACCAAATTGTCACTCTTCAGTGTCGAAACCGAAAACATATTGAGAAAATTTTTCGAAGAGAAAAATATTTCAATTGTGTCGGTAACGGGAGCAGATTCGTTCCCGAAACGTCCACCAAGTTAATTAGAGGTTTTATTCTTATTAAATATATTTGTATTTCCAATTTTTTTCAAAAACAAAGTGTCACTGACCAATAGAGAATTTCTCTTTTAGGTATCTCAAGGTTTAATTTCAAGCGCAGTGACATTTTGGGGCAGATCACAAAATCTGTCCTTACTACAAATATATCGAAATATTTTTTAATAATTTCTACTCTATTTTTTGAAAACGAGGAGAAAAAATCCCACGAAAAACTAGAAAATGAACATTCCTTTATCGCTCGAGGAAGGGTAACACCAGAGTATGTATCCTAGATTCATCAGTTGGTGCTGGTTATGTGGAGACTTGGGGTAGATTGAGAGGTCATTCAGTTGGTTAATGAAATCGATTTTGAACAAATATAGATGACGTCCTGGAACGATCTGTTGAATGAACATTCGGTACTGGAATTTATCAAGCGCTCAGTTTAGCAGTTCCAAATGATTATTGGGATTGACTAATGGAGTCGATTAAAAATTGTATCATGTACATAAAAGAAACAATTTGGAGTCCGCAGTTGAATAATCAAATACGAATCGATACCACAAAACACCACATTAATAGTATTTTTCGAGATATAATTTCCTGGAGGATATAGTAGTAGGAGAAGTTTCAGTAGAATATGATTGTAGGAACTCATCAATCGCTCTTAGATTCCGAAATATGAGGGAAATCATGTTGATTTTTTTTAGTTGTTCAACTTTCAATTCAATTCTTCGACAATCATGATGGTTTGTTTCACTTTCGAATTGGGCCTGCTTGAAATGAAATGATCACACTGGGTGTCAACGTATTCTTCCCGCAAACCTTATTTTCCTTAGTTTCGAGAGTTCCAGATTCGAAGAATTAGAAATTTTTTTCAATATCCCAATATCGAATAGTCCAGAGTGGGTCCAACATTCTCTAAATGCAAATTGAAAATATTTCTGAAACATCAAATGAACTATCGTCTGTAGTATGTTACAAACCAAAAATGATGAAAGACTATGAAATATTGAAACATTGAATAATACATTCACATCTGGTAAGTTTACGAAAAATCAATTATTATCCAAAAATTTTCTCTACGAAGTGATTTCCTGTATCGACAGGTACATATTCTGCTTCAATTCATAGAGTTCGCTTCCATCAGATGGAATCCCAAATATCTGGAATATGTTCATTGCATTCCTGCTGTCAAGACAAGACCCATTCGCATGATATTCTTCTCGATATAATCAACATTTTTTTAATACAATACCGTCTTTCAGTACTTGAAAACATTTCCTTTCCGTTCTATTCATTGATCTATGAATTGAAATATCGTGGAATGTGAAGAGTACGAGAAAAACTCACAATCACCTTCGTTCGTCCGGAATAGATATCGATCATATTCTTTTCGAAACATCCTTCATGTATATCTGAGCAGTTTCACTTCAAAGTCAAAGCGGCAAAGTTAATGTCGGTTATCAGTTCTCGGAAAGGAGCGGATTTTCTATCAATCAGTTCAGAGTGGCGTAGATCTTTGTCCAAGGCGCAGTTGTTATCTTGCGGCAGATATAGGGTCTTCAGGTGCTTAACGTGTATTTGCAAACCCGTTTCTCCCAATACAGTACGCGCTCAATCAGTTAGGATTAGATCAACATTGAGACGGAGCCCGCAAAGTGTGTGCTTTGCATGCATCATGATGATATGTCGATGAAAGCTTTCCCAATATGCGAGAATATACGGTGAATACAAGGTGATCCACCGGAATCTTCTCGAACAAGTTCATGATGAGAGATCAGGTTGACCCAAATTGATTTATCGAAAGGAAAATTTGGTAGTCATTTCGAGAGAGGGTTCAGGCGAATGGCCACCTCGTTGATGCGATTGGATGTTTTTTTATTTGGCTACCTTGAGTCGAAGGTTCATGCCAATCCAACAACTTTGGAGGAGCTCAGGAACAATTTCGAACGCGAAATTTGTGCGAGAGTGATCGAGAAATGGATCTGAAGTATCTTTCACTACCGTCGTGGGTATGGTGGTCGAATGAACGACGTTGAATTCCATACATAATTGTGACTCCAGGTGAATAAATCCGACTCTGGATAAATATAGAGATTTTTACGGATACTAACCCTATGGTACTCCTGATGATGATCGACATGGTGGCGATACCCATGCCGCTACCTGAGACGATGAAAATCTCGACGAACTCTCGTCGTCTCTTGAAATATTGCGCTACCATGAGAGTGGAGCAATCTCTTGTGATGCCCACGCCAATGCCGACCACAGTACCGTAGCTGAAATAAAAAAAAGAGGCTATGAATTACGGGTTCAGTGATACCATATACTTCATTAGGTCGAAGTCGACACATTCACGAGAATGCAAATTGCGAGTCGATAAATAATCTGTCGAGAAGAAAACAATTTCAGCAGGGAGAAATAATTGTTCAGGTTTATTTATCGACGAGGCGCTATGAGGTACTCTCATGATAAGAAACTTGGTTTGGATGAGAGGAAAACGTTTTTCATGCAGTAACATGCACTTGCAAAATCGTTATTTCCGAGGGTCCAATACTGAAACATCTTTCAAACTATTGGGCAACCACCTAGACTAATCTCTTGACTGGAAAACTCATGGTTCAGCTGTTGGTAAAATCGGTGAAATATGCGCAAGAAACTTTTGCATTGGAAAGTTTGAAGCAATGCTCCAGTCTTAGTACTTCGTGTAATGAGTAGCATAGTCGATATGGTATCATTTCCTGGTGAAACTCTACATCATCAGACAGAATCCTAGTGCTACAAAAAAGGCTTTGAGATACCTATTTGGACTGTCATGAAGCACCATGCGAAATAATGTTCGTTCGTGACAATATTTTGACTCAGCCTTCTTATTATATTTTTGAAATGAATTATAAAACTATTGTCCGACTTCTATCCATAAAAATGAATCTCACAGATATCCCACACGGTATGGAAATGATTCAGGATATGATATTCACAGTAGGACTATATAAATTCAATCCCTAGTGCTATACAATAAATGGACACATCAAATGAAAAGCATCACTAGCCTAAAAAAAATCTGTCAGCAGTCTTGTCGATCTTACTCGAAAATGATCTTTATTCTTCTGAAGACCTCACTTCACCATCATGGTTTCGAGGTTTGTGTAAGAAATTATTCCAGGGAATGGGAGTATGCAAGTATGTTAAATTGAGAATGATCAGTTCCAGTATTTACTATCACGTGTTGAAAATTACTCATCCTATTCCATGATGTATGTATGATCTATTGGATGAATGAAGGCATTCCATTTTATTCTATTATATTCTATATATTCATTGGTTGAGTCTAATGCGATAAATCCACTTCAAGAACGAACATACTACTGAAATCATCAATTCAATTGATGTGCCCAAACTTTAATCTCATGTGTGATAATGTAGATCTATTCTCAACACTTCTTGGGCTGTTCAAAAAGAATATGAAACATTTTATTTCAATCATGTGATGTTTATGGAGCAAATGTGGAATATACATATCCGTACATGTATTTCATCCACATTTCTATGATTTCAATTTATTGTTCCTCGATATTATTACTCACAGTGGCATTTATATTCTCACTCATTCGTGCAGGTGCTCTGCGGTATTCGTTTGTTGTGATCAGTGTATTGATGTAAAGTTGTTGTTTGACAACACAAATCTACAAATCTACCAACACTGATATTTTTGACTTTTATTATAATTCGATTTCATGTAACTTTTTCCAGGAATACGCAAAGGAGATTGTGCAACATATTGTCCACTTCTGCTTTCTACAAGTTTCTTTCACATCATCTTGCACTTGCCATCATGATCATCGTATATACAGTGGTCTATGGTGACATTCTGCGATGGGTTTTTCATCAACATCGTTTACTCACCAAACTTATATTCCGTCCAGAACTCGCGAATGAAAATGTACTAATTCCAACGATACAGTATCTCTTATTCGAGCAGTAGCTATACTAGGTCTGATACTCACTGAAATATAAATCAGAATAGCTAGTCTAGTAGAACGAAAAAAAGAAAAAAATATATTCTGATATCTCGAGAGCGAATTAGAGGTCCAGAAGTGAAGTACAACTAGTTCTGCCACCACAATCAAATTACTAGAGCTCGAGAGATCATTTCAGCCAATGATTAATCGGAAGTGGAAGCATAATAAACTGATTGGACCGTCAACTTCTTCTTCTCATATCATTTACATGACTCATCTCGAGAGTTTTTGCGATGGAATATTTCATGAAAGAATCTCTCGTGAAGAAAAGATATTTTTCCAACTCATTCCGCATACCTGCCATCCTTAATACGGAAAAATATCGCAGATTATTCGGTAACACCGTTCAGTATTGTCGAAACTGGAACGATAAATCAGGATTCAGGCCGATTCAGCGGAGTCGGCAGAAAAGAAAATTATTTCGGTTTGAGCTTGTTTTTTGTTGGACCACGAAAGGAAGTGATAATCTGATTTTGGATTGGCCATTCACGCGTGTAAAAACTTGGGAACGGCGTTACTTGAGGTCGTAAATAATCATTTCTTATTGGCAGAGTAAGGTTTTGGGGAGAGTTTCTAGTCGTATCAGTTATTCACATTCTGACCAGAAATTTCTTTCATCCAGTGATATATGCTCTTCTCAAATATATTCAGTGAAGGATCATGTATTCATTTCACTCCCATTCTTCTGACAATAATTGGCGAAAATACGAGTTGTAATTTTTTTTGCATATATCCACTATTCGTTCATTTATACCTACTCGGATACAGATCTTTATATTTGCTTCTTCAGCGTCAGATGATATCACATGAAATGCAGTACGAGACATATTTCTAGGATACTGAATAAGTGGAATGATATCTGGAAATGCCACGAGAAAATTAACAAACTTCCTGAAAATTCATGGCAGTCCCTACCACTATCACTTCTACAGGGTGAGTCAAAAATGTGTACCGAGCTTCCTGGGGGTGATAGAACATTGAAAAATCAGTTTGTTCAGAGAACGAATAACCTGACTTATTTCTTAAAATCTCAGTTGATAATCGCAGTGATAAATGACACAGAAAAAAACCACACGAACAAATCGACTACAACAATGTTGACTCGAATGTTGATGACATGAACGTCAAAATTGAGAACAAAATTATTCATCATGGCCTGCTAAAATATCGTTACCGATGAATCTCGCGATGAATAAAATCAATCTGCTGATATCATGTAACTACAAAAACTCAAATATCTCACGAACGGCTCAATTTTTCGTATTCGAATAAGAGTACCTTTTTCATGTAATTTTCTCCGCTCCATCGAATGCTCCTGTTTTTTTACCGAAAATAATACAAGGAAAAAAGTTTTCTACAAAAGATCATGACTCACCCTCTGAAAACACCCTATATAACAATATCAGAAATGTGGAAGTGTGACGAAAAAATGTATTTTGACAACATACATTCATGCACAAAATTTCAATCGGGTGGCTTTCATCGTTCAGAAGTTATGCGGAGAAATTATTTTAATTTCATCAACTTTGGAAGGATATATCTCCCTTAATATGCATTTTGGGCCATGAGTTTAATCATCAAACTACACTTATTTTTCAATGTCCTATCACCCCCAGAAAGCTCGGTACACATTTTGATTCACCCTGTATATGGAAACTGTCTGATTACTGCACAATTACAATTACTGCACTCTCATCATAGCTCAAGTTTTGTTAGGTTAGGTTTCATGTTAGGCAACCTATAGGTCATGGGTTGAGAGTATAGTTATTTTGTTGTTGATTCATTCAAGACATTTGCTGTTTGAAAAAAAAGGTGAACAAAGGTGAACAAAGATGAACAAGTTTACTCAGGATCACCAACTTGAATCGGCTTCGATGTTTTTTGTTGATCAATATTCGCAGGACTTCTACTTTTTCAATGGTGAATATCACAAATGAACTATGCTACCAGTCTAAATAGTCGAATATCCACGGGAAAGAGAAAAAAATAAGTTTTCACGTGTTTTTTTTCGAACTGATTCGAAATGATGAGAAACCTCTGAATGGAAATCGTGTTTTGGTCACACTGTATAGATTCTTAGGATATTTGTGATTTGGCTGTGATTACCATAATATATATGTTTAGGTACTACATAGTTCAGGTGGAAATTTCACCTATTAATTTCACTGGCAAAAATTATTGATATCACTAGATATCGTTGAAATTATTAGTAGAAATCAAAGATATCATGAGAAGATCATTCTGAACTATGACAATAACTCACTTTGCACTAATTTTTCAGTCCAATCAACATTTCAACATGTAGATATCTGTCAGAGTCAGAAATACTTCAAAGTCTTGAAGGGAAACATCTTTCCATAAGGTAGTGTCTTCGTTATATTTCTCAAAAATTTGAATGGAGGCGACATGTCAGTCACATCTATTGACTAGGAGCAAAATACCCGATTCAATCGGGTAATTGAACTCCACCACATATGTCTTTTTTTTCATGCACTACATTTATTTGTACTTTTTCGTTCTCTGAATGATTTCGTTCATTATAATAATTATTATTATCAATATAATAGCAATATGAACACCGCCTCAGATATCGTTTGAACGCTGAATGCTCACCTGAAGAATAACTGATGGAACTGTGTGGCGAAAGATGTGAAGAGACATCCCAAGGCGGTGATAAGTCCTCCCATAACTGCAGTTACTCTGGTGGATTTCCTTCTGCAGAATGCTATTGTCACTGGGGAGATGAGGAGAGCCACTCCGGTGGACATGGCACCTAGCCATCCTGAAACAAGCGACACAACCATCAAACGAGAATCTGAACTAGTTTTCTCAGACGAGATGCGCATGCGCGAGTTTGAGTCTTGTTGGATGTCGCTTCTTATGCAGCTGTCGCTTGTGAATTTAGACTGGCGCAGGCTCATACAGGGTCGCTGATATGTATGGAAACGGTCGATTATTTCCTAAAGTAAGATAGCTAGAGGAAAATGTTAGGATACAAAAGTTGTAGGGTTTTTCAAAATCCATTGAGCTAATGAAAAATTAAGTATACAGGATGAGTCAAAAAGTCAGGACGAAACAAAGTTGCTTTTTCTCTAATGGGACACCCTGTATATTATTCCACATTTCAATTCTGCTCGAAATTCTGAACAAAATTGATGAAGCGCATCATTTCCTAAATTCAATCGATTTCGAGATATCGAATTTTGAAAATAACTTTTTACTACTCTCAAATTTATTAAAGAAAAAGCACGAAATGATGCATATTTATTATTAAAGTCACAAAAGCTGGAGTGTGTGGATATTATGATTACAATTTAATTATAATTTTTTTACAGAAAATAAAAAAAGGATAATTCTTCAGGGTTGATTAAAATGCAATTAAAACAATAAAATGCATTTTTCAATGA